>CM077078.1:70557174-71207174 GCA_039513925.1 Platanthera zijinensis | reverse complement strand
AGTGTCAGAGCGAAAAATTTGAGTTCGGGCGGAAAAATCGCGTCCGTGCGAAAAAATTGCATGTCGGCGAAAAAATCGCTTTCGGACGAAAAATTTCGCGTTCGGGCCGAAAAATTTAAGCCCGAGCAAAAACATCGCGTCATGACGAAAAAATCGTGTCCGGGCGATAAAATTGATGTTGGTCATAAAAAATCGCGTTTGTTATTTTAAATTGAGAGGATTGACCAAGTCAATTCTTATTATTGAAAATCTTTCTGCAAACGAACAATAAAAAATGATTAATGTCAATTCCTATGACAAAAAGTCATCATGCGGCCGAACAAAAGAATTGAATTAAAACACAATGTCATTTCCCATGTGTATTGATTTTGAATTAAAAGTCAATACTTCAATATCAATGTCGTTGAAACAAACGGACCCTTAGACATTTTATAGATTTGCTATGTTGATGTGTTTATAAAGAGATTCTATGCTGTGATTATGGCTTTGTTTGAGGCAGCATTGTTTGCTTTCGTGAGTTTGTACAAAAATATAATCGTCGTAGAATATATGTTTTGCACGACAACCGTTGTGACCATCATTAAGAATAGAAAATCACATTTGTACTGTTAACCCCAAAATCGGCAATCCTCTCCAAGGAGCCTATTTTTTCTGCTTTTCTCTTACAGGTTCCCACCCGTAAGGAGCAGGCTAACCCTGATGTCCATCGTGTCCGCGCAAGGTGGACTGCCGGGTCTGAAGCCGCCCAAGGACAGACGCTCCGCCAGCCGCCCGCCGGGGGCAGCCTCCGCCTGCTGGGCGGACTCCCCCCGGAGTCCGCCCAGGTCGCCCGCTAGGGGGCGACCTTCGCTTGCCGGGCGGACTCCCCCGGAGTCCGCCCAGGCCGCCCGCTAGGGAGCGGCCTCCCTGGCCGGGCGGACTCCCCCTAGAGTCCGCCCAGGCCGCCCGCTAGGGGGCGGCCTCAGCCTTGCCGGGCGGATTCCCCCTGGAGTCCGCCCAGGACGCCCGCTAGGGGGCGGCCTCCCCGGCCGGGCGGACTCCCCCTGGAGTCCGCCCAGGCCGCCCGCTAGGGGGCGGCCTCAGCCTTGCCGGGCGGACTCCCCTGGAGTCTGCCCAGGCCGCCCGCTAGGGGGCGGCCTCCCCGGCCGGGCGGACTCCCCCTGGAGTCCGCCCGTTAGGGGGCGGCCTCAGCCTTGCCGGGCGGACTCCCCCGGAGTCCGCCCAGGCCGCCCGTTAGGGGGCGGCCTCCGCTCAGCCTGCCTGCTTGCTCCTCAGGTCACTCAGCCTGTCTGCCCTCATCTTTCTCAGTCCGCCGAGGTCATTGATGCTGACGTCACTGGGCCCTGCTTCAAGAAGATTCTCCCCGGGCCTATAAATACCCCCCAAGACCTCTCATTCTGCACGCGTGGGAGGAGAACTGCCACCTTGATCAAAGCCTGCGGACTCAGTTTTCCAGGTCGTCGGAGTTGATCAAGCAAGGTCTGCGACCTCAAATCTCCAGTCCGCCCAGGTCGTCAAGGGCTGTGGACTCAACTTTTTCTTTCAGCAGCAGGCAGCTTGCGCAGCCTCCGCAGCCTCTGATTTCCAGCTCTCCCAGGTCGTCAAGAGTGGTGGACTTAGTTTTTTCTGCCCTCAGCAGGCAGCTTGGGCAGCATCTGCAACTTCAGTTCTCCAGTCCTCTGCAGCTTCTTTTACTTAGTTTCTGGCATCTCCTTCCTCAGCCGCCAGCTTCCCCCATTGTACCCTCTACTGCTTTTATATGTAATGGGGCAATAGCAAGTTGTATCTCTTCTTGAATAAAGGAAAAGCCCGTCGCGAGAGTGACATTCAAGCCACGGCGGGCGAAGTCTGTTGTCGCCGCTTCTAGCGGCCTCCTCTCTTCTCTCTCGGCATCAACCTGCAAAGCTAACCATTCAAGTAGCTGTCTGCTCGACAGTACCCGATGAAGCTCCCTCTCTGCTCGAGCAAGCTTCTCCTCTGCTCAAGCAAGCTTCTCCTCCATCCCCGCAACCCTTCTTCCTTCATCCTTAGCTTGTGAGATCGAACACCTGTTAACTGGTCGGTGTCGCATTTCGCGCATCAACAGTTAACACGCGACCTTCAGATCTCGATCAGATAGTGAAAGCAGTGGTTACTCATGTCAGACCATCAACCAGCCGAGAATCCTGCTTCAAGTCCAAGTGATGATTCACTTTGGGAGGCCTTAGAGCAATCTCGCAGAGAAACTTCCCAACAGTTTCAGGCCATCAACCGTACTCTAGCAGCTCTCACGCAGCAATTGGCCGCTCAATCTTCAGCAGCGCCAGCTCCTCCAATCAATCCAGCACCAACATCAGAGACTCCTCAAGTCTATCCACCGGCTTATCCGCCGGTCTACCCTCCTCTTTACACTCCAACCTTTCCGCAGGGGCCAGCAGCTCCCTTGCGATCTCAAGATGATGAGTTTGCAGCTCGTCAAAACTTCTTCCGGGAGGCTGCCCGGGGAAGTCCAGCTAGATTTTTGAACTTTCAGGGAAGTCATCCCTTCCCTTCAGCTCCTGCCTTTGCTCCTCCCGCAGCAACCTTTTACTCCTATCCTCCTGCTCCTTTTGCAACTACTGCTCATGCTCCTTACTTTCCTTATGCGGTAGAACCAGAAGAGCCATCGCCGTTTACGGAGAGTGTTCGGTATGAACCAACTCCAGTCAACTTCCGAGAGCCACAGTTGCCCATTTACACTGGGGAGACTGATCCTGTCAAGCATCTTCAAGCCTTTGAATCAGCCTTTGCTCTTAAGACCCTCTCAGATGCTACCAAGAGCAAGCTCCTCGTAACAACCTTTGATGGACAAGTGAGAGACTGGTTCTATGGACTGCGACCTCAGTCAATCTCTTCCTTTATTGATTTGCGAAGGGAGTTACTGCTCAGATTTTCTACCCCTTCAAAGAGGAAGGGCGGTCCAGAAGCCCTCTTTGAGATCAGGTAGCGAGATAATGAGACTTGGTATCATTTTGTGGATCGATTTCAGAAAGAAATCTTGGACATTGAGATCATTGATCAAAAAATGTACCGAGTGGCTCTCATCCACGTCCTGCGTGAAGGTCCACTAAAGTTTGAAGCTAATGTCCGAGCACCGAGGACATATCAAGAGTTGATTGGTTTAGCCAACTCGTACATTCGCGGTGAAAAGAGCAACCCCAGCTTCGTCTCCAGGCTGGTATCAGAGAAAAATTCTTCTTCTTACAAGCAGCCTCCGAGGTCTCCTCGAAAAGACTTTCCATCTCTCTCTAGGAAAGCAAGAAGATTTCAGCATCATCAACACCCCTTCCAAGGCCATGATCGAGCCCAGGGACGGCTGCTACCATTGTCAGCATCATCTCCGCTAGCAGCTGCAGTTCATCAGCAGCAAGAAGGTGACCTGCCAGAATTTGAGCTAGATGAGGTCATGCAAGAAGTTAGCCAAATCATGAAGGATAAGGCATATCCCAAAAGGCCCTACTAGCCGGCGAATCAGAGATCAAGAAATTCAGACCCGTTCTGTGAATTCCACAAAGAGAAAGGTCATTTAACTGAAGATTGCAAGGCCCTTCGGCGATTGGTTGAAAGATTACTTGCCGAGGGCAAGATCAACGATCTGGTCAAGAAGATTGATTCTTCGAAACCTTCCACCTCCAAGGGCAAGGAGGTGGCTGAGGGTCAGTAGGAGTGCATAGAGATACATGATAAGGGCCGTCGGGGGCCCATTGATTTTCAAAGTGAGTGCATCGATGTCGTTGACGAAGGTGAACTTGGAAGGCTATTCTGAAGCAAAGAGGACACATTTCCTGCGTCATCAGCTATGACCAATCGCAGCTCCTCAAAACCCCTCGCGACCGTGACCAGTTACTCTTACTTTACTTTACTCTTCAAACATTCTACTTTTCAGCACTTCTAAGTGTTTCGTTTTTCATTCAATAGAGCTTACGTCAGAGAACACATACTGACACAGTTCCCTTTTTGTGATGCTTCTCCTCCATATTTTTCTCTTTGCCAAAGAGATCACTAAACCAGCGAGATATCGCCAAGTCTTGCTCAGTGCCCCCTCGAGATTGTCCTCTGGCGTAAAACCACAACGACCACGTATGATGAGGAGTTTCTCATATGTGTAGTGGGGGCCGTTCAACTCTCGTGCAGAGGATGACAGGGCTTTAGATCCCGGCCAATGTCTAGCGCAGTGTGAGTGCCTAGGGGAGGCCTCCTGTGATAGTCCTATCGTGCTCCGTTAGGGATACGTTACAGTTACGATGATCTTTTCTTGACAAGCAATGACGATCAAGTGTAGCCTTGTCTCCTCGATCATCTCACAACTGTGACGGCCGAACACTCTATGGTACTCTCGATCCGTGCCTCTGCGGGACTCACAACTCCGCTGATCAATCTGCAGACAAGCAATAGGCCACTTGGCGCAACTAGTCTAATTGATCAGCGATGCTTGTAACCCGAGGCAAGAGAGCAGTGCATCTGTCGATCCTTCTTAGGATTATTTCTTGTTTATTTGTGCCCTTCTAAAGGATGCGCGGCCAGCCCGCTTTGGTTAGGACTATACCCATGATGACTTTGGCAAGTGATGCATAAGGCCCATGGGGAACACCTGTGGCAGCATTCAACCTTTTTAGTTCATCCTCGGGATATAGCTCCTCTTTTCTCTTTTTACCTTCTTACAGGTTAGCAGGTTAAATTCAACCTATTCTATGGATCTGCAATATCTTTCTTGGCTTATGATTATCTTATATGCGCTGCCTGCATAAGCTTTTATCAGATGATAATCAACAAGTTCTCTCATCAGATGTTAGCCACACATCATTTATTCAAGGCGTATGATTCTTCTTGATTAACAAGCCATGTCATCATGAATCTATTTTCGGACTTTCTTATCTCACTGATCTGGGTTTTCATGTCGACATTGTATCTTGATCACGCGAGGCAATCATTATCATAGTCTGACTTTAATCAAGTGATAACAGAGTTTGCCAAATGTCTCTTCTGCTATCTGGTTATGTCCTATCATGTAAACAGTCAATAGTAGCAAGTTCCTCTCAGGTACTTGCAGCTTATTTTCTTCTTCTATCTGCCTGCTTACCCTCTTTTTGTAGAGACTAGTAGATAGTAGCAAGTTCCTCTCAGGTACTTGCAGCTTATTTTCTTCTTCTATCTGCCTGCTTACTCTTCTTTTGCAGAGACTAGCAGATAGTAGCAAGTTCCTCTCAGGTACTTGCAGTTTATTTTCTTTTTCTACCTGCTCGCTCACCTTTCTTTTGCAGAGATCAACAAATATCAGCAAGTTCCTTTCAAGTACTTGCACCTTACTCTCCTATCATATCTGTTGCTTACCTTTCTTTGGCAGAGATCAACAGATACCAGCAAGTCCTTTTCAACTCAGGTACACACAAGATGTACCTCCTTTTACCTGTATTGACTTTTTCTTCGCAGGTAAAATATGGGCACTGACAGATCTTTCCGAGGAGAGATATCAGGTTCTATCTCTCCTAATCTCTAATTTTTTCTCTCCTGATTTTTGAGGGGAGGATCACGATTTTTGTGGGTCTCCTACTTTTTCGAAGTTCCCTTCGGAACTTGAAAAAGTGCGGGGATTATGTTAACCCCAAAATCGGCAATCCTCTCCAAGGAGCCTATTTTTTCTGCTTTTCTCTTACAGGTTCCCACCCGTAAGGATCAGGCTAACCCTGATGTCCATCGTGTCCGCACAAGGCGGACTGCCGGGTCTGAAGTCGCCTAAGGACATACACTCCGCCAGCCGCCCGCCAGGGGCGGCCTCCGCCTGCTGGGCGGACTCCCCCCGGAGTCCGCCCAGGTCGCCCGCTAGGGGGCGACCTTTGCTTGCCGGGCGGACTCCCCCGGAGTCCGCCCAGGCCGCCCGCTAGGGGTCGGCCTCCCCGGCCGGGCGGACTCCCCCTGGAGTCTGCCCAGGCCGCCCGCTAGGGGGCGGCCTCAGCCTTGCCGGGCGGATTCCCCCCTGGAGTCCGCCCAGGACGCCCGCTAGGGGGCGGCCTCCCCGGCCGGGCGGACTCCCCCTAGAGTCCGCCCAGGCCGCCCGCTAGGGGGCGGCCTCAGCCTTGCCGGGCGGACCCCCCCTGGAGTCTGCCTAGGCCGCCCGCTAGGGGGCGGCCTCCCCGGCCGGGCGGACTCCCCATGGAGTCCGCCCAGGCCGCCCGCTAGGGGGCGGCCTCAGCCTTGCCGGGTGGACTCCCCCGGAGTCCGCCCAGGCCGCCGGCTAGGGGGCGGCCTTCGCTCAGCCTGCCTGCTTGCTCCTCAGGTCACTCAGCCTGCCTGCCCTCATCTTTCTCAGTCCGCCGAGGTCGTTGATGCTGATGTCACTGGGCCCCGCTTCAAGAAGATTCTCCCCGGGCCTATAAATACCCCCCAAGACCTCTCATTCTGCACGCGTGGGAGGAGAACTGCCACCTTGATCAAAGCCTGCAGACTCAGTTTTCCAGGTCGTCGGAGTTGATCAAGCAAGGTCTGCGGCCTCAAATCTCCAGTCCGCCCAGGTCGTCAAGGGCTGTGGACTCAGCTTTTTCTGTCAGCAGCAGGCAGCTTGCGCAGCCTCCGCAGCCTCCGATTTCCAGTTCTCCCAGGTCGTCAAGAGTGGTGGACTTAGTTTTTTCTGCCCTCAGCAGGCAGCTTGGGCAGCATCTGCAGCTTCAGTTCTCTAGTCCTCTGCAGCTTCTTTTACTTAGTTTCTGGCATCTCCTTCCTCAGCCGCCAGCTTCCCCCATTGTACCCTCTACTGCTTTTATATGTAATGGGGCAATAACAAGTTGTATCTCTTCTTGAATAAAGGAAAAGCCCGTCGCGAGAGTGGCATTCAAGCCGCGGCGGGCGAAGTCTGCTGTCGCCGCTGCTAGCGGCCTCCTCTCTTCTTCTCTCCTCTCTCGGCATCAACCTGCAAAGCTAACCATTCAAGTAGCTGTCTGCTCGAATGTACCCGATCAAGCTCCCTCTCTGCTCGAGCAAGCTTCTCCTCTGCTCAAGCAAGCTTCTCCTCCATCCCCGCAACCCTTCTTCCTTCATCCTTTGCTTGTGAGATCGAACACCCGTTAACTGGTCGGTGTCGCATTTCGCGCATCAACATGTACAAAAAAGTGGAAGGAGTTTCTTAGGTTGGGCGTTCACAGGCAATGGTTCATAACCTATTCACTATCGTGACCGATGTGTAGAATAGGACCTTTAATTTGAGTGGATTTTTAAACCGACAACTTAACTCAAATTGATGTAAATTAACCAAAGAACAACCCAATTGTTGAAATCGAAAACTCGGTCTTTATGAAGTTCACCCTTGGGGAAGGGGTGATCGCACACTTATTTCTCTCTCGCGAGCCAAACAACTAAAGAAAAAGAACAGGGAACAGACCCAATGGCTCGGCGTGGAGGACCCACCACACACCTGGAAGATCTCAGAGTGTTTTCCCTCCTTAACCAAATGCCGAGCTAAAGATACCTTAGAAAGCGTTAGAAGACCGGTGCAAAAGTAAGCATGCATTCTGAGATACCTCTTGGATCCTATTTATAGTTTTCTGAAAATGGTCTGCAAATAACCAACATCCGCTGTTTCAAACAACTATATGCAGTCAAGGTTGGCCTGCCAACATCGTAACTCTGTTGTTGTGCAAGGCTATGGGCAGGCCAACGAGGGCAAAATGGTAAAAAAAACATCACAGAACTGGACGAGTGGCCCTCTGAAGCCTCCACTCGCCTGCCGCTTGCCGAGCTCCCCTGGGGCGAGTGCGAGCCCGCCTACTCCACTCACCCCTCAAACACTCCACCCCACCTGGGCGAGTCAGGGGGCTGTCGAGCTCCTGCCCCCTTGGGTGCACGCCCGGGACCTGGACTGCTAGATCTGGCCAACATGGCTCCTGTCGACCCCACACGCTGGATACGGGATTGTACATTAAAGAAAAAGACTTATCTAACTAGAACTGAATCAAATGGAGATAAATCACTAAGGGTCCCATTCGTTTGGACGGAATTGAGCACCTGAAATTGGAATTGAAGGTCTAATTCAAATTTTGTTATTTCTTTCCACGCTTGATGTTGGAATTGAAATTTTAATGAATTCCGTCGAATTTATTTTGAACTAAACAAAATTCTTTCCAATATATATAAGAATTGGATAATTTTGGCCGAGCGTGTGATTTTTATCCGGGAGCGCATTTTGTCGGCTGGGGGCGCGTCTTTCGCCTTGAGCGCGAGTTTTTCACACTGACGCCCGTTTTTCTCCCGTGCGCGCGTTTTTGGTGTCGGGCGCGTGTTTTTCGTCCTGGCACGCGTTTAGCGCCCGAGCGCGCGTTTTGTGCCGAAGAGCGCGTTTTGCGCCAGGCTTCTCGTTTTGCGCCCGACCACGCTTTATTCGTCCGGGCGCGCGTTTTTCGCTTGAACGCCCTTTTTTTGCCTGGATGCCCATTTTTCTCCCAAACTCCTTTTTTTTTGGCCTGGGCACATGTTTTGTCTCACGTGTGTAGTTTTTGTGCCCGAACGTGTGTTTATTCTGCACACGCATTTAGTGACGGAGCGCACATTTTTTTGCTATGTCGCACATTTTTATAATATATGTGAAAAAATATTAGTTTCTTCGTAATATTTTACAATTCTTAGATTGAATTTTATTTAACAAGCGAGCAAAAGAATTGATCAATTTCACATATTCAACAATATTGTTTATCATGCGAACACTGAAATTGGAATTAGTCACCAATATTTAATTCAACAATATTTATCAATATTCCATTCCGATATCAAATTTAAATTCCGTCCACTAAGGGTCCATTTTATGCGGCATTTTTGCTCTGTGGTATTTGGACAAAAGCATCACCATCATAAAACATTTGTTTGACATGATAACAATTATGACTGATTGTTATTAGCACCACAATTTTAGTTAGTCGCACCATATTTTTTCCTAATTTTTCGTGCCTTTTAGAAATACTACATGTATTTTTAAGAAAAGTGTTCAACACAAAAGTTGTAGATCTCAACGACATCTATAACTTTCGTGTTGAACACTTTTCCTGACAATGCATGTACAAGACGTACTTTGGAAATACGCACATGTTTTGTGCTTTTTAGAAATACGCCTTGTAAGTTCATTTTTAGGAAAAATGTTCAACACAAAAGTTGTAGATCTCGACTAAAAATGCATGTACAAAACATATTTCTAAAAAACGAGAAAATTAGGAGAAACTGCGGTGCTAATAACAATCACCAAAAAAAACTAATTCAATAAGCACAACGACGGTTCACGACCATGTTCACGGTCGCCACCACCATGTCAAACAAGCCCTAAAATACCAACGTCAAACATCAATAAGCACAGCGATCATGATACAATTAAACAGCTTAATTCACTTCTAACATCATCAATGATTGAGTTATAATTGGAGCAGTACTGTGAGAGTAAACTTATGATAAGAAGCTAGTCTTTAAACAACTGTTTTAGGTTGTAATTAGCGATTAATGCCCTTTCAAATTAAAGCTTAAAATTTCCAATTAATGATTGCTTCACCATTGTTCGATGAACATCCACTCATTGAACAAGAGTGTAAATATATAGTGCTGTTTACGAGAATCCCACCTTGAAATTTGCATAATTATAGCTTGCACGCCTCAAACTTTCTAAATTAGAAAAACCTGCACTCAAAGTTTGCATTTCTTAACATCCATGCACAAAAGCACCCCCTTGACCTAATTCTCGAGGAAGGTATTTTTGCGCATGGATGTTAAGAAGTGTAAATATTGAAGGGGATAACTGTAATTTCGAATGTTAGAGGGATGCAAACGGTAATTACACAAAATTTAATGGGAGGTCCCGATAAATAACATATACATCCGGAGGAACCCCTTCCCCCGCGCGGCAGTATCGGGACTATGGCGGTGGGCTTCGCCGCCCCCCGGCTTGGGCGTAAAGCCCTACGTGAGTACAACGATATACGAATACCTATCGAGCTCCTGACATGATTTAAAACAAAGAATGGGTGTTACTTGGTATCAGGGAACGGGGATCCGGTCCTACGTGCGTGCAACGACACAGGACTCCGGCCTTACGCGAGTGCAACGAAAAGGGCCTTCGACCCTTCATGAGTGCAGCAGTACGGGCCTCCGGCCCTACGTGAGTTCAGGGACGGGGGCGACGACATTTAGCGGAGGTAGCAAGAATCACCGCGAAAGGAAGCATTGGACTTTAAACATGTCAAACTATCAAAATAAGATAAGCTAACCAAAAATTAATTCTAATTATTATTATAAAATTATGAAACAAATAATTGAAATTGACCCTTGGGTATAAAATAAAATAAAAATGTTTAAAAAACCTGAATCAAAGAGACCATTTTCGTCGTGTACTTGGATTCACCTTCATATTGCTAGTAATTCAGAGGTCTACAAAAGTCTAAAATCAGTTCAAAATTTAACACTGAAGAATTAGCAAAGACAACCTTAGGTGATTTGCAGAATCACACAATTATAGAAATTAAATGTAAAAAAACATTAAATTGAACTAGCACAAAATGAAAGAACAGTGAAAAAGCCATTACGATAATTAGCATCATTAGATGAGAAATACCTTTGATTGAGACCTGACTGTGCATGACCTAAGAGCGGCAAAATAGATGGAGTTGGCTTTTAGGAAGATCAAAATGAGAAACAAAAAAAATTAATAAATATCATTTTGTAATTTCTTGGAAAGGTCTAATAGAATCTGGACAGACAAACTAACTCAACCCAACAAAATATCACTTGGACAATACATCAAGCAATTTCACTGCATGATGTGCTAACATGCTAATGAGGCTTGTGGTGTTGTCACTCTAAAAGAATAGGACAAATTTCCAGAATGGCTGCCTCCTTATAAATTGAAAATTTAGAAATAGCCCAGTTATAATAACCATTCCGGGAATAGCCTCCTTTGGCAGCATATGGGCCCTGTATACAGTTTTGTCAGCTGATTAAGGAGATAATTGTGGTGACTGTAAGAAATAAAATTATTCTAAGCAAAATTATCTTAATTTGCTTCACTTAGAGCTAATCTTGAGAAATATTTTTACACCGAAGATTTGCCATTTTATATGACTGAAAAAACTATAGAGATCAAGGAAATTGAAGAAATAGTTGAGATTGAACAATTTGTAGAATTAGAGCAACAGAACATGTACAATAAGCAGCTAGTCCATTCTCAAAACAATAGATGCAGACTTAGCAAAATTAAAACAAAACGAATAAGAAAAAGTCCTCCAAAACGTCTTAAAAGAGTCAATGATTCATTCCTTGCTAGAGCTAGTGCATTTCACCATAACGTCTTAAAAAAATTAATAGAAAACATTATTACAAATATTTAAGCAGATTATGTGTACATAAAGTGTAATAAAATGTAAAAAAATTGTTTAAGCCGCTGAGTTCGCAAGGCGTTGAGATGCACAGCAGGCAGTGGAACTGCTGATTTTGCCCTAATCGGGCGGCTATTCTCGCCCGCACGCCCGCACAATCTTTCGGTTGCATTTGATATATATATAGGATTTACTGTAAAAACGCGCTCACCGCAAATAGGTGAGGTACGGTTTTGCATTTTTAGGAAAAATGATCAACATGGAAGTTGTAGATCTCGACGAGATCTACAACTTTTATGTTGACTATTTTTCCTAAAAATGCATTTTACTGGGTGTATTTTCAAATGCCGCGGAACCGGGCGGAACTATTGCGATTCGCAATAATTCCGCCCGGTTCCGCGCCATTTGAAAATACACCAAGTAAAATGCATTTTTAGGAAAAATGGTCAACATGAAAGTTGTAGATATCGTCGAGATCTACAACTTTCATGTTGAACACTTTTTCTAAAAAAATATTTTACTAGGTGTATTTTCCGTATTAAGCATCCCTGTGTATATAACTCATTTGCGGGGAGCGCGTATTCCCATCGACCCCATATATATATATATATATGTATGTATGTGTGTGTGTGTGTTATCAGAATAGGTGCGTCCACTGTCCCGCCTCGCCTATCTAGCAATTCGGGCTAGACTCGGTAATATCATCAAAACTCAGATTATACAAATCTTACACCTCGGAGACTCAACTCCTACAACTCGGAGAGCATGCTCCTACAACTCGGAGAACAACCTCTCCTACAACTCGATCCAAAAACATGGATCTTTAAAATCGAAAGTAAAAAACTTTCTATAATAAGAAAAATATTTTTTCATATTTCTAAATTGAAAACAATCTTTTTCTTCAGATCTGAACGGATTCAATCTTCTTCTTTCTAGAAGATTAGAACTTGAACTGAAGTTGAAGGAGAAGACTTGAAATTGTGAAAATCTTGATCTGAAATCTTGAAATCCGGCTAGATCGAAACCTGAAAGATGTAAGTTGTCTACCTAAATCACCTAGAGGGGGGTGAATAGGTGAGATGTGCGTCTAATGCGGAATAAAAAAATTTAGCGACTAGCACAAATAAGTAAGCAAACAATCACACAGACGACAAGAGATTTATAGTGGTTCCCCGATCTTGGGTACGTCCACATTCCTCACCGATCTAGCAAATCACTAGACTCGGCTACTCCATTATCTCGGATTGCAAACCAATCCTACACCTCGGAACCACGTTCCTACAAAACTCGATCCAAACGGATCTACACTCGGAAGATAAAAAACTTCCTATCACTCGAAGCACAACGCTCCTACACTCGGAGAATAATCTCCTACAAAATTTACAAATAGAGATTGAAAATACAAACAGAAATATTCTCAGATCTTAAACAATATGTCTCTAGGTCTTCTTCTTGAATCGTTGCGGCTCTTTCAGAATTTGTAGAAGAAGATCCTTTGAAAATCTGACCTGAGAGAACTTGAATCTACTCGATCAAGGAGAGAAAACCGATTCCTTAATCAGCAGATCTTCTAGATCGAGTGCAGAGAGATCGATCTTGACGTGAGCGGCGGTTTCAGATGTCGTTCTTGAGAGAAAGTCGGCCGAACCAGAAATTTAGGAAAGTACGGAATCCGCTCTTAAGAGATCCTTTTTCTTTTTCGCTAAGGGTTATGTCTTAGTGAAAAGACTTTATATAGGAAGACCCTTAACGGCTAGAAAAGACATTAATTACGACACGTGGACCAATCACGTCGAGGTATTTGAAATTTCGGCCGTTCTGGACTTAGAACAAAAAATTTCTGGAAAATCAACTTAGCTCTCGAGAAGTGGCTTTAGTTCTCGAGAACTAGGATCTGAGTTCTCGAGAACTGTCAAAACTTATCGGGAATTAAATTCTTTAGAAAGGATTTGAACTTCTCGAGAACACAAGGTTTAGTTCTTGAGAACTAATTGACTTCTCGAGAACTTGACTTAGAAAGACTTCAGAACTTATCGAGAACAAGCACTTAGACAATTTTTCTGAACTTCTCGAGAACAAAGAGGAAGACTTCTCGAGAACTGAGGGAGGACTTCTCGAGAACTAAATAAGACTTCTCGAGAACTATACCTTAGGCTTCTCGAAAACTGACCAAGACTTCTCGAGAACAAAGAGGACTTCTCGAGAACTATAACTTAAAGTATTTCTTGAATCTGTCAAGAATTTTCATGAATTAAGTAGTTAAGCTTCTCGAGAACTATGAGAGCTTCTCGAGAACTAAACTACACTTCTCGAGAACTCTGAAGTAGCTTCTCGAGAACTTGACTTAGATAATTTTCAAGACTTTTAGAGAATGTTATCTTCTGGTCCTGTCTTCATCCCATGCTCCCAATATTTGAACATGAAGTGTATCCCAATTGAGAGGCTACACATGAGTCAACACTTTGGATCACGCAGTGAGGGATTACACTGTATGATCCTGTGTTCCTGACCCACTGTAGACTCACATTGGTCTACACTTAGCACTGAGAATCTGCAAACATTCAACTAGAACAAGGATATCAAATACAACTTAATTCATCTTAGTTCAAGGGTGACTTCATGCAAATCTGGGTTATTGTGGATACAATACCCAACAATCTCCCCCTATTTGTTGAAGTCAGAACCCTCTATACTAAGGTGAATTATCATAATAAAGAAAGAACTGGAAGAAAGGAAATTGAATATAAATGCAAAGACAGATTAATTAAAGGCACAATATGCAAAACTAGGAATTATATATATAAGTAATGTTTTAGAATCAATCAACATCCATTTCCTCAAAATTCTCAAAACAAAACATCATGAATCAATCTTTGCTTTGCTGTTGTCTGTCTTGCTTTTCCTGCTGCCTCCCCTGATAACTGAAAGGCTTAGGGTAGTACCTTGGAGGCTTGGGAGGAGTTTTAGGATTATTCTTTCCATATTCTATGTCATAAATCCTCCTTTTGGTCATGGACTTTTCATATAACTCCCACTCAGTTGAGCTGTAGTGAAGATGTCTGTTCTCATTAAAGTCCATGATTAGTTTAAGAGTTTAAAGAATTAGAGCTTTTGAAGTTGGGCTCCAAACGTCAGCAAATTCCTTTGCTTTCCTTCTTTCTGCCTCTGGCTGGGGAACAAATTTACTAGCAGAAGGACCTTCCCCATACTTCCTTTTCTTGGGGATATGAACCTCTGGTAGATCTTGAGAAATGATGTCATCCCAAACTTGGGAATAGGAAGCTGAAGGAGGTGCCTGATCTTCTGGTCTAGGGGAGAATATAGGCATTTGAGGTTGAGGCACTTGGCTGGACTAACCATGAGCAAGAGGATTTAAGTGATGAGGAATAATGTTGGGGTCAGCCTGAAAGTATGGGAAGATCTGGTTGTGCATCCAGACAGCTATATTATATGTATGGAATTTTACTGATTGAATCTGTTCTAAGACATCCTTATTAATTGCAGTTAGTTTCTCATCCCAGATAGTTTTGGCATTTGCAGTAAGCTTTTCTACCTGTTCTTTCACTATGGTCTTCCCCTTTCTGATTTCTATAGATAGCTGGTCTATGGAGTCTTCTTTGAAAGTACCAACTTCATTATATATCTTCATGACATTCTCTTCAGCTCTCTTGTCCAACTGAATTTGATTGTTTGCCAGGGAGATACATTGGTCCATGACTTGACCAATGCTTGTGATGGTGTGATCTATGGCTTTTCCTCCAATTCTGAACAATCCTTTGAGAGAATCAGTGTTTGCTTGAATTTCTACAAAGCCTTTTCTCATTTCTTTTTCAAGGGCAGTTACCTGATCTTTTACAGTATGAAGAGATTCATCAAAATATTTCCTCTGGTTAGCTAACATTTCTTTAATCTTTGATAGAATATCTTAACTTGTAATTACAACAGTAGCAGCAGCAGGAGCAGGGGTGGTAGAATCAATCTGAGGTGGTGGAGGAGCTTTCCATGGGGGGATTTCTTCCAGTATAACAGAGCTCTGGGCTCTTACAGTATGAGATACTATATCTCCCTCCTCATCAACAAATCTAGGAAGGGAGAAATCAAGTTTCCTGAGAGGGGCTTCCACCTCCTCAGGGGCTTGCACATTCTCTTCAGATAGAAGGATGGTTTCTAGTGGAGTTGAATCTTTTCTGGGAGAGGGAGAAGGAGTAGCTTGGGGTGAGGGATCTCTGGATGGGTCTTCAGGGAGATCTTTGGAAAGGGGGGAAGGAGGTTCTTCTGAAGTAAGCACTTCTATCATCTTGTCTATAGCTTCATTTGTGTCTTTGAGAACTTCTTGGGCTGGAACATCTATTAGGTTTGGCATTGGAGAGATTGCCACAGGGTTCTTGACTAGAGATATCACTGGGTTGCTTAGAGGAGATATGGCTGGAGGAGTAGGAATTCTGATATCTGAGGCAGAGAGTGCAGGCTACCCCTCAGTTGCTTCACCAGAAGGTTCAACACCATGATGTAGAGGAGGAGATGGGGTCCTCACCTCTGAGACAGAAGCTCCAACTTCTTTAGCTATCTGTCTTGGGTTCTTCAGCTTTAACTCCCACCTCTAGATGGAGGCTAAGGAAATCTTCTTAAGGTGATGAATTGTTGTACCTTTGGAGGTTTTGAAGGTAACAGGATCAATCTCTCACAAAATCAAAGAGATTATCCTTGCAAATTTGGGAGCTTGGATGCTATCCCTGATCAACTCAAACACCATCATGCCAAACTGAAACTTCTTCCTTGAGACAATGGCTGTCATTACTCAAAATAAATCATTAGTAATGAAACTAATTGATCCTGTTTTGCACCAAAGGATTTTTCCAATGTCTACAAGAAATTTCCCTACATCATTGAATAGGTTTCTCCTGAAGGAGTGAAATTCCTCAGATACTCCACAGAAGGAGTAGGTTCTGTCATAGTCTTCCAAAGTTAGGTCATCTTCCTCATCTACAACAGGCATTCTCAGAAGCTGGGAAACTTTTGTCTTGTTCAACTTTATCTTGATCCCTCTGACTTGAGTTTTTAGAATCTTACCATTGCTTTTTACCTTAGCATTCTTGAAGAACTCCTCGACATCAGGAAAAAGAATCTTGTAGGGTTCTGTCAAAACGAACAAGAGGCCGGCAGTTTCGAGAAGAATGAGAAGGTTCTGGAAATCGGCTGAAATCTCTGAAATTCCTGCGACTACCAGTTCGCTGTCGACTCCAATCTTGGAAACCTGCTCCATGAAAGCTGGCGGTGGCGATGGACTGATCTCAAGACTGCGGCGGAGTCAGAGTTCTCTTACGGCGGAAGACGAAGAGTTTGAGAGACTGATTTTGAAATGGCGGTTGATTTACGATTTCTAAAATATTATATATATATATAGAACCCTAGTAATGCTAATTATGAATCTAATTAACCTTGGATTAGGACAAAAATCAAGACTATTTCGAAATAGAAGAATTAGTAGAAATCGTCAAAATGACGGGCCATTTCTCGAGAGGCAACTTTAGTTCTCGAAAAGTGGAAGATAGTTCTCGAGAATCGAGGATGGTTCTCGAGAACTGGCAGATAGTTCTCGAGAAGCAAGCTTCTTAGTTCTCGAGAATTGGCAGATAGTTCTCGAGAGGCAAACTTCTTAGTTCTCGAGAACTGAAAGATAGTTCTCGAGAGGCAATCTTTAGTTCTCGAGAACTAGCCGATAGTTCTCGGGAAGTAAGTATAGTTCTCAAGAGCTATCCTTCTACTTGAGAAATTTTGACCTTTTTGGAGATTCCTCGATTCTTGAGCCTTTGAACAGATCACCTTGGCCTAATCTTCCTTGTTCAGCAGCCCAAGTTCAGTTTTGAAGAAATTGAACTTGGTCTCGTCCAGCGGCTTTGTGAAAATATCTGCTACCTGCCGATCAGTTGGCACGTACTGGAGATCCACATCCCCTTACTCTACATGCTCCCGGATGAAGTGGTATCTCAGCTCGATGTGCTTTGTCCGGCTGTGAGAGACTAGGTTGTTTACGATTGCGATTGCACTGGAGGAGTCACAAAACAATGGAATGTCCTTGACCTTCATATTGTAGTCCTCTAGCTGGTTCTTTAGCCAAAGCAACTGTGCACAACAACTACCGGCAGAAATAGATTCTGACTCGACCGTTGAGATTGTGACGTAGTTTTGCTTTTTGCTGCTCCAAGAGATAAGCCTTCTTCCTAGGAATTGGCAAGTCCCAGAAGTGCTTTTCCTGTCGTCTTTGCTTCCTGCAAAATCTGCATCTTAAAATCAGATCAGTTCACTATCATTACTTCTTGAGTACCATAAGCCAAGATTTTGTGTACCTTTAAGGTATCTCAAAATTCGCTTCGCAGCAATATAGTGAGATTCCTTAGAGTTCAACTGGAATCTAGCGCATACACTTGTTGAGAACATTATATCTGGTCTACTTGCGGTAAGGTAGAGCAAGGACCCAATTATTCTTTTGTACTTGGTTTCATCAAAAGGTTTCCCTTTCTCATCCTTGTCCAGAGACATAACTGAGGTTATTGGAGTCCTCATAGAGGTTGCATTCTCCATTCCGAATTTATTAAGTAGCTCTTTGGTGAACTTTGTCTTTGAGATGAAAATTCCATCCTCAGATTGTTTCACCTGAAGCCCTAAGAAATACTTCAGCTCTCCCATACTGCTCATTTCAAACTTCCCTTGCATAAGTTTTGAAAACTTCTTGCAGAGGTTGTTATCCGTAGAGCCAAAAATGATGTCATCGACATAGATTTGCACTAGCAAAATCTTGCCATTTATTTCCCTAAGAAATAATGTCTTGTCTATATTTCCTCTTGTGAACTTGTTCTCAAGAAGAAAGCTAGACAGCATCTCATACCAAGCTCGAGGAGCTTGTTTAAGACCGTATAGTGCTTTCTGCAGTAAATAAACATGATTAGGAAAAGTTGAGTCAACAAAACCTGGCGGTTGCTCTACATACACTTCTTCCTTTATGTCACCATTTAGGAAGGCAGATTTTACATCCATCTGATAGACGGTAAAACCCTTAAGTACAGCATAAGCAAGGAATAACCTGATCGCCTCCAGTCTTGCCACTGGAGCATACATTTGATCGAAGTCGATTCCTTCTTCTTGACGATAGCCCTTGGCAACGAGTCTGGCTTTGTTCTTTATAATAGTTCCATCTTCGTCCATCTTGTTCCGGTAGACCCATTTTGTCCTGATGATGTTCTTACTCTTGGGTCTAGGAACAAGTGTCAAAACTTTGCAACGTTTGAACTGATTTAACTCTTCTTCCATGGCTAGAATCCAGGATGCATCCGAGTTTGCTTCCTCGAACTTCTTAGGTTCAACTTGTGATAGAAAACTTAAGAATAAATTCTCATTAGTTGTACCTCTCCGAGTTCTGACACCATCCCAGGGATCTCCTATGATCTGGTCCAAGGGATGATCCTTCAGGTGTCTGAGCTCTAGAGTCCTTGCATCTGGGATTTCTTCAGCCACTAGAGTTGCATCTTCAGCTGGAATGAATTCTTCATCTTGATCATCTACCTCTCCAATCGGGGTTGTATAGGTGATCTTGATGAACTTTTCATCTTTATCTTCAGTAGGTTCATCCATGCTGAGTTCCTTTATCTTTGTACCAGCATCTTCAATGAGCACACTAGAAGAGTTGTTTTGCAGCAAACTCGTCTCATCAAATACAATGTGTATCGATTCTTCTACCACCAGAGTTTTTCTATTAAATACTATATATGCCTTACTATGGCTACTATAACCTACAAAAATACCTTCAAAGCTTTTCTCGCTAAACTTGGTAGTGTGATACTTGCCGTTGTTAAGTACGAAGCACTTACAGCCAAAGATTCTAAAATATGAAATGGTTGGTTTCCTGCCTTTTAGAAGTTCGTAAGGAGTCTTATCATGGTTCTTGTTGATGAGTGCTTGATTTTGCACGTGACAAGCGGTGTTGACGGCTTCAGCCCAGAAGTACTCTAGAAGTGAGGCATCACTCAACATAGTCCGGCAAGCCTCTATGAGTGTTCTGTTCCTTCTCTCAGCTACTCCATTTTGCTGTGGAGTGCGAGGAGAGGAAAACTCATGAAAGATACCTTGACTTTCACAGTATTCTGTCATGGCCCCAGACTTGAATTCTGTTCCATTGTCACTTATGATTTTGACTACGGAGCAGTTGTATTCATTCTGGACTTGCCTAACAAAATTAGTGAAAATATTGAAGGTATCTGACTTGTGTTTCAGAAAGAACACCCACGCAAAACGCGAGTAATCATCCACAATAACCAACGTATATTCCTTACCTCCCAAACTTCTAACTTGCAGTGGACCGAACAAGTCCATATGAAGAAGCTGTAAGCTTCTATTAGAATCCTAGCTTATAATGCTTTTAAATGAACTCCTTGTTTGCTTGCCTTTTATACAGGCATGACAAGTGTTGTCCTTAACGTACTTGACATTAGGGGCATCACGTACTAAGTTCTGAGAGAATAGTTTATTAATAGTTTTTAAATTAATATGTGCTAATCTCTTGTGCCATTGGTCAGCAAGAGATGCACTACTTTTTGCTAAAAGACATACTGGTGTAGAGGAGTCAATACAGATGAAATTTAAACAGAAGATATTTCTGCTTCGAGTGCCTGATAAAATAGTTTCCATGTTGTCAACCGATTTTATCAAACACTTGTCAGCATGGAATTCAACCACGTATCCTTTGTCGCATAGTTGGCTTATGCTGATGAGATTGTGTTCCAATCCTTCAACATAGGCTACATCCGAAAAGGATACGTTATCGTTAGTAATCATACCGTAGCCTTTGGTAATTCCTCGGTCTGAATTTCCAAAGATGACCTTTGGTCCGTTCAATATCGGTGAAAAGTTCTGGAGTAGGCTCCTTGTCTCGGTTATATGCCGAGAATATCCACTGTCCAAGTACCAGATTGGCGTTTTAATGGCCTTTGGACATACCTGCAATTATAATCACTTAGCCTTAGGAAACCAAACACGTTTGGGTCCTTGGTCTCGAGTTAGAATACTCCCCCTACGAGTATTAGCCTCATGAGTGGTCATTCTCACGTTGCTAACTTGAGGAGTTGCAGCATTTTTAGGATTGAACCAACAATCTATGGCAAAGTGACCAACTCTACCACAGCACCAACAGTCGAATCTGTTGTATCTTTACCTTATAATCTCCTGCTTGACCTTCTTGAGAGGAGGTCCAGTAGGGGTAGCATCCTTGGAGGAAGATGCTTCATGATGGTGGCAACTACATGATGTCTTCTCCTTCATAGGTTTTTCCACAACAGATTTTACCTTTGGTGCCTTCTTGATGTTATGACCATGAGCATAAGGTCCATAGCTCTGAAGTTGAATCTCTTCATAAGGTGCCTTGAAGACACTCTCGCCAAAGTCACGAGGGCAAGTCCAACCTTGGTACCTTGACTTAGGCTTCTCTGGGATCGGCCTAGTGAAGTGTCCATAGGTGGACTCAAAGTCAAATTCGTTCGTAGGAAAGATAACTTTCTTGAACGAGACTGGCTCCAAAGGAGCTTTCCCTTTTTCCTCGGCCAAGGCCTTCTTGGCATCCTTATTCTTCTCTTGGCCTTCCTTCTCCTAGAGGATTTACTAGGAGCACCTTTGTGGCCTAGACCAGCACCCTTGCCCTTAGCTGATAATTCAGCAATCAGAGGAAGTACAGTCTTAGGCTTAGAGAAACCTTCTACAAGTTTCCTTTCAGCTGAGAGTTATTTTTCCAACTCCTTGATGATTTTCTCCTTAAGGTCAAGGTGCTCAAGAGCCTTGTTATATTCTTCAATAGATTTATTGAAGTCTTCCTTGAGAGAGTCAGTCTTTGAGACTTCTTCTCTTAAGGCGCTCTCTATAGCTTTTAGAGACTTTATCTCTTTAGCTTGAGTTTTCATGACTCGACGACATTTGTCGTAAGCCTCGAGTAACTCCTTATATTGTCCTATGAGTTAAGATTCATCCTTAGAGTGATAGCCCTCTTGCTCATTATCATCATCAGATTCTGAAAGAGGGGTGTGAGATTTTACCTCCCCAGTGAACTGAGGGACTTGTTAATCATCAGTTAGAGCCATTAGCCCAAAGTAGGCTTATTCCTCTTCTGCACTCGACTCAGATGAGTCGGAGTCACTGAGGGTTTTGCCTTTCTTGGCCAACTGACTCTTTTCTTTCCTATTTTTACTGTAGGACTTCTTCTCTTCTCTTTTGCCACCCTCTTTCTTCTTGTGGGGGCAATCCGCAATGACGTGACCTGGCTTATTACATCAATAACAAATGATGTCAGTCGAATGATGTTTATTCAGTTTAGAACCATACCTGTCGTGGCTGCTTGAGCCTTTTCTATGGAGATCACCATCATTGCGTGATCTTCTATAGGAGGCATCCTTGCCTTTCCATTGCTTATTCTTGCTCAAGAATTTCTTGAACTGCCTTGAGAGTAGAGAGAACTCTCCATCAGATAGCTCTGAGCCAGAGGAGCTTGGCTCAGATGATTCTTCTTCATCAGCTTCAGGAGCTGGGGCAGGAGAACTAGCCTTTGTCTTCCTTGAGCTATCTGCCTTCAGAGCGACAGACTTCTCCTTGGATGCAGACCTGCTCATCTCTTCTTCAGCTTTTCTTGAGTTGATTTGGATCTCGTAAGACATAAGCTTTCTGAATAGATTCTGCGGGTCCGTCTCAGCTAACCTTCCGAACTCCCGAATGGCGCATACCTTATTATCCCATTCCTTAGTCAAGGATCTTAAGAATTTGTCATTCAGTTCCCCATTTGTGAAGACTCAGCCATAAACTCTTAGGCCATTGACTATCTTGAAAAAGTTCTCAAAGGTATCAGTTATGGCTTCCTTGTGACCTTGCCTGAAGGCTTCATACTTCTGATTTAGAAGGGATCTCCGATCATCCCTAACTTCTTCAGTGCCTTCCATCAGAGTCACTAGGGATTGCCACATCTCCTTGGCACACTGACAATGAATCAGATTTTACAGCATCGAGTCATCGATTGCACTTGCTATAATATTTTTGGCTTTCTTGTCCAGGGAGACAAGTGCAATCTCGTCCTTATCCAAGTCCATCAACTTCTTTGGGACTTGTCTGGTTGGATCTATTGTTAATGCAATCATAGGAATATACGGACCTTCTTCAACAATCATGAAGATCCGAGGGTCCACTGCTTCCATGAAGAGTTTAACTCTTTCCTTCCACATAGGAAAATTGTTCTTGGTGCATATAGGGAGCTTAGCAAAATCCTTGGTCTTACTCATGCTTGATACTTCTCTAAAGACAACTTGGGAAGGATCAGATCAAGGTGTTAACCTTTTAACGATCAACCTCCCTCTGATACCAATTGAAAGATGTAAGTTGTCTACCTAAATCACCTAGAGGGGGGTGAATAGGTGAGATGTGCGTCTAATGCGGAATAAAAAAATTTAGCGACTAGCACAAATAAGTAAGCAAGCAATCACATAGACGACACGAGATTTATGGTGGTTCCCCGATCTTGGGTACGCCCACTTTCCTCACCGATCTAGCAAATCACTAGACTCGGCTAGTCCACTATCTCGGATTGCAAACCAATCCTACACCTCGGAACCACGTTCCTATAAAACTCGATCCAAACAGATCTACACTCGGAAGATAAAAAACTTCCTACAACTCAGAGCACAACGCTCCTACACTCGGAGAATAATCTCCTACAAGATTTACAAATAGAGATTGAAAATACAAACAGAAATATTCTCAGATCTGAAACAATATGTCTCTAGGTCTTCTTCTTGAATCGTTGCGGCTCTTTCAGAATTTGTAGAAGAAGATCCTTTGAAAATCTGACCTGAGAGAACTTGAATCTACTCGATCAAGGAGAGAAAACCGATTCCTAAAATCAACAGATCTTCTAGATCGAGTGCAGAGAGATCGATCTTGACGTGAGCGGCGGCTTCAGATGTCGTTCTTGAGAGAAAGTCGGCCGAACCAGAAATTTAGGAAAGTACGGAATCCGCTCTTAAGAGATCCTTTTTCATTTTCGCTAAGGGTTATGTCTGAGTGAAAAGACTTTATATAGGAAGACCTTTAACGGCTAGAAAAGACATTAATTACGACACGTGGACCAATCACGTCGAGGTATTTGAAATTTCGGCCGTTCTGGACTTAGAACAAAAAATTTCTGGAAAATCAACTTAGCTCTCGAGAAGTGTCTTTAGTTCTCGAGAACTAGGATCTGAGTTCTTGAGAACTGTCAAGACTTCTCGCAAACTAAATTCTTTAGAAAGGATTTGGACTTCTCGAGAACACAAGGTTTAGTTCTCGAGAACTAATTGACTTCTCGAGAACTTGACTTAGAAAGACTTCAGAACTTCTCGAGAACAAGCACTTAGACAATTTTTCTGAACTTCTCGAGAACAAAGAGGAAGACTTCTCGAGAACTGAGGGATGAATTCTCGAGAACTTAATAAGACTTCTCGAGAACTATACCTTAGGCTTCTTGAAAATTGGTCAAGACTTCTCGAGAACAAAGAGGACTTCTCGAGAACTATAACTTAGAGAATTTCCTGAATCTGTCCAGACTTTTCATGAACTAAGTAGTTAAGCTTCTCGAGAACTATGAGAGCTTCTCGAGAACTAAACTACACTTCTCGAGAACTCTGAAGTAGCTTCTTGAGAACTTGACTTAGATAATTTTCAAGACTTTTAGAGAATGTTATCTTCTGGTCCTGTCTTCATCCCATGCTCCCAATGTTTGAACATGAAGTATATCCCAATTGAGAGGCTACACATGAGTCAACACTTTGGATCACACAGTGAGGGATTACACTGTATGGTCCTTTGTTCCTGACCCACTGTAGACTGACATTGGTCTATACTTAGCACTGAGAATCTACAAACATTCAACTAGAACAAGGATATCAAATACAACTTAATTCATCTTAGTTCAAGGGTGACTTCATGCAAATCTTGGTTATTGTGGATGCAATACCCAACAAAACCACCTTTGAAGAATCTGAAAGCAATGTTCTTGTCGAATCTATCTTTGAGAAGGATCGTCGATCGTGAACTTCGAATTCGTCGGGTTGCGTTTTCGAGAACAGAAGATCGGAAGAGAAGTTTTTCGGCCATTCACGGTCTTGAAAATTAGGTCTAGAGAATTTTCGATTTTTGTTGTTAGTTACTTGTCGAAATGAATCCTTGGTATTTGTATAGAATCCATCTCCAATAGCTAGAAATTTCCTTCCAAAAATAAGCTTCCACATGCACTGTACATGACCGTCATTTGAAATAGAAACCGTCGGAAAAGTCGAACCAGAAAAATCGTTAAGTCCATTCGTCGAGATGGATCGTGTAATAGCCAGACCACTCGATGAATTACTTAGATTATACGGGAGCATTTGACGAATTACATGAAAGAATTCCACGAATTACACGAAAGAACTAGATGAATTACTTAGACCATTCAACGAATTTTGCTTCGACGGAAAAGAGACAAGAAGAAAATTTCCTGTTATCGGTCACTGGACCACTCGAGTATATTCGACGAATTCCACAAGTATTCACGTGACATCTGGACGAATGACACGAGACTTCACGTGTATACTCGATGAATTTAATTTAACTGTTTCTGAAGAAGTTTTGAGAAACTATCAGAAATTTACCGAGTAAACTTGATGAATTCCACGAGTATTCATGTGATGTCTCGACAAATGACACGAGATTTCACATGTATACTAGACAAATTTTACTTAAGAAAATTTCTGATTCTTCCTGAACTCAGCAACTTTCTTTTCCCTTGATTCCTATGCACTTGAAAATGAAGTACACCCCAATAGAGAGATTACCCATGAGTCAACACTATATACTACACAATGAGGGATTACATTGCATAGTCCTGTGTTCGATGACCTATTGTAATCTGACATTAGTGTGTACTTGACAATTAAATCTTACAACTACATAACTTGAAAGCATTGCAAATACAACTCAATTCTTCTTAGTTCTAGGGAGACTTCTTTAAATTTGGATTATTGTGGAAGTAATGCACAACAATCTCCCCCTATTTGAAGAAGTCAGAACCCTATACACTAAGATGAATTGCACACATAAAATAATCTTAAACAAACGTATAAGGAAATGTAAAGACAGTAAAACTAGCAGAAACCTCAACAAAATAATAATGTTATATAAACAATTCTTAATGACATTCTAGAATTCACACACAATCATAGACATAGAATATGAAAATTAAGGAGTCTTTCCCTTGGTCTTCTCATATTGTCTGTCAAAGTATGCTTTTGGCTTTGAGAAATACTTTGGAGGAGGATGAGGAGCATCTGGATCATCTCTCATATACTTCTTGAAGTGAATCCTCCTCTTCGTATTAGACACATCGTGCTTTTGTCATTACTCTCTGCTGTAGCGCAACCATTTGTCTTCATTAGCCAAGTCTACAAGTGTGAAAGTGTACAATATAATCCCTTTTGAAACTGGGCTCCATACTTCAATAGGTTCCCTGTTTGGGTCAGACCTGTGAGCAGAGGAGCCTTCTCCATATCTTCTTCTCTTGAGAGCTAGTTGAGATGGTTTATCAATAAATTCTACCTTAGCTTCAATAACAGCAGTTTCAGCAGTCTCTGTCCAATCTTGATTATCTGTCAATTCCTGAGTATCTTCCAAGTATTGAGTGTAGTCTTGTGGAGGTTGAACAAAATCATATTCTGGTTTTGGCATTCTGGCTTCAACATTTACCCGTGCTCCAAAGAATTCATCATGCAGCCACTTGAAATTTTCATAGCAGTATGTGTTTACACCACATATCTCTTGATGCATTGCAGGTTCCAGAGCATTCATCTTGTTTTGAACTTTACTCTCCCACTTTTTGACTTCTTCAGCGACATCATTAATAATTGGAGTTTTGGTATAGGCCATTTGATCATCAAAGTGGTGCATCCCGCTGTAAACCCCCCTACTATAGAGGGAACCCAGTCTTATGCCATGAATCGCCGTCTTACGGTGACACTTAGCGCACACGAGCTAGTCGACACCGCAAGACATCGATCCTGCCAGCTAGTACGATCATTCAACCTATCGGCCAATCGAGAAGAGAAGCAATATAAACAATTATACATCAAGTCCACATCACAGATTCATCATAATATAAGTAAAATAAGAGATCCAATAGTCCACAACGAGTACAGAATGAAGGAGAAAAAGGCTTATGCCCAGTACATAGTAATCAATCTCTCTCTCACATAACCTAACCAAGTGAAAGCTAATCTATCATCAGTACACGCGTCATCACCTGACGCTGGGTTGTATTAGAAGTAGTAGTAGGTGGTGTCAGCTCCTCATGTCCTGCCACCTCGTCCTATTGGTGCTCCAGCTCCTCGAGCTCCTAAAATGATACGGTCACAGCCAACAGTTAGTCATAAATACTAAGCCATTTTGTCCTCGCCTCCCCCCGCGACTCCTTGGTACCGAGCGGGAGGATGAAGCGGAGAAAAACAAGGGGAATAAAAGTATATCATGTGACAGTTGATATCTCTACTTTAGCAGTTCTATAATGACAAGTATATCTCTACTTAGCAGTTCTATATAGTACAAGTAATGGAGTGAAAAATAGTACTGAAAAGAAGTGCGGTAAGTAGAGTAAAGTACTGAGCAGAAAAGTAAACTAGCTATTGCTACACTAACATCACAAAAGTACCTTAACTTATATGAATGCCCATACAAACTTATAAGTTAAGGTTTCACAAATTTAACTTATCATATAAAAGATGCCATACTAATTTATATGATAAGGATCTATGGTGCGTATGTACTAAGTATGTATGTATGATATGGTATGCAGGTTATGATTCATACAAGTGCAACTCACCCACACGACTCTATGCGCACAGACCTTTAGTTCCCACTTTTTGGAGTTATCTTAACTCTCAGGTACTATCGTTATGGCTACGACAGCAGTGGAGCGGGCATTGAATGAGTTCAGTTGTCTACCTAAATCACCTAGAGGGGGGTGAATAGGTGAGTTGTGCGCCTTTTTGCAGAATAAAAATTTAGCGATCTATGCACATATATCAACAAAGAAATCACATACGACAAAAGATTTATAGTGGTTCCCCAACCTTGGGTACATCCACTTTCCCTCAATGATCTAGCAAACCATTAGACTCGACTACTCTACTATCTCGGATTGAAAACCAATCCTACGCCTCGGAACCAAGTTCCTACAATCTCGATCCAAACGGATCTACACTCGGAAGATAAAACTTCCTACAACTCGGAGAAAAATCTCCTACAAGAATTGAATAGAGATAAATTGAAAATACAAACAAATGATCTTCAAATCTTGAAGCAATCTGGCTGGATCTTCTTCTTTATAAATTGCGGCTCTGTCAGATTTGTTGAAGAAGAAATCTCGGCAAGAAAGAGATCTGAAGGCTTCTTTTGATTTCACCCGATCGGAACGATGATGGAGAACGAACAACAATCACGATCTAGAAATCAATCTTGGTCTGAATCCTTTGAATCGAAAACCCTAGCTCTTGCACGATGAAGATCGGCGGCGTCGGTGGCTTTCGTTTTTGGAGAGAGAGAAAGATTCAGAGAGCTTAGAAAAATTATGATGGCATGAAAATCCTTCTTATTAGGGTTAGTCGGTTGACAAGACCTTATATAAGATCTCCCTAACGGTCATAATTAATATTAATGACGTACACGTGGACCAATCACATCCTGTGATTTGAAAATCACGTCAATTTTGGACTTAACAAAATTTCTGCAAATCTGAACTCCATTTCTCGAGTGAAGAAGTATTTCTCGAGAAGTAAAGTTTATTACTCGAGAAGATGAATTAAGATTACTCGAGAAAAGAATTTCTGAAATTACTCGAGAAGAAGAATGTATTACTCGAGTACAAGATGGGTTCTCGAGAAGTCAATTGAATTACTCGAAAAGAAGTTTAACAGAAAGTATTCGAGTTAGAAGAATTATTTCTCGAGTATAAAGGAATTACTCGAGAACTAGAAATCTACTTGAGAAGTAGAATGATACTTCTCGTGAACAAAGACTTAGAAAAATATTTCTGATTCTAGAAGAAAGTTACTCGAGAACAAGAAATGATTTCTCGAGCAAAAAGAAACTTCTCGAGAACAAGGTATAGGATTTCTTGAGAGAAAAGGAACTTCT
The DNA here is from genome assembly GCA_039513925.1 of Platanthera zijinensis. NCBI lineage: Eukaryota > Viridiplantae > Streptophyta > Magnoliopsida > Asparagales > Orchidaceae > Platanthera > Platanthera zijinensis. The sequence goes on along the minus strand of CM077078.1, from coordinate 71,178,600 downwards.
CGAGAACTATACTTAGAAATTTTCTGAGATAAAGATCTGAATACTCGAGAGGTAGAGATAAAGTCTACTCGAGTGCTAAACCTAGTTACTCAAGAACTAAAGTAATATTACTCGAGAAATAAATTTTGTACTCAAGTAATAAGACTAATTACTCGAGAACTTTAACTTCTACTACTCGAGAACTAACAGTTTACTCGAGTAATGGATTTAGAGAATTTCTGACTTCCAAAAAGTTTTCCTTCTTGAATCCAATCATCACCAACACTTCATCCATTGATCCAAGTACTTGAATATGAAGTGTATCCCAATAGAGAGGCTATACATGAGTCAACACCTTGGATCACACAATGAGGGATTATATTATATGGTCATGTGTTTATGACCCACTATAGACTGACATTGGTCAACACTTAGCAATAGAGTCCTGCAAACACATAACTAAAATAAAAGATCAAATACAACTTATTCATCTTAGTTCAAGGGTGACTTCATGAAAATTTTGGTTATTGTGGATGCAATACCCAACAATCTCCTCATATTTATAGAAGTCAGAACCCTCTACACTAAGGTGAATTATACCACAAGAGAAAGAACTAGATATGAAAAGGTAAGAATAGGATAAAATGCAAGAAATAAAGAAAAACACATAATCATCAAAATTAGAGATTATATAATTAGAATTGTTTTAGATTTCATTTCTACAAGCATTCAATCCACAATCTCAAAAATCAAAAAATTCAGTTCTATCTCTGATGTTGTTGATGATGCTGCTTGTCAAAATTTTCTTATTGCCTCCTTTGATAGCCGAATGGCTTAGGATAGTACTTTGGAGGTCTTGGAGGTGCCTTTGGGTTGTTCCTGCCATATTCTCTATCATAAATCCTTATCTTCATGAGATTTTTTTCATACATTTCCCATTCAGAAAAACTATAATGAAGATCTCTGCTTTCATTGTAGTCCATTACAAGTTTCAGAGTATCTAGAATCAAAGACTTGGAAGTAGGGCTCCAGACTTCAGCAAATTCTTGAGCTTTTCTCTTTTCTGATTCTGGATTGGGAACTGACTTACTAGAAGAAGGACCTTCTCCATATTTCCTTTTCTTTGGAATATGAATTTCAGGTAAGTCCTGTGGAATAACATCTTCCCATACTTGAGTATATGATTCTGGAGGAAGAGTTGCATCATCAGGCCTAGGAGAGAATGTAGATATTGGAGTTGGCATCTGAGCAGGAGCAGTAGGCTGACCTTCAGCAAGAGGATTAAGATGATGAGGAATGATGTTTGGATCTGCTTGAAACTATGGAAAGATCTGGTTATGCATCCAAACTGTAGTATCATAGGTATGAAACTTTACTGACTAGATCTGAGCTAGCACATTTTTGTTGATTTCATTTAACTTCTTAGTCTAGAGAGTGTTAGCAGTTACATCAAACTTATCTACAAACTTTTGTACATGTTCATTCACTAGAGTCTCCCCCTTTCTGAATTCTACACAGAGGGTATTTATGGTGTCATCTTTGAAAGTTCCAACTTCTTCACAAACTTTCATAACATGTTTTTCAGCTTTCTTCTCAAGTTGAATTTGATTGTTGGCCAGGGTTACAGATTGGTTCATCACTTCACCAACACTGGTAATAGTGTGGTCCAGAGCTTTTCCACCAATTTGAAAAAGATGTTTCAATTAATCTGTGTTATGCTGTATCTCAGCAAATCCTTTGCTCATCTCTTTCTCAAGAGCAGTAACTTGATTTTGCATAGTTTTCAAAGAATCATCAAAGTGCTTCCTTTGATCAGCCAACATCTGTTCAATCTTATTTATAATATCAGAAGAAATAGGAGAAGCAAAAACAGTAGCAGTAGCAGGAGAAACATGAGCTGGAGGAGGAGGAGCTGTCCATGGAACAATATTTTCAATAACTACAGAGCTTTGAGCTCTTGTAGTATGAACAATAATAACTTCTTCCTCACCAGTGAAGATAGGAAGAGAGAAGTCTAAGTTCCTCAAGGGTGCATCAACTAGTTCTGGAGAACTTTTGTCTTCATCAGAAAGTGGGATTGTGTCTTATTTGTCTTTTTAAACAGCTTGAGAATCAACAGGAGGTGACTTGGGTGATTGTACAGGTGATGCTTCAGGGGCTGGAGATGGAGTATGCATAGGAGTGGGTTGCTTGGGTTGCTCAGCTGGGGTTGATGAGGGAGATTATATAGGAGATTGTATTAGAGATGGTACCTTTGGTGGCTCTTCAACAATTCCAGAATGGAGTGGAGGTATGAGCTCATTTGAAGTAAGCTCTTCTATCATCTTATCAATATCTTCTGCTGTAGAAATAATGGTTTCCTGAACTTGTGCATCTGTATGGAACTCAGTTGAAGTGGCTGGCAGGGGTGATCTGACTGGAGAAGAAGAGGGAGTTCTTACATTAGGAACAGAGGATACAGTCTCCCCCGCATTTACTGCACCACCTGTGTCAGAAATTTCATGAAGTGAGGGAGATGAGGTCCTGTCCTCTGAGGCGGCTTCAGGAGCCTTTGCAGCTTGAGTTGGATTCTTTAACTTTATTTCCCACCTCTGAATGGAAGAAATATAAACCTTCTTCATATGATGAATGTGAGTACCTTTGGAAGTGTCAAAAACCTGAGGATTTATCTCATGAAACATAAGAGATATAATCCTTGTAAAACTATGAGTCTTTATGCTCTCCCTTATCTTATCAAGATTCATCATTCCAAACTGAAATCTCTTCCTGCACACTATAGCTGTTCGAACAGTAAACAAATCATTTGATATGAACCCTATAGAACCTATCTTGCACCAGAGGACTTTTCCATTAATGTCTATTAGAAGTTTGCTTTCAGCATTCAAGTCTGGTCTTCTAACAGAAGTAGCTTCAGTAGAGATTCCACAAAAACTGCAAGCCCTGTCATTTTCTTCTGCAGTGAGATCATCTTTTTCATCCACAACTGGCATCCTTAGAGGTTGAGAGACAATGGTCTTATTCAATTTAATCTTAATACCCTTCACCCTCGACTTTAGAACTTCGCCATTTCTCCTCACCTTGATGTTCTTGAAGAATTCTTCAACCTCTGGAAATAAGATTTTGCAAGGTTCTTGTAGAACGAATGTAAAACCGGCACTGTCGAGGAGTATCAACAGATTCTTGAAGTCGTCCGAAAGTTCAGCGATTCCATCAACTACTAGCTCACTTCCAACACCTATCTTGGACTGTTGCTCCATGGATTCTTCAGAAATGGGTGTGCGACAGACGGAAGATCGGCGGCGAAGAATTGCTATGGTTCAGCGGCGGAAGACGAAAAGGTTTTTCGAGAAAGTGGATTTGAACTCGAGTAGATTTAATGAAATCTAAGATTCTCTATTTATATAAGTCTAGTAATGATGATTAGGGATAAATTAAGCCTTAGATTAGGGCGGAAATCAAGCGTAAAGCGAAACTGAAGAAATTGAAAAAATTTCGAAATGCGAAATGTCATTTCTCAAGTGGAGACTTAGTTCTCGAGAGATGGATGTTTAGTTCTCGAGAAGTTAAAATTTATTTCTCGAGTGAATCCTTTACTTCTCAAGAAGAAGGTTATTACTCGAGTGAGTAGTACTCGAGTGAGATTTCTTTGTTTCTCGAGAAGAAAGGAATTAATCGAGTAGTCAGTAATTACTTCTCGAGAAGTCATTCTATGTCTCGAGAAATGAAGTCCACTTAGAGAAATTTCTAACCTTTTTGACTTGTCCTTGATTTCTGAGCCTTGAAATGATTCCACCTTGTCTATTCTTCCTTGTTGAACATGCCAAGCTCAGCTTTGAAGAAGTTGAACTTGGCCTCATCCAACGGCTTCGTGAAAATGTCTGCAACTTGCCTATCTGTTGGAACATACTGCAGATCTACGTCCCATTACTCCACATGCTCCCGGATGAAGTGATATCTTAACTGATGTGCTTTGTCCGGCTGTGCGAGACTGGGTTGTTGGCAATTGTTATTGCGCTGGAGGATTCACAAAACAGTGGAATGTCTTTGACCTTCATGTTGTAGTCTTCCAGCTGATTCTTTAGCCAAAGAAATTGTGCACAACAACTACCGACAGAAATATATTCTGACTCGGCCGTTGAGATTGCGACACAGTTTTGCTTTTTGCTACTCCATGAAATAAGTCTCCTTCCAAGGAATTGACAAGTCCCGGAAGTGCTTTTTCTGTCATCTTTACTACCTGCAAAGTCATCATCTGAAAAACCAATCAGATCGCTGTCATTACTTCTTGGGTACCAAAAGCCAAGATTTGGTGTACCTTTAAGGTATCTCAAAATCTGCTTTGCAGTAGCATAGTGAGATTCCTTACAGTTCACATGGAATCTAGCACAAACATATGTAGAGAACATTATGTCTGGTATACTAGCAGTAAGGTAGAGCAATGATCCAACTATGCTTCTGTACTTGGTTTCATCAAAAGGTTTCCCTTTCTTATCCTTGTCCAAAGACATGGCTGAACCCATTGGAGTCCTCATAGAGGTTGTGTTCTCCATTTCGAATTTCTTAATTAGCTCTTTGGTGAACTTAGTCTGGGAGATGAAAATTCCATCTTCAGATTGTTTTACCTGAAGCCCTAAGAAATACTTTAGCTCTCCCATGCTGCTCATTTCAAACTTCTCTTGCATAAGTTTTGAGAACTTTTTGCAGAGGTTATCGTCAGTAGAGCCAAATATAATGCCGTCGACATAGATTTACACTAGCAAAATCTTGCCTTTTATTTCTCTAAGAAATAATGTCTTATCTATCTTTCCCCTTGCAAACTTGTTCTCAAGAAGAAAACTAGATAGTGTTTCATACCAAGCTCGAGGAGCTTGTTTTAAACTGCACATCGCTTTAGATAATAGATATGTTGAAGCAAAAATTGACCTCAACGACTGTTCACAAACCAAAGTGCAGCCGACGCCTACTTCTCTCAAATCTCGACCCCTGACTAGCTTCTAAGGTCCTAAGACTGACCCAAAGCCTCAGCTGGGAGGTCCCACCTCACACCCGGAAGATCTCTGAGAGCTTCCCCTCCAAAACCAATAGCTGGACTGGGAGCTCTTCGGAAAGCACTGGAGTTGGAGAGTAAAAAAAAGAACCCTGCCTTCCAAAGAGCCCCTATGGGTCTTTTTATAGTCTTCTCCTGTTCTGAAAATATTGAAATACCCCTGATGGGTCTGCCAATAACCAAAACCCGCTGTCCTCCCAGGGGTATACAGGTAATTTAACCCGAGGATAATGAAATAATAATAATAAAATAATCCTTTTTCCTGGGTGCCAGGCCCCACCACATGAACCTACTTTGGCGAAAACCCCGGGTGAGAAGGCTCTCGCTGAGCCTTAGCTGAGCTTACCTTGGCGAGGCCTCCTGCCGAGAGGGTTCTCGCCCTTGGTGGTTTTGACGTCATTACCGCTGGACGTGAAGACCTGAGTCCTGGCGCGAATGATCTCGCCTACCAATGGGCGGGAGCACCTTAAGGGCGAGAACTCTGCCGGTCCGCCCTGGGGCTAACCGGGGCCTGACCCAAACCTGACTACTGAGGTCTTAGTCCTCCCGGGCCTCCCCAGCGAATATGGGGTTGTACACAATCCTTGCTCTTTTCGAGCTAGCCCTGCGCTCGACAAGACAAGTCCAACCCCAAAATATTCGCTGGACACGTGCCCGTCAGCCAAGAGAATCTTTTGGCGGGCCCTACTGTGGCTATAAATACACGCCGACGGATGATCATAAGTCTTGCCTCTAAACTGCTGTTTCTTCACTGAGCTCTCGCCCGGGATTCTATGCGCGATACCAAGATGTCTGCTAAGCGGGCTGGCAAGCCACTTCTGCAGGACCTTCAAGATCGGTTACTCGCGGCTCAAGCGCGAGCCTTAGCAAATAATGCTGCAGTAGCGCCCTGGCTATCGAGGAAATCTTCAGACACCGGCCCCTCTGAGCCGAAGAAGAGAAAGGGGAAGAGGAAAGCGAAGGTGGTCCGGCGAGACCTTATTCGCGAGAACAGGGATTCACCTTCTCCTACTCCCATTCCTGCGGGGGACCCCTCCCCTCAAAAGGTATGCCTTCCGACCATGCTTACCGAGCTGATTACGTTATAGGACCGATAGTTAACGTGACCTTTCGCAGGAATCCACTCCAAACGAAGTCGTCGGGTCTTCCCCGATTCCCCCAGATTCGTCAGCCCTCCCTCCTGAGGGTCGAACGAGGTTCTCAGAGACAATTCCTCCAGCCGAGACCCGGGTGATAGGTATCCTTTCCGCCACTTCTCAATATTTCAACCGTACTTTTCCTTGTCTGAGCTATCTTCTCGCAGAGCCAGCTTCCGCCGTCCCGGGTCTTGTCACTCGGGGGGATGAAGCGAGAACCGGCGAGATGCTTCCTTCCGCGGCAGATCCCGCACTGCAAGCGAGAGGGGTGGCCTTTGACCCTTCCGCTACTAAGGATGCTGATCCTCCCTTGAGAGATGACAACTCTCTCCCTGCTTCCGGCCAGGCTGGGACTATTGAGCGCGAACCCTTCCGCCCAGGGCATGGAAAGCCTCTCCACCTCCTTTATGGAACAGACGGAGGGGTCGGGCCTTCTCACCCGACACCAGTCAATGGCTCTCGCCAAACTGCAGGTATGCGAGACATTCTTGTCGGCTGGTCGTTATGTCTTAATCAGAAACCTTGGGCGCATTTTTCGCAGGGGATCCCAACTCTCGGTCGGAAGCCAACGAGGAGAGAGAAGAAGAAGAAGAAGACGAAGAAGACGAAGAAGAAGAAGATTCCCTTCCTCCTTCGCCCGGTGAGATAGAAGAAACCTTGAACGGCGCCGGGAACGCGAAGGAGCGGAGGAGGGAGATCTCGGCCATTCTGGCCAAGCTCATCCAGCGAGACCGCGCCCATGCTGCCGCGGCGAGAGCGTTCTGCGAATCCGTGGAACAAAGGCTGGAGGCCCTGGAGCGTGATTTCTTCTTGGGCGAGATTGATCGACCGGGAGGGCCTACTGCCGAGTCTTCGCCAGGGAGATGCATCGCACAGATCCGGGATCATGCTAGGCGGATCAACCTAGGGTGTACCACCCTGTCATCTTACTTCAATCCGTTGGTGCCTCCGAGAACCAGACGGCGGGAGCAAGGGCGATGGAGCTGGGAACCGTATTAGTTCATCTAGGTCTCACCCCTTCTCCCTCGTTAGCCTTCCCTTCCGCCATGTACCTTTATGCCCTTGTAATAATTGTTATTAATTTTATTCAGCTCTCAGCGGCGAGAGCAAATTATTATCCGTTTCTTTCATTATGCTGCGAATTTTAAGAATGTGTTGAAATTAGGATGCTCGCGCCAAAACTAAGTGGCTTGCGCCAAAACTAGAGATGATCGTCGACTGCCGTCATCCCGCGGGGGAAAAATCGAGGCGTCGCCGGCCCAGATCGTGACAGCTGTACCCCGTCGTCATTTTCTCTTTCCATCGGACGGAGCCGTAACGACCACGGTTCCCTATAAATAGAGAAGTCTACCAACCGCATTTACTTCTCTGATCCGGAACCTCAACTCCCCTTCCTTTCTTTCGCTCAATTGCTTCCGCCCCTTCCTCTCTATTGTTCTCGCTATTACCCCCAAACTCAAAATGCCGGGCGAGAACGAGGGTCGCGCTCATTGCGCGGAAGCATTCCGCAAGCATCTCTTCCCCTCCTGCACGCTCACCTTGGACGAATACAACCTGATCGTCAACCGCTTCATTCCCGCTGGCTTCTCGGCGCGGAACCCGGGTAATCACGACAAGGTGAATACCCCGGAAGCGGGAGAACTCGCCATCCCCCTCGAACATTTCGAGGTGGGCTTCCGCCTACCCCTCTGGCCGGAGATTCAGCAAGCCCTCCGCTACTATGGGGTGGTTCCCTCCCAGCTGAACCCGAACTCTGTCGCGATCCTTGTGGCATTCATCTGCTACATGCGATCCGAGAGGATCGAGTTTAGTCTGCCGATCTTCCGCAAGTTGTTCAACTTCCGCGCCAAAGGCGGCGTGGTCTTCTTCTCAGGGCAGCTGCTCAAGACCACCGGCCTTGCCAATAAACATCACCATTGGGGTGAGAAGTTTGTCTACGTCACCGGGGACTTCGGCAACGTCCCGCTCCCACCCGTCCAGTACGAGAATGCTGCTTACAAGCCGTCCGTTCTGGGGTCGCGCGAGAGCGCACTCCTGGAGTTCTTCGGAACAAAGGAGTTTGACGTTCTCTTCCTCCGCCGAGACGTCGACTCCCTTCCTCCCGTTCACCCGGGCAAAGGTATGGTCCCGCCTTAGATTTGATCTTTCGTTAGGATCTTCCTGTGTTGAACAGCGCCATCTTTGCAGGAGAGCGGGAGGTCCCTCGTCGCCAACCTTTTGTCGTGGCCCCGGGTGTCGAGGATCGGGTTGCGAGAGGCTCTCTCGCTCTCGCGGAGGCCAGCGCTCGCGCCTGCCGGGAAGAGCCCGTTCAGCCTTCGGCGCCTGAAGCTAAGAAGCGAAAAGGCGCCGCTCCCGCCTCGCGATCGTTGAAGAGGCAAAAGCCATCTGCTGCGGACAAGGGCAAGGACTTGGCCGTCTCGCCTGCCCGACATCCCGCCTTGGGCAAGTCCTTCGAAGGGCTGCTCCAGATGGCCAGCGAGATGGGTGCTTCTGCCAGGAGGCGTACCGAGGCTACTGCCGAGAACCCTCCGGCAGCCGACATGGCGGGAGGAGAGGGAGTCTTCGCCGAGACCTCCGCCCGGACCCCGCCCAGGGAAGTGCCGAAAGGGCACAGAAATTATGGCCTCGGAGTGAAGCACGTCAACGCGGAAGGGAAGCCTCTGCTCCAATGGGATCCCGAATCCAACAGGGTTGCAGTTTCAATGCTCCTCCCCAGCTGGTCGGAGCGGGATGAGGTTACTGGCGAGGCCTTCTCGCTGGGCTACGGCCTCTATAGCCGAGAGGGCGCCAGTGTCTTCGACCAGACGCCCACCCGGCTCCTGGCTTTTGATGCTACCCGGGCCCTGCTTCGCGGGTTCGAGCTTGCGCATATGTGCGCGCGTCGAAGCATCAACATCGACAAGAACTTCGCCGACATGTACAAGGCGAGGGAAGAAGCGGTGGCCAGAGCACGCTCTTCGGAGACAGAGCTCGCGAGTGCTCGGCAAGAGTTGGCGGATGCTCAACAAGCACTGTCCCTACGCCCCGCGGCCGAGGTAAGCGGGATCTTCCTGGACCCTTGCTCTCGCTACTCGAAGTCTCGCTTGCCCGTATTTACTGAGTTGATGTCTTCTCCACAGGATTCCACCCAGGCCATGGCGCTCCGCGCGGAGTTGGGTGACGTACGTTGCGAGAACGTCCTGCTAAGGGACCAACTCTGGCATGCGGAAGCAGCGAAAGACCCGCCTCCGATGCTTGATGAGAGACTAAAGAGTCGACACTTCTCGGTGTATGACATCGACAAGCTGCTCCAGGCGAACGTCCAGGCTACCGTCAGGCTGACGGTCGAGACGCTGCGAGACGCAAAGCTGCTTCAGGAGGACGGCGTAACCATCGACGCCCGCCAACTCCTCCCTTGGCTATTCGATCCAGTCCCGAAGCCTCCCGGCGCGCCCGACTCTCATCCTTCGGATACCCAGAAGTCCTCCTCCTCTGCCGGCGAGACGTCTGGGGCGAGCTCGGGCGAGGACTCCGGCAAGGACTCGGGCGAGAGTACCAGCGGGGATTACAGCGCGTCCCCTTGAAGTGCTTTCTTTTTTTTTTCTTTTGATACATTTTTGTAATGAGCGAGAAGCTCCAAACCTCTGTAACTATTTAGCATAATGCAATGTTTCGTTTTTCACCGCCGGTGTTTGCTCGAATGAATAGGTTAGAGAGCCAGCGGCTTCCACGCGAGCTTCCGCCGAGACCCTTAGCCTCTGTAGGGTCACCTTCCTTAGAGATTGACCAGGCGAGAGCCTTGCACCATCGATTAGGTCGTTACGCCCAGGTCTGCCGGGGGCCTCCTTTAGCGAGATCCCCCCAGTCGAGACCTTTTGGCCGAGACCCCTATTGGCCGAGATCCTGACTGGCCGAGACCACTACTGGCTGAGACCTTTAGGGCTGCCCCTGATCTAGGCCAGGGTCATGACAAGATACCTTCCCACAAACTGGACCTATGTTCCACCAGCGAGCCTTCGGACCTACCAGCTAGATGAGAGCTTGCGCAGCGAGTCTACCGGGAACTGAGCCGGGCTTGTTGTAACACTGGGTAACCACAAATCAAGAACCCGGGACCACGAGTAAAGAACCCAACCCATCCCCCACAGGCGAGCCTTCGGACCTGCCAGCTAGATGAGAGCCTGCGCAGCGGGTCTACCTGGGGCCGAGCCGAGCTCGGGGTGTTGATGAAGATCAAGCCAAACCTCTCCCCCACAGGCGAGCCTTCAGACCTGCCAGCTAGATGAGAGACTGCGCAGCGGGTCTACCTGTGGCCGAGCCGAGCTCGGGGTGTTGATGAAGATCAAGCCTAACCTCTCCCCCACAGGCGAGCCTTCGGACCTGCCAGCTAGATGAGAGCCTGCGCAGCGGGTCTACCTGGGGCCGAGCCGAGCTCGGGGTGTTGATGAAGATCAAGCCTAAACTCTCCCCCACAGGCGAGCCTTTGGACCTGCCAGCTAGATGAGAGCCTACGCAGCGGGTCTACCTGGGGCCGAGCCGAGCTCGGGGTGTTGATGAAGATCAAGCCAAACCTCTCCCCCACAGGCGAGCCTTCGGACCTGCCAGCTAGATGAGAGCCTGCGCAGCGGGTCTACCTGGGGCCGAGCCGAGCTCGGGGTGTTGATGAAGATCAAGCCAAACCTCTCCCCCACAGGCGAGCCTTCGGACCTGCTAGCTAGATGAGAGCCTGCGCAGCGGGTCTACCTGGGGCCGAGCCGAGCTCGGGGTGTTGATGAAGATCAAGCCTAACCTCTCCCCCACAGGCGAGCCTTCGGACCTGCCAGCTAGATGAGAGCCTGCGCAGCGGGTCTACCTGGGGCCGAGCCGAGCTCGGGGTGTTGATGAATATCAAGCCTAACCTCTCCCCCACAAGCGAGCCTTCGGACCTGCCAGCTAAATGAGAGCCTGCGCAGCGGGTCTACCTGGGACCGAGCTGAGCTCGGGGTGTTGATGAAGATCAAGCCAAACCTCTCCCCCACAGGCGAGCCTTTGGACCTGCCAGCTAGATGAGAGCCTGCGCAGCGGGTCTACCTGGGGCCGAGCCGAGCTCGGGGTGTTGATGAAGATCAAGCCAAACCTCTCCCCCACATGCGAGCCTTCGGACCTGCCAGCTAGATGAGAGCTTGCGCAGCGGGTCTACCTGGGGCCGAGTCGAGCTCGGGGTGTTGATGAAGATCAAGCCAAACCTCTCCCCCACAGGCGAGCCTTCGGACCTGCCAGCTAGATGAAAGCCTGCGCAGCGGGTCTACCTGGGGCCGAGCCGAGCTCGGGGTGTTGATGAAGATCAAGCCAAACCTCTCCCCCACAGGCAACCCTTCGGACCTGCCAGCTAGATGAGAGCCCGCGCAGCGGGTCTACCTGGGGCCGAGCCGAGCTCGGGGTGTTGATGAAGATCAAGCCAAACCTATCCCCCACAGGCGAGCCTTCGGACCTGCCAGCTAGATGAGATCCTGCGCAGCGGGTCTACCTGGGGCCGAGCCGAGCTCGGGGTGTTGATGAAGATCAAGCCAAACCTCTCCCCCACAGGCGAGCCTTCGGACCTGCCAGCTAGATGAGAGCCTGCGCAGCGGGTCTACCTGGGGCCGAGCCGAGCTCGGGGTGTTGATGAAGATCAAGCCAAACCTCTCCCCCATAGGCGAGCCTTCGGACCTGCCAGCTAGATGAGAGCCTGCGCAGCGGGTCTACCTGGGGCCGAGCCGAGCTTGGGGTGTTGATGAAGATCAAGCCAAACCTCTCCCCCACAGGCGAGCCTTCAGACCTGCCAGCTAGATGAGAGCCTGCGCAGCGGGTCTACCTGGGGCCGAGCCGAGCTCGGGGTATTGATGAAGATTCCTTAATCCAGGCCTATTCTACCGTCAAGATGGGGAGACAGTCGGTTAGAGCAAAAGCATTTTTAGGGTAGAAAAGACCTATTCTTGTGATAGCATTTTCTAGAGAGTAAACATTCTGAAAAGACTACTTCGAAATAATAACATTTATTCACCATATTACAACACCTTCTCTCCCTTCAGGGGTAGAAACGTTTTAATTCATCACCGTTCCAGGTGTGACTCAAGGTCCTTCCCTCCACATCCTAGAGGTAATAACCCCCGTTCGCCAGAACCTTCTCTATTATGTAAGGTCCTTCCCAACTAGGGTTGAGCTTGCCCACGGGGGCTGACCTTCCCGCCGCGTCGACCTTTTTCAGCACTAGGTCCCCCTCGGCGAATTGCTTAACCCTGATGTGTTTATCGAAGTACCTGGCCATTCGCCTTTTTATCTCTCTTGTCTGATGGTAGCAACATCCCGTAGCTCTTCCACCATATCCAACGAGAGGCGCAATCCCTCCTCGTTCTCCAACCTCCAAGCTTCGCTTCCCTCACCCGCGGCTGCGACCCGTGGAGACCGAACCTCGAACTCCACTGGGAGGACAGCCTCACACCCATGAGAGAGCTTGAAGGGGGTCTCCCCTGTGGCCGTGTTCGGAGTTGTTTGCAAGGCCCACAAGACGGAAGGGAGCTGCTCCACCCAGTTGTCCTTCAGGTTCTCCACCTTCTTCTTGAGCAAGTTCATGATGATCTTGTTTGCCGCTTCCACCTGGCCGTTGCTCCGGGGGTGATGGACAGAGGCAAACCTGAGGTCAATCCCCAGTTGGGCGCAGAAGCTGATGAACTCTTCACTGGCAAACTAAGGACCGTTATCCGTCACTATCGCTTGGGGTAGCCCATGCCTGCATATGATTTCCCCCCAAACGAAGTTCCTGATGACCTGGGAGGTAACCTTGGCTAGGGCCTTGATTTCCAGCCACTTTGAGAAGTAGTCAATCATGACTAGGAGGAACCTCCTCTGCCCGCTAGCTAGAGGAAAGGGTCCAACCAGATCCATTCCCCAAATGGCGAAGGGCCATGGGGCCATGATGCTCCGAAGCCTTTGTGCGGGTAAGAGCTGGAGGGGGCCGTGTACTTGACAATTCAGACATCTCTTTGCAAACTCGACTGTATCCTTCCTCAAGGTCTGCTAGAAGTACCCTTGTCTTATCACCCTTGACTCCAACGTTCTTCCTCCCGAGTGGCTGCCGCACTCTCCCGAATGCACCTCTTCCAGGATTCTCGGGACCTCCTCCTCGGTCACACATCTCGCGAGGAGCCCTGATAACATTTTCCGGTGCAAGCCCCCTTCCATCATCAGGTAGTGGGCTGCCTTTCGCCTAAAGCTTTTCGCCTCCTTTACCCCCTCTGATAGCTTGCCTGTGGTAAGGAAGGTCACCAATGGGTCCACCCATGAGGATCGCCGACCCACCTCCATCGATTCCCCCTCTTCAATTACTGGTCGGAAAAGTTCAGTTACGGTCCCTCCTCCCCGAGGCCCAAACTTTGCCAACCGATCAGCTGCTGCGCTTTCTTCCCTGGGAACGTGTTGAATGGAGACGGAACGGAACCCTCCGATGATTTCCCTTACCCTGGATAGATACTTCACGAGGGTGGGCTCCCGAGCCTCAAACTCCCCTCTGATCTGTGACGCTACCACCATCGAGTCAGTGAAGGTCTCCACATCCTGAATTTCCAATTCCCTTGCCAATCGAAGGTCCGCTATCACAGCCTCATACTCCGCCTGATTATTGGTGACAGGGAAGTGGAAAACTACCGCCTGTTCTATGGTAACCCCTTGAGGACTCACCAATACTACACCCCCTCCCAGGGAGTGCCTTCCCGAGGCCCCATCGACCATCATCTTCCATGCTTCGTGGGACTTCGGCTCCTCATTCTCAGCCTCAGTGACATAGTCTGCCAGAAAGTCCGCCACGGCCTGAGCCTTGATAGAGAGCCTCGGGACGAACGAGATATCGAACTCGCTTAGTTCGATAGACCACTTTGCCAGCCTTCCCGAGTGCTCTACCCCCTCGAAGATCTTGCGAAGAGGATGGTCGGTGACCACCCTAATGGAGTGTGCTTGAAAGTATGGACGGAGCTTCCTTGCGGAAACAACCAAGGCATAAGCTAGCTTCTTCGGGATGGGGTAGCGGAGTTCCGCCTTTTTCAGGATTCGGCTTACGTAATAGACGGGCAGCTGCCTCTTCCCCTCTTCCCTAACCAAGATGGAGCTCACAGCTTCCACCCCCACCCCGAGATACAAGGCCAGGTCTTCCCCTTCTTTGGGGCTTTGGAGCAGCGGAGCCTGGGAGAGTTGTCTCTTCAGCCCCTGAAAGGCCTCTTCGCATTTATTCGTCCAGTCAAACACCTGATTACTACGGAGCACTTTGAAGAAAAAAGAACACCTATCCCCGGACCGGGAGAGGAACCTGCTTAGCCCGGCCAACTTTCTCGTCAGGCGCTGGACTTCCTTGGCGCTGCGAGGTGACTCCAAGTCCAATATAGCCTTCACCTTGTCCGGGTTAGGATCTACCCCTGCCGGAGTCAAGAGGTGTCCGAGAAACTTCCCGCGACTGGCCTCGAAGACACACTTCAAGGGGTTCAACCTCATCTTGAACCTCCGCAGGGTGGCAAACGTTTCTTCCAAGTACCACAAATGGGAATCCATGCATTTGCTTTTGACCAGTAGGTCATCGACGTAGGCCTCTAGGTTCTTCCCCCTTTGGTCTCGAAAGACTCGATCCATCATGCGTTGGTATGTTGCCCCTGCAATTTTCAATCCAAAGGGCATCATCTTATAGCTGAAGCATCCCTCTCTCGTTATGAAGGAGACATCCTTGACATCAGGAGGGTGCATCCGGATCTGGTGGTAACCTGAAAAAGCATCCAAAAAACTCATAACAGAAAAACCGACGGCTGAATCAACCAGCGCGTCGATTCGAGGCAGAGGATAGCAATCCTTGGGGCATGATTTATTTAACAGGGAAAAATCGATACACATACGCCACTTTCCTCCCCCCCTTCTTTACCATTACCACATTGGAGATCCAGCCTGGATACTGGATCTCCGAGATGAAGCCTGCCTCCAGAAGCTTCCTGACCTCCTCTCGGATGGGCTCCTCCAGCTTGGTGGCGATGACCCTCATCTTCTGGCGCATGGGGCGAGCCCTCGGGTCCAGGTTCAGGCGATGACACGCTACGTCTGCATCGATACCCGACATGTCTGCCGCGCTCCACGCGAAGATGTCGATGTTGCTCTGGATGCAGCCTAGCATCCGCGCCTGGTCCTCGAGGCTTAAGCCTCCGCTGATCCGCACCTTCTATACTTGCCCCGCTCTGGTGAGTACCTCCATCTCCACCACTTCCTCGGCCGGCTCCAGCCTCGACCGATCCCATCCTGCCCATGCCTCCTCCTGCTCAACTTCTTCTCCTCCGACCTCTTCGACCCCCATTGCTTCCACCGGGCCTTCTTCTTTCCTCTGCTCTCCTTCCCCTGCCTCTCCCAGGCTCATCTCTCCCATCTCCGCCACTTCCTCCATCATCAAGTCCCCCGCCTACTGCGGGCTTGCCTCCTCTACTTCTATACCTCCTTCTTGACCTGCCATCTCTTTCTCCAGCTCCTCCGCCTCAGCCATCCACGACACAGTGTTTACCGCCGTCACATAGCACTGCCTTGCCACCTTCGGGTCCCCCCTGATCCTAACCTGCTCCCCTCCATTGCTGAACTTGAGGCATTGATGAAATGAGGAGGGGACACAGCGAAAGGCGCTGATGAGAGGACACCCAAAGATGGCGTTGTAGCTACTTGGGGCGTTTACGATCACGAACCTACAATTCCGTGAGATGCCCCAAGCTTCACATGCAGGCCCACTCCCCCTTCTACCTCCTTCCTCTCTCCAGAAAAACCAAAAAGCGGTCCATTAGAAGCCAGGACCCTTTTTCCCTCCACCCTCATCTCATCGAAGGCCTTTTTGAAGATCACGTTCACGGAGCTCCCGTTATCCACCAGTATCCGGGAGACTGTGAAGTTCTCCACCGCTGTTTAGATCACTAGTGCGTCGCAGAATGGGTCTTCGTAGTCTGGCATATCTGCGGATGAGAAGGTGATCTTTTCTTCTGGGGGGGGGGAGCTAGGGAGGTCGAGGCGACCCCTCTGCGGAACATGGTTTGAAGGCTCCCCTTGCGGGTTGCCTCAATCCCTACTCCCCCATGGATCACTCCGATCCCCCCTCGGGTCCCCACGTCGACCCTGTCTTCACATCTATCCTCAGCCTCTCCGTGCTTCACCTTGACGATCCTTATAGGCGGATCCTGCCTTCCAGCTCCTCTGGCCTCCCTCATCTCTAGAAATTCCGGGCAGGTGGCCGTTGCGTGACCTTCCTCCTGATGGAAGTCACAATAAGGCAACGACACCCTGCCCCCTCTTCCTTCTCCTCCCCCTCTTCTCCCTGCTCCTCGAATTCTTCTTCCTCTTCCTCTTCCCACCTCCATGGCCTCCTGCGGTGGTGGGGGGTGACCTCTCGGTCCCTTCCTCCATCCTCCCTGCTCGAGTCTCCTCGGCTCCTGGAGGTTGTCTCTTCCTTGAAAACCACCTTGGCCTTGGGGGCGACCTTCCTGAGGCCTCCAACCCATTCGGTTGTTCAGCTCCCTGGCCCCCCATGCTGCTGTCCCTGCCCTCGGGGTTCTTCCCTTCTCCTGTTTTCCCTTGGCTCCCTCTGCTCTCTCACTTCTCTCTGCCTCCTTGTTGTCGGCTCCTTCACATCATCCTCCGCCAACCTGGCCAGCTTCCTCGCAAACGCAGGGTTTGCCCTCTCAAAGTCTATCTCCTTTGCCGCCCTCTCCATGAGCTCCTCAAAGGAGAGAGGGGGCACTCTCTTCAGCTCCATGCTGAAAAATCCCGGCCTCAGCCCCAGGGTGAAGGCAAGCATCAGTGCATACCCCGGGACCTCCTGGACTAGGAGAATCTCCTCTTGGAACCGGTCAACATAATGACCCAACGTCTCCTCCGGCTTCTGCCTTACCGCAAACAGGCACTCAGCCTCCTTCTTTCGCTTCTTCGAAGTCGAGAACCTCAACAGAAAACCCCTGCGCAAGTCCTCAAAACTGTAGATCGAGCTCGCCGGCAACTGGTGGAACCAGTCCCTGGCCTTTTCCTTCAGAGTGATGGCAAAAAGCCTGCACTTGAAGGCATCCGACATCTGCCTTATCGACACCACATCCTCAAACCATTGCACGTGCTGAACTGGGTCATCCTTCCCGGTGTAGTAGGTCATATCCGGCTCCCTGAACCCCTCCGGCACTGGGGCCGAGATGATGAGCTCACTAAAAGGGGTCTCGCCCCCTGCCTGGCGAGAGGGCCCGTCCCGTGACCTCAGCTGGCTGGACTGATCTGCGAGACCATGCCCGGGGAAGAGCTCCCGCATTGCCGCCTCCTTCTCGCCCAGATCCACCGGGACCTCCTGCCCGAGACGCTGGCCTGGGAAAAGCTCCCGCGCAGCCACATCCCTCTCGCCTGCCTCCACCGGGACTTCCTTCCCGGGGCGCTGCCCCAAGGCATTCTCTCCTAACAGCAGGACCGCCTCCACAGGAGCCCGCGGCGTCTCCCACTCATTTCTTGCCGAGAAGGCCAAGCTGATCGTCTGCATGACCTCTCGCCTGAAATCCTCTAACATCTTCCTCGTCGCTTCTTCTCCCTGGGTGGGTGATTCTCCTGCGCCAGATCCTTCACCTTCACCTACTGCCATGGGACTCGACTCCAGATTTTCTTGCACCGACTGCTTCCACGCTCACTGCACTAGAACTGTTGAAGCCAAAATTGACCTCAACGACTGTTCACAAACCAAAGTGCAGCCGATGCCTACTTCTCTCAAATCTCGACCCCTAACTAGCTGCTAAGGTCCTAAGACTGACCCAAAGCCTCAGCTGGGAGGTCCCACCTCACACCCGGAAGATCTCTGAGAGCTTTCCCTCCAAAACCAATAGCTGGACTGGGAGCTCTTCGGAAAGCACTGGAGTTGGAGAGTAAAAAAAAGAACCCTGCCTTCCAAAGAGCCCCTATGGGTCTTTTTATAGTCTTCTCCTGTTCTGAAAATACTGAAATACCCCTGATGGGTCTGCCAATAACCAAAACCCGCTGTCCTCCCAGGGGTATACAGGTAATTTAACCCGAGGATAATGAAATAATAATAATAAAATAATCCTTTTTCCTGGGTGCCAGGCCCCACCACATGAACCTACTTTGCGAGAACCCCGGGTGAGAAGGCTCTCGCTGAGCCTTAGCTGAGCTTACCTTGGCGAGGCCTCCTGCCGAGAGGGTTCTCGCCCTTGGTGGTTTTGACGTCATTACCGCTGGACGTGAAGACCTGAGTCCTGGCGCGAATGATCTCGCCTACCAAGGGGCGGGAGCACCTTAAGGGCGAGAACTCTGCCGGTCCGCCCTGGGGCTAACCCGGGCCTGACCCAAACCTGACTACTGAGGTCTTAGTCCTCCCGGGCCTCCCCAGCGAATATGGGGTTGTACAAGATAAACATAATCAGGAGAGTTAGAATCAACGAAACCTGGGGGTTGTTCCACGTACACTTATTGTACAACCCCATATTCGCTGGGTGGGACCCGGAGACTTCACTGAGGGATTGGGCTAGCCTCAGGCTAGCCTTGGGTTAACCCTAAGGGATACTGGTGGAGTTCTCGTCCTTAAAGGCTCCCGCCTGGCGGTGGGCGATATCGTTCGCGCCACGACAGGCTGTGGGTCCAAAGCCATAGGAGCTTCCTCCCTGAAGGAGCTCCCGCCAAGGGCAGGCGAAAGCTGGGGAAACCAGGGCAGATAGTCGAGCGCAGATAATCGAGCTCCCGGCAGGAGAGATCGTCAACCAACCAGGGCAGATAGTCGAGCGCAGATAATCGAGCTCCCGGCAGGAGAGATCGTCGACCAACCAGGGCAGATAGTCGAGCGCAGACAGTCGAGCTCCCGGCAGGAGAGATCGTCGACCAGCCAGAGCAGGTGGCTTGACCACGGAAGCTCCCGCCTTAGGGAAAGCTCCCGCCCAGGGCAGGCGAGAAGGCCTCAGGTGAACCTTCATTTACAATGGCATCATGACTACCTAGCGCGAGAACCTTCCTGGCAGGAGCTCTCGCCAAGGCGGGCCTAGAGGGGACCCAGCGAGAGCCTTCTAGGCCGGGGGTCTCGCCAAGTGAGCCCATAGGGTGGGACCCGGAGTCCAGAGGAGATTATTTTATTATTATCCCGAGGTAAAATTACCCTAATGCCCTTGGGAGGACAGCGGGATTTGGCTATTGGCAGACCCTTCAGGGGTATTTCAGTATTTTCAGGCCAAAGGAAGACTATAAAAGACCCATAGGGGCTCTTTGGAAGGCAGACTCTCATTACTCTCCAACTCTAGTGCCTTCGGAGGAGCTCCCAGCCCAGCGTTTGGCTTTGGAGGGGAAGCTCTCAGAGATCTTCCGGGTGTGTGGTGGGACCTCCCAGCTGAGGCTTTGGGTCTGTTTTAGGACCTTAGCAGCTAGTCAGGGGTCGAGATTTGAGAGAAGTAGGCGTCGGCTGCACTTTGGTTCGTGAACATTCGTTGAGGTCATTTTTGGCTTCAACAGTTCTGGTGCGGTGAGCGTGGAAGCAGTCGGTGTAAGAAAATCTCGAGTTAAGTCCCATGACAGGAGGCGAAGGTGAAGGATCAGGCGCAGGAGGATCCCCCACCCGGGTGGACGATGCGACGAAGAAGATGTTCGAGGACTTCAGGCGAGAAGTCATGCAGACGATCAGCTTGGCCTTCTCGGCAAGGAATGAGTGGGAGACGCCGCAGGTTCCGGTGGAGGTGGTTCCGCTGTTAGGCGAGAACGCGCCAGGGCAGCGCCCCGGGAAGGAGGTCCCGGTGGAGGCAGGCGAGAGGGACGTAGCCACGCGGGAGCTTTTCCCAGGCCAGCGTCCCGAGAAGGAGCTTCCGGCGGATCTGGGCGAGAAGGAGGCGACGGTGCGGGAACTCTTCCCCGGGCATGGTCTCGCGGATCGGTCCAGCCAACCGAGGTCGCGAGACGGGCCTTCGCGCCAGGCGGGAGGCGAGACCCCTTTTAGTGAGCTCATTGTCTCGGCTCCAGTGCCGGAGGGGTTCCGGGAGCCGGATATGACCTACTACACTGGGAAGGATGACCCGGTTCAGCACGTGCAGTGGTTTGAGGACGTGGTGTCCATCAGACAAATGTCGGATGCCTTCAAGTGTAGGCTTTTTGCCATCACTCTGAAAGAGAAGGCCAGGGACTGGTTCCACCAGTTGCCGGCGAGTTCCATCTACAGCTTTGAGGATCTGCGCATGGGTTTTCTGTTGAGGTTCTCAACTTCGAAGAAAAGGAAGAAGGAGGCTGAGTGCCTGTTCGCAGTGAGGCAGAAGCCGGAGGAGACGCTGGGTCACTATGTGGACCGTTTCCAAGAGGAGGTTCTCTTGGTCCAGGAGGTCCCAGGGTATGCGCTGATGCTTGCCTTCACCCTGGGGCTGAGACCAGGGTTTTTCAGCATGGAGTTGAAGAGGGTGCCCCCTCTCTCTTTTGAGGAGCTCATGGAGAGGGCGGCGAAGGAGATAGACTTTGAGAGGGCAAACCCTGCGTTTGCGAGGAAGCTGGCCAGGTTGGTCGAGGATGATGTGAAGGAGCCGGTAGTGGGAAGGCAGAGAGAGCAGAGGGAGCAAAGGGAGCCGAGGGAAGATAGGAGAAGAGAAGAGCCCCGAGGGCAGGGACAGCAGCATGGGGGGGCCAGGGAGCCGAACAACCGACTGGGTTGGAGGCCTCAGGATGGTCGCCCCCAGGGCCAGGGAGGACTTCAGGGAAGAGATAACTTTCGGGAGCAAAGAAGGCTGGAGCGGGGAGGATGGCGACAAGGACCAAGGGGTCATTTCCCACCGCCGTAGGAGGCCATGGAGGTAGGAAGAGGAAGAGGAGGAAGAATTCGGGGAGCCGGAAGAAGGGGAGGAGGAGAAGGAAGAGGGGGCAGGGTGGCGTTGCCCTATTGTGACTTCCATCAGGAGGAAGGTCACGCAACGACCACCTGCCCAGAGTTTCTGGAGATAAGAGGGGCCAGAGGGGCCGGAAGGCAAGAACCGCCTGTAAGGATCGTCGAAGTACAGCGAGAAGAGGCTGAGGACAGGTGTGAAGACAGGGTAGACGTGGGGACCCGAGGAGGGATCAGAGTGATCCATGGGGGAGTGGGGATCGAGGCAACCCGCAAGGGGAGCCTTCAAACCATGTTCTGCCGAGGGGTCGCCTCAACCTCCCTGGCTCCCCCCCAGAGGAGAAGATCACTTTCTTATCCGCAGATATGCCAGACTACGAGGATCCGTTCTGCGACGCGCTTGTGATCCAGACAGCGGTAGAAAACTACACCATCTCCCGGATACTGGTGGATAACGGGAGCTCGGTGAACATGATCTTCAAGAAGGCCTTCGACGAGATGAGGGTGGAAGGAAAAAGGGTCCTGGCTTCTGATGGACCGCTTTTTGGTTTCTCCGGAGAAAGGAAAGAAGTGGAAGGGGGAGTGGGCCTGCATGTGAGGCTTGGGGGCGTCTCACGGAACTGTCGGTTCGTGATCGTAGACGCCCCGAGTAGTTACAATGCCATCTTTTGACGTCCCCTCATCAGCGCCTTTCGCTGCGTGCCCTCCTCATACCACCAATGCCTCAAGTTCTACAATGGAGGGGTGCAGGTTAGGATCAGGGGGGATCCGAAGATGGCAAGGCAGTGCTATGTGACGGCGGTTAACACCGTGTCGTGGATGGCGGAGGCAGAGGAGTTAGAGAAGGAGATGGCTGAGCAGGAAGGGGTTGAGGAAGGGGAGATAAGCCTGGGAGAGGCGATGGAGGCTGTTGAGGAGATGGCGGAGGAGGAGGAGATTGGCCTAGGAGAGGCGAGAGGAGAGACGGATGAAGAAGAGCAGAGACAGGGGGAGAGCCTGGAGGAGGCGATGGAAGTTGATGAGGTTGGGGGAGAGGAGCTCGAGTTTGAGCAGGAAGAGGCAAGGGTAAGTTGGGAGCGGTCGGGGCTGGAGCCAGCCGAAGAAGTGGTGGAGATGGAGGTGCTTACAAGAGCGGGGGAGGTGCAAAGGGTTCGGATCAGCGGAGGATTGAGCCTCGAGGATCAGGAGCGGATGCGAGCCTGCATCCAAAGCAACGTCGACATCTTCGCTTGGAGCGCGGCAGACATGTCGGGCATCGATGCGGACGTGGACTGTCATCGCTTGAACCTGGATCCCCGAGCCCGCCCCATACGCCAAAAGATGAGGGCCATCGCCACCAAGCTAGAAGCCCCCATCCGAGAGGAGGTCAAAAAGCTCCTGGACGCAGGCTTCATCTCAGAGATCCAGTATCCAGGCTGGATCTCCAACGTGGTAATGGTAAAAAAGGGAGGAGGAAAATGGCGCATGTGTATTGATTTTTCTTTATTAAATAAATCATGTCCCAAGGATTGCTACCCTTGCCTCGAATCGACGAGCTGGTGGACTCAGCCGTCGGGTTTTATCTTATGAGTTTTTTAGATGCATTTTCAGGTTACCATCAGATCCGGATGCACCCTCCTGATGTCAAGGATGTTTCCTTCATCACAAGAGAGGGATGCTTCAGCTATAGGATGATGCCCTTCGGGTTGAAGAACGCAGGGGCAACGTACCAACGCATGATGGATCGAATCTTTCGAGATCAAAGGGGAAGGAACCTGGAGGTCTACGTGGACGACCTCATGGTCAAGAGTAAGTGTGTTGATTCCCACTTGCGGGACTTGGAGGAAACGTTTGCCACCCTGCGAAGGTCCAAGATGAGGTTGAACCCCTTGAAGTGCGTCTTCGGGGCTAGTCGCGGTAAATTCCTCGGACACCTCTTGACTCCCGCGGGGGTAGAACCTAACCCCGATAAGGTTAAGGCTATTCTAGACCTGGAATCACCTCGCAGTGCCAAAGAGGTCCAGCGCTTGACCGGGAAGTTGGCCGGGCTAAGCAGATTCCTCTCTCGGTCAGGGGATAGGTGTTCCTCCTTCTTTAAAGTGCTTCGTGGTAACCAAGTATTCGAATGGACGGCCGAATGTGAAGAGGCATTTCAGGGGCTGAAAAATCAACTCTCCCAAGCTCCGTTACTTCAAAGCCCGAAGGAAGGGGAGGACCTAGCCTTGTATCTCGGAGTGGGGGGAGAGGCAGTGAGCTCCGTCTTGGTTAGGGAGGAGGGGAAGAAACAGTTACCCGTCTATTATGTCAGCCGAATCTTAAAAAAGGCGGAGCTCCGATACCCTATTCTAGAGAAGCTAGCATACGCCTTGGTCGTCTCGGCTAGGAAGCTCCGCCCTTACTTTCAGGCGCACTCGATTAGGGTGGTAACCGGTCATCCTCTTCGCAAGGTCTTTGAGGGGGTGGAGCATTCAGGAAGGTTGGCAAAGTGGTCCATCGAGCTAAGCGAGTTTGACATTTCTTTCGTCCCAAGGCTCTCCATCAAAGCCCAGGCCGTGGCGGACTTTTTGGCGGATTATGTCACCGAGGCCGAGGAAGAAGAGTCGAGGCCGTCGGAGGCATGGAAAATGATGGTCGATGGAGCCTCAGGAAGGCACTCCCTGGGAGGGGGAGTGGTGCTGGTAAGTCCACAAGGGGTTACCATAGAGAAAGCAGTGGCCTTCCACTTCCCTGTAACCAATAATCAGGCGGAGTACGAAGCCGTGATAGCCGGTCTCCGACTGGCAAAGGAGTTGGAAATTCAGGATGTGGAGGCCTTCACAGAATCAATGGTGGTGGCATCGCAGATCCGAGGGGAGTTCGAGGCCCGAGAGCCTACCCTCGCGAGATATCTATCAAAGGTAAGAACTATCATTGGAGGTTTCCGTTCTTTTTCTATTCAACATGTTCCCAGGGAGGAAAGCACGGCAGCTGACCGATTAGCAAAGTTCGGGCCTCGGGGTGGAGGTACCCTAACCGAACTATTTCGGCCAGCCATTGAAGAGGGGGAGTTGATGGAGGTATGTCAGCGGTCCTCATGGATAGATCCGTTGGTGACCTTCTTGACCACAGGAGAATTGTCTGAAGAAGTCAAGGATGCAAAGAGCTTCAGGCACAAGGCGGCTCATTACCTGATGCTGGAAGGGAGCTTGCATCGGAAGATGTTGTCAGGACTCCTCGCGAGATGCGTGACCGAAGAGGAAGTCCCAAGGATCCTGGAAGAGGTGCATTCGGGAGAATGCGGCAGTCATTCAGGGGGAAGGACATTGGAAGCAAGGGTGATAAGGCAAGGATATTTCTGGCGGACTTTGAGGAAGGATACCGCTGAGTTCGCAAGGAGGTGTCGGAAGTGCCAAGTACATGCTCCCCTCCAGCTCTTGCCCGCCCAAAGGCTTCGAAGTATCACGGCGCCATGGCCCTTCGCCATTTGGGGAATGGACCTGGTTGGACCCTTCCCTCCAGCTAGCGGGCAGAGGAGGTTCCTCCTAGTTATGATTGACTACTTCTCCAAGTGGTTGGAGATCAAGCCTTTAGCCAAGGTAACCTCCCAGGTCATCAGGAACTTCGTTTGGGGGGAAATCATTTGCAGGCACGGATTGCCCCAAGCGATAGTGACAGACAACGGTCCTAAGTTTGCCAGTGAAGAATTCATCAGTTTCTGCACCCAATTGGGGATTGACCTCAGGTTCGCCTCTGTCCATCATCCTCGGAGCAATGGCCAGGTGGAGGCGGCAAACAAGATCATTATCAACTTGCTCAAAAAGAAGGTGGAGAACCTGAAGGGTAACTGGGTGGAACAACTCCCTTCCATTCTGTGGGCCTTGCGAACGACTCCGAACACGGCCACAGGGGAGACCCCCTTCAAGCTCTCTCATGGGTGTGAGGCTGTCCTCCCGGTGGAGTTCGAGGTTCGGTCCCCAAGGGTCGCGGCCGCAGCCGAGGGAAGCGAAGCTGGGAGGTTGGAGAATGAGGAAGGGTTGCGCCTCTCATTAGATATGGTAGAAGAGCTGCGGGATGTTGCCGCCATCAGGCAAGAAGAAGTAAAACGGCGAATGGCTCGGTACTTCAATAAGCACATCAAAGTCAAGCAATTCGCCGAGGGGGATCTAGTATTGAAAAAGGTCGACGCTGTAGGAAGGTCGGCCGCGGTTGGTAAGCTCAACCCTAGCTGGGAAGGGCCTTATATAGTAGAGAAGGCTCTGGCTAATGGAGGCTACTATCTCCAGGATGCGGAGGGAAGGACCTTGAGTCACACCTGGAATGGTGATGACCTGAAGCGCTTCTACCCGTAATGGGAAAGAAGGATTGTAATGTTGTAAACAACTATTGCATTTTCAATAAGTTTATTTCAGAATACTGACTATCTCTGAGTATGCAATCTTTATGTTTTTAGTTTTGGCCGGCTATGACTCCTCATCTCAATGATGGAATAGGCCTGGTTGAAAGAATCTTCATCAACACCCCGAGCTCGGCTCGGCCCCAGGTAGACCCGCTGCGCAGGCTCTCATCTAGCTGGCAGGTCCGAAGGCTCGCCTGTGGGGGAGAGGTTTGGTTATCTTCATCAACACCTCGAGCTCGGCTCGGCCCCAGGTAGACCCGCTGCGCAGGCTCTCATCTAGCTGGCAGGTCTGAAGGCTCGCCTATGGGGGAGAGGTTTGGTTATCTTCATCAACACCCCGAGCTCGGCTCGGCCCCAGGTAGACCAGCTGCGCAGGCTCTCATCTAGCTGGCAGGTCCGAAGGCTCGCCTGTGGGGGAGAGGTTTGGATATCTTCATCAACACCCCGAGCTCGGCTCGGCCCCAGGTAGACCCGCTGTGCAGGCTCTCATCTAGCTGGCAGGTCCGAAGGCTCGCCTGTGGGGGAGAGGTTTGGTTATCTTCATCAACACCCCGAGCTCGGCTCGGCCCCAGGTAGACCCGCTGCGCAGGCTCTCATCTAGCTGGCAGGTCCGAAGGCTCGCCTGTGGGGGAGAGGTTTGGTTATCTTCATCAACACCCCGAGCTCGGCTCGGTCCCAGGTAGACCCGCTGCGCAGGCTCTCATCTAGCTGGCAGGTCCGAAGGCTCGCCTGTGGGGGAGAGGTTTGGTTATCTTCATCAACACCCCGAGCTTCGCTCGGCCCCAGGTAGACCCGCTGCGCAGGATCTCATCTAGCTGGCAAGTCCGAAGGCTCGCCTGTGGGGGAGAGGTTTGGTTATCTTCATCAACACCCCGAGCTCGGCTCGGCCCCAGGTAGACCCGCTGCGCAGGCTCTCATCTAGCTGGCAGGTACGAAGGCTCTCCTGTGGGGGAGAGGTTTGGTTATCTTCATCAACACCCCGAGCTCGGCTCGGCCCCAGGTAGACCCGCTGCGCAGGCTCTCATCTAGCTGGCAGGTCCGAAGGCTCGCCTGTGGGGGAGAGGTTTGGTTATCTTCATCAATACCCCGAGCTCGGCTCGGCCCCAGGTAGACCCGCTGTGCAGGCTCTCATCTAGCTGGCAGGTCCGAAGGCTCGCCTGTGGGGGAGAGGTTTGGTTATCTTCATCAACACCCCGAGCTCGGCTCGGCCCCAGGTAGACCTGCTGCGCAGGCTCTCATCTAGCTAGCAGGTCCGAAGGCTCGCCTGTGGGGGAGAGGTTTGGTTATCTTCATCAACACCCCGAGCTCGGCTCGGCCCCAGGTAGACCCGCTGCGCAGGCTCTCATCTAGCTGGCAGGTCCGAAGGCTCGCCTGTGGGGGAGAGGTTTGGTTATCTTCATCAACACCCCGAGCTCGGCTCGGCCCCAGGTAGACCTGCTGCGCAGGCTCTCATCTAGCTGGCAGGTCCGAAGGCTCGCCTGTGGGGGAGAGGTTTGGTTATCTTAATCAACACCCCGAGCTCGGCTCGGCCCCAGGTAGACCCGCTGCGCAGGCTCTCATCTAGCTGGCAGGTCCGAAGGCTCGCCTGTGGGGGAGAGGTTTGGTTATCTTCATAAACACCCCGAGCTCGGCTCGGCCCCAGGTAGACCCGCTGCGCAGGCTCTCATCTAGCTGGCAGGCCCGAAGGCTCGCCTGTGGGGGAAAGGTTGGCTCTTGCGATACCTTGTTCTTAGCCACTTCTATGACACCCCGAGCTCGGCTCGGCCCCAGGTAGACCCGCTGCGCAGGCTCTCATCAAGCTAGCAGGCCCGAAGGCTCGCCTGTGGGGGAAAGGTTGGCTCTTGCGATACCTTGTTCTTAGCCACTTCTACGACACCCCGAGCTCGGCTCGGCCCCAGGTAGACCCGCTGCGCAGGCTCTCATCAAGCTGGCAGGCCCGAAGGGTCGCCTGTGGGGGAAAGGTTGGCTCTTGCGATACCTTGTTCTTAGCCACTTCTACGATACCCCGAGCTCGGCTCGGCCCCAGGTAGACCTGCTGCGCAGGCTCTCATCAAGCTGGCAGGCCCGAAGGCTCGCCTGTGGGGGAAAGGTTGGCTCTTGCGATACCTTGTTCTTAGCCACTTCTACGACACCCCGAGCTCGGCTCGGCCCCAGGTTGGCCCGCTGCGTAGGCTCCCATCAAGCTGGCAGGTCCGAAGGCTCGCCCGCGGGGGATAGGTGGAGTCCTTGACTTTTTGATCCTTGGTACTTGGTTGGCAGTTACTGCGTTACGACGAGCTCGGCTCGAACCCCGGCAGACCCGCTGCGCAGGCTCCCATATAAGCTAGCAGGTCCGACGGCTTGCCGGTGGGGTAGGGGTTTATTTGGTCGGAAAAATAGGTGAGCAAGGCCCTGGCCCATACCGGAGGCAAGGCCCTACAGGGTCTCGGCTCAAAGGTCTCGGCCAGTAAAGGTCTCGGCTCAAAGGTCTCGGCTCAAAGGTCTCAGCCAGTAAAGGTCTCGGCTCAAAGGTCTCGGCTCAAAGGTCTCGGCCAGTAAAGGTGTCGGCTCAAAGGTGTCGGCTCAAAGGTCTCGACCAGTAAGGGTCTCGGCTCAAAGGTCTCAGCCAGTAAAGGTCTCAGCTCAAAGGTCTCGGCCAGAAAAGGTCTCGGTCAAAGGGGGCTCTCGCAAAAGGAGGCTCCCGGCGGACCTGGGCAGGACGACTTAATCGGCGACGCGAGGTTCCCGCCTAACTGATCTCTAAGAAAGATTACCCTAAAGAGACTAAGGGTCTCGGCGGAAGCTCGCGCGGAAGCCATTCGGCAGAATAATATACTTTCAAACACACACTGACAATGAAAGATGAAACATTACTTTGCATAAAATTAATTACAAAAGTTAGAGCCTCTCGCTCATTACAAGAGAAAAAAAAAGAAAAAAAAAAGAAGAAGCTTAGGGGGACGCGCTGTAACTCCCGCTGGTGCTCTCGCTTAAATCATCGCCAGAGCTCGCTTCGGATGTCTCGCCAGCGGCGGTAGAAGACCTCGGGATGTCTGAGGGAGGCGAGTCCGGCACGCCCGGAGGTTTGGGAACTGGGTCGTAGAGCCAAGGAAGGAGTTGGCGAGCGTCAATGGTCGCGCCGTCCTCCCGAAGCATCTTAACGTCTCGCAGCGTCTCGAGCGTCAGCTTGACGGTTGCCTGCGCGTTGGCTTGCAGCAGCTTATCAACGTCGTACTCCGAGAGGTAACGACTCCGCAGCCTCGCATCTAGCTCCGGAGGCGGGACCTTCGCCATCTCAGCGCGAAGCTGTTCCCTCAGGAGGACGCTCTCGCAGCGCGCGTTGGCCAGCTCTGCGCGCAGCTCCTTGACTTGGGCAGAATCCTGTGAAAAAAGAGCTCAGTCTGGAAACATCGCACAGCCGTAACTTTGAGAAACGAGAGCAAGGGCTCAGGAGGGTCTCGCTTACCTCGGTCGCGGGCCGTAGAGACAGCGCCAGTCGAGCATCCGCAAGCTCCTGTTGAGCTCTCGCGAGTTCTTCTCCCGCGGTGTGCGCTCGAGCCACCGCATCCTCCCTTGCCTTGCGCATATCGGTGAAATTCTTGTCGAGGGTGATGCTTCGGCGCGCACACATATGCGCAAGCTCGAACCCGCGCAATAGAGCCCGGATGGCATCGAAGGCTAGAAGGCGGGTAGACATCTGGTCAAACACGCTGGCATCCTCTCGGCTGTAAAGGCCATATCCAAGCGCGAAGGCCTTGCCAGTCACATCTTCCCCCTCCGCCCAGCAGGGGAGGAGCGTCGTAACCTTGATTGAGTTTGACTCGGGGTCCCATTCCATCTGAGGCTTCCCCTCCGCGTCGGCATACTTCATGCCGAAACCAAAGTTCCTGTGCCCTTTTGGCACCTCCCGGGGCGGAGCTCGGCCGGGGGTTTCGGCGGCGAGCACTTCTCCCCCGGCCTCGCTTACGGCCAGTGGATTCCCGGTGGAAGCCTCGGCGCGGCTCTTGGCGGCGGCATCCATCTTGCTGGCCCTTTGGAGGATCGCTTCGAAGGAGCTGCCCGCGGGAAGGGGTTGGACAGGCGAGACGGCCGGGGCTTTCCCCTTCTCAAGAGCAGATGGTTTGGGCCTCTTCAGCGTTCGGAGAGGGGGAAGGGTGACCTTCCGCTTCTTGGCTGGTGGCGGCAAAGGAGGGGCTGGATCGTTTCGGCAGGCGCTAGCGCTAGCTTCCGCGAGCGCAAGGGAGCCTCTCGCGGCCAGACCCTCGACACCCCGGCCTTCAGCGAAGGGCTGGCGCAGAGGGACCTCCCGCTCTCCTGCAAAGTTAAAACACTTTAGCGCAAGAAGATCTTTGATAAAAGAGGGAATCTGAGGCGGGACCATACCTTCGCCCGAGTGAATGAGTAGGAGGGAGTCGACGTCTCGCCTGAGGTAGGGAACATCGAACTCCTTGGTTCCAAAGAATTCCAGGATTGCGCTCTCGCGCGATCCCAGAGTAGGCGGTTTGTAGGCAGCATCCTCATACTAAACGGGCTGAAGTGGGATGTTGCCGAAATCCCCGCTGACGTAAACAAATTTCTCGCCCCAGTGATGGTGCTTGTTGGCGAGACCGGTAACCTCGAGCAGTTGCCTGGAGAAGAAAACCACTCCTCCCTTGGCGCGGAAGTTGAATAGCTACCGGAAGATGGGCAAACTGAACTCGATCCTCTCGGATCGCATATAGCATATGAATGCTATAAGGATCGCGACTGAGTTCGGGTTCAGTTGGGCGGGAACCACCCCATAGTAACGGAGAGCAAGCCGAACCTCCGGCCAAAGGGGAAGGCGGAAGCCCACCTCGAAATGCTCGAGGGGGATGGCGAGTTCTCCCGCCTCCGGAGTATTCACCTTATCGTGATTACCCGGGTTCCGCGCCGAGAAGCCAGTGGGAATATAGCGGTCAACGATCAAGTTATATTCGTCTAGGGTGAGCTTGCAGGAAGGGAAGAGGTGTTTTTGGAAAGCTTCCGCGCAGTGGGCGCGACCCTTGTTCTCGCCAGGCATGGTGGGTCCGCGAGTGAGAGCGAGAGCTAAGAAAAGGGTCGAAGCGGAAGCAAGAACGCGAGAGCAAGGAAGGAAGGCTGAGGTTCCGGATCGAAGAAGTAAATGCGGTTGGTAGACTTCTCTATTTATAAGGGAATCGTGATCATCATGGCTCCATCCGACGGAGAGAGAAAATGACAGCGAAGTACAGCTGTCAGAATCTGGGCTAGCGATGCCTCGATTTTCCCCCTCGGGATGGCAGCGGTCAACGGTCGTTCCTAGTTTCGACACAATTATCTCGATCATCGCAAGCCTCCTAGATTGGCGCGAGCCTCCTAGATTGGCGCGAGCCTCCTAGATTGGCGCGAGCCTCCTAGATTGGCGCAAGCCTCCTAGATTGGCGCGAGCCTCCTAGATTGGCGCAAGCCTCCTAGATTGGCGCGAGCCTCCTAGATTGGCGCAAGCATCCTGTATTGGTGTAGGCCTCTTAATTTAAAAACCTCGCAGAGCAATAAAAAGGAAAGGAAAGAGAGACATTGGTAACAGCGAGGTTCTCGCCAATGAAAGTTGGATAAATTTAATTAACAGTAATGTTTATTACAGATACATGGATAAAAAAAGATTCAAGCGAGAAGTCTAATAGGGCTTCCAATACCATCGTCCTCGTTCTCGCCGCCTAGTTCTTGGAGGCACCAGCGGATTGAAATAAGACGATAGGGTGGTACACCCAAGGTTGATCCGCCGGGCGTGATCTCGGATCTGCGAGATGCATCTCCCTGGCGAAGACTCGGCGGAAGGCCATCCCGGACGATCAGTCTCGCCTAAGAAGAAATCCCGCTCCAGAGTCTCCAACCTTTGCTCCACAGATTCGCGGAACGCTTTCACCGCGGCAAAGTGAGCACGATCTCGCCGGATGAGCCTGGCCAGGATGGTCGAGATCTTCTTCCTCCTCCCCTTCACGCTCCCGGCGCTGTTCAATATTCCTTCTATCTCGCCAGACGAAGGGAGGGGAGAATCTTCCTCTTCTTCATCATCCTCATCTTCATCATCATCTTCTTCTTCCCGGTTGGCTTCCGACCGCAAGCCGGGATCACCTGCAAAGTAAACGCACGAGAATTCTGGTTAAAGCATGACAATCGGCAGTCCAGGAAAGTTTCGCATACCTGCAGTTGGACGAGAAGGCCCGACCCCTTCGGTAGTTCCATAAAGGAGGTGAAGAGGCTTGCCCAGCCCCGGGCGGAAGGGCTCGCGCGCGATGGTCCCGACCTGGCCAGAAGCTCGTGGGGAGTTGTCTTCTCCCAAGAGATGATCGACATCCTTGGGAGTAGCGGAGGGTTCAGAGGCCGTCCCTCCCGCCTGTAGGGTAGGATTGGTCACCAGGGGAGGCAATTCCACAGTTCTCGCTTCTACTTCCCTGGCGGTTAGGCCCGGGTCGGCGGGAGCGGGCACTGCGAGAAGACAGTTCAGAAAAGAAAAGGCAGGGTTGACATATCGACAGTAGCAAAACGTACCTATCGTTTCGGTCTCGGCTGAAGGAATTGCGTCCGAGACCCGTGTTTGGTCCTTGGGGGAATGAGCGGGCAGGTTCGAAGAAATCGGCGGGATCTCGGCGTCATCGTTAGGAGTGGATTCCTGCGAAAGCTCACTTTAACCATCGGATCTAGTGCACGATCGGCTCGGTAGACATGGTTGAAAGGCTTACCTTCTACGGGGAAGGATCCCCCGCAGGATTGGGAGTGGGGGAAGGAGGCTCCCTGTTCTCGCGAGAAAGGTCCCGCCGGACCACCTTTGCCCTTTTCTTTTCCTTTTTCTTCGGCTCGGAAGCCCCGGCAGTTGGAGTCTTTCTCGCTAACCATGGAACCACCGCCGCACAGTTAGCCAAGGCCCGCGCTTGGGCAGTGGCTAACCGGTCTTGGAGGTCTTGCGGAAGTGGTTTGATGGCACGTTTGGGATGCATGGTAAGCTCGCGCAAAATCTCTGAGGCGAGAGCTCAGTTGGAAAACCGTACTTCATGGGCAGGGCGTATGGACGCCTATCAGTACATATTTATAGCCGCAGTAGGACCCACCAAAAGATTCACTTGGTAGGCGGACACGTGTCCAGCGAATATTGTGGGGGTTGGACTTGTCTTGTCGAGCGCAGGGCTAGCTCGAAAAGAGCGGGGATTGTGTACAACCCCATATTCGCTGGGTGGGACCCGGAGACTTCACTGAGGGATTGGGCTAGCCTCAGGCTAGCCTTGGGTTAACCCTAAGGGATACAGGTGGAGTTCTCGTCCTTAAAGGCTCCCGCCTGGCGGTGGGCGATATCGTTCGCGCCACGATAGGCTGTGAGTCCAAAGCCAGAGGAGCTTTCACCCTAAAGGAGCTCCCGCCAAGGGCAGGCGAAAGCTGGGGAAACCAGGGCAGATAGTCGAGCGCAGATAATCGAGCTCCCAGCAGGAGAGATCGTCGACCAACCAGGGCAGATAGTCGAGCGCAGATAATCGAGCTCCAGGCAGGAGAGATCGTCGACCAACCAGGGCAGATAGTCGAGCGCAGACAATCGAGCTCCCGGTAGGAGAGATCGTCGACCAGCCAGAGCAGGTGGCTTGACCACGGAAGCTCCCGCCTTAGGGAAAGCTCCCGCCCAGGGCAGGCGAGAAGGCCTCAGGTGAACCTTCATTTACAATGGCATCATGACTACCTAGCGCGAGAACCTTCCTGGCAGGAGCTCTCGCCAAGGCGGGCCTAGAGGGGACCCAGCGAGAGCCTTCTAGGCCGGGGGTCTCGCCAAGTGAGCCCACAGGGTGGGACCCGGAGTCAAGAGGAGATTATTTTATTATTATCCCGAGGTAAAATTACCCTAATGCCCTTGGGAGGACAGCGGGATTTGGCTATTGGCAGACCCTTCAGGGGTATTTCAGTATTTTCAGGCCAAAGGAAGACTATAAAAAGACCCATAGGGGCTCTTTGGAAGGCAGACTCTCATTACTCTCCAATTCTAGTGCCTTCGGAGGAGCTCCCAGCCCAGCATTTGGCTTTGGAGGGGAAGCTCTCAGAGATCTTCCGGGTGTAAATGGTGGGACCTCCCAGCTGAGGCTTTGGGTCTGTTTTAGGACCTTAGTAGCTAGTCAGGGGTCGAGATTTGAGAGAAGTAGGCGTCGGCTGCACTTTGGTTCGTGAACATTCGTTGAGGTCATTTTTGGCTTCAACACTTATTCCTTGATGTCACCATTAAGGAAGGCGGACTTCACGTCCATTTGATAGACAGTGAAGCCCTTCAGTATAGCATATGCTAGGAACAACCTGATTGCCTCCAGCCTAGTCACTGGAGCATATGCTTGGTCGAAGTCGATTCCTTCTTCTTGACGATATCCTTTGGCGACGAGTTTGGCTTTGTTCTTTATGATCGTTCCATTTTTGTCCATCTTATTACTGTCAACCCACTTTGTCCCGATGAAATTCTTACCTTTGGGTCTTGGAACAAGTTTTCAAACTTTACAGCGCTTGAACTAGTTCAGTTCTTCTTCCATGGCCAAGATCCATGATAAGCCTGAGTTTGCTTTCTCAAACTTCTTTGGTTCAACCTGCGAGAGAAAACTTAAATATAAATTCTCGTTAGTTGTACCTCTACGAGTTCTGACACCATCCCGGGGATCTCCTATGATTTGGTCCATTGGGTGATCCTTCAGATGTCTGAGCTCTAGATTCCTTACATCTGGAACTTCAACCACTGGAGTGACTTCATTAACTTGACTACTTCTTCATCTTGATCATCTACCTCTCCAATAGGGGTTGGAGTGGTGATCTTGATGAACTTTTCACCTTCATCTTTATTTGGTTCATCCAAGTTAATTTCTTTCAACTTTGTACCTGCATCTTCAATGTGCACACTAGAAGAGTTGCTTTGCAGCAAGCTCGTCTCATCAAATACAACATGTATTGATTCCTCTACAACCAGAGTTTTTCTATTAAAGATCCTGTATGCCTTACTATGGCTACTATAACCTACAAAAATACCTTCAAAACTCTTTTCGCTAAACTTGGTATTGTTATATTTACCATTTTTAAGTACGAAGCATTTACAACCAAAATTTCTAAAATATGAGACAGTCGGTTTCCTGCCCTTTAGAAGTTCGTAAGGCATCTTATCATGGTTCTTGTTTATGAGTGCTCGATTTTGCACGTGACATGCAGTGTTGAAGGCTTCAGCCCAGAAGTACTTCGGTAGTGAAGCATCACTCAACATAGTCCTGCAGGCATCTATGAGTGTTCTATTCCTTCTCCCAGCTACTCTATTTTGCTGTGGAGTACGAGGAGAGGAAAACTCATGAAAGATACCTAGGCTTTCACAAAATTCTGTCATGGCCCCAGACTTGAATTTTGTTCCATTGTCACTTCTGATCTTGACTACAGAACAATTGTATTCATTCTGGATCTGCCAAACAAAATTTGTAAAGACATCGAAGGTATCTGATTTGTGTTTCAGAAAGAACACCCACGCAAAGCGCGAATAGTCATCAACGATAACCAACGTATAATCCTTACCTCCTAAACTTCTAACTTGCAGTAGACCGAACAAGTCCATATGAAGTAGATGTAGATATCTATTAGAATCTTTGCTAATAACGCTTTTAAAGGTATCTCTTGTTTGCTGGCCTTTTACGCATGCATGACAAGGTCTATCTTTGACGTACTTGACATTCGGGGCATCGCGTACTAAGTTCAGTGAAAATAATTTATTAATAGTTTTAAAATTAATATGTGCTAATCTCTTGTGTCATTGGTCACCGAGAGACGCACTATTTTTTGCTAAAAGGCACACTGGTGTAGAAGAGTCTATACAAATGAAATTTAAACAAAATATATTCCTACTTCGAGTGCTTGATAGAATCGTTTCCATATTGTCAACAGACTTTATCAAGCACTTGTCAGCATGGAATTCAACTATGTATCCTTTGTCGCATAGTTGGCTTATGCTTATGAGATTGTGTTCCAATCCCTCGACATAAGCTACATCCGAAAAGGATACACTACCATTAGTGATCATACCGTAGCCTTTTGTGATTCCTCGGTCTGAACCTCCTAAGATAACCTTTGGTCCGTTCAACACTGGAGAGAAGTTCTGAAGTAGGCTTCTTATCCCGGTCACGTGCCGAGAGCATCCACTGTCCAAATACCAGATAGGCGTTTTGGTGGCCTTTGGACATACCTACAATCATAATCAGTTTGCCTTAGGAACCCCAACACGTTTGGGTCTTTGGTCTCATGTTAGAACACTCCCCCTATGAGGATTAGCAATATGAGTGGTCATTCTCATGTTGTTAACCTCAGGAGTTATAATATTTATCGGATTAAACCAACAATTGATGGCAAAATGACTAATTCTGCCACAGCACCAACAGTCGAACTTGTTGTATCTTTGCCTTAAGTTCTCCTGCTTGACCTTCTAGGATAATGGTCTAGTAGGGGTTGCATTCTTGGAGGAGGAGGCTTCATGATGATGGAAATCACATGATTTCTTCTCCTTCACAGGCTTTTCCACAATGAGTTTTACCTTTGGTGCTTTCTTGAAGTTATGACCATGATCATAAGGACCATAGCCCTGAAGAATGATTTCTTCATAAGGTGCCTAAAGAAACTCTCACCAAAGTTTCTGGGGTGAGTCCATCCTTGGTAACGAGACTTTGGCTCTACATAAGTAGGCCTTGTCAAGTGGCCCTAGGATGAGTCAAGATCAAACTCATTAGTTGGAAATATGACTTTCTTAAAGATAGTCTGATCATGAGGGGCCTTACCCTTTTATTTGGCTGAGGCCTTCTTTGCAGCCTTATTCTTTCTCTAAACCTTATTCCTCCTAGAAGATTTACTAGTAGCCTCAACATGGCCTAGTCCAGCACCCTTAGTCTGAGCCGAGAACTCAACAACAAGACGAAGAACTACCTTGGGCTTAGAGAAACCTTCAACAGGTTTCTTTTCGGCTTCAAGTAACTCTTCCAATCCCTTGATGATTTCATCCTTCAGATCGAGGTGTTTTATAGCCTTATTGAACTCATCAACTGCAATATCTAAGTCTTCTCTGAGTGAGTCCATCTTAACGACTTCCTCTCTCAGAGAGCTTTCTACGACCTTTAGAGACTTAAACTCTTTTGCCTGAGTTTTCACGACCTTTTGACATTTGTCCTAGGCCTTGATCAACTCCTTATACTGGGCCATGAGTTCAGACTCATCGTTAGAAGAACTGTCCTCATGATCATGATTAGAGATATCAGATTCTGAAAGAGGAGTGTGAGAGTTTACCTTCCCAGTGAACTAGGTCTCTTGTTCATCATCTGTCTGAGCCATAAGCCCAAAGTAGGCTTCTTCTTCTTCACTCGACTCAGATGAGTCGGAGTCACTAAGTGTTTTGCCCTTCTTGGCTATTAGACTTTTCTCTGTCCTCTTATTGTTGTATGAGGACTTCTTATCTTCTCTCTTTCCACCCTCCTTCTTGTGGGGGCAATCAGCAATGACATGACCTGGCTTGTTACAATAATAACAAACTATGTCAGTCGAAATATGTTTGTTAGGTTTAGAATTATACCTGTCATGGCTACTTGAGCCTTTCTTTCGTCGATCACCGTCATGTCGTGATCTTTTGTATGAGACATCCTTGCCTCTCCATTGCTTCTTCTTGTTCAAGAATTTCTTAAACTGTCTTGAGAGCAGTGAGAACTCTCCTTCAGATAGAACTGAGCCTAAAGTGTTTGGCTCAGATGATTCCACTTCACTTTCTTATGGACCAGGTGCAGGTGAGTCAGCTTTACCCTTCTTTGAACTGTCTGCCTTCAAAGCAATAGACTTTTCTTTTGAAGAGAATCAACTTTTCTTTTCTTCAGCCTTTCTGGAGTTTATTTGCAGTTCATAGGACATCAACTTGCCAAATAGATTTTGAGGGTCTGTCACAGCTAGTTTGCCAAATTCTCGGATGGCATAAACTTTATTGTCCCATTCCTTTGTGAGTGACCTCAGAAACTTGTCATTTAGCTCCCCATTTATGAAGACCCGACCATTCACTCTTAGGCCGTTAACTATCTTAAAGAAATTTTCAAATGTATCTGCAATGGTATCTTTAAGCCCTTGCCGGAAGGCTTTGTATTTCTTATTCAGGAGGGATCTTCTATCATCCCTCACTTCTTCTATTCCTTCCATCAGAGTGACAAGGGACTGCCACATCTCCTTAGCAGATTGACAGTGGATCAAGTTCTGCAGCAATGAGTCATCGACTGCACTTGCTATTATATTTTTAGCTTTCTTGTCTAAGGAGACAAGTGCAATCTCGTCTTTATATAGATCCATCAATTTCTTGTGAACTTGCTTTATTGGATCTATTGTGGTGATAGTCATGGGAATGTAAGGACCTTCTTCAAAAATCATGAAGATCTTGGGATCCACAGCTTCCATGAAAAATTTAATCCTTTCTTTTTACATGAGAAAGTTATTCTTGGTGCACAAAGGAAGCTTGGCAAAATCTTTAGCCTTGTCCTTGCTTGGAAGATAACAAGAGACAACTAGAGAAAGAACTGATCAAGGTGTTAACCTTTTAGCAAACAACCTCCCTCTGATACCAAATGAATGAGTTCAGTTGTCTACCTAAATCACCTTGAGGGGGGTGAATAGGTGAGTTGTGCACCTTTTTGCGGAATAAAAATTTAGCGATCTATGCACATATATCAACCAAGCAATCACAGACGACAAAAGATTTATAGTGGTTACCCAACCTTGGGTACATCCACTTTCCCTCACCGATCTAGCAAACCACTAGACTCAGCTACTCCACTATCTTAGATTGAAAACCAATCCTACTCCTCGGAACCAAGTTCCTATAATCTCGATCCAAACGGATCTACACTCGGAAGATAAAACTTCCTACAACTTGGAGAGAAATCTCCTAAAAGAATTGAATAGAGACAAATTGAAAATACAAACAAATGATCTTCAAATCTTTAAAAAATCTGTCTGGATCTTCTTTTTTATAAATTGCGGCTCTGTCAGATTTGTTAAAGATGAAATCTCGGCAAGAAAGAGATCTAAAGACTTCTTTTGATTTCACCCGATCGTAATGATGATGGAGAACAAACAACAATCACGATCTAGAAATCAATCTTGGTCTGAATACTTTGAATCGAAAACTCTAGCTCTTGCACGATGAAGATCGGCGACGTCGGTGGCTTTCGTTTTTGGAGAGAGAGAAAGATTCAGAAAGATTAGAAAAATTATGACGGCATGAAAATCCTTCTTATTAGGGTTAGTCGGTTGACAAGACCTTATATAAGATCTCCCTAACGGTCATAATTAATCTTAATGACGTACACGTGGACCAATAAAATCATGTGATTTGAAAATCCCGTCAATTTTGGACTTAACAAAATTTCTACAAATCAGAACTCCATTTCTCGAGTGAAGAAGTATTTCTCGAGAAGTAAAGTTTATTACTCGAGAAGAGGAATGAAGATTACTCGAGAAAAGAATTTCTAAAATTACTCGAGAAGAAGAATGTATTACTCGAGTACAAGATGGGTTCTCGAGAAGTCAATTGAATTACTCGAGAAGAAGTTTAACAGAAAGTATTCGAGTCAGAAGAATTTTTTCTCGAGTACAAAGGAATTACTCGAGAACTAGAAATCTACGCGAGAAGTAGAATGATATTTCTCGAAAACAAAGACTTAAAAAAATATTTCTGATTCTAGAAGAAAGTTACTCGAGAACAAGAAATGATTTCTCGAGAGAAAATGAACTTCTCGAGGATAAGGTATAGGATTTCTCAAGAGAAAAGGAACTTCTCGAGAACTATACTTAGAAATTTTCTGAGATAAAAATCTGAATACTCAAGAGGTAAAGATAAAGTCTACTCGAGTGCTAAACCTAGTTACTCGAGAACTAAAGTAATACTACTCAAGAACTAAATTTTGTACTCGAGTAATAAGACTAATTACTCGAGAACTTTAACTTCTACTACTCGAGAACTAAAAGTTTACTCGAGTAATGGACTTAGAGAATCTATGACTTCCAGAAAGTTTTCCATCTTGAATCCAATCATCACCAAAACTTCATCCATTGATCCAAGTGCTTGAATATGAAGTGTATCCCAATAGAGAGGCTACACATGAGTCAACACCTTGGATCACATAATGAGGGATTACATTGTATGGTCCTGTGTTTATGACCCACTGTAGACTGACATTGGTCTACACTTAGCAATAGAGTTCTGCAAACACATAACTAAAATAGAAGATCAAATAAAACTTAATTCATCTTAGTTCAAGGGTGACTACATGCAAATTTCAGTTATTATGGATGCAATACCCAACAAGAATTTCCTAGGCGGGTATACACACTACCAGGCCTATACCTTCCGTACGCCTCTGAAGAACACATAAGAGTCACCACATACTAAACCGCTGGCTAGTCCACCAGACTTTTAGGTCGGGTGTACGTTTTCGGGGATTGTCCTTCAGACCGCAGTATAAACAACCTACTGGCCCCTCAAACCCTCACACCTCACCTGAGTCACCGTATAGCCATCGGTGTGACAATTGGCCCAGTACCGCATGACCCGCCACTAATATGTTTTATGTACATGCAATATCTTTCCAACCCGAGCCTTCGGCTCACAGGACAAAACCCGTCCTGTATCCAAACATCCGAGCCACCATCTCGCAGGATAAAATCCATCCTGTATCCTCTAACCTTATACGGGTGAGATTGTCATATCGTTCCCTTAACCTATGAGACTGCTCTTGTCTAATGTTTATTAGATATAACGACATATGGTTCGTCCTTGTACTGCCCAGGGCATACCTGGTGAAGCGCTCTCGGGGGCACTAGGAACTATGATGGACTAAAGCCCAAGGCACTCTTTCTCAAGGACACTTACTTTTATTAGTATTTTCCCATTAGTAATACCCAGCTCTCAATATTGCTCTTGAGTGAAGCTGATGACTTATGATATTTTTGGGAGAAGGACGGTCTTCCGTCGGTCTCCGATCTAATTACTTTCCTTGGGCTTTGCACT
Organism: Platanthera zijinensis; assembly: GCA_039513925.1. Classification (NCBI taxonomy): domain Eukaryota; kingdom Viridiplantae; phylum Streptophyta; class Magnoliopsida; order Asparagales; family Orchidaceae; genus Platanthera; species Platanthera zijinensis. The sequence continues at coordinate 71,138,229 of CM077078.1, read as the reverse complement.
CTAGCACTCGTTATTATATAGTGACCCACTTGCCACCAACTAGGGTTTCAACTTCCCAATATGCTTCTCAATCCAACCATCTATCCTATCCCATATAGGTCCTAAAGTTATGTGTTACATTTGCTAAGGGAACCTCATGACCTAATGTTAACCCGTATGAGATGACTGCCAATTCCTTCGTCCAAATGCCCCTAACTATTTATCATGGGTTTGTAATGAATGTAATATTAATCATTCAGAATTTCATCATTTTTATAATTATTTTGGACCATAATTTAAATTAATCAATTAAGTTATCTAGGTCACTTTGAACATGAACTACTCTAACCAGTGGTCCATTGTGTCTAAATAAATTATCTAAGGTTCATCTAGGTTAAAAAATATCTGTTCATCAAAAATCATGTTTTTCCAATTTTAGTTTCCATATATTTTCTATTTATGAAAAATTTGTAAATAATCCATTTTCCAAATGAAGTACTTAAAATATACAACCAAAAATTCCTAGAAAATTACTGGTGATCAAAATTGATATAATAATACTTATGACAGAAATTCTTGATCCTAGTCAGAGATTTGCATTATCATAATTTCATATGGACATTATTACAAAAATGTCACTAATTGGGTTTTCAGCATATATAATCATCCAAAAATTCTCAAATCATTATACTGGGTTTAAATCATAGAAATAGGATGATATAAATTTTTCCATAATGTTTCAACAGTATTTTTCCTTACTTTTAAATTAATTTCCAAAAAGGATAAAATTATAAATCGATTACGTACACAAGATATAAACCTCAAATAAACTTATAACCTTTTCCAGAGATGTACATTGTTTTATTAGGGCTTGTATCAAAATTTTAGAATTTTATAAGGTCAGTAGACCTATAACTCATTTTTATTTCCAAAAGAGTTTATTTTCCAATTATTCAAAATATTGGGATTTTTGTTACAAAAAATCCCACTCTTTCTAAGGGAGGTGTAATTAATCCCTATAAGCCTTTCTCCAAAATACCATGGACATTCATTGTGCCAAATGGGCTAACTTCTCATTTTTACATTTGGCACCATATATTTACAAATCTACCTCCACCATGCATGTTGGATTTCCCCAACATACAGAGGTCCAAATGACCTGCAACTTTTACCATTGTCATATAATGACCCAATGGACATGCCACCCAAATTTAGGGGCATTTGGAAGAGGGAATCTTCCTATATTTCATTTATTTAATAAATTATATTTCTATTAAAACTATAGATAAATGCATCCCCAAAATTCTGATTTTTGGACTAGACCTAGAGATAAAGCATAAACACATGTATGTCTAAAATTTCATGACATGTGGACTTAAAAGTTTCGCTTGGGCACTCATTTAAACATTTACCCTAGCTTAGGACTAGTCTTAGTAGAATGACCCTACAGGGAGCAATATTGCTCCAAATTTCAAGTTTAAGGTGTAAAATTAAAGGTAAGACTTATATATATCTTTTTTATGTTAAGCATTATTTCTGAAAATGCATCTAAGAGGCCTAACAAATCTATACAAGGTGACTGTATAAACTAGGATAGAAAATAGAATTTTTATTATTCCATGAAAATCCAAGGGCATCGGTTCATCTTCTCCAATGAGCCTACGATCCATATTGCTCTAACCTGGACCAGCTAGATCTTGTATTTCCCGGCCTTCTAGCCTACACCACCGCCAGCGATTGTCATCATCACCTCCATTGATGTGGTGGCTTGCATTTCCTGGCGGTATGGCCACCGGAGGTGGCTCCTCCTGCGAACTCGAGAAAGGAGAAATGCTCGGCATGCTCCCTCTCAAATGGTATTAGGCTCACTTGAGCCCAATATCTCTCCTAAAAGAGCTAGACAGCTAGCACTGAATGAGGGGAGGAGAAACGGACCCTTAGACGAGCTTGACAGTGGGTTTGGTGGTGATGCGCCATGACTAACCCTTGCTCTGGCGAGCTAGCTCGTTTGCGGATTCCTCCGGATAATCCTCTGCTCCTTAAGGTACATTGAAGGTGATGGTGGGGTGGAATGGAGGTGAGGCTTGCTGGTTTAATGACTTTGACTTAAGAGGAGTGGCTGGGCATGGCCGACCGTCATTGAGCATGATTCTCCCCCATGCCGCCACGTGTCAGCCATGTAATGCACATCCAACTATTGTCATAAATATATTTTATTCAAATGAGGAATAGATTTACTGTAGAGATATATCCCAAATGTCCCATCAATATTTTATCCTGAACCCAGTTCAGCCAGTATAAAAAAAATTAACCGGCCAACACAGTTTTTTAGATTGAAGAATTCTCCAAGTCCAAAAGCGTTGAGTGTGTTGACACCACTCAACGCCTCCAGCAATCCTAAGTCAAGGCGATGAGTGGTGTCGACACCACTCAACGCTGCCAGCAATCCTAAGTCAAGGCATTAAGTGGTGTCGACACCACTCAATGCCGCATTGAGTGGTGTCGACACCACTCAACGCTGTCAGCAATCCTAAGTCAAGGCGTTGAGTGGTGTCGACACCACTCAACGCCGCGTTGAGCGGTGTTGACACCACTCAACGCCGCTAGTATTCAAGACTTTTCCAAGTTAAGGCGTTGAGTGGCATTGAGACCACTCAACGCTGCGTTGAGAGGTGTTGAGACCACTCAACTCCAACACCATCCCGCAGTGTCTAAGTAATACGACGTCAAGTGCGTTGAGACCACTCAACGCCGCATTGAGTGGCGTCGAGTTCACTCGACGCTTCATCGAATGGCATTGAGATCACCCGACGCCTAAAGTTTCCCGAGTATTTTTCGTTGAGCTCACTCGACGCCTTTTCAAATGGCATCGAGATCACTTGACGCCTAAAGTTTTCCGAGTATTTTCTAAGTTAAATTCGTCAAGTGGCGTTGTGTTCACTCGACCCACTCGATGCTTACCGAGCATGAGTCAATTTTATTGACTCAAAACATGTTCATGGGGTCTAGCACGAAATGGGATGTTACAAATCTCAATAAACAAAAAAATAATTTCGTCACTGAAATTCAACTACGGTTCTACGGGTTTTCTATGCACAAGAATTTTAAGGACTTTAAACATAACTAAAAGGTGCCTGAGACGAAAATCTTTGGGTACCGTTCACGCATCAGATCCATCGACTCCTAGGTGTGCTCCTCTCATTCGTGGTTGTACAAAAACCCCCTGATCAAGGGAACCTTCTTCTTCCGTAATACTCGAGTTGATTTATCATCGATCTGAACTGGCTCTAAACGGACATATCTATCAGGTGCTACCGGGCCTGCTGCAGTAGTAATATGCTGCTCTGGCCGAAGGAGGGCCCTCTAAAGTTAAGATATATAGAAGACATCATGCAAAGCCCCTAACTCAGGCGATAGCTCCAACCTATAAGCCAAAGGACCGATCTGCTCCAGGATTAAGTATGGTCCCATAAATCGAGGGCTGAGCTTTTTGTGCCTTCGCACCCGTAAGATACCATACACCAGACATATCTTCAAGAAAACCCTGTCCCCACCTGAAATTCCACCTTCCGATGCCTCGCATCGTAGTACTTGGTCTGCCTACTTTTTGCCTCCAGCATCCGATCCCTGATTAGCCATATCTGAGCATCTGTATCCTCAATATAGACTGACCCAAGGGCCTTAGGGTCCTCATCCTGGACCCAAGATAGTGGTGTCCGACACTTCCTGCCGTATACAACCTCATATGGTGCCATCCCAATGCTCGCCTGGTGACTATTGTTGTAGGAGAATTCAATCAGGGGCAACAGTCTTTCCCAGGGTTTCCCCGTGTCCAGTATATATAGATGCAGCAGATCCTCCATAGTCCGGTTGGTCAGCTCTGTCTGGCCGTCGGTCTGCGAATGGAAAGCGGTACTAAAATCAAGCTGAGAACCCAAGTATGCTTGCACCTCTCTCCATCCCTATAAGTGAACCGACCGTCACGATCCGAGACAATCATCCTGGGGACGCCATGGTACCTGACAAACTGTTCGATAAACAACCTCACCAAAATAGCAACTGGGTTGTCCTTCCTGATTGGTATAAACTGGGATACCTTGGTCAGTTTATCGACAATGACCCATATAAAGTCGTGCCCAGAGTGGGAGCGAGGCAATCCGTATACGAAGTCCATAGCTATATCCTCAAACTTCCACTCTGGCACCGGTAATGACTGTAGTAACCCTCCTGGGCTCTTGCACTCTGCCTTTACTCGCTAGCAGGTCTCGCAATGCGTCACATAATATATGATTTCCCTCTTCACCCCTGGCCAATAGATGCTCCTTCGCAGACCCGCTGTCATCATGGTGATACCGGGGTGCATTGAGTACTGAGAACAGTGTGCCTCCCTGAGTATATCCTACCAGACACCGCCTCCTACGGGTATATAGACACGACCACGGAAATGAATGAGGTCATCACACAAAGAATAGTCCTCCGACTTGCCCCCTTCTAAGGCTATAAATACTCCTGATAAACATCCGGCTCAGCTCTGGAAACCATGGTAATATGCATATCCTTTAACATCCGTACCAGCTCCATAGCCATCACTCAGGGCTCCGGTCCAGTAGTGCCGACTCTCCTGCTTAAGGCACCTGTAACGGTGTTCGTCTTCCCCGGGTGATAATGCATCTTGTAGTCATAGTCGCACAGGAACTCAAGCCATCTCTGCTGGCATAGATTTAGATCTTTCTGCATGTAAATATATTTGAGGTTCTTGTGATCTTAGAAGATATCACAATGAACCCCATACAAGTAATGCCTCCAAGTCTTTAATGCGAATATCACAGCCCCGACCTTCAAATCATGTACAGGGTAGTTTTGTTCGTGCTTTTAAGCTGTCTCGAACCGCACACAATAACATGTCAATGCTACATTAGGACTGCACCCATCCCCTGATATGTTGCGTCGGTATAAATGTGAAATTCTTCCTTCCCAGATGGAAGTGCAAGGATGGGGGAAGAGGTGAGCCTGTCCTTCAACTCCTGGAATGCTGCTACACACTTCTCGGTCAAAGTAAACGCCGCATCCTTCTTCGTCAAGGACGTGAGGGGGAGTGCTACCCTTGAGAATCCCTCGACGAACTTGCGATAATATTCCGCCAGTACCAAGAAACTACGTATATCTGAAGCTAACTTTGGTCGCGGACAATCCCGAACTGCCTGTACCTTGGCCGGATCCACAGTTAATCCAGCTCCACTGATGGTATGCCCCAAGAATGCTACCTCCTGCAGCCGAAACTCGCACTTGGAGAACTTTACGTACATCTGATGCTCCCTCACCTTGCCCAACACCAGTGCTAAATGCTGGGTATGCTCCTCCTTTATCCGGGAGTAGATCAGAATGTCGTCGATGAAGACTATAACAAATCTATTCAGGAAGGGCTCGAAGACACAGTTCATCAGACTCATAAATGTGGAAGGTGCATTTGTGAGTCCGAAGGGAATCACCAGGAACTCGTATAGGCCGTATCGAGAACAAAAGGCTGTCTTCGGGATATCCTCCTCTTGAATGCGCAACGGATAGTACCCAGACCTCAAATCCAGCTTGGAGAACCAAAAGGCCCCCTGTAGCTGATCAAAAAGCTCGTCAATTAGGTGCAACAAATACGTGTTCCAGGCTGTCAACCGGTTCACCTCCCGATAGTCGGTGCAGAGCCGCAATGATCCATCCTTCTTTTTAACAAATAGCACTGGTGATCCCCATGGTGATGAGCTAGGTCTGACAAATCCTGACCCCACTAGATCCTGTAACTTGGTCCTGAACTCCGCTAGCTCCTTATGGGCCATCCTATACGGTGTCCGAGATCCGGGCTTCTCTCCCGACACCAATTGAATCCGGAAGTCCATATCCCTAGTTGGTGTCAATCCGAGAAATTCTCCGGAAATACATCGGAGAAATCCCTAACAACCGGGATATCAATAATAGAAGCTTCTGCTCCCTCCATCTCGAAGCAGATAATATATACCTCCTCCCCTTGCTCATAGGCATTGAAAGCCTGTACAGATGATAATAGAAGATGGGAGATTGGTCTAATACATTCAATGATGATGTCGGTGTCCCCATGCCGTAAGGTGATCCTCCTTGGTGGGCAATCGATTCGGGCGTAGTTCTAGTGCAACCAAGTCATGCCCAAGATCAGATCAATGTCCGACATTCTCAAAATCATCGTCGGTGCTTTGAAGGACTTTCCTCCAATTTCTACCTTCATGTTACACTTGGCAGATGATAATAGATCTTATCTGTCTGGCAGACACACCCTCCTGGTTATTCCTGTGAATCGGTCTATGCCTGCTAGTCCTTCAAGAAAGGCTTCTGATACAAACAAGTGTGAAGCACCCGTATTGAACAATGTATGAGCAGGCTTGCCGCTGATAAAGACTATGTCTTGGGTTTTTGTTTGAATTCTAACATGTTTGTTTTTCTACTAAGGTTGGCAAAGTACTATAAAATGAAAGCTAGAATGCAATTAATTTTAAGTACCTGTAATAACCTCCTTGGGGTTCCTTGGCTTGGCGAGGTCCAAAGCGTACATCTGCTCCTGTCCACGTCCTCTACCATAATGGCCTATACCTCGGCCTCGACTTCGTTATCGGCCTCGGCCCTACTGTGCCGGAGGGGCTACCATAGGTGGAGGAGGAGGTGGTGGTAGATGGAACTGCTAAGGAAATTCATCTCTCATGTGTCCCAGCTGTTGGCATCTAAAGTAAATCATTGGTCGGTGGCCACGGTCATCCTGTCTCCTCGTGTCGTGTACTTGTTATGGCTGGGGAGCTAGTACTGTAGGAGGCCCCATCTCTGGCCTATAGTTGGGACGATAACGTCACCGACCCTTCTTGTAGCTCATCACTCCGCCACTATGGGAGCCCCTACTTCTCTCCCCATGGGATGACCCATCCAATGGTATCTTTCCCCTACTCTGTACCATCATCTAGTCTGCCTCTAACTTCTTAGCCATCTCTATGTATGTGTCGAAGTGCCATGGGAAATGAATAGTAGAGCCTGCCTGGTAGAGTCCTTAAGCCCCCGATAGAACCTCTTTGCATACCTTATGTCATCCAGATCATATATCCCCGAGAACCTAGCTAGATGGGAAAATTCCCTCTGGTACTCTATCACTGATCTGGTCCACTGCTTGAGGTTCAAAAATCTCTCCTCCAACTCATCTCTATCTGTAATAGACACGAAGTGATCCAAGAAGGCCTCTCTGAACTCATCCCAAGAAATATCTGATAGCTCTCTATCTACATACGTGGAGTCCTGCATGGACTTCCACCATCTCTTCACGTGAGCATCCAGTGTAGAAGTCACCAAAGTAACTGCTTGACTGATAGGGTAGCTGATGCCTATAAGCATCTCTTGAATGGCCTCAAGCCACTCCTCTGTCTTTACAGCATTCTCTGTCCCATGGTACATTAGCGGGGATAGATTCATGAAGGCACTCAGCCAATTCGATCCCGGGTTTGGCTGTTGGGTCGGGGCCTACTGATCTCTAAAGGAATCGAGGATGGCCGTCAGAGTCTGCCACATCTCCATCTGCTGGAAGGGTGTGGCAGCCGGAGGGGGAGGGATCATATCTTGCAGTACAACGACCTGTGGGGCTGCATAAATGTAAGATTTATATTAGGATTGGCCTAACCAGTGGTCCATTGTGTCTAAATAAATTATTTAAGGTTCATCTAGGTTAAAAAATGTCTATTCATCAAAAATCATATTTTTCTAATTTGAGTTTCCATATATTTTCTATTTATGATAAATCCGTAAATATTCCATTTTCCAAATGAAGTACTTAAAATATACAACCAAAAATTCCAAGAAAATTACTGGTGATCAAAATTGATATAATAATACTTAATACAGAAATTCATGATCCAAGTCAGTGATTTGCCTTATCATAATTTCATACAGACATTATTACCAAAATGCCACTACTTGGGTTTTCAGCATATATAATCATCCAAAAATTCTCAAGTCATTATACTAGGTTTGAATCACAGAAATAGGGTGCTATAAATTTTCCCATAAATTTTTAACTGTATTTTTTCTTACTTTTAAATTAATTTCCAAAAAGGGTAAAATTGTAAATCGATTATGTACACAAGATATAAACCTCAAATAAACTTATAACTTTTTCCAGAGATGTATATTGTGATATTAGGGCTTGTATCAAAATTTTAGAATTTTACAAGGTCAATAGACCTATAAATCATTTTTATTTCAAAAAGAGTTTATTTTCCAATAATTCAAAATAATGGAATTTTTGTTACCAAAAATCTCACTCTTTCTATGATAGGTGTAATTCGTCCCTATAAGCCTCTGTCCAAATTTTCATGGACATTCATTGTGCCAAATGGGCTAACTTCCCATTTTTATATTTGGCACCATATATTTACAAATCTACCTCCACCATGCATGTTGGATTTCCCCAACATACAGAGGTCCAAATGACCTGCAACTTTTACCATGGTCATATAATGACCCAATGCATGTCCAAAATTTCATGACATGTGGACTTAGGGTTTGGCTTGAGCACTCATTTAAACATTTGCCCTAGCCTAAAACCAGTCTTAGTAAAATGGCCCTACAGGGAGCAATATTGCTCCAAATTTCAAGTTTAAGGTGTTAAATTAAAGGTAAGACTTATATCTACCTTTTTCATGTTGGGAAATATTTCTAAAAATGCTTCTAAGATGGCTATATAATCTATACAAGGTGATTATATAAATGGGACATAAAATAGACTTTTTGTTATTCCATGAAAATTTAAGGGCATCGGTTCATCTTCTCCAATGAGCCTACGGTCTAGATTTCCCCAACCTGGACTAGCTAGATCTTGTATTTCCCGGACTTCTGGCCGCCACCACCAAAGACGATTGTCACCAACACCTCCATTGAGGTGGTGGCTTGCGTTTCCCGGCAGCATGGTCGTCGGAGGTGGCTCCTCCGGTGAACCCGAGCAAAGAGAAATGCTCGACATGTTCCCTCTCACATGGCATCAGCTCATTTGAGCCCAATATCTCTCCTAAAAGAGCTCGACAGCTAGAACAAAAGGAGGGGAGGATAAATGGACCCTTAGACGAGCTTGACGACGGGTTTGGTGGTGATGCGCCTTGGCTGACCCTTGCTCCGGCGAGCTAGCTCGTTTGCTGATTCCTCCGACTAATCCTCTGCTCCTTAGGGTTCACTAAAGGTGATGGTGGGGTGGAATTGAGGTGAGGCTGGCTAGTTTAATGGCTTTGACTAGGGGTGTGCAAAAGAAACCGAAGAACCGAGAACCGGACCGAAACCGAACCGATTTAGGCGGTTCGGGTCGGTTCCAGTTTTATTCGGTTCGGGTCTGGTTCCAGTTATTAGAGAACTGATGGTTCGGGTCGGTTCTCGGTTCCCATACTTGGGTACCCGAGAACCGACCCGAATTATTAATTAAAAATTTAAAATAATATATTATTGTCTCAATTGGACAATTACTTCATTTAGGCTCGATTCAGAAGGAAAAGTTCAGACGTTCATTCATTCAGGGATCCGCCGCTCCCAATTATTTTCAGATATTATTTTGCTTACCAAATTTAGAAATTCAATCATAGTCTCGTAGATAATAAATGAGTATTTGTGTACATTGAGATAGAAAACGCATTAAAATTTTGAGTAATAAATATTTATCTTATTAGTTGAAGATTTGAGAAGAAAAAATGTGACATTACATAATATGGGTGGAACCGAGAACCGAACTGGAACCGAACCGAACCGAATTGGGCGGATCCAGTTCCATGATTTAGAACCGCGGGTCGGTTCTGGTTCCCAAATTTTAGAACCGAACCTACATGGGTCGGTTCTTGGTGGAACCGAACCGAACCGAACCGAGTTACACCCCTAGCTTTGACTTAAGAGGAGTGGCTGGGCATGGCCGGCCGTCATTGAGCATGATTCTCCCCCATGCCGCCACGTGTCAGCCATGTAATGGACCACCAACTATTTCCATAAATATATTTTCTTGAAATGAGGAATAGATTTGCTGTAGATATATATCCCAAATATCCCATCACTATTTTATCCTGAACTCGGTTCAGCCGGTATAAAAAAATGAACCGCCCAACACAAATTTATAGACTGAAGAATTCTCCAAGTCCAAAAGCGTTGAGTGTGTTAACACCACTCAACGCCGCATTGAGTGGGGTCGATACCTTCAACACGGCTTTTTAAACTGAAGATTTCACCAAGTACAAAAGTGTTGAGTGTGTTGACACCACTCAACGTCGCGTTGAGTGGTGTCGACACCACTCAACGTCGCGTTGAGTGGTGTCGACACCACTCAACGCCTTCAGTACTCTAGAAAACTTAAGTAAAAAGGGTTGAGTGGTGTCAACACCACTCAATGCCGCATTGAGTGGCGTCGACAGCACTCAACGCCGCCATCAATCCTAAGTCAAGGCGTATAGTGGTGTCGATACCACTCAACGCCGCGTTGTGTGGTGTTGACACCACTCAGCGCCGCCAACAATCCTAAGTCAAGGCATTGAGTGGTGTCAACACCACTCAGCACCATGTTGAGTGGTGTTGACACCACTCAATGCCACCAACAATCCTAAGTCAAGGCATTGAGTGGTGTCGACACCACTCAACGCCGCGTTGAGTGGTGTTGACACCACTCAACTCCGCCAGCATTCCAGACTTTTCCAAGTTAAGGCGTTGAGTGGCGTTGAGACCACTCAACATCGCGTTGAGTGGCGTTGAGACCACTCAACACCAACACCATCCCGCAGCGTCTAAGTAACACGACGTCGAGTGCGTTGAGACCACTCAACGCCGCATTGAGTGGCGTCGAATTCACTTGACGCTTCATCTAATGGCATCGAGATCACTCGACGCCTAAAGTTTCCCGAGTATTTTTCGTCGAGCTCACTCGATGCCTTTTCAAATGGCATCGAGATCACTCGACGCCTAAAGTTTTCCGAGTATTTTCTAAGTTAAATTTGTCGAGTGGTGTCGTGTTCACTCGACCCACTCGACGCTTCCTGAGCATGAGTCAATTTTATTGACTCAAAACGTGTTCAAGGGGTCTAGCATGAAATGAGATGTTACACCAGATGTTTTGTGCATTAGTAATAGTCTTTATTGTGTCATGTACATGCCTTGTCTCCTCAAGATTGCTGCTAAGTCCTTTCATCGTATGCAAAATTGTTTTGCCACCTTGAACTAGCTAGTTATCCAAGTTGGATTCCAGCTTCTCAAAACTGACCTTGACTTCAGCAAGTCCATTATTCATATCTCTTTCAACCTCCTCTACATTGTTAGTACTTTCTTCAGGGAATGATCAAAGTATGCTCTTTGCTTGATAAGCATTGCTTCTATAGATTTCAACATAGAATTATCAGAACTGGCATTGGGAATATTCTCAGCTTGAGTTCTTGGAGGTTAAGGAAGTTCTGCAACATTCTCAGAGTCACTAAAAAAGTGTGCCATCAGAGAGACATGATATTTCAGCAGGAGATAGGGATCTACAACCTCTAGGACAGGAGGAAACACCTATGCTTCTCTATCCTCATCAAAAATCTCAAGGATGTTCTCCCCCTCAACTGGAGGCCCACCTGGGATCCTACTAATCCTTTTCTCGAGATCATGTATAAACTTATCAATTTGGTCTTTAAGAGAATTACATGGCTTGTTCGGCTCCCCCTCAGCCATAGTTAAAAGATCTTTCGGGAAACTGACTACCAAATCATCAGCAGGAGCAAGTTCATCATCAACATCATCATGTTCCTCATCATCTCCATCAAAATCAGCATCATCAGCAGCAACATCAAAAACATCATCCTTATTGACCTCATTATCAACATCAGCATTGCCACCATCCGCATTACCAACATCCTCAGCAACATCATCATCTAGCACAACTGTCTCTATAACCAAAGTATATGTAATCACTATCTCTGGAATCTCTGTCTCTGTGATAACTTGAGCTGGCTCAGAAGGGAGGAGTGTTTGAAGGGGAGTGTGGCGGTTCAACCCACCTCACAAGGTATCCGAGCTGCCTTCCTTAAACTTCCTTAGAGGGCTGGAACCCAACCGACCCAACCCATCTCCATGCCCAAAGGCGGGTTATTGGAGGCCACATCCTCCCTTAGATCAACGAAACTTGATAGTCAAGCACACACCACAGATACTTCCCAGGAGGTCACCCATGTCGTGACTACTCCAGCCCGAGCACGCTTAACTTTGGAGTTTTTCCACTTCTCATCACCAATTGAGCTGCAACTGAATTGGTGTTGGGAAGTGAAAGAACTTTATAGTTAAGCGTTCTTGGGATGGAGTAGTCTTGGGAGGGGTAACCTCCTGGGAAGTCCTCATAGGGTTGCTTAAATGGATCACTTCTCATCGAAAGGAGGTCATGGTATAAAGGCAGGATGATAACGCCTTAGTGACCTCAACAACCTGTCACAGCCGTATTAAGTCGGGTCCTGGGTGTCCGGAATGGGCTGGGCCACGGGCAGTTGTGGAGAGCGGGTTGGGGCCAGTGGACTGCAGTCCGGCTTGGAGCGGCCTGGTTTTTGTTAGAAATGGGGTCGTCTACTCATGTGAATTGTAACATCCCATTTCCGACCAGACCCCTAGGAGAGGTTTTGTCATGGCCAAGTCATGACAAAACCCTTGGAAGCCCAAGAAGGCCAAGTGACCCGGGCTCAAGGTGGAAATCACCTTGGTCTGCAAATAGTAGGGCAGAAATTTACTTAAAACAGGATTTGGGCTTGGGCGTTGAGTGCGTCGAGTGCACTCAATGCCAAAAGCTGAAAGGCGTTGAGTGCACTGACTGCACTCAACGCCATCCTGTGTAGGATGGTTGGCATTGAGTGAGCTGGGCTCACTCAATGCCATAGTCTGGATGGCGTTGAGTTAGTAGAGCTCACTCAATGCCGTAATCTGGATGACATTGAGTGAGCAGAGCTCACTCAACACCATAATCTGGTGGCATTGAGTGAGCTGAGCTCACTCAACGCCATAGTCTGGATGGCGTTGAGTGTGTAGAGCTCACTCAACACCATAGTCTGGATGACATTGAGTGAGCAGAGCTCACTGAACGCCGTAGTTTGGAAGGGCCGTATCCTGGATGGCATTGAGTGAGCAGAGCTCACTCAACGCCGTATCCTAGATGGCATTGAGTGAGCAGAGCTAACTCAATGCCGCAGCCTGGATGGCGTTGAGTGAGCAGAGCTCACTCAACGCCGTAGCCTGGATGGCGTTTAGTTAGCTGAGCTCACTCAACAACATTTTACTTAGAAAAATTTCTGGCAAGGTTTTGGCTTGGATGCTGGTTCAGTTGAACCGGGTCGTTCTAGGAAGTGGGCCAGAATTTGTTATTGGGTCGTTTCTTTTATTAAGACCTAGTTAAGTCTCATTTTAAAATTATTGACTGGTCAATGCCACGTGGTCGTCGGCTTTGGAAACGAAGAGGAAGTTTCACTGTTTCAGCCATGGCCGAATGACGGCTTGTATGGCTATTAAATTAGCATTCAAGCTTGGCCCCTCGTTTTTGCCAATGGCTAGATTCAAGTCCTCATGGGGAGAGGAGGAGTTTCCAGCCTTTCTCCAGCTATTTTGAGTCGTTTTATCTCCCCTCCACCATGGCCGAAGCATGCTTTTAAGGAAGAATTAATGGCTGGACAGCCTATACCCACCCGCATCCCCATTTATTCCCTTTAAAAGACTCCCTAGACTTAGAGTTGAAGTTTCCACCCTGACCCGACGGATTGGAGCTTTGTGTTGTGCTGTAGAAGAATTCTGGCGATGCCACCACCGCGCCAATGGCATCCCGACGATCGGCTCGTCTCCAAACGACTAACAAGATCCTCCTCTACCTCTTCTTCTATGGATAGATCTTAGGAATTATTAGGAGAGATATCGGGCTCAAAAGAGCTGGATCGGGTGAGCGTTTCCATGGTTTTTCCGAAATTCATGGTGGTCGGGTTCGCCGGAAACCGTCTCTTCGGCGGTCGTGCCGCCCCCTAACGGTAGCCCTCACCTCAACGGAGGTGGTGGTCGGCCAGGGAGATGGCTGGGTGGACGGGAAATCCACTTGGAAAGCTACAGGTTATTAGGGCATTTTTTTTACAGGCTCTGTTTGGAAGAAGGAGCTGAACAGTAAAAGTATTATTGTTCTTATAATAAATATAATGATTTATTATCCCTTTTTAACACACTTTTTGATTATACCAAATGAAGCCCTTAGAGGCCGATTTAGGAAAAATGGTCAGTCACAAAAGTTGTAGGTCTTCAAGTCTATATTATTTTAAAATTAATTTCAAGTCGTTTGGATAAGTGGTTTGACCACAGAACCCATTTTGGTGGGACCTATACCTAGGGCTATCCTGAGATTCAAATGGATGCCCACCCTTCATCCCTTGTCCAAATGATCTGAAATTAGGGCAGGGAGTCTACCCTAGCTATACCTAGGTCCTGTCCAAAAATAGGAATTTGTGGAGAAAGGTTTTCTATAGGTTTTAGAAAAATTTAATAATTCTTATATAAATTAATTAGGTGGCCTAATGACTTCCAAACCCTCCAAAATTTTGGTGAGTGGTCCCTGGGTTCATCATAAGGCACTGTATAATTTTTCATCTCATTTGAAGATGTTTTAGATTGTAATCGAACAAACCTAAGATTTGCCCTATTAAGGGGTTTTTAGGTCAAAAGTGCACTTTGTGATTTGAGTGGTTAAATCACCTCAACAGAGGCTGAAATTTTTACCACTGACTAGGCATGATTCTTATCACCCTCTCATAGATTTTGAGGTGGATTGGGGTAGAATTGCCCTAGGAACCAAGGCCAAACCCTAAGGATGGTTCTTGGTGATTTGTGAAGGGCAAGTGGCCAAATGACCTTATTATGATTTGAAACTTGGTAGAGAGAATTCTAGGGTAGCTAGAATCCTCTTGCAGAAATATAAATGGATTTTAAAGTAAATAAGTCCCTCAAAACCCTAACCCTAGTTTAGGGCACAAAACTTGTAGTGATAGAAAATGTCACTAAAACTCACTGAACAGTGATGAGATTTGGGTAGAATAGTGTTTAAAGTTAGTACAAGCTCTGGAGATTTTGTTATGAATTTAGGACTATTATTTTGGATACTTCATTAACAATTTAGTAATTTGTATTATTTACTTAGAAATTTATTATGGAGTAAATTATTTCTAGAAATTGATGAACTTTACCCAGAAGACTTTTTATTGTGTTTTAAAGCTATGAGAATTTTTATGAGATTTTTTAAAGATTATTTCTAAGGGTTGCTTCATTAAGTATTGATTCCCATGGAAAATTAATTAAATTTATTTTGGTGTCTAGCAAGCCTGTAAAATTATGATATTTTCACAATGACCCTTTCTGTACAATATTACGATTTTGTAATTTTTATATAATTTTTTGATGAATAATTTTCTGTACTTCCTTCTTTACTTATGGTTAAGTGAATTATAGTGGATAAATTAATTAGAGGCTAAATAAATTCTGTAAAATCATGGAAATTAATATTTATTGATATCCCTCTGTTATTTAGTGATTATAAGTTTTGGGTGGCCATTACTTGAGAAAATCATGTAGTTCATGTTTAACATTACCCATGGCCAATCTTTTGGGAAAATTAAATAAATATCAGATTAATTAGGAAAATTATAAATTTCTGGATTTAGGCTAATTATGTCATGATAGACCTCCAGTAAATTTTATAGGAGATTTGAAAGACAATTTGGGGTACCTCCCTTTGTATACCCCATATAGCTTAGGATGGTCTGCGTTTAGTAAAAACTGCTGAAATCATATTAAGCTGCAGGATTAACTTAGAGGATTTAGATATTGGGATAATGGTTTGGAAATGTGTGAATGCATCCTCAGTAGCCAAGATGAGGATAGGTTGGCAGATTGTCTAGTTATAAGAGGTGCTCGGGACCGACGAAAGATCGTCCTCCCCGGTAGGAGAGGAAGAGTCTTAATACACTAGGGTTTGATCCAAAGTAATTTTAATGGGATCGGGTAATGGGTAATAACCAATAAAAGTAATGGCCTTGCGAAAGGGAACGATGGACTTCAGCTACCATCATAATTCCTAGTGCCCTTTGAGAGCCCTTCACGGGGTATACCAGGGGCAGTCCCAGGCTAACGTAAACCATAGGAATAATAAAATAAAAGAGCAACTAGTATTACTATGGTTGCACATTCACACACCCTGGAGTTAGGGAGGTAGAATAGGTTGGTTTGATTGTCATTCAGACGGTAGCTTCTGAAGGTAGATGCACGGACGGGACAGTCTGGGGAGTCGAGGGCTCTAGGGTTTGAATACAGAATAAGGTGGTGGGTCTTCAGTATTTGACTGTCGTTCACACCGACGTCGGTATATTGACTCAGTGGTGTGGGACACTTAGCCAAAGAAAGTCTGGTGGATACAGCTAACACTAGTACGCGGATACTCTAGGTTGTGTTCTCTTAGGGGTGTACGAATGGGCTAGGCCCGGTAGTGTGGATACCCGCCTAGAAGTAGGGGGCCCAACCCACTGTCTCCGTTTGATACTACGGAGGTTCCTGGGAGTGAAGCTAGCTGCCCGAACAGGGGGAACTAAAGGTCTGTGCGCATAGAGTCGTGTGCATAAGTTGCACTTGCATGAATAATGGCATAGCACATCACTACACTCATATTTGCATACAACCGACACCCCAACGTATAAATCGGTATGAGACTTTTTATACGATGGGAGCCTTACAGAAGACCCCTTAACTTATAAGTTTGTATGAGCATTCATATAAGTTAAGGTTACTTACTTACTTAATTACTTACTTACTTACTTTCTATTTGGCTTATTATATATATACTGCTTGCTACATGTTTACTTTACTGCTCACTATCGTAGAACTGCTAGATGTACATTATTTTACTTAGCTGTTTATACACCATGAATTACTGTTAGTCTAGTTCCGCTGTCACCCGCCTTGCTTATTCTCCACCTTTGTAGCTTCCCTTTTCTCCTCTCCGCTCGGTGCTTAGGAGCCGTGGGGGGAAGAGTAGGGGATTATAGGGCTTAGTCTTTATGACTAATAGTTTTCGAACCACAACATTACAAGAGCTTCGGATGGGAGACAGAGACCAGCAGTCCAGGGACCAGCACCAGCGGAGTACGGTGCACATAAAGGTGGGCCAGTCTAGTTCTGGAGTACCTGTGACCAGCTCCGTGAGTGATTAGTCTTCCTTATAGCTTCCACGATGAGTGATTTGTAGTAAGGACTCTGAAGTACCGGGCTGAGCCCGTTTATATATTTCATCTGTTCTATTCTTTCGCAGTACTCTATTTTTTATATATTGATGGACTTGTTGTGATTTTTTTTATTCATATCTGATTATGTGGACATATTGCATTTACTTCTCTCTCTTTGTGATCGAACAAGGCCGACAGAATTGGCATTTTATAGCGGCGACCTTCCCGAGTGTCGATGCCACCGCAAAGCGGCAATTTTGGGCATAAGACCCCGATGGTTGAAAAAGAAAAAAAAATGGGGTCTTACATGAATATCCCGGGCCGCTTCCAGCCGGACTGCAGTCCACCAGCCCCAGTCCGCTCTCTACAACCGCCCGCAGCCTAGCCCATTCCGGGCACCTATGACCCGACTTAATACGACTGTGACGAGTTGTTGAGGTCACCAAGGTATTGTCATATGGCCTTGATCCCACTACATCCTTTCGATGAAAGTGATCCAATTAAGCGCCTCTACGAGTACTTCCCAGGAGGTAACCCATCCCAAGACTACTCCAGCCCGAGCACGCTTAACTATAAAGTTCATTCACTATCATCACATATTGATCTTCAGGGGCGTACGACGGTACAACCACCTCACAAGGCATCCGGGCTGCCTTCCTTAAACTCCCTTAGAGGGCTGCAACCCAACCGACCCAACCCATCTCCATGCCCATAGGCGTGTTATTAGAGGTTACATCCTCCCATAGATGAGCGAAACTCAATAGTCAAGCGCACACCACGAGGACTTCCCAGGAGGTCACTCGACCTATACTGTGACTACTCCAGCCTGAGCACGCTTAACTATGAAGTTTTTCCACTTCTCATCACCAATTCAGCTGCATCTCAATTGGTGATGAGAAGTGAAAGAACTTTATAGTTAAGCGTGCTTGGGCTGGAGTAGTCTTGGGATGGGTGACCTCTTGGGAAGTACTTGTATGGGCGCTTAACTAGATCACTTCTCATCAAAAGGAGGTCACAGGATCAAGAACGGATTACAATTCCTTGGTGACCTCACCAACCCATCATAACCATATTAAGTCAGGTCCTGGGTTCTCGGAATGGGCTAGGATGCGGGCAGTTGTGGAGAGCGGGTTGGGGCCGATGGACTGCAGTCTGGTTATGGGCGGCCCAAGATACTCGCATGAGTGGGCCGACTCCCTTTCTAACAATATGAACATCTTCAATATCCACAGAAGGTGGTGTCTCACCCTCCGCAACTACATTAGAACTCTCAGGTGCTTCATAGAGGGTAGGGGTTGGAATTCTCTCCTCCTCAAAGAGTTCCTCTTCCTCTACTACATCTCTTATTCCACCTTCCCTGGGAATCCTCCTCTCCCATCTGCAAATGATAGAGGAGTCAATCTTCTTTAGGTGATGAATTAACACTCCTGAAGTCATCAAAACAGTTTTTGTCCATTTTATTCAGATATGGAGTGAGAATCCTTTTGAAATTAGGTACATTGAGACATTCCTTAATTTTCTCAAACAGAACTCTTCCCCAGCATATCCTTTTCTTACAGATCACATCTACGAGTAGTTTGAACATTTCACCAGATACATAATCATGAGATCCAACCTTACACAACATGGCCTTTCCCATGATATCTGGCAACAACTTTCCTTCCTTATTCATCCAATTCCTTTGAATTGAGGAAGTCCTTCTTAGAAAACCATAAAAAAGAAGAGTTCAATACAAATCTATCTCTTTAAGTAATTCCTCCTCCTCAATAGAAGGTAGCCGCAAGTATCTATTCAAGAGACTTGCCTTTACTTTAACAGAGGTATTTCTCACTTTGCTTTTGATCATTGTCCCTTCATATCGAAGCTTGGAATTTTGATAGAATTCTTGGATGTCTTTATTCAGAACTCGGGAAGGGTGTTCCAGAAGAAAGGTCAGGCCTGTTGTCTCAAGTATCAAGATGACATTTCTGAATTCATTGGAGGTTGTAGCGAACCATGTACGCATAAGTTCACCACCAACATGGAGGTTTCCACTGCCTCTTGGTGCCATCTCTCAGGTTCGAACAGTAACTGTTGGGAAAGGATAAGAATTTCCGGAGATGAACGATGACACGGCTTGAGATGAAGTCGGTGAGGACTTCCTTTGACGAAATCGATGATTAAGTCCTGCATTGAAGGAGGTGAATCGGCAGCGAAGACTCTCTATCGGGAGTTGAATCGATAGAAGGTTTTGAGAGGTCTTGATGAAATGTGTGAAAATCGAATGCCTTTAATTTATACAACTATAGTTTTAAACTTTTGAAGAGAGAGAGAGAGATGCGCGTACCTGTTTAGAAAAGACTCTTCAGATCCAATACAGAAGACTTAGAAAAAAATTGACCTTCAGTAGATTCGGCGAAATGTCTCGAGAGATCCTGATAAATTGGTCGAAATGACTCATGTAAGCTAGGGTAATTCATCGAAATGACTCATGAAGAAGTCCTGATTCCACGCGAAGTCTAGACGAATTCGTCGAAATTATACGGGTATACTCGACGAATTTTCCTTAGAATTTATGAGATGATGAATTCTTATACTCTTGGCTAATTTCTTGACTCTTTATGACTCCTTGTTGAGCATACCAAGTTCCATCATGAAGAAATTGAACTTGGCCTCGTGCAACCGCTTTGTGAATATGTTGGCAACTTGCTTATCCGTTGGGACATAACTGAGATTGATGTCCCTATTCTTCACATGCTCCTGGATGAAATGACACCTAATCTCGATGTTCTTTGTCTAGCTGTGAGAGACTGGATTGTGAGCAATTGCTATTGCGCTGGATGAGTCGCAAAATATGGGAATCTCCTTCAGCTTTAAGTTGTTGTCTTCAAGCTGATTCCTTATCCATAGAAGTTGTGCGCAACAATTGCTTGCAGATATATACTCTGACTCAGTAGTTGTGTAACATCCCCCATACTTCTAGGCCCCCTAAAGTGTTACCCTAGCTCAGCTTGAACTTAGGGAAACTGTTATGTGTACCCCCAATGTGCACAAGCCAACCTAGGCTAATTCACACTCACATGAACTCACCAACTCAAGGTAAACTCACTAACACTTCCCTAACCCTAAGAGAGAGACGACTGAGCGATGGACTCAAGGCTATGTCAATCTAGTGGGCTGAATTAACCAAAGTCAACCCCAAGGTCAACCATATTCAAATTAACCTTAAAGGATAAATGAGAGCCCAAACTAATTCAAGTTGGCTAAGGACTTGCCCAAGGCCCATCCTACGGCCCGCTAAATTTTCAGATTTATTTAATCTAATTTATTATTTTAATTAGGGGATTTATTGAGGGTAATTAGGAGGGAAGTTTCATTTGAAGGGGAAATAATGGAGGGAGGCCAAGTGACACTCCCTTCTTCTTCCCCAATGCCTCCTTTCATCTCCCCTAATGAAGAGGAGGAGGTTTCCAATAGTTATAGGTTGGCCACCATTAAGGAGGGCCTTTAATGGCCATGATCATAACCCACATAACTTGGATCTTCTATATAGAGGCCCCCAAAGCTCAATTCAATCCTTTCTGTTGGATCATGCATTTCACATCTCTTGGTTTGAGACTAACAAATACATGATGTATTTGATCTACTCTTTTGTGTGTTTATAGTGTACAGGTTATACAGGTTGAATGAGTAGATATGTCTTCAGTCATGGTCATGATCCAAGGGTATGTACACTTTAGAAAAAAACAAAATGACGAGTTTTGTGTGCTAAACTTCAAGCAACCATAACTTTCAATCCGGGAGGAGTTACGGAACGTGCCACCCTATTCCGGAATGAGATAAAAGTCATCTACACTTTGGAAATGGTTCGGACGGCAAAAGTGAAAATGAGATATCGGCAGGCGATAGCCACTGTCACCCGGCAATAGCTCCATGATCGAATAATCTCGCAGAAACCTCAGAATCGTGAGACACGTGGCAGACAGATAAGATATCACTGATCGACGACAACCAGTGTCGCCGGGAGATATTGCTAAAATATAAAAGTGATTCATTTTTCCGTGGAGATCAAGGATTATAGAATTTGGAGTGTTCCTTCCCATGTAACTGGTCCAGAGAGCTCTAACATCCAAAAAGACTCCATCCTACCAAGACGGTTCAAGAGCAA
This sequence comes from Platanthera zijinensis, assembly GCA_039513925.1. Taxonomy (NCBI): domain Eukaryota; kingdom Viridiplantae; phylum Streptophyta; class Magnoliopsida; order Asparagales; family Orchidaceae; genus Platanthera; species Platanthera zijinensis. The sequence continues at coordinate 71,116,833 of CM077078.1, read as the reverse complement.
CGAAGCGACGACATGTACACGACATTTGAAGCAATCTTTGCAAGGATTCGTCATCATCTTCAGCGCTACATTTAGAGGGAGTTCATAATTCTGAAGTTTATGCTTTATCATTATTCTCACTATAATTGTTAGGACAGAAAATCGCCACCTTGTGCGTGGTGTCTAAGTCCTTGCGTGTCTTAGGAGAGAAAATCATCGTCTTGTGCTTGACGTCTAAGTCCTTGTGTGTCTTAAGAGAAAATAACCGCCTTGTGCGTGGAGTCTAGGTCCTTATATGGCTTAGGGAGTTATCGCGGCCTTGTGTGTAGCGACTAGATCATGATGAGATCTAGGGGGAGGCTAGTAGCAAGATCTAGGGAGAGATACGCTTTAGCCTGCCGATTCTTGTAGAAGGACCCGCAAAATCAAAAGTAGACTATATTTTTCATAGCCTTAATCTCTAGCTTCATAGAGATATACTGTATTTTGTTTTATCACTTTTGAAATAAAAGATTATCATTTATGTTCTTATATGTTTCTAAATGTTTAATTTTGTCTATGAAAAATTAGTTTTGAATTCTTTCATTATTTCATCAAGTAAATTTAGATTAAGAAATAAAAATTATCAACCCTTATTCACCCCCCCCCCCTCTAAGGGAGCCCTAAGATCCAATACTTTCTTCACCTTTAGAAGCTCCTTAACCATCGAAATCGGCTCTTACATCAAAGATTTCGGTGGAGAATCGAGATCGGGGGAGGTTCATCGGAAAATGCCAAAAACCATGGCCACCCGCCGGAGTAGCCGCATCCAAGCCCGAAATCAGACATGTTTCTCCTCCTCTCCCCTTGTGTTAGTATCCTAGATCCAATAGGAGAGAAATCGGGCTCAACAGAGCCCAATCAAATGTGAGAAAAATGGAGATTTTTGAAAATTCCATGGTGGCGGGTTCGCCGGAAACCACCACTTCCAGCGGCCAAACCCCTGTCAGTGAAAACTAAATTTACTAGGTTCAAGGTCTCACCATTCGCAGTGTAGAGGGAGCCTTCGCGCTTGCCACGAGTTATCGTCATGACGCCCTTACTGACTTTCAAGCCATCCTTGGTGAAGAGCACGTCAAAGTTGAGATCCGCCAACTGACTAACAGAGATGAGATTTTTCTTCAAATTGGGGACGTGTCGAATGTCCCTCAGAGAAAGAGAAACTCCCGTACTAAGCTTTAGACTGTCGTTTCCCTTTCCGATGGCGCTACACTTCTCATCATTGCCAAGGTAGATGCTTCCCAAATTCTTCTTCTCATATCTCGGGATCTTGGCACTCTCTCCAGTCGCATGGAATGAAGCCACAGAATCAACCATCCAGGTGTCGATCTTGTTATCGACGGTCATGAGTAACAAATCTTCATTGCTGGATTTGGCGACACACGCCTAGTCTTGCTGGTTGTCATCAGGTTGAGATCGCATAGGCCCCCAACAATCCTTCACGAAGTGGCCTCGTTTTCCATAATTGTAGCACTTGAAGGTAGTCTTGCTTGTCTCGCTGGGCTGCTTTGACTTTCCTCTTCTAGACTTGGATCTATGCGGATTTCTGTTGTTTCGGCTTTGAGATCTCCCACGGTTCTCCACATTGAGAACACTGCTAGACGCCTCGATAGATCCAGAGTACTTCTTCTGCGATTCTTCGTTGATGATAATGCTAACAATATCATCGAACATTAGCACGCCATTAGAAAGGAAGTGCTGACCGTCATTACAAAGCCTTACCAACTGTCAGACAAACTAGATAGAAGGAGAAGCGCTTGAACTTCATCAACAAACGAGATGGTCAGAGATTCCAGTTGCATCTTTATGTTGTTGAAGGAGTTGACATGCTCCATAGCATTACCTCCTTCCTTCATCTTTAGGCAGAACAACTGCTTCATTAGAAATACCTTGTTTGATGCGGACGACTTTTCATACATGTCGCTGAGGGTCTTCATCATCTCGTATGTGGTCTTTGCTTTGGAGACGTTGAAGAGAACTGACTGTGCCAGGGATAATCGGATCGCGCCTAACGCCTTTCGATCGAGCACCTTCCAGTTGGACTCCTCCAGATCTGCAGGCTTCGTCTCCTCGAGCGGGAGGAACAAATCCTTTTGGTAGAGGTAGTCTTCCATATGCATCTTCCAAAGATTGAAATTTTTGCCATCGAACTTATCCATGCTTAGCTTTATCTTGTCTCCCATTGCTCCCACTCGACAAAGAACATATTTTTTTTTAAAAAAACCAGAGAACCTCCTCTGATACCAGTGTTAGAACGAAAAATAAATAAATCACAGAGCACACAAAGAAATTACGTGGTTCACCCAGATGGGCTACATCCACGGCCGCCGCACAAATCAACTTTTATTTCCAAAGGGAAGATCTACACCGAATGATACATAGAGTTATATATTTATAATACACCAACAGGTGCCACCCTCTCCACCAAACAACAAAGAAGTAACTGTTCGTGTGAACAGTTACACCGTTTAATGCAAACAAAGTTACTGTTCTCGTGAACAGTAACATACCCCTTAACACACCCCTTCATTATACAGTTTTGTTATTTTATTTCTTTTCCCATTAGGATGAGCTTCAAAGATAGAGAGGGATATACTCCATACGCCAACACTACTGTTTATTCATTATGAGTTCGTTTGTTTTAACTTTTTCCTCCGTTGTGTTCCAACAGTAAAAACATTTCTTTTTTTCCTATTTGTGACGGTGTACCATTGCCAACAAAGCACTACTATTTCGTTGCCGCTTTCCCACAGGTCTGTTGGTAAAGCTTAACAGGTGCATGATTTCTTATGGTTAAAATGGCTTTGAATGCAGGTGGCTGCTCGGGTGAAGAAGGGGTTTGATTTTAAGAAAGGGTTTTACTACTTTCATTCATTCTGCATACAGGGATACATTTATATATGTTGCTACAGGAAAGTTCCAGAAGGGGAGAAATACAGAATATTACAGAGTATTCTAGATTTTACTTAATGTTCTATTTTGTGGGCCATGATGCAGATTTGGGCCTATTTGTGAAGATGGGCTTTTTATACTTTTACACCCCCTCTAAATCTGTATCAGGGATGAGCCCGATCTTCTTCCTCAGCTCCATAAAACGCTCCCGCGACAGTGGTTTCGTCATTAGGTCGGCGAGCTGTTGCTTTGTCGGGCAGAACTGGACTTCGATCTTCTTCTTCTCCACAAGCTCTCTGATGAAGTGGTGTCTTATGTCGATATGCTTGCTTCGATTGTGGTATACGGGGTTTTTTGATAGGGCGATGGCAGAGTTGTTGTCGCAAAGAAGTTTTACCCCTTTTTCTTCTTCTCTTCTTCCTTCTTCTATCTCTTTCTTTAATCGGTGAAGCCAAATTGCTTCACAGGCTGCGGTGTTGAGTGCCATATACTCGGCTTCGGTAGTCGATAGGGCTACTGATCGCTGTTTCCGCGAGCTCCATGATATAGGTCCGGATCCGATGAAGAAGATAAATCCTCCAGTGCTCTTGCGATCTTCAGCATCTCCAGCCCAGTCGGAGTCTGTGAAGCCATGGAGAGAGTTATTATGGTTGTTTTGATAGAGGATTCCGTGTCCTTTTGTGCCTTGTAGGTATCGGAGGATCCGTTTTGCGGCGGCGAAGTGATCCAATGAGGGATTACTGATGAACCGAGCAACAGTATTTACTGCATTTTCAATGTCCGGCCGCGAATTGGTGAGATAAATCAGGCTTCCAACTAGACTTCTGTATTTTTCCTGATCTGCAGCTTCTTCTTCTTCTGTTCTTGGTGTTAATTTTTCTGTGGTTGACATGGGAGTTAAAGCAGGATTGCAATTTTCCATGTCGAATTTTTTTAGTAGTGTTTTCGTGTAGAGCTCTTGGGATATAAAGATGCCGCATTTGAGCTGCTTGATCTGTAGTCCGAGAAAGAATTTTAGGGCCCCTAGATCAGTCATTTCATATCTTGTCTTCAACTTCTCTTTGAACTTCTCTAGTTGGACTTTGTTTGATCCAGTGAGGATCAGATCATCTACATAGAGACTGATAATGATTTTACCTTCTTCTTCTTTTCTGATGTAGAGTGTTGGCTCTATTGGGCTTCTGATGAATCCTTCCTGTTGGAAATATGTGTCAATGTTTTGATGCCATGCTCTTGGAGCCTGTTTCAGTCCATAGAGCGCCTTGTGAAGTCTGTACACCTTCTCTTCCTCTCCTTTTACTTCGAATCCCTGTGGTTGGGAAACATATACTTCTTCTGATAGCTCTCCGTTAAGGAAGGCTGATTTTACGTCGAGTTGGTATACAGGGTATTTGTTTTTGGCAGCTATGGCAAGAATCAATCGGATAGTAGTTAATCTTGCGACTGGCGCAAATGTCTCATCGTAATCTTCTCCGGGCCTTTGGGTGTAGCCTTTTGCAACGAGCCGTGCCTTGTGTTTTAGCACTTTGCCAGTTTCATCTTGCTTCAGCTTATAGATCCATTTAAGTCCAATGGTTTCTCTGTTCTTTGGTTTGCTCACCAGGCTCCATGTTTTATTTTTGATTATTGCACCAATTTCTTCTTGCATTGCACTTCTCCATTCTCTACTCTTTGCAGCTTCTTCAAAGTTTGCAGGAATGCTTGATGTGAAGAGGGCAAATTCATTTTGTTGATAAATTTCTTGTAGAGAACGTTTCTTGTGGGCTGATGATGATTCGTCTTCAGAGTCTTCAGACTCACTTGTATTGTCGTGGATGGTGCTTGGTGGTGATCCTGGCTCAACCGGCAATGGTCTCACTTCAGTATCGTCATGGAAGGTGTTTGGTGGTATTCCCAACTCAACCGACGATTCTGAAGATTGAGAATCAGAATCTGAAGCCCAATTCCATGCTTCTTCCTCATGGAAAATAACATCCCGTGAGATGATAAGCTTATTGCTTTTTGGCTCCAGTAATCTATAGCCCTTGGTTTGGTCGCTATAGCCAAGAAAAATGCATTTTTGACTTGTTTCTTCTAACTTGTCAGCTCTTCCTGTAGTTTTATGTGCATAAGCAATGCACCCGAACACCTTGAGGTGGGCCATTATTGGCTTTTGATTATACAAGGCTTCATATGGTGTTAGTTTAATAAGAGCTTTAGTGGGAGTTCGATTGAGTACATACACTACTGTTGTCGTGGCTTCTCCCCAAAATGATTTGGGAAGAGATTGTTGGATCAGCATTGCTCTCATCATCTCCACCACGGTTCGATTTCTCCTTTCGATAACCCCATTCTGTTGAGGAGAGGCTGGCGCAGTAAGCTCCCGATGAATTCCTGCATCCTGGCAGAAACTGTTAAATTCTCTAGATAAGAATTCTCATCCTCGGTCGCTTCTTAGAGTTTTTATGTGCTTATCAAGCCGTTTTTCCATCTCATTTTTGAAAGAGATGAAGTATTTTAGGCTTTTTGATTTTTGTTCCAGGTGATTAATCCACATGAAACGGCTGTAGTCATCCACAATGAGCATGTAATACCGTTTGCCGCCTAAGGATGGCGTACTGGATGGTCCCCAAAGGTCGATGTGGAGAAGTTCCAGTGCCTGGGAAGACCTCCTGTGAGCTATTTGAGGAAATGGCAGACGGTGAGACTTGCTGCGAGCACAGACATCGCATTTCATTTCCTTGTTTGATAGGCTGGGTATTCCTTCAACCAATTGTTGTAGATAAATAAGGGCTGGGACATTTATGTGCCCCAATCTTTTGTGCCAAAGATGAAGTGACTTGTTGTCTTCAGTACAGGTTAGTGAAAGAGTCTTTTGTGGTACTAATTCGAGAGTGAAGATATTGCTGTGATTGAGAAATGCTGTCTCAATTGGGATCTTGGATACGGGATGGTATATTACGCACGCATTTTCATTGAATACCACTCTATGTCCCCTTCTGAGCAGTTGTCCCACACTCAACAAGTTTTGGGTGAGTGTAGGGACAAATTGCACATCTTCAATCAGTTTTTGATCTCCCTTAGATGTAGTGACTGAGATAGTACCTTTGCCTTCTATTTTTACCTTCTTTCCATCTCCCAGCATAACTTCTGAATTGTAGTTCTCGTCAAGGTCAATGAAGTATTCTCTTTTGTTCACCATGTGGCTAGAACAGCCACTATCTACGAACCAGAGATAGGGAGAGTCTTTTTCTTTTGAACTTTTGCATGTAAATAGAAATTGCTCATCTTTGGTTTCCGAGAACTTGGCCTCCTGTTTTTGTTTGAACCAGCAGTTTTTCTCAGAGTGGTTTTGAATTTTGCATGATTTGCACCGAAAGAAGCAGTCTTTGGTGAGATGATTCTGCTTTTTGCAGATGATGCAGGGTGGATTTGTACCAGTGGTATACTCCTTCTGTACTTGCTGTCCTCTGTTTTCACTTCGATCTTGATTTGAGTTTTTCGAATTTTTGTTTGGGAAAGGCTTCCTCCCTGTTTTGTTTTTAAAGTTCATCTTGGTTTGGAACACCTTTTCTATGGGTGTATTGTCCTTGAGAAGAAGATCTTCATGTGACTGCAGTGAACCTAATAGTTCTGTTACAGTCATTGCTTCTATATCATGTGCCTCCATAATTGCAGAGACAACATGATTGTAGGATTTTGGAAGGGATCTCAACACTTTTTCTACGATCTGAGACTCTTCAAGATTTCCTCCGAGTACTCTTATTTGATTTGCCAAAGAGGTTAACTTGGCAAAATAATCTTGAGAGTTCTCTCCTTCCTTCATTTTAATGTCATCAAATTGCCTACGCAAAGATTGAAGTTTGATTTTAATTACCTTCTTATTTCCTTTATACTCGTCTTTGAGTCGCCCCCATGCTTCTTGGGCTGATTTTGATCCCATGATCCTTGGGTATATGGCTGTGGAAACACCTTGCTGTATTAGATGTAATGCTAGCGCATCCTTCATTTTATCTTCATTCTTGATCTTTGGGGCTTCTCCTTCTGCTGTTTTTCCGGATGCTTTAGGACCTTCTTCCACAATGTCCCATAGATCTTGTGAGACAAGTAATGTCTCCATTTTATCGCTCCATTGTTCATAGAGTTCTCCAGTGAACATTGGAATGGATGGATGAGAGAAGATGGGAAGCTTGGTAGATGATGATGCCATGAGAAATGAAATACAACTCGATGATGTTGTTTATAGGCGAACCTCCCTCTGATACCACTGTTGGTAAAGCTTAACAGGTGCAGGATTTCTTATGGTTAAAATGGCTTTGAATGCAGGTGGCTGCTCGGGTGAAGAAGGGGTTTGATTTTAAGAAAGGGTTTTACTACTTTCATTCATTCCGCATACAGGGATACATTTATATATGTTGCTACAGGAAAGTTCCAGAAGGGGAGAAATACAGAATATTACAGAGTATTCTAGATTTTACTTAATGTTCTATTTTGTGGGCCATGATGCAGATTTGGGCCTATTTGTGAAGATGGGCTTTTTATACTTTTACAAGGTCCACAGGAGCTCGGAGCTCCATTCCAACGTCCACGTTCCCATCACCATCTCCTCCCTTTTGTTGGAAGATTAATCCTAACATCCTTCTTCTGTGTTTAAGCATGAACAAGAAACAGAGAGAAGAAATGTTGAATCATTCAAATTTTCATACTTCATTGAACGAGATTACATGATATCTTATAGCATGAGAAGGCATTTCATCACATAATTAAGGCAAAAAGCATTTTCAAGGTAATACAGCTCTTGAAAAAGATATTACATTAATTCCTTTATTTAAATTTGATAGCTAGTGGTTGAGGTGGACGGTTTATTCTCCAATACCCTCCCTTGAACCGGACAGTGCAATAACTTTTATATCTGCCTTCATCTTCCCAAAACAAACTCTCCCGAGGGATTTGGTGAGTATGTCGGCGAACTGCATCTCAGCAGGGCAAAACTCAATCCTTGTGATTCCTGCTTCAAGCGTTTCTCTGTTGAAATGATATTTAATTTCTATGTGCTTACTGCGATTGTGAAAGACAAGGTTTTTGGACAGTGGGATGGCCAACGTATTGTCACATTTAAACACCATTACTTCTTTTTTCTTCCCGGCAAGCTCTTCAATCAGTCACTGCAGCCATATTCTTTCGCACAGAGCAGAGTTCATGGCCATATACTTGGCTTCGATGGTTGATAGGATTGCGGTTTGATGTTTTCTTGATCTCCATGAAATTGGATTTGTGTCATAGAAAAACAAATACCCCTCTATGCTTCTTCTATCATCAGTGCCTCCTCCCCAATCTGAATCACAAAACCTGTGGGAGTAGGGTTGAAGTCCTTGGTGGAGAGATTGCCTTGGGTCAGCGTCCCTTTCACATATCTGAGTATCCTCTTTGCTGCATCCATATGGTCCTTGGTGGGTGAAGATACGAAACGAGATAGAAGGTTTACAAAGTGTTCCAAATCGGGTCTACAATTAGTAAGATATATGAGTGAACAAATTAGGCTCATGTAAATTCCTTCATCTGCTAACTAATCACATTCCTTGTACTTGCTGAGATTTAAATTAGCACACATTGGGGTTAATCAAGGATTACACTCCGACATTTTGAACTTTTTTAGAAGCTCAAATGCGTACAGTTCTTGATAGAGGAAGAATCCGTTGGATTGTTATTTCACCTGCAATCCCATGAATAAATTTAAATGGCCAAGACCAGTAATTTCATACCTCTTCTTCATCTTCATCTTCAATTCTTTGATGGTGTCTTATGAGCTTCTTGTGATCAATAAGCCATCTATATAGAGACAGACTATTAGCTTCTGATTGTCTGGTCCATGCTTGATGAACAGTGATGGCTCAAAGTGACTGACAACAAGTCCTTCCTCTTTGAAATAGGTGGTGATATGTGAATGCTCGGCCCGTGAAGCCCGCTTGGGTCCATACAACACCTTGTTGAGTTTGTAGACATGGTCTTCTTTTCCTTTGATGAGATACTCTTCAGGTTGCTCTACGCAAACCTCTTCCTCTAATTTACCATTTAGGAAAATAGATTTTGCATCTAATTGATAAATGAGAAAATTGTTGGTGGCTTCAATGGCGAGAATGAGTTTGATGGAGTCCAGTCTTGGTACGAGAGCAAAAGTTTCCTCGTAATCTCTACCATATCTCTGAGAATATCCCTTGGTGATGATGCTTTCCTTCTGCTTTACAATTCTCCCTTCTTCATCTTGTTTGAGCTTGTACATCCATTTTATCCCTATGACAGATTTGTGTTTGGGCATAGGGACTAAATCCCAGGTGTTATTCTTCTCAATAAATTTCAATTCTTCGTTCATTGCATTTTTCCATTCTGTTTTTGTTACAGCTTCAGTAAAACAAGTTAGTGTTGAATGAAATAATGCAATGTCAGTGGCTTCAAAAATTTCTTGGAGTGTTCTTGTTCACCGCGACGATGATGACTTTGGAGACTCAACATTAGATAGAGCTTTCTCTTCTGAATGATCCGGCTCTTCCCGTATCACATGGAGGGGGTTATTATTAAACTCATTCGAGAAAATAGGAGATAGTACGACCTCTTTACCATTGTTAGATGCCCAATTCCAGATTTCTTCTTCATGGAAAATCACATCTCTTGAGAGGATCAACTCCTTCTTGATTGGATTATACACCCTGTAACCTTTGCTAGTTTAACTATATCCTACTTGTATTCCTTTCTCACTAGTTTTATCTAGCTTGTCTCTTTTTTATTTGAATATATGAACATATGCTGGACATCCAAAAACTTTAATGTGGCTGACATTTGGTTTTCTGTTGTACAACATCTCATAGAGTGTTGTTTCATTTAATGCCTTTGTTGGTGCCCTGCTGAGGATATAAACGACAGTACTGGTGGCTTCCTCCCATAGAAACTTGGGCACATTCTTATGAATAAGCATGACCCGACCTATTTCAAATATGGTTCTATTTCATCATTGAACTAACCAATTCTGTTGGGGTGTGACAGGAATGGTGAACTCATGTCGAATCCCACTAATTGAGCAAAAATGCTTGAAATCATGGGAGACAAACTCCCCACCATTATCACTTCTTATGATTTTAATCTTTTTTATAATTTGTTTTCTATTTCTCCCTTAAAGTTGATAAAACGGGAGAGAGTGTCAGATTTTTGTTCTAGAAAGAAAATTCAAGCTTGCCTTGAGTAATCATCAATGATGCGAAAGAAAATCATTTTCCACCAAGAGTCGGGGTTTGAGAGGGCTCCCATAGATCACAGTGTAGGAGTTCCAAAGATAGTGAGCTGCGATGTTGGGTCTGATGGAAAGGTAATTAGTGGGATTTTCTTTATGCATGGGTCTCATAATTGCTGTGATGAACCTTAAGCTCAGGAGCACCTTCAACAAGATTGTGTTCAACTAGCTTTCTCATGGAGTCAAAATTCAAATAACCCAGCAGATGGTGCCAGGAGATGACCAAGTTGAAAGTCTCTAATTTCAAGGATAACTAAATCACCTAGAGGGGGGGGGGTGAATAGGTTTCTTGGTCTTTGTGACTATCTTTTGCTTTTATCTGTTTTAGGGTCTGTAGTGATTTAGTTACTTTTGCTTTAAAGACAATCACGCAGATAACACAACTATTTTATAGTGGTTCCCCAGACTATGAGTACATCCACTTTCCCTCCCACCTTTATAACAGCTTGTTAGACAAGACACTTCTCCAATCTCGGCTCCTAAGAGCTTACAACACGATCCCGTAGGACAACTCGACCTCCTCCAAGACCTACAGCTCGGGTACAAAGCCCTACAACTCAGTGATCCAAAGATCACATACCTCAGGCCTGAAGTCCCTACAACTCAGGTTGGGAGGATAGCCCTACCACAGAGAGAATGAATCTCCTACAGCTCAAGCACCAAGGCCCTACTTCAGATCCAAAGGATCCTACAACTCAGACACAAGTGCCCTATAACTCAGAGAAAATGTCTCTCCTACCTCAGGCCCAAAAGCCCTACCTCAGATCCAAATTGGATCCTACTCTCAGGCTAAAGCCCTACCTCAGGCACACATGCCCTACACTCAGATCTGCAACCAGATGCTACAATCGACCTTTATATATTTAGGCATACAACTCAGATCCAAAAGGATCCTACAGGATGAAAGTGGGTTGGTGAAATATGACTACAAAGATATGATCTCTAAGTATGCCATCCTGGACTTAGAGCCTCAACCCAACTTTGACTCTAGGGAAATAGTCGCTGAGCCTTTTACTTCCTAAGCTGAGAAAGTCTCAGCCCTATCTTCTTCTTCACAGCACCAGAAATTGATTTTCAGGATTTACTCTGCTTGGGTTGTGAAGTGCTGCAACTAGGGTTGGCCCTTTGCTGCTTCTTCTTCCTCAGAGATTTCCTATGAACTTGCTGGTATAGTTGTGAATGCCACCATCTATCTTTCTTTAGCTTCTAGCTGCTGCAGCTAGGGTTTGACCTTGATGCTACCTAAGTTGAGAAAATCTCAGCCTTAACTTCTTCTCAGCAACAAGAATAGATCTTCAATGAACAGCTACTTGTGCTGGAAGTATCTTGCAGAACTCTGCTTCTTCCTGAATAGAACTAGAAGCTCAGCCCTATCTTCTTATTAGCTCCATAAGTTGATCTTCAGGATATGGCTTGGTTGAGCTGAGAAGTCACAGCCTCCTAGGCTTGCTCTTTTTCTTATTCTTACCTCAGTGAGAGAAAGCTCACTGAACTGGCTTGTATTAGGTTATTAGACTTGCACTACTACAACTCGGGTTAGCCCTCTACTGCTACCTCTTTCTCTCTCAGAAATTACTCTGATCTTGCCGTTGATTGTGAAGAGGTCAACAACTAACTTTGCTGAACTTTCAAACCAACTTATTTGAACTTTGTTCTTCAGGTTCTGCAACAATGGCGAGGGAGAAGACGAAGTCCAATTGGATTTCTAAAAGCTTATTTCTTCGATCTAATCTCCGTCTTTTCTATTCCGCCAATCAACGGATCTTTGACTTGCGGGACCATATAATAAGTTGGCATCTGTAACCATGCTTTAACCGCCAAAAGTCGTACAGTAGGCCTCTGGCGCCGTTAGTCGCGTACTGTAGACATCTCACAACATTTTGAATTTTGATGACGTCAGCACCTGTGGACTTAGTCAAATTCAAATACTTTAGTATAAGCGTTGAGCGAACAAGCTTCACTCAATGCCGAAACACTTAGACAGATTTTTGTCTTACTCAGGCGTCGAGAGCGTTGAGTGAACAAGCTTCACTCAACGCTTTTGGCCTTAGCCAATCTTTCTGCATCTCAGGCATTGAGTGCGTTGAGTGAACAAGTTGCACTCTGTTGGAACACCCTATTACTAATTTGGGCAAGGATCACTATATTTTTAGGAAATCAGTTTGACCTAGATGTATAGTTGAAAAGATCAAGTTAGAATGAGTCTAGGGCTTAGAATTTAGGTTTGAAGCTGCCCCCAGGACCATTCAAGGATTCAGACTTAGAGCTGAGACAAAGACAATTATCGTCGAGCTTAGGTCGACGAAACGTCGAACTCCGTTCGACGCTCTCTGAGCTCAACTATACTAAATCGTCAAGCTCCGGTCGACGATCTTCGAGCTCAGGTTGACGTTTTCTGTCTAATGTTCAATCCAATCTCTGAGCTCAGGTCGACGATCGTAGAGCTCAGATCGACGTTTGTCCTGAGAGATCGACGACTTTGAGGATTCAAATTCAGTCAGCTTTTGGAATGTTTTTCAAATTCTCTCAGCATTTATTTCAAGAGATCTGCTAGCCGTTTTCATTTATTCTGGAGTAAGTTTCAAGGGATTTATCAGAGAATGTTTATTGGACTTTCCTCTAGAAGACAAAACATTAATGGAAGACATTTATTGTCTGCTAACGGCTATCTTGGATAGAGGATCTTTAGAGAATAAATCATCTTTTCTAGTCTGACAGATATACAACAAGAGACTACACAAGAATAGACAATCTACAACAAGAAATTCTCAGTACAGATTCACAGGATAGTGAGATCAATTCAAAAAATCAAGTGATCAATCCTGGAGAATTAGTTGAATATTGGCATACTGAAAAGTGATCATAGCTTCAACATCAAGGACTCCGGACAATTCATATTTCAGCCTCTGCTGAAACCATCTTCTGCTGGAGATCTGAAGCTTCTGAAGACCTATCACCCTAGCAAAGCTCTCATCTTTCTCAGGGGGAGCTTTGACAACATAATCAATCCACTAAGTCTTTTCTCAGTGATTGAGACAGAGAAGACAACTTCACCTCTTCCTTTTTCTTTTCCTGCTGTAAAAGGGTTATAAAAACTCCCTTCAAAAGTCTTGATTCTGGTTCTGAGGGCCTTGTCAAAACTCAGTGGTGGCAAGACACCTGATCAAAAAAATCTAGTTTGGTTTTTGAGCACCTTATCAAAAGCTCATTGGTGCCCAGGACACCTGATCAACTCATCCTGCAGTGGATTCCTACCAAGGGTGGTAGAAGACTGGATGTACCCAGGTTTTTGGGGAACCACTATAGTTCCTTGTGTCTTCTGGTTTCTTGTGGATATTCTTTGCTGTGTGCTGTGATTTTTTGTTTTACTGCTTTAGTTTCATTTTCTATATCAAAGCACCTTACACATATGCATAAATTAAGCCTTTACTGCTGTGCATTTTTAAATTGTAAATTTACTTTAAAATACTATATTCACCCCCCCCTCTAGAGTTAAGATAGATCTTACCCTCACTTTCAATTGGTATCAGAGAAAGGTTGGTTGTTCATACAGGCTAACACCTGAACCAAAAGATCCTTGATAAGATCAATCTTTTAAGAGGGTTATTTTCATTATAAAAGACATGATACAGAACAAAGATTATGCAAGCACCAGGCCTCCAGTTTGCAATCTATCCAAGTTTGCACTTTGGAAAGCAAGGATTAGACTTTATATGTACTCTATTGATGAAGACATATTTAATTCTGTTTGGACAGTTATCCCAAGTCCACTAGCAAGCTCAAGTACAAATGTTGTTCTACCTCCTTCAGGAACAGATGCTGAAATAAAGAAATGGAAGACTGCAGATGCCAAGGCCATGAATATCTTAGCTCAGACAATGTCTGATGAGATATTTCAGAAGGTAGCTGAATACAACTCAGCCAAAGGAATTTGGGACAAACTCTCTGAAATTGTCTCAGGATCTGTTGATGAAAGGAAAGACAGGAGATCCCATCTTATAAGCCAATATGAGAATTTCAAAAAGGGAGAAGCTGAATCAGTGGCTGACATGTACAATAGACTAAGTCTAATTGTCAATGAGTTAAAGACTCTGGATAAAGAAATCTCATTGACTGAGCTGAATGACAAAATCCTAATATGCTTCCCCAGCACTTGGGATTCAAGAATCTGGCCAATCAAAGATGCCAGAAGTCTAAATGAGATTACCACTGAAGCTCTCCTGGGCAAGCTTAAATCTTATGAGCTGCTCATTAAAAATAGAGAAGGAGAACAAAAGGCTACTTCTTCAGTCATCAGAAAAGAGAAGACCATAGCCTTCAAAGCTACAAAAGAGGAGCTTGAAGATAAAGCTACAGGAAATGAGGAGCTTCTAAGTCTACTCTCCAAAAGATTCTACAAAATGGCCAGAAAAGACTTCAGAAAGAAATCATACAAGGGACATGATAAGCCAAGGTATGATAAATCAAATAACAACAAAGAAATTATATGTTTTGGTTGCAGGAAACCAGGCCACATTGTGCCTGACTGTCCAGAAAACAAAAACAAGGACAAGAAAGATAGAAGGGAAAGAAGAAAGGAGAAAGACTTCAAGAAAAACACCTCAGACAAACCCTCTTACAGCAAGAACACACATACAAGGAAGGGATTTGTTGTTGAGATATGGAGTGAAACTGAAGAAGACTCTGAAGCCTCATCCAGCTCTAGTGATGATGAGGATGATGCTGATGAAAAGGAATTTTGCATGATGGCTATCAATGCCTCTCAAATAGATTCAGAAGCAGAAGAGTCAGAATCAGATTCAGAAGTTCAACTAGAAGAAGATCAGGTAATCAATTCATTTGATTTCAGTTCTAAGGACTTTAAACATGAGTTTAAAGTACTATGCCTAGATCTGTTGGAGTCTGAGAAGGAAATCACTTCCCTTAGAAAACAACTGTCTGAGTATAGCACTTTAAAATCAGAGAACCTCAAACTCTCTGAAGAGTTAGAATGCTATAGGGAGGAGATAGCTTCACTGAAAAGTGAACTATCCAAGGCCAAGCAGTTTGAAGAATCCCTTAATGGGAGAAGCATCAAACTAATGGATATCACAAGCACAGTGAACTCTAGACTTAATATTACACTAGGCTTGGGAGCTTCATCCAGCCAGCCTATAGTTCTGACAACTCCAATCAAATTTATCTCTGATAAAGGGAAGGAAGTTGTAGAGGTAGCTAGGAAGAATGCAGATTTGCCAAAGAAAAATATAGTTCAACAGAATGCGTCGAACAGAGCTCGACGATCGTCGAACGGCGCTCGACGATCCAAGAAACGATCGTCGACCTCAGCTCGACGACACCTAAACTCTGAACTCCAGGATAGTCAATCTTCGAACAGAGATCGACGATTTGACCCAAGATCGTCGACCTCAGCTCGACGATCGTCGAACAGAGATCAGGACTTTGAACAATCCTTCAAAGGTACATCAAGATTCAATC
This sequence comes from Platanthera zijinensis, assembly GCA_039513925.1. NCBI lineage: Eukaryota > Viridiplantae > Streptophyta > Magnoliopsida > Asparagales > Orchidaceae > Platanthera > Platanthera zijinensis. Next base: position 71,101,184 of record CM077078.1, on the reverse strand, counting down.
CTAGAAGTCCTACATCCCAAGGTTTCAACCCCCATACTGAATGGATAGTACCTCCTAGGAGATACCATCCTGAAGGTTATAAGAGTCAACCTGGGATGTCTTTCATTTCTGAATTTAAGGGATATCAACCTAGGCCCAAGGTAAACTGGGTCAAAAACATATAAGCTGTTTATGTGCAGGTGAAGACCTATCCAACATCAAACCAGCCATGGTATCTGGATAGTGGGTGCTCAAAGCACATGACAGGGAATAAGGATAACTTCACATCCTTTAAAGCCAAGCTTGGACCCAAAGTAATCTTTGGTGATTCAAACTTTGGAACAACAAAAGGATATGGTGCAGTCCAAATTGGAACAGTCACCTTCAAGAAAGTAGCTTATGTTGAAGGACTCAAGCACAACTTGATAAGTATCAGTCAACTTTGTGATGAAGGATATCAAGTGACTTTCAACAAAGCTATATGCAAGGTCAAGTCAGAGGACAACACAACTGTGTTGACAGGTAACAGAAAAGTTAACATTTACTTAGTAGATTTTCATTCATCTAAAGTAGATATTTGCCTGTTTAATTCCATATCTAGACCTAATATTCTATGGCATAAGAGACTAGGACATATTAACCTTAGAACCATTGCTAGGTTATCCAAGGACAACCTTATTAGAGGACTACCTTCTGGCCCCTACAAGAAGGAAGGACTTTGCAAGGCTTGTCAATTAGGCAAGCAAACTAAAAATAGTTTTAAATCACTTAACAAGAGTGATTCACCTAGGATTTTGTATCTATTACATATGGATCTTTTTGGAACCATTACAATACAAAGCCTAGGAGGGAAATCCTACACTTTAGTGGTTGTAGATGACTTCTCAAGATTCACATGGGTGTTCTTTCTGAGGAAGAAGTCTGATAACTTCAAGTGTTTGATAGAGTTTCTCAAATGCATACAGATTGAGTTCAACACTCACATTGCCCTGATCAGAAGTGATCATGGGACAGAGTTTGATTCTCTTCTTATGCAAGAGTTCTGTCAGAGTGAAGGGATCAGACATACATTCTCAGCTCCTAGAACTCCTCAACAAAATGGGGTAGCAGAAAGGAAAAATAAAACCCTAATTGAATCTGCAACTATATTATTGACAGATGCTCACCTTCCTCTATCCTTTTGGGCTGAGGCAGTGAACACCTCCAATTATATGTTGAATAGAAGTCTAATACATAAACTGAAGGGCAAGACTCCCTATGAATTGCTCAAAGGGAAGAAACATAAAGTAGACTATTTTAAAATCTTTGGTTGCATTTGTTATATTCACAATAATGATAAGAGATATATAGCAAAATTTCAAGCAAAAGCTGATGAATGAGTGTTTCTGGGATACTCCATGATCAACAAATCTTATAGGGTTTATAATAAAACTACTCTAAAAATAGAAGAATCTGTTCATATTTCTTTTGATGAAACTAATATGTCTTTCAAGGAGAGGAATGCTTCTACCATAGAACAATTGCAGGTATATTCTCTAGCTGAAGACTTGGACAGATTACAAGTTACTCAAAAGGATGAAAGTAGTGAAGATGAAGAAGCTGCTCCACATCTGGAAGAAAATCTTCTTGAAGAGCCAGTTGCTGTTCCACAAGAGGAAACAGCAACACAGGTTGGTGAACAATCAACACCACCTGTTGATTTTGTAACATCAAGAGATCATCCAATCTCCCAAGTGATTGGAAACATCTCAGCTGGTGTGCAAACCAGAAATCAGGTCAACCAAAACCTGATGCACACTTGCTTTCTCTCTCAAATTGAACCTCAATCCGTTCAAGATGCAGAGCAAGATCCACACTAGATCATTGCAATGCAAGAGGAGTTGCATCAATTTGAAAGAAACAAAGTCTGGGAACTAGTGCCTAAGCCAAAGGATCATTCCATTGTTGGAACAAAATGGGTGTTCAGAAACAAATTGGATGATCAAGGAATTATTATAAGGAACAAGGCAAGGCTAGTTGCTCAAGGATATTCTCAAGAAGAGGGGATAGACTATGACCATACCTTTGCACCAGTTGCAAGGTTGGAGGCCATAAGAATCTTCCTGGCTTATGCTGCTCACAAGGGATTCAAAGTGTACCAAATGGATGTGAAGAGTGTTTTTCTCAATGGGGAGATCAAAGAAGAAGTCTATGTCAGACAACCCCCAGGTTTTATCTCTCCAACTCATCCTGATTATGTTTTCAAACTGCATAAAGCATTATATGGTCTAAAGCAAGCTCCTAGAGCATGGTATGAGACCCTAACATGTGTAACACCCCTATCCGTCACATAGCATATAGCAGTAGGTCCGGTCGGGGCCCGACGCCATATACCACGGACAGACCGGTTGGTTACTTATTGAGACAAATCAACCAATCATAACCTCCTACACAACACCTAGCGGAAGCAATTATTAAGTTACAAGAAAGGAAAGAATCCAGCCACACGCATGAATGTCCACTACACAAACCAAATAGGAATGTACAATACACGAGTACGGGCCTTAAGGCCTTACAACAGTTTGCTTTAAATAAAGTGTTTTTCAAACCTCGGCATGCAGGCCGGCCATACATGATAAACGGGAAAAACATAAACATTTAGGCCTTCGAGGGCCGGCACAGCTTCAAGGGCTTTAGCCCATTATTTCCCGCTCGGCTCCGCAGCACCTGCAAGCCACAAACCACTGCCCGGTGGTAAACAAAATAACGATCAGCTATGCTGACCAAATTATAACGATCCCGCCCCCAAAATTGGGGCGGCGATGCTCTTTCCCTGCACGTTATTAGTAGGCAACAACAATAGTGTAAACACAATTCATCACAGGCGTAGGCTCGCACGGCCATACATCCCATGCACTCAGGGCACATTCACAGCGAACCGGCCAACGTCACGTCAATTCAAGCCATAGACGTTCCCGTTCCACCACCGCCTCTTGGACGACCAACCATATGTGCATTTTGCCTTCCTGGCTTTGGTCACGGCAATTTAAGCCATAGACCGCCGAAGACCCTCATCCATGCCAACGGTCCTACCGAACGACATAGACCGGGTACGGTTCCGCCTGACCCATGCTCACACCTCAACGACAATTTAAGCCATATGCGCAGGTCAAGACTCACCGAGTCCCATTTCCACCACAATAATCACATAACCCGGTTATGTTCACGTTGACTCCCCGGCCACCGTGTTGGCAAAACTCGCTTTTGCCTAGTTTTCTGGGTGCACCTTAGAGTTAATCTCTATGGCTCCCTGATGCAATCTACCACGTAGAAAACCCGAAAACACCCAAACATCTAGAGTCTTGCCCGGTTCAAATGCAATGCAACATCACCGATCCGGACCAACATGTCTGAATAGGTTTCACACACAATGCCTATGCCCGTTTACGCATACGGACTCTATACAAGGGGGACTTCACATATCTACCCCAATGAACGCTCCAACTCTTCGCTCACTCGCGAGAGAGGGCTTCCTATGCAAAGGGAAAAAGGGCTTCACATGCCCAAGGATGAGAAATCGTTACCCTTGCGTTCTTTCGCGGTGCCATGAAAATCTATGCGGATGAAAAGCACCGCAATCTCCTTGCCTCTGCGGATCCGAAGACGGTTCGCGATTTGGAGCTCCGAATCTCCTCCGGCGACCGGATCTAGCCCTTCTTCCTCCTCCTTGCTCTCTCCTCTCTCTAGCTTTTAGAAAGAGAACCACTCAAGAGAAATGAGGGTTTCTAAACCCTATTCCCGGGTATAACCCTGGGGAAACAACCCCCAGCCGTCGGATCTCAAATCAAAGAAACGAACGGCCTTGATCGGGCCTGAAAATACCAAATCTACGCCGAACATGGGTTGCAACACGGCCGTGTGCCTGGCCGTATCACCCATTCGCCGTCTCGACCGACTCAAAAACCAGCACACGACATTCTACACGGCCTCCGACATGCCCGTGTCACCTGTGACACGCCCGTGTCGGGACTCGTGTCACCCCCCCCCCCCCCCCCCCCCCCCCCGTGTGCAATCGGCCAGCTTTCCCAACCCGAGAAGGACACAGCCTGCGACACGACACCCGACACGCCCGTGTCGAATTTGACACGCCCGTGTCAGGGCCCGTGTCATGGCCCGTGTGCCTGCCTCAGAAAACTGCCCAACGTGACACGCCCTGGGACACGCCCGTGTCCCAGGCCGTGTGCCTCAATACGACGATCTCTGATTGTCAAAACGTCGACCACATGACCTGTGGTCGAGCACGCCTGTGTCACGCCTGTGACAAGCCCGTGACACGCCCGTGTCACGCCCGTGACACCTGCTCCAAAATTCAGACTGGGCTTAAAACAACACCCGTCCCTCTTTTGAGTTTCGAGGTGTTACAACTCTCTCCCCCTTAAAAGAATTTCGCCCACGAAATTTACTAAAGGAAAACTATAGGAACTTAAAACTTTGAACGGTACTTGAGCGGAATAACTCCGGGTACTCCTCCAGCATGGTTTGCTCCCTTTCCCAAGAGAGCTCCTCCCGACCGCAATTATCCCACCGGACCTTAACCATCCGGATCTCCTTGTTACGGAGTCTCTTGACCTCAGCGTCTTCGATACGAACGGGCTTGACCCTAGTCGTAAACCCTTCGTCCACCGGTACTTGATCCACTGCGATCACTAGCGAAGGCTCTTACACCGCCTTCCGCAACACAGAGATGTGGAACACATCGTGTAGCTCACTCAACTCCACCGATAGCTTCAAACGATATGCGGCTTCGCCGACTCGCTCCAGAACCTCAAAAGGTCTAAGGTATCTTGGGCTCAGCTTCTTCAAGCGTCTCACCCGCGAAACCCCCTTGAACAGCTTCACTTTCAAGTATACCCAATCGCCCACCGCGAACTCCACGTTCCGGTGCTTGGCATTGTAATACTTCGCCTGCCTGTCCTGAGCGATCAACAAGCGCTCCCGAATGATCCGCACTAATGAGGTAGCACTCTCCACCTCCTGCTTCTTGTACAACCTTGCCTCACCCGTTTCTAACCAAGACAACGGCGTGCGACATTTTCTACCATATAGGGCCTCAAAGGGCGCCATTTGGATACTCGCCTGGTAGCTGTTGTTGTTTGTGAACTCCACCAAATACAGGTGGTCCTCCCAATGCTTCCCGAAGTCTAGAACACACATGCGGAGCATGTCCTCCATCGTTCTATTGACTCTCTCGGTCTGCCCATCCGTCTGTGGATGGAAGGCTGTGCTGAACTTCAACTTTGTCCCCAGCATCTGCTGCACCAACCTCCAATCATTGGACGTGAAACGCCCATCGCAATCACTCACAATGCTGCGAGGCACACCATGCAGTCTAACTATATTGTCAACATACAACTTTGCCAATTTCTCCACTGGATCATCCTTCCTATGCGGAATGAAGTGTGACACCTTTGTTAACCGGTCTACGATCACCCATATGGCGTCGTTCCCTTTCTGCGACCTTGGCAAGCCATGCACAAAGTCCATAGATATGTCGTCGAACTTCCACTCCGGTATAGGCAAGGACTTCAGAAATCCTCCCGGCTTTTGGCACTCCGCCTTCACCAAGGCACACGTTTGGCACTTAGCCACAAACAATGCTACGTCTTTCTTAAGCCCCGGCCACCAAAATAGCTTCTTGAGGTCACGGTACATCTTTGTGCTCCCTGGGTGGATCGAGTACTTGGTATGATGAGCCTCGTACATCAACTCCGCCCGTAGGTTACTCCCGCTTGGGACGCACAACCGATGATCTTTCCTTAACAGCCCATCTTCCACTGAAAATTGGGAATTTGACCCATCCAACGCTGCCTCCATAAGCTCCTTCATGGAGTCATCTAACTCCAATGCCTGCCGAACCCGGTCAGCCAGGTCACACTAAACTTTTGTCCAGTTCAACATTACTTTGGCGCTCGTCTGCTTGTCAACGCAACAGATCTCAAGCTCCTCCAACTCCCGTAACAGCCGTTCATCATGCACCGATAATCAGTTGGCTTGGGCGGGAGCCCTGCGACTCAACGCATCAGCAACCGCATTGCCCTTCCCGGGTACATAATGAATCTTGAAGGTGTAGTCCCCCAGGAACTCCATCCACCTCCTCTGCCTCATGTTAAGATCCTTCTAATCCAATAGGTACTTCAGGCTCTTGTGATCGGTATATATATCGACCCTTACGCCGTATAGGTAGTGCCTCCACAACTTAAGTGCAAATATCACGGCCGCCAACTCCAAGTCGTGGACTGGATTGTTCCTTTCATGCACTTTCAGCTGACGCGATCCATAAGCTATCACGCTCCTATGCTGCAACAACACACAACCCAAACCACTACTCGAGGCGTCACTATAAACCTCGAAGCCCTCGGTCCCACTCGGCGAACTAAGCACTGGCGCCGTGGTCAACCGTCTCTTCAGCTCCTCAAAAGCTTGCACGCACTCCTGCGTCCATAAGAATCGCTGATCTTTCCTTGTCAACTTCGTGAGAGGTAGCGCTATCCGCGAGAAGTTCTCTACGAAGCGCCTGTAATATCCGACAAGCCCGAGGAAACTACGGACTTCCGCGACAGAAGACAATGCAGGCCATTCCCGTATCGCAACGATCTTCGCCGGATCCACCGCTATACCTTCCCCACTAACAATGTGACCAAGAAACGCTACTGAGGGTAGCCAAAACTCGCACTTGGAGAATTTCGCATAAAGCTCATTCCTCCTCAAAGTCTCCAACACCAGATGCAAGTGCTTGAAGTGATCTTCTTCGCACTGCGAGTACACCAATATATCGTCAATAAAGATGATCACAATGCGGTCCAGGAAATCTCGGAACGTCCTGTTCATCAAGTCCATAAACACTGATGGCGCATTCGTCAGTCCAAACGACATGACCGTGAACTCGAAATTCCCATACCTTGTGTTGAACGCCGTCTTCGGGATATCACATTCTCTTATCCTCAACTGATAGTACCCCGACTTCAAGTCCAACTTAGAATATACCGACGATCCGACCAACTGATCGAACAGATCATCAATCCTCGGGATCGGGTACTTGTTCTTCTCCGTCAGCTTGTTCAACTCTCTATAATCGATACACAACCACATACTCCCGTCCTTCTTCTTAACGAAGAGGACCGGTGCACTCCAAGGCGACAAGCTTGGATGCACATAACCTTGCTCCATCAGCTCCTCTAGTTGAACTTTCAACTCTGCCATCTCCTTAGGCACCAAGCTATACGGAGCACGTGACACCGGTTTGGCCCCCGATACGAGCTCGATGGTGAAATCAATCTCTCGCCGCGGTGGGGCCCCGGGAAGACTATCCGGGAACACATCGGGGTATTCAAAAACCACGGGGATGCTATCCAACGTTGACTTTGGCTCCACATCCCCCACTATTACGAAGAACAGCTCTGCACCAGCACGAACTGCCTTTACCACTTGAAGAGCAGACATCAGCGTCTTGCTCGACCCCTTGAGTCCCTTGAATGTTGTCCCCCGCCCAACACCCAGCTTGACCTCCTTCCGGTCACAGTCAATCCAAGCTTTCTGCTCCGAAAGCCAATCCATCCCAAAGATAACGTCGAACTCTACTAGAGGCAACAATGACGCTAGCAAGTCGAACACTTGGCTCCCAATGTGAACCTTTACGGCGCACACTCTGTCCGCACGCATCGAGCACCCATTCGGTAGCAGCACATCCAACTTGTCCTTTGCCATCAAAGAAGGGACTCCGATGCGTGATATAAAATTTTCGGACAAGAAGGAGTGTGAAGCTCCCGTATCGAACAGTGCCCGTGCCGGACTATCGCTAATCAAAACAAAGCCTATGCAAACCATATTAGGCTAACAAGCAATAAACAACAGTATCTAAGTTAACTTGCTATAAATTAATTCGTACCTGTCACCACATCCGCTTGTTTAATAGCCTCCTGCTGCCCCAAGTTGTAGACTCTAGGCTGAGTCGGAGCATAGTGGGACGCGGTTGACTCCACCGCCTTGCCCTTCTCTTCGTAAGTAGCTCCTTGCTTTCTCTCGGACTTTGGGCGTCCGCTCCAGCAATCGCGGGCAAAGTGCCCCGTCTTGCCACAAGTAAAACAAGCGCCCGGGGTTCGATTGGTAGTTGCCCCCGAGGCACCTGAAGAAGGAGCTGGACCCGACGTCCTAGCCTTCTTGAAGAATTTTCGATAGCCCAACTTTGACGTAGTCGGCGCTTTGAACTCCGGTTTCTTACCACCGGATTCCTTCTTCGCTTGAACATTCTTCATGTCCTTCTCCAAGGACCGGGCCGAGTTGACCAAGGTTAGGAAACCCTGCGCCATGGGCCCTGATAGTAGCAACCTCAGCTCATCTCTTAACCCTTCGTAAAAGAGGTTAGTCTTTCGCTCCTCGTTGGCAAAGGTAGCGCTAGCATATCTCCCCAACCGAGTAAACTCGTGGAGGTACTCGTCTACAGTGCTATCTCCTTGCACCAACTTTTGGAACTCATTCTCCAATGCGATCCTCTGCGCTGAGGGGAGGTATCGAGCCATGAACAATCTTGCAAACTCCGCCATAGGAACTTCGGCCAACGGCCTTCCCCTCAACTGGTGTAGCTCTAGGCCTTCCCACCATAACCTTGCGTCCCCATCCAAAAGGAACGTCGCTATTGTGGTCTTCTGCCACTCTTCCGTTTCAGTAGCTGTCATCACCCTATTGACTCTTGAGAGCCAATCTTCAGCCTGGGTCGGGGTTCCCGTTCCCGAGAACACCGGTGGGTGGAAGCCCATCACATGCTTCAATTGTCTTTCAGTTGCTCTCCTAGGCAACTCCGGCTCCACCGCCACCTGCTCAACCCTTCTAGGCTCCGCCGCTTGGAGCGGCACTTGCTCCTCCACAGGAGCAGGCTGCTGCACCTGTCTTGCAGGTTGCGCATTAAACATAGCAAAGACAGCTTCTGCCACCAATCTAATGGTCTCGGCAGACGGAGGTGTTGCAGGCGCCTCACTTGGTGCACTGCTTGCCTCAGAACCTGGCCATTCCGACGGTCCAGCACCACTTCTGGTCACCTATAATCATGCAAAAACACCGATAAGCGACCAAACACTATTGCAAACAACAATTATAGGAACACGCAGGTTCCTCAAACATGTGTATTTTCATTCCTAAGTGGACATTCATGGGTTCTTTTCATGTTATAATGATGATGCACACATGTGCTCACCACCCCTTAAAGTGAATTCGCCCACGAATTCATTTAAGTTTGACCGAAACTAGTAGTCTGATACCAATTTGTAACACCCCTATTCGTCATATAGCATATAGCAGTAGGTCCGGCGGTGGCCCGACGCCATATACCACGGACAGACCGGTTGGTTACTTATTGAGACCAATCAACCATTCATAACGTCCTACACAACACCTAGCGGAAGCAATTATTAAGTTGCAAGAAAGGAAAGAACCCAGCCACACGCATGAATGTCCACTACACAAACCAAATAGGAATGTACAATACACGAGTATGGGCCTTAAGGCCTTACAACAGTTTGCTTTAAATAAAGTGTTTTCCAAACCTCGGCACGCAGGCCGGCCATACATGATAAACGGGAAAAACATAAACATTTAGGCCTTCGAGGGCCGGCATAGCTTCAAGGGCTTTAGCCAGCTATTTCCCGCTCGGCTCCGCAGCACCTGCAAGCCACAAACCACCGCCCGGTGGTAAACAAAATAACAGTCAGCTATGCTGACCAAATTATAACGATCCCGCCCCCAAAATCGGGGCGGCGATGCTCTTTCCCTGCACGTTATTAGTAGGCAACAACAATAGTGTAAACACACTTCATCACAGGCGTAGGCTCGCACGGCCACACACCCCATGCACTCAGGGCACATTCACGGCGAACCGGCCAACGTCACGTCAATTCAAGCCATAGACGTTCCCATTCCACCACCGCCTCTTGGACGGCCAACCATATGAGCATTTTTCCTTCCTGGCCTTGGTCACGGCAATTTAAGCCATAGACCGCCGAAGACCCTCATCCATGCCAACGGTCCTACCGAACGACATAGACCGAGTACGGTTCCGCCTGACCCGTGCTCACACCGCAACGGCAATTTAAGCCATATGCGCAGGTCAAGACTCACCGAGTCCCGTTTCCACCACAATAATCACATAACCCGGTTATGTTCACGTTGGCTCCCCGGCCACCGTGTTGGCAAAAATAGCTTTTGCCCAGTTTTTCGGGTGCACCTTAGAGTTAATCTCTACGGCTCCCTGATGCAATCTACCACGTAGAAAACCCGAAAACACCCAAACATCCGGAGTCTTGCCCGGTTCAAATGCAATGCAACATCACCGATCCGGACCAACATGTCCGAATAGGTTTCACACACAATGCCTATGCCCGTTTATGCATACGGACTCTACACAAGGGGGACTTCACATATCTACCCCAAGGAACGCTCCAACTCTTCACTCACTCGCGAGAGAGGGCTTCCTATGCAAAGGGAAAAAGGGCTTCACATGCCCAAGGATGAGAAATCGTTACCCTTGCGTTCTTCCGCGGCGCCATGAAAATCTATGCGGATGAAAAGCAACGCAATCTCCTTGCCTCCGCGGATCCGAAGATGGTTCGCGATTTGGAGCTCTGAATCTCCTCCAGCGACCGGATCTAGCCCTTCTTCCTCCTCCTTGCTCTCTCCTCTCTCTAGCTTTTAGAAAGAGAACCACTCAAGAGAAATGAGGGTTTTTAAACCCTATTCCCGGGTATAACCCTGGGGAAACAACCCCCAGCCATCGGATCTCAAATCAAAGAAACGAACGGCCTTGATCGGGCCTGAAAATACCAAATCTGCGCCGAACACGGGTTGCAACACGGCCGTGTACCTGGCCATGTCACCCATTCGCCGTCTCGACCGACTCAAAAACCAGCACACGGCATTCTACACGGCCTCTAACACGCCCGTATCACCTATGACACGCCCGTGTCGGGACCCGTGTCACGCCCCCCCCCCCCCCCGTGTGCAATCGACCAGCTTTCCCAACCCGAGAAGGACACGGCCTGCGACACGGCACCCGACATGCCCGTGTCGAATTTGACACACCCGTGTTAGGGCAAGTGTCATGTCCCGTGTGCCTGCCTCAGAAAACTGCCTAACGTGATACGCCCTGGGACACGCCCGTGTCCCAGGCCGTGTGCCTCAATACGACGATCTCCGATCGTCAAAACGTCGACCACATGACCCGTGGACGAACACGACTGTGTCACGCCTGTGACATGCCCGTGTCACGCCCGTGACACTTGCTCCAAAATTCAGACTGGGCTTAAAACATCACCCGTCCCTCTTTTGAGTTTCGGGGTGTTACAACATGCTTTCTTCTGGAAAATGATTTTATTAGGGGGAGAGTAGACCAAACTCTTTTTATTAGAACCCATAAGTCCCATACCCTACTAGTACAAATCTTTGTAGATGATATTATATTTGGTTCTACTGATTCAAACTTGTGCAAAAAGTTTTCCAAGCTTATGCACTCTAAATTTGAAATGAGTAGCATGAGTGAGCTATCCTTCTTCTTAGGATTGCAAGTCAAACAACATGTTGAAGGCATATTTATTTCTCAAACCAAGTATGCAAAAGAACTGGTTAAGAAATTTGGTATGTCTGATGCATCATGTATGAAAACACCCATGCCTACCAATGCTGTATTGGATGCTGATGAACATGGGAAACCAGTTGATCAGACAACATATAGAGCAATGATTGGCTCTTTATTGTACCTAACAGCTAGTAGGCCTGATATAATGTTTGTTATATGCATATGTGCTAGATTCCAAGTTAGCCCTAGAGAGTCACACTTAACTTTAGTAAAAAGGATTCTTAGGTATGTTAAAAGCTGTCCAAATCTAGGTCTCTGGTATCCAAAAGATTCAGTATTTGACTTAATTGGATTTCAGATGCTGATTATGCTGGATGCAGAATAGACAGGAAAAGCACCAGTGGAACTTGTCAGTTTCTTGGTGATAGACTTGTCTCATGGTATTGTAAGAAACAAACATCTGTGTCAACTTCAACTGCTGAAGCTGAATATATGGCTACAGGCAGTTGTTGTTCACAAATATTGTGGATACAAAATCAACTCCTAGACTATGGTTATAACTTAGAGAAGTCTAAAATATTTTGTGACAATACCAGTGCTATTTCCATTGCACAAAATCCAGTCCTCCATAGTAGGACAAAACACATAGAAATTAGGCATCATTTTCTAAGGGATAATGTTGAGAAAAATAAAATTGAACTTCAATATATCCCAACTGATTTGCAAAGGGGAGATATTTTCACCAAGCCCTTGGATGAAAAGAAACACAACTTCTTCCTCAATCAGTTAGGCATGTTAGATGGAGGAAGCCTAAAATAAATTACAAGATTTTGAAAATCTAAAAACAGACCAAGATTAGGCTAAAAACTCATCTCTTTTTGTGTCTGTAGGATAGTTTCTGACTCTGAACTGCGCTCGATGTTTTTCCCAGAAAGCGTCGAACGGAGATCGACGTTTTCCCGAGAAACGTCGAATGGAGATCGACGTTTTCCCAAAACGTCGACCTGAGTTCAGAGCCTGTCAGATAGTTGTATACTATCTCTTTCAGGCCTTCGATCGTCGAACTGAGCTCGACGTTCTCTCTAGATCGTCGAACTGAGATCTACGATATTGAAGACCTTTCAGCTTCCCTTAGGAGTCCTGATCGTCGAACGGAGATCGACGATCCTTCATTTTTCGCGTCGAACCCTAATATAAAATCATTTTTCGGCCGCCGCTCGTCGTTTACGCTTTCATACTCTCTACAAATTTTTCTCTTTCCCTCCAAACTCTCTACATTTGGTCGTGTTTGTTGAATCTTTGCAGGTACAGATGGCAATATCGGTAGCCGCTCTCTCCAAAATGAAATTTGATACAGGCTTTGACATTGATATGAACTCCTTCGATGGCAGCGATCAGCGATTCAAAGACATTCTGAATCTGTTCCGCGAACAGCAGTTAGTTCAGTTGATGACCACAAGAATAAAGATTGCAGCAGATGAAGTAAAAGAATGGATTTTTACTGCCACCAATGAAAATGAAAACTCTATAGTTGGCACCATCAATGGAACTCAGGTACCAATGACCCCCGCTCTTTTGACAGCAGTATTCGCATTAAGTACTGGGAATGACTCCATCGATTTGTCTGGAGAGGAATATGATTCTTTGTTAGATCGAATGAGTCACTCTGCTGTGAATCCTAATAAACTGCTGAAAAAGAATTTATCTATTTAATTTCAATTTTTGGCTGATGTTGTTGGCAACGTGCTTCTAGCAAAGCACTCCGCCCATGATACAATCTCAAGGTATCAGTTATGCTTAATGGGAGCTTTAGTCGATAAGAAACATCTGGATTGGGGATCAATCTTCTTTAATTTGATCAAGAAGAAAATTAGCAAAAGCTGTGTCAGTTTTGGGAGGATTATAGGGGTTTACCTACATCACAGGTGCCCTGATCTGCTGGTTTCAAGTGGGATGCACATCAATGCATCCAAAAGGCTCACCTGTGCCCTCTTCAGCAGGTGGGACAGGCAGATTATAAACCCCAATAGGGTTGCTGCAGCAACATCTGCTTCAGGCACAAGGACTGCCTCAGTCACTCCTCCTCAGGTCTCTGCCCTAGCAGAAGATTTGCCTGCTTCTCCTCCTCCTCCAGCTGTTTCTGCACCAGTCATATCAACCTCACCACTCATCTCAACCATAGCCATAACCATATCTTCCCCCATTATAATCTCATCACCCATTTCACCTCCTCCAGCCACAACCTCAGAATCATTCCATCCCTTGTACTACTATCCACCTGTCACCACTCCATCATTTCATCTTCTGGATGACTCCTTCATGGATGATTCTCCTCCCTCTCCTCCTGAGATTCCATCTACATCTTCCTACCAATAACTTCTTCAGGACATAATCTCTCAACCATCCTTCACCCCATCCTTTACCTCTCCCATATCATCCATCTCCACTTCAGTAACATCAATCTCAACATTTCCTTCTACTGAGCCATCCATCCCTATACCTCCTACCTCCACACCATCCATTCCATCAGTCTCAGCCAACATCATTCCAGCTACATCAACTCCTACCTCTACTTAAGCCCCTCTTGAGCATGTAGATATTTCAGCCTTGGCAGACAGGTTGTATGAGCTGCTAGCCCCCAGGCTAACCTCATTGCTGGAGACCACCTTGGCTCCACTTCTGAAAAATGTTCAGGAGCTGTCTACCAGGCTATCTTCCTTCCTCTCCTCTCAGGCAATCCCTTCTTCTAGGTGCCTTGATCCAGTTTTCACTGAATCCAGGCAGGGGGAGATGCCTAATGAAGCTCTGGTTTTGCCTGAGGCTGCTGAAGTTTCAGAACCTGCTCCAGTATTTGCAGTAGATCTTCAGATCCTGCTGTCAGTTTTTGATTCTGTGTACTTCAATTCTCTGTCAGTTCTTCAAGTTGAAGACCTTACTAAGTCCATTGTGCCTGTTTTAGAATGTGATCCCAGCCTGATTGCATCTTATGTAAACTCTTTCAAGGCTGAGGATGTTGTTGCTTCTATTTTTACTGCTGCTGCTGCTACTGCTGTTACATCTCTTGGATCCTCTGATATTGAAATGCTGTCTGTTGTTGCTGATGCTGCTGCTGTTGACGAGCTTGCTACTTATCTGGAAGAACCTGAACCTGCTGCTCCAATTACTTTGCTCCTATTGCTGCTTCCATAAGTTCTATTTCTGCTGCTGCTGCTGCTCTAACTTCTGAACAACTGAAACAACAAGAAAAGTACATCAAAAGCATTGATGATCTGTATGATAGACCCTAGAGCTCGGAAAGTGATCAGTTTCACACTGACTCTGATGACTCTTCTGGTACCATTGCAAATAAAAGGAAGGCCAGAAGCAAGGCCATGATGAAAGTCCCTCCTGTTAAGGCCAAGGATGCTAATGATATACCCTGCTATATTCTGCATGATTGCCAAATTACTGAACCTTGGATGCAATATTCTAAAAATCAACTAAAGTCCATGAAGAAGAAAAGAAAGTTTGATAAGTATGAGAAAGGTTCATCCCAATTTCAGCCTCCTCCTCCTCCTCCTCCAGATTCAGGATCAGGTGGAGGCTCAGCTTCTCAATCCTCAGCTCCAAAGCAAAGTTCCTCCCAATCCTCTCAAAGATATCATCCCAGGGGGCAATATTAAAGGGGTTATCAGTCCAGAAGGGGACAATATAGAGGAAATCAAAGAGGACACAGATTTCAAGCAAGGGAAGGACAAAGGCACATGGACTCAACTCAAGGTCCTTTCCCCTACAAACTCAGAGAAATGGTTGATACAAGAACTCCTACTACTTCAGAAACTGTCAACAGATATGAGCCTGCAGTTCCTTTTGAAGATCCAGAGAACAATCCATTATCATGGACTTCTAGGATGAAAGAAATTGCTGCTTTAGATCAGCTGAAGAAGACCAGAGAACAAGGGAAAGACACTTCCAACATTACTACTTTGTCAGATCAAAGAAAGGCAGAACTGGAAAGGTATACATCAAGGAAATTCTTTGACCCAGTGGACTACATGAAACTGCATCCTGAGGCTGTGGTTCCCAGGGCTAGATCTCAAACCTCCTTAGGTGCAGAGGATGATAGAAGGTCAAAGAAAGAAGCTCTAAATCCCAGTAGGGAAATCTTATTTAAGAAGGGAAGTGAAAAGAAATGACATTTGTAAGCAGACAGTATACTCATTTTGAACATTTGTTGATATTCCATCTGCTTGCTGCTATGTTGCATGATCTGCTCTTTTGTATTAGATTTTTGTTTTTCTGTATGTTGATTTTGTATTTATTACTGAGTTCTGTAAATAGTAATCCTAACCCAAATAGGGGGAGATTGTTGGAATACCCTATTACTAATTTGGGCAAGGATCACTATATTTTTAGGAAATCAGTTTGACCTAGATGTATAGTTGAAAAGGTCAAGTTAGAATGAGTCTAGGGCTTAGAATTTAGGTTTGAAGCTGCCCCCAGGATCATTCAAGGATTCAGACTTAGATATGAGACAAAGACAATTATCGTCGAGCTTAGGTCGACGAAATGTCGAACTCCGTTCGACGCTCTCTGAGCTCAACTATACTAAATCGTCAAGCTCCGGTCGACGATCTTCGAGCTCAGGTCGACGTTTTCTGTCTAATGTTCAATCCAATCTCTGAGCTCAGGTCGATGATCGTAGAGCTCAGATCGATATTTGTCCTGAGAGATCGACGACTTTGAGGATTCAAATTCAGTCAGCTTTTGGAATGTTTTTCAAATTCTCTCAGTATTTATTTCAAGAGATCTGCTAGCCGTTTTCATTTATTCTGGAGCAAGTTTCAAGGGATTTATCAGAGAATGTTTATTGGACTTTCCTCCAGAAGACAAAACATTAATGGAAGACATTTATTGTCTGCTAACGACTATCTTGGATAGAGGATCTTCAGAGAATAAATCATCTTTTCTAGTCTGACAGATATACAACAAGAGACTACACAAGAATAGACAATCTACAACAAGAAATTCTCAGTACAGATTCACAGGATAGTGAGATCAATTCAAAAAATCAAGTGATCAATCCTGGAGAATTAGTTGAATATTGGCATAATGAAAAGTGATCATAGCTTCAACATCAAGGACTCCAGACAATTCATATTTCAGCCTCTGCTGAAACCATCTTCTGCTGGAGATCTGAAGCTTCTGAAGACCTATCACCCTAGCAAAGCTCTCATCTTTCTCAGGGGGAGCTTTGACAACATAATCAATCCACTAAGTCTTCTCTCAGTGAGTGAGACAAAGAAGACAACTTCACCTCTTCCTTTTTTCCCTGCTGTAAAAGGGTTATCAAAACTCCCTTCAAAAGTCTTGATTCTGGTTCTAAGAGCCTTGTCAAAACTTAGTGGTGGCAAGACACCTGATCAAAAAATCTAGTTTGGTTTTTGAGCACCTTATCAAAAGCTCATTGGTGCCCAGGACACCTGATCAACTTATCCTGCAGTGGATTCCTACCAAGGGTGGTAGAAGAGTGGATGTACCCAGGTTTTTGGGGAACCACTATAGTTGCTTGTGTCTTCTGGTTTCTTGTGGATATTCTTTGCTGTGTGCTGTGATTTTTTGTTTTACTGCTTTAGTTTTATTTTCTATATCAAAGCACCTTACACCTATACATAAATTATTCCTTTACTGCTGTGCATTTTTAAATTGTAAATTTACTTTAAAATACTCTATTCACCCCCCTCTAGAGTTAAGATAGATCTTACCCTCACTTTCACACTCAATGCTTTTCGCCTTATCCAATCTTTCTGCATCTCAGGCGTTGAATGCATTGAGTGAGCCTTCATCACTCAACTCCTTTTTGCCTTAGCCAATCTTTTTGTACCAATAGGCATTGAGTGAGCCTTCATCACTCAACGCCAAAGTACTTAAACAGTTTTCTGTCACTAGGCGTTGAGTGAGCCTTCATCACTCAACGCCAAAACCCTTAGTCGCATTCCTGAATGAAAGCGTTGAGTGTAGCTTCTTCGCTCAACGCTTTCTGCTTTACCCTATTATTTTGATGAGGGGTTGAGTGAATAGTGTTCACTGAACGCTTCTGTACTTAGACAGATTTTGAAAACTTTATTTTCAAGGTCAGCTAACACCTAGATGGGGGGGGTGAATAGGTCTTTGGTCTCTTTTGAAATTATTTAGACCTATTTCTAATTTTGCTGTGCTTAGGGATTAGTAAGTTTAGATTTCAAGAACATCAACCAAAAGACACAGTAATTTTATAGTGGTTCCCTAGTTTATGGGTACATCCACTATTCCTCTCCGCCTTTCTAACAATGTGTTTGACAAGTCTCTTCCCCCAAAACTCGGCTCCTTAAGAGCTTATAACTCGATACCGTAGGACCACTCAGTATCCTCCAAGACCTACTGCTCAGGCACAAGGCCCTACAACTCAGTGATTAAATAACTATTGAGTACATTGGTCACAATGTACTTGATTTGGAGAATTTCTTTCAGCTCAATGATATACACATAGTTATATTTGATGGATGTTAAGTTCATGTGTACAGGCAAATAAAGCTAAGTAAAATAGTGTCGAGACACTCAGGACTAGTGTCAACACATACTTAACAAGTTGTGTCGAGACAAAGAGAAGCTGTTTTGATACTAAGGACAAGTGTCGACACACTCTATACAAGCAGTGTCGAGACTGAAGACAACTGTGTCGACACTTAGGACTAGTGTCGACACACTTCATAAGCTGAGTCATGAATGGAAGCAAGCTGTGTCCATACTCAGGATTAGTGTAGAAACATTCTACATAAGTTATGTCGAGACAAGGTGAAGGGCTGTGTCAACACATTCAGAAGTATGTCGACACCACTACAAGAGCAGTGTCGACACCTATGACTTGTGTCGACACATTCAACAGTCAAGTTTCAACACTTCAAGCAGATTTGTTTCCTAAGTACAGAAATCAAGACGGAGGTATTGACAACTGTCAGAACTATCATATGTCAGTTATTAACTGGATCAGCCGATTACTCCTAACAGAGCCTATTTAAAGGGATCAACTCTTCAGAAAAAGTAACAAGAACAATTTGGTGAAGACAGATCTTAGAAGCATCAACTATAATTTAGAAAGTGGAGAGAAGCCAGATCAAGAATCATCTTCAACATTCTCCAGCCTAGATCTACCCTAATTTCAACTTCAAGAAGCTTTGAAAAGCTAAGAAGGGTTGAATCAGATCTATCTTAACAAGATCAAAGAAAGCAAACACATTAGGATTAGATAAAGAAGCTGTCACTCATTTCTCTCTTGTTGGGTAACATTTTCTAAATCTATTTCTTTTACCTTCATTAATTGTGTAAGATCTACCTATAGATCTAAGTGTAGGAGAATTATTCTCTTTAAGTTATAAGCCTGGTTTATAAAGGCTGAGGTAGGGCTGGGATTGCCTGAGGTAGGAGAAGTAGGTATTTCTTTGAGTTGTATTACAGGATTTGCCTGAGGAGTAGGAGTGTGGATTCATTCTGAGGTAGAGTTCTTGGGAAGAACTTGAGGTGTAGGATCTTGGTGATCTGAGTGGTAAGAGTTGCATAGTCTGAGTTGTAGGAGCCAGCTAGGCTTTGAGCTGTAAGATCTGAGTAAAAGAAGGAGAAGGAGTTTGGCTGAATCTAGTTCATTGCTAGATAGGCGAAGGGGGAAAGTGGATGTACCCCTAAATTGGGGAACCACTATAAATCTGTCTGCATTGTTCTGTGATTACTGATTACTGTGCTGTGATAATTTTTAAATTGCTGTTAAGATTATCTTGTTTATCTGACTGAATTAATCAACATAAAGAAAGTATAACTATGATTTTTTAAAGGGATAGCCATAGTTTAAATTGGACATATTTACCCCCTTTAGGTCATTCTCAATCCTAAAGTAAACATTTACAACAACCACCTTCCTCAGGCTTAAAATCCCTACAACTCAGGCTGGGAGGACAACCCTACACTCAGATCCAAAATAGATCCTATACCCAGCCTTTATAACATAGGCTTACAACTTAGATTCTACTCAGAATCCTACACTCAAATACAATACTGAATCCTACAGAAAATAGAAATAGAGTTAAACAGTTAGACACCAGAGGTTTTTATCTATGGCTGTTGAAAGAATTCAATAAAGAACTACTAATCACCTAGAGTGGGGGGGGGTGAATAGGTCCAATTCTAATGATAGGCAGTTTTAGGATTTCTAATTTGCAATTCTAGTTATCTAATCATTCAAGCATCACAGATAATCAGAATATGCAAACACAATACAGAGACACACAAATTTATAGTGGTTCCCCAGTATTTGGGTACATCCACTTTCCCCCATCTCCTATCTAGCAATGAACTAGATTCAGCCCAACTTCCTTCTCCTCAGATCCATAGATCTTTCCACTCAGAACCCTTCCATGTTCCTACAACTCAAACTTCTTTAAGTCCTACAGCTCAGATCCTTCCAAATCCTATAACTCAGATTCTTCCCAAGAATCCTACCTCAGGCAATATTCCCTTTCTTAGCCTTTATAATTACATGCTTACAACTCAGAAAAATAGACTTTCCTACACTTAGATCTATACAGATCCTACAAGTTTGATTACAATGATTTAAGAATTTCTTTACCCAAAGAGAGAGAAAGGGGTAAAGATTACTTGACCAATAATTAGAAATTAGTCCCTTCTGATCCTTGCAAAACTTGGATCAGATTCAACCTGACTTAGCTTCTTCAAAGCTTCTTGAATTCAGAGAACTAGGTTGAATCTTCAAAGAGTAGATGGAAGTGATCTTAAATCTGCCTCCTTCTTCTTCTTCTTATAGATTTGATTCTGTAATCTAAGCTGATCTGCAGAGATCCAGCCTTCAAGATGTTGTCGATTTTGTTCTTCTGTTATTTTTTTTTCTTCTGATAGGAATGTTCTATTTATAGAAGCCATCAGTGATAACCTGTTGAGCAAGTATCTGACTGACATCTGACAGTTTTGATAGTTATAACAGCTGTCACTTCTTAGATCTAGAAATCTGCAACTTGGTCTCAACAGCAGACATGTCTTCATACTATGTTGACACAGACTGTTAGATGTGTCGACACATCTAGCTGGATGTCGACACATTGTCTTGATGTTGTTGACAAGTTTCACTTTCTATCGACATAACTTTCCTCCATAGTCCCGACGCAGATAATGTAGAATGTGTAGACACAACTTCCTTAGTGTCGACACAGATTTTCCTTCAAAACAGTTGTCAACCCAAGTCCTGGGTGTCGATACATCTGCTTGAGTTTACTGTCAGCACTTCTATTCTTTGTGTGTCGACACTAGTCCTGAGTGTCGACACATTTGATATTAGACTCAGCATTCAGTGTGTCGACTGTGATCATTTATGTCGACATATCTTGTGTTGACTGATATCTCAGTGTGTCGACACAAGTCCTGTGTGTCGACACAACTTTGCTCTTATACTCGACATTGCTTCATCAAAAGGTGTCGACACTGCCCAAGTGTCTCGACACTTTTGTACTTAGAAAAAATCTTCTCCATTTCTTTTGCCTGCACAAGTTAACTCAACAGACATCAAATATAAAATGATGTATACCACTGAGTTAAGTAAGACTTCTCCAAATCTGGTACAATTTTCATTATACCCAACAACTGTCTACCTGGGCTGAGCAGATTTCAACCCTATCTTCTTCACAACAACAAGTTGAAAAGAAATCTTTAGAAGAATCGCGGCTTATTGTGGAAGTAACTTGCAGAAAACTCTGCCTATTTTATTTCAGGAATCAATCCCGACCTTGCTATCACAAATGAAAATTACAGCAGCTATCTCTTTTTTACTTTCAGGTTTACTGAACTGAATAAGACCTTCAGGCTCGATAGTAATGGCGAGGAAGAAGACGATGTTCAGCCGCAATGCGAAATCAGAAAACCCTAATTGTTTCCTTCGACACAGTCAATCTTTCCCTTTTATTGATCGTCGATCAATGACTCTTTGCACTGTGGGCCCCGCCTTAATTGTAGATTTACCACCTTCCATTTGCAGAATATGACAACAGCTGGCCGCCGGCACCATTAAAGGCATACTACATCTTTCCCGCAAAGAATTTGAACTGTGTTGACTTTTTTGACTTTTGCTGACTCATACTGACGTGAGCCATCTGTGGACTTAGCCAAAATCAAGTAACTTTAGTATATGCATTGAGTGAGTAAGCTACACTCAATGCCAAAATACTTAGACAAATTTTCTGTCACAAGGCGTTGAGTAAGCAACCTTCACTCAATGCCAAAATACTTAGAAAAATTTCTCTGCCATTAGGCATTGAGTGAGTAACCTTCACTTAACGCAAAAACACTTAGAAAAGTTTTCTGTAATTAGGAATTGAGTGAGCAACCTTCACTCAATGCTAAATCACTTAGAAAATTTTTCTGTCTCTAGGCGTTGAGTGATTGAGCTTCACTCAATGCCATACAGCTTAACTTAAGTTCTGTCACTTGGCATTGAGTGAGTAGGCTACACTCAACGGCATAACACTTAGAATTGATTTTAGTTACTTGGCATTGAGTGAGTATGCTTCACTCAATGTCATACTGCTTAACTGAAGTTCTGTCACTTGGAGTTGAGTTAGTAGGATACACTCAACACCATAACACTTAGAATTGATTTTAGTTACTTGGAGTTGAGTGAGTAAGCTTCACTCAACACATTTGGACTTAGCCAATTTTCTGTGAAATCACAGTCTCTGACTGACTAAGGTTCAGTCAATGCTTTTTATCACATGACGTTGAGTGAGTAAGCTTCACTCAATGTCTGTGGACTTAGTCAAATATTAACACAGATTTTATGTGGCGTTGACTGTATTAGCAATACTCAACGATTATGGAGTATGGTATTGAGTGAGTAGATTTCACTCAGCGCCTTTGGACTTAGCCACTTTCTTGCTGCTTTTTTAGGCTTTGACTATCTTAGCCTATCTCACAGCTTTTTGTTGTATGACGTTGAGTGAGTTGACTTCACTCAATGCCTGTGGACTTAGCCATATTTTCAACTTGCCAATTGTTAAGCTGATTATACTCAACGTTTTTACTTACCTGGGGTTGAGTTAATAGACTTCACTCAATGCCTGTGGACTTGGTAGTATTTTCCTGTCCAGTTTTCTTTCTTAAGATTGCTGGCGTTGAGTGAGCTTTCTCCACTTAATGCTTGTGGACTTAGTGTAATTTCTGTTAGACCACCAGCTTGCTTGGTGTCCACCTGTCCAATTAGTGTAATAGGGACTGACCTATACGCATAAACTCAAACACACATCAAATACAACTAGTGTGTGCGTGTCATTGACTTGTTAAACTTCTTACAAATCTGGGCCATTTGGATCAATGGACCCAACAATCTCCCCCTATTTGAAGAAGTCAAAACCCATATTTAGATTGTTCACATTTCATAGTCAATGACACACACAGCATATACAATAATAAAATGTGCTATTTTAATAGAATAGATCTAGGAAGGTTACCATATTTCCTGTCTGTTTGGTGAGCATCACCTGCTCCCCCTGTTTTGCTGCAATGTGTGTGATACCACTTAAATGTTGCGTGAGAGCATTTCTTTCTCCCCCTAGACTGCATCATTTCTTTATCCCCTAAACTTGATACCACTTGATCAACCTCTGATGCCACACTTGATGATGCCACACTTGATCAATCTTTGAAGCCACTTGATATGCCACTTGATCAATTTCTTCTTTCTCTTTCCATTTTTGACTTTTGAAGAATAGTCAGGGAAGAGCTCGCTTGTCTTGATTTACTTCTCCACCTATTTGATTATAGTTGATGCCCTTACTGCAGCTGCTAGCTACCTCTTTATATGAAGCTGGTTCTGCTCCTACAGCTGCTGGACTTGCTCCCCCTCAATAGGAGCCACTTTTCCCATCATTTACTGATGGACACTTTGGTCTTCTTACCACTTAAGGTCTTTATCTCCTGTAAGAAGAATACATCCTACACAAAAAATAAAACTATAGAGAATAATTGAAGCTAGACTAGGTTCAATATACCCAACTCAAACTTGAAGGTGTTGAACTTTGCTTTATCTAGTGACTTAGTAAAGATGTCAGCCACTTGCTTGTCTGTGGGGACAAACTCAAGACTGATATCTTCCTTTTCCACATGCTCCCTAATAAAATGATATCTAATTTCTATGTGCTTAGTCCCGCTATGTGAGACAGGATTCTTAGAATTAGAAATAGTAATAGTAGAATAACAATATAGAGGGGTTCTACTTACCTTGAGATCATAATCCTGGAGCTGATGCTGAATCCACAACAACTGAGCATAGAAGCTACCTGATGAAATGTACTCTGACTCTGCAGTTGATATAACAACACTTTTTTGCTTCTTGCTGCTCGAAGTCACTAGTCTTCCTCCTAATAACTGACAGGTACCAGAAGTGCTTTTCCTGTCCTCTTTTCATCCTGCAAAATCTGCATATGAATAGTCAGTTAGTTAAAAATCCCTATTTTTAGGGTACTATAGGACAAAATCTGGTGTGCCCTTAAGATATCTCAAGATTCTCTTTACACCAGAGTAGTGAGATTCTTTAGGGCAGGCTTGATACCTAGCACAGACACATATAGCATACATGACGTTAAGCATACTAGCAGTGGGGTGTAGAAGGGAGCCAATTATCCGTCTACACAAAATTTCATCAACAGGTTTCCCTGCTTCATCTTTGTTTAAAGGCATACTTGACCCCATAGGAGTTTTCATGGTGGAGGAATTCTCCATTCCATATTTCTTAATCAACTCCCTAGTGAACTTGGACTGGGATATGGACAATCCATCATCAGTCTGTCTAACTTGGAGTCCCAAGAAGAACTTGATCTCACCCATATTACTCATCTCAAACTTCCCTTGTATAAGTTTAGCAAACTTTCTGCAAAGGTTGTCATCAGTAGATCCAAAGATAATGACATCAGCATATATCTGGACTAGGATGATCTTGCCCTTTGATTCCCTTAGGAATAAGGTCTTGTCTATTTTATTTCTTGAGAATTTATTCTCAATGAGAAAACTAAACAAAGTCTCATACCATGCTCTAGGGGTTTCCTTCAACCCATATAGAGCTTTCCTAAGTCTATAATTAAAATTAGGAGAGTTAGAGTCAACAAAACCTTGAGTATATTCAACATAGAACTCTTCCTTTAAGTCCCTATTCAGGAAGGCTGACTTCACATCTATCTGGTAGACTTTGAATCCTTGATAGGCAGCAAATGCAAGGAAGAGTCTTATAGCTTCCAATCTGGCTATTGGGCAAATGTCTGATCAAAATCTATCCCTTCTTCTTGCCTGTATCTTTTAGCCACCAGTCTAGCCTTGTTCTAAATAATAATGTCATTCTTATCTAACTTGTTCCTATAGATCTACTTGACTCCAATGACATTATGTACTTGAGGTCTGGGAACCAACTTCCAGACCTTACATCTTTTGAACTTGTTCAGTTTTTCCTACATTGCTCCAATCCAGAATGGGTCTATGTTGGCCTCTTCCAACTTCTTTGGCTCTACTTGTGATAGGAAGCTTGAGTAGCGTGTTGTGTTGATACTCTTACTTCTAGTCTGGACTCCTTAGCTTGCCTCACCAATGATCTGGTGTGCTTGATGATCCCTTAGATGCCTGTCAGCTGAAGGCAATCGATCATCAGCTTATTGTACTTTATTTTCTTCAGCTAGCTGTTCTTCATTGCCTTCAGCTGGATGTTCTTCAACCACTTCAAGTGTGCCTTGCCCTTCCATTGGATTAACCAGTTCTTTATCCTGATCTTGGACTTTTGGAGCATTTTCCTTGATGGTGAGCTTGTCCATCACCTTCTCTATGCCTGCAGAACTAGAAGAAGAGATGGACATCTTACTTTTAATCATGTTTGATTCATCAAAGACAACATGAACTGACTCTTCTACAACTTGACTTGTAAAGTTATAGATACTATATGCCCTACTGTGGTTGTTGTATCCCTTCATGGGATTTAACAGTAAACTTTGTCACATAGGATTTTCCATTGTTCAGTACATAACACTTGCTATCAAAGATCTTGAAGTAGGATAAGTTTGGTTTTCTGCCTTTCAAGATCTCAAAGGGAGTCTTCTTGTGGCTTTTGGTGATAGAGGCCCTGTTAAGGACATGACAAGCAATGTTTACTACCTCAGCCCAGAAGTATTCTAGGAGAGTTGTGTCATTCAGTAAGGTCCTTCCAACTTCTATGAGAGTCCTATTTTTCCTCTCAACTATCCCATTTTGTTGTGGTGTTTTAGGAGAGGAGAATTCTTGGAGAATCCCTTGTTCTTCATAGAAGCTTATCATATTTGCAGATTGAAATTCAGTCCCATGGTCACTTCTGATTTTGATCACAATACTGTCTAGTTCATTCTGTATCTGCTTGACAAAAGATTTGAAGACTTCAAGGGTTTCATCCTTTCTCTTAAGAAAGAATGCCCAAACAAACCTAGAGTTGTCATCAACCACTATAAGAGTGTAGACTTTCCTACCAAGACTATGAACTGACATAAGACCAAACAAGTCCATATATATGAGGTACAAGCACCTCACTGAGTCTTTGGTCCTAATGCTCTTGAAAGAGGTCTTGGTCTATTTTCCCTTTTGGCTTGTAGAGCAGATACCCTCCTTAGTGCATTTTAACTTAGGACTATTTCTAACTAGCTTTTCACTAAAGAGCTTCCCAATGGTCTTGTAGTTCAAATGAGCTAATCTCTTGTACCATTATACACAATATGAGATTTTCTCATTAGTCACTAGGCATATAGGAGAGTCCTTATCTATGCATAGGAAATTTAAGCAATAAATATTTCCTTTCCTAGTGCCTATCAAGATGACCCCTTGGTCACTTGACCTCCTAATTTGGCACTCATCCTTGAGGAATGAAATGTCATAGCCAAGATCACATAGTTGGCTTATGCTTATGAGGTTGTGTTGTAAACCTTTCACATAAGCTACCTGTGTGATAGTGACTATGACATTTGTTATCTTACCATACCCTTTAGTCACTCCTTTATCTGACCCACCAAAGATGACTTTGGGGCTATTCTTTATTAGAGAGTAATCCTTCAGCAAGCTCCTTATTCCAGTCATGTGCCTGGAACATCCACTGTCCATGTACCATATAGGGGTACGGACACTTGGACTAACCTGCAAGACATAAATCAATTAACCTTAGGACCCCAATTCTTATTGGGTCCTAGATGCATGTTAGTTTGATAATAACCATGCCTACCTGTAGCTCTTTTGATAGGTAAGCTCTCTCATGCTCTTGACACACTTGTGTTGTGCCAAAAATCAATAGCATAGTGGCCCACCTTGCTACAATACCAGCACTCATAGATATTGTATCTTCTTTTCTGAGAAGGCCTGCTGGCAGGGATGACAATAGTTATTGGTCCAAAAGGTACAACAACAGTCATTTTCTTATGTTTCCTAGCCATAGTCTGGCTTGAGGTGGGTCTGGAAGTAGAAGTACTTGGAGTATCTTGAACCCTACCATCAGTAATATTCTTTTCAGAATATATACTCCTGATGGCTTCAAATATGCCCAAGTCTGGCCTGCTGGCAGACTTGCCTTTGGTCTGAGAGTGGGTAGGGATATTCTGAGAAATGAATGCTGCCTTGCTCTTGAGTGTTGGGGCTGGTGCACCAAACATAAATGGTCCATGATGGGATACTTGAGTCTCCTCATGGGCTTCCTTGAAGGCACTTGCACCCTTGTTATATCTACCACCATAGTGTGGAGCATCTTTGCTCACACTAGTGGATCTACCATTCATCCAGTGACCAAAGTTACTTTCTAGGTCATACTTGTTTGAAGGTAGCTGTACTCTCTTAAATGGAACAAGAGGCTTGGAGGCCAATGGCTGTGCTGGAGCTTTGCCCTTTCCTTTGGGATTGGCAATTCTTGTAGATCCTTTGAATCCCAACCCCTTCTTACCCTTCTCGGAAGTGAAGGTGTCTATCAAGGGAAACACTGAATTTGGCTTTGAATAACTAGCCATTATCCTCTTTTCTCTCTCCAGCAGCACTTCCAGGTCCCTTATTCTGTTTTCCTAGTACTCTATGGTGCTAATTTGAATAAAGGAAATTATTTCCAGCTCACTGATTTCTTTCATTTTTTGATCAAGCAGTGAAGCTGAATCAACATGCTGGGAAGCAGCAAGCTGAAGGGAGGAAATTTCCTTAGCTTGCTTCTTAGCCAACAACTTGCTTTCCCTGAAAGAACTCAGAAGGACATCATATTTATCAATTAAAGAATTGACATCTTCCTCAGATTCAGAGTCTCCTTCATCTCTTGATTAATGAGCTTCAGAATTTGGGCTAGTCTTATAGCCTGACTCAGAAGAAGACTTAGACAGAGAATGTACCTTATGTTTACCAGGATGTTCCTGGATGGATTTTTCATCAGTTATAGCCATCAGTCCATATCAGCAGCTGTCTTCTTCCTCTTCTTCATCAACCTATGAATCACTATCTGACTGTGACAGAGGGGCCCTGATTTCTATCCTAGCAATAGGATAGTCGTCATCTCCTACAACAGTAGCTAGCCCAAAGTAGGCTTTCTCTTCTTCCTCTTCTTTTGATTCTGATTAGGAAGAGTCAGACCAACTCTTCTTTTTCTTAGCAATGAAGGATTTATCCTTCTTTCCCTTGTGATGGAGATGGGTCTTCTTCTCTCCATCCTCTCTTCGCTTTACTGGCCAGTCAGCTACAACATGCCCTAGCTTATTGCAAAAATAACAAATAACATTAGTGGAAATCATTTTACCAGGTTTAGAACCATACCTATCCTCCTTAGAGGATTTATTCTTGTGGTGAGAGGAGGTGGAAGGCCTACTATTCTAATGCTTCTTCTTCATGAATTTCTGGAACTGTCTTGAGAAGACATCAAAGTCCTTATTGGACATGTGGCAGTCTGATTTGCTTGACTCTGAGTCACTTGAGTCAGACTCAGCATGCCTCTTTGGTGGAGGAGTCTTCCTTCTGCTCCTCCTTGAGGCTTCAGCTTTGAAGGCCACATACTTTTATTTGGTCTGTGACTTGTTATTTTTCTTCTCCTCCTTCCTAATAGTCAGCTCCATTTCATAGGAGAGCAGCTTCCCAAACAGAGTTACTGGTGGAGTGTCAGCAAGCCTTGCCACTTCTCTTATGACACAGATTTTAGTATCCCAGTCTCTAGTTAGAGACCCGAGAAACTTTTCATTCAACTCATAAGTTCTGAAGAATCTGCCATATGTCCTCAGCTCATTGACTATCCTGAAGAATCTCTCATAGCACTCTGCTATGTTGTCAGTCTTGTTGCACTCTGCTATGTTGTCAGTCTTGCTATGCCTGAAATCCTCATACTCTTGGTTGAGCATGAACATCCTATCATCTCTTACTTCCTATGTCCCCTCCATATAGATCACAAGTGTGTCCCACATCTCCTTTGCAGTTGTGCAGTGGATCGGATTTTGAAGGGTAGAATCATCAATAACACTGGCAATAATATTCTGAGCTCTTTTGTCCATGGTGGCAAGGATGACTTTATCCTTTGTCATCTCAGTATAGGTCTTGGGTGTTTGGACATTTGCATCCAGAACAGTCACTTTCATAGGGATGAAAGGCCCCTCCTTGACTGTGATAAAGATCCTAGGGTCAGCTACTTCCATGAATAGCCTAACCCTCTCCTTCTAGATGCTAAACCCTTCCTTCCTACAGATTGGAAGCTTCATGGCACCCAGCTCCTTATAGTTCACTCCTGAACCCATAAGTACAATATTTTTGCTGGCCATGGAGATCTACTCAGACTGTTGAGTCTTTTTTGAGTAACCTCCATCTAATACCACTTGAAAGACTTTGTTTTCAAGGTCAGCTAACACCTAGAGGGGGGATAGGTTTTTGGTCTCTTTTGAAATTATCTAGACCTATTCCTGATTTTTACTGTGTTTAGGGATTAGTTAGTTTAGCTTTCAAGAACATCAACCAAAAGACACAATAATTTTATAGTGGACCCCAGTTTATGGGTACGTCCACTATCCCTCTTTGCCTTTCTAATAATGTGTTAGACAAGGCTCTTCCCCGAAAACTCGGCTCCTTAAGAGCTTACAACTCGATCTCGTAGGACCACTCAGTCTCCTCTAAGACCTACTGCTCAGGTACAAGGCCCTACAACTCAGTGATTAAACAACCACCTACCTCAGGCTCAAAATCCCTACAACTCAGGCTGGGAGGATAGCCCTACACTCATATCCAAAATGGATCCTACACTCAGCCTTTATAACATAGGCTTACAACTCAGATTCTACTCAGAATCCTACACTCAAATCCAAGACTGGATCCTTCAAAAAATAGAAATGACGTTAAATAGTTAGACACCAGAGGGTTTTCTCTATGTCTGTCTTCCTGGGCTGAGCAGATTTCAGCCCTATCTTCTTCACAATAACAAGTTGAAAAGAAATCTTCAGAAGAATCGCGGCTTGTTGTGGAAGTAACTTGCAGAAAACTCTGCCTCTTCTATTTCAGGAATCGATTCTGACCTTACTGTCGCAAATGAAAATTTCAACAGGTATATCTTTTTTGCTTTCAGGTTGACTGAACTGAACAAGACCTTCAGGATCGACAGCAATGGCGAGCAAGAAGATGATGTTTAGCCGCAATGCGAAATCAGAAAACCCTAATTGCTTCCTTCAACAAAGTCAATCTTTCTCTTTTATTGATCGTCGATCAACAGCTCTTTGCGCTGTGGGCCCCGCCTTAATGGTAGATTTACCACCTTCCATTTGTAGAATACGACAACAGCTGGCCTTCGACGCCATTAAAGGCATATTACATCTTTCCCACAACGAATTTGAACTGTGTTGACTTTAGCTGACTCATGCTGACATCAGCTATTTGTGGGCTTAGCCAAAATCAAGCAACGTTAATATACGTATTGAGTGAGTAAGCTACACTCAATGCCAAATCACTTAGACAGATTTTCTATCACTAAGCGTTGATTGAGCAGCCTTCACTCAACGCCAAAATACTTAGAAAAATTTCTCTGTCATTAGGCGGTGAGTGAGCAATCTTCACTAAATGCTAAAACACTTACAAAAGTTTTATGCCATTAGGCGTTGAGTGAGCAACCTTGACTCAATGCTAAAACACTTAGAAAATTTTTCTGTCTCTAGGCATTGAGGATTGAGCTTCACTCAACACCATACTACTTAACTGAAGTTCTGTCACTTGACGTTGAGTGAGTAGGCTACACTTAATGCTATAACACTTAGAATTTATTTTAGTCACTTGGCGTTGAGTGAGTAAGCTTCACTCAACGCCATACTGCTTAACTGAAGTTATGTCACTTGGCGTTGAGTGAGTAGGCTACACTCAACTCCATAACACTTATAATTGATTTTAGTCACTTGGTGTTGAGTGAGTAAGCTTCACTCAATGAATTTGGAGTTAGCCAAATTTCTATGAAATCACAGTCTCTGATTTACTAAGGTTCAGTCAATGATCTTTATCACATGGCGTTGAGTGAGTAAACTTCACTCAATGCCTGTAGACTTAGTCAAATATCAACAAACATTTTCTGTGGCGTTGATTGTCTGAGCAATAATCAACGATTATTGAGTATGACGTTGATTGAGTATACTTCACTCAATGCCTATAAACTTAACTACTTTCTTGCTATTTATTTTTAGGCTTTGACTGTCTTAGCATATCTCATAGCTTTTTGCTGTATGGCGTTGAGTGAGTAGACTTCACTTAATGCCTGTGGACTTAGCCATATATTCAGCTTGCAGATTATTAGGCTGACTATACTCAACGTTTTTACTTACCTAGCGTTGAGTGAATAGAATTCACTCAACGCTTGTGGACTTGGTAGTATTTTCCTGTCCAGCTTTCTTTCTTAAGGAAGCTGGCATTGAGTGAGCTTGCTCCACTCAATGCTGTGGAGTTAGTTTAATTTTCGCCTGAACACCAGCTTGCTTGGTGTCCACCTGTCCAATTAGTGTAATAAGGACTGAACCGCGTGCATAAACTCAAACACACATCAAATACAAATAGTGTGTGTGTGTCATTGACTTATTTGACTTCTTACAAATCTGGGCCATTTGGATCAATGAACCCAATATATTTTCTGTCAGCTTAGGCGTTAAGTGCATTGAGCGAGCCTTCATCACTCAACGCCATCTAGACTTTTGTATTTTTAACTGCTTAGGCATCGAGTGAGTCTTCATCACTCGATGCTTCGAAACTTAACGAGATTTCTTTACTGCCAAAGATAAAGCTTTGACTATCTGAGCTCTACTAAACGCTTTTTGTAGTATGACGTTGAGTAAACTGCCTTCACTCAACGCTTGTGGACTTAGCCACTTTTCTACCTTGCAAAGAGTCAGGCTTTGACTGACTTGACTTTACTCAACCCTTCTTGTTGTATGGCGTTGAGTGAACTGGCTTCACTCAACGCCTGTGGACTTAGCCACTTTCCTGCCTTACCAATGCTGAAGGGATTTGATTATCCTATCTTCTCTCAGTGCTTTTTGGAATTTGGCGTTGAGTGAGCTTGCTTCACTCAATGCTTGTGGACTTAACCTCATTTATTTGCAACTGGCATTAAGTGAGCTGCCCTCACTCAATTCTTGTGGACTTGGACAGATTTTCTGTCTCTCCACCTACCTACCTTGTGACCACCTGCCACCATCACTTAGACAACCTGTCTAAACTTGTTCTAAAGAATATCCTGCACATATTTAACTTGAACAATATCAAATACAATTATGCTCTTAGTATTGATTGTGAGGCCTCTTCAAATCTAGGGAACATTGAGAGAAATATTCCTAACAATCCCCCCTATTTGAAGAAGATAGAACACACATCAATACTAAGAAGCATTAATACATAAAGCATATTAATTTAGTACAGCTATAAGCTAGCAGATGTAGCTTGCTTATACCACTTGAATTACCAGCATGACAATTCAATCTTCTCCATTTAAGTGCATTGACTCAACATGTCAAGTCATTGCTATCTCATATCACTTGAACATTTGTTAAAGTAATATGCACTTTTCTCATACTACTTAAAGCTTAAATTAAAACTTAAATGGAGCACTTTTCTCATATGCAATGGCTCAACTTACAGTCATTGCATTCTCATACTACTTGAACAATTGCTCAAGTAATATGCACTCTCCGTATTCCACTTAATGCTTAAATGGATCACCACTAGAAGCACTATCCTCACAATATGCACTGACTCAACATGTAGTCATTGCATTCCTCATACTACTTGAATTCATCCAAGTAATATGCACTGACTCAACATGACCTGGTCATGTCAAGTATTGATTCCATATCTCCCCCTTGCTTCCACATCTCTCCCCTTCTAAGTATTGCCACACATCTCCCCCTTTCTGGCTTCTTCAATAGGAACTTATCTATTGATCTATTGAGGGAGGATAAGGATCATGGGAGAACTTTACTCTTGGTCCTTTTGACCATCATGCTCAGGAAGAGTTGATTCCTTAGCCAACTTAGATATCACTGTATCAATACTCTATTTCAGTGAAACCAACATTATTTCTGCTGATCTCAGAGAAATTTAACCTAGCAAGTTAAGGTGATTAACTTCTAACTATTTATCTAACCTTGCTAAAAATACATTTTAACAAATAGGCAGATAGATTTTCTTATGAATTGAAAACAAAAAATGTAGCCATGTAGATCTACAACTGAAACACTTAATGTACATGAGTCATTCACCATTAAGCATTCCTAACTCAACTTTGAAAGAATTGAACTTAGCCTCAGCCAATGACTTAGTGAAGATATCATCAACTTGATTGTTGGGGGATACAAATTCAAGGAAATGTCTACACTTTTTACATGTTCTCTTAATAAAATGTTATTTAATTTCTAGAAGCTTAGTCTTGTTATATGAGATTGGAATCTCAGCACTAAAAATTACACTGGATGAGTCACATTTTTAAGGGTGAATGACTTACCTTGAGATTGTAGTCCTCTAGTTGATGGTGTATCCATGGAGGTTGTACACAGCAGCTCCCTTGCACCCTGCAAAGTCTCTTCTTGTTGTGCCAGATCTTTTCCTTTTCTTTATCAACAGACTTGCCTCTTGCTCCAGCTTTCTGATCGGCATCACAAGAGGGTTCAATCCACTGAACACCATCTTTATCATCACGTTGATCTGCCCTTATATCACCTTAATGTTTTATCATACAATTCTTCTTAAATATGAGGAATGTTGTCTACATGCTGTTCAAGCCCCAATGTACTTTTGATTTTATTGGCAACCCAGACAACCTACTCCCCCTTGATCATTGCCTTCTTTTGTTGATACCACTGATACAACACATTAATGTAACCACTTGACACTTGAGTGGTCCACTGATCCACTTGAGCTAGTTGTTGTCATTGAACCACTTGAGCTAATGCCACTCCTCCTCCCTTTTATGACTCAGGGAGGTGCTGGTTGTTCCTCTTCTCCTACAACAACATTGCTTTCTCAGCTGTAACACTGTCTTCTCAGCAACATATATTCACTTGTGTTTATCTCCCCCTCAGTCTGTGCATTGTCTCGAGGACATACAAATCAGTAGTGTTGATCTTTGATCAACTATTGCAGCACTTGCTCTTCCTCAACAGGAGAATCTTGACTTGCTCCCCCTCAATAGGAGCATAATCTGTCATTATCTCTAATGGACACATGAGTCCATTTAAGTCTTGATACTAATTGAAGGACTTTGATAGTGTTGATATCACATCAGAGACTTATCTACCTATAAGAAAAGTAAATCATACAACAAAAAAATATAATTAAGAGCAACTGAAGCTATATCAAGTTCAACATACCCAACTCAAACTTGAAGGTGTTGAACTTTGCTTCATCTAGTGACTTGGTGAAGATGTCAGCCACTTGTTTTTCTATGAGGACAAACTCAAGACTGAGTTCTTCCTTTTCCATATGCTCCCTAACTAACTGATACTTAATCTCAATATGCATAGTCCTGCTATGAGAGACAAGATTCCTAGTAATGGAGATTACACTAGTAGAATCTCAATATAAAGGAGTTCTACTTATTTGGAGGTTATGGTACTGGAGCTGATGTTGGATCCACAATAGTTGAGCACAGTAGCTCCCAACAGATTTTTTATCTGATTCTGCAGTTGAGATTTCAAGACTGGTTTGTTTCTTACAACTCCAAGTCATCAGTCTTTTTCCTAGGATTTGACAGGTTCCATCCTTGCTTTTCCTATCTTCCTTGATCATAGCTTGATACCACTCAAATAGTGATCATACCACTTGAATAGATACCACTTGAACCTTGAATGGTCCTTCCTCGATCCATCTTTCTCTGATGATCTTCTCCCCCTTTTTGATTTCAGATAATCAACTTGAAAGTCTTTATTAACCCTGATATTCCCCATAGGAATTTACTGGCATGTATCAATAATAGCTGAAGCAATCTAACTGCTCTTGAACTGATTGTACTTGCCCTCTTTCAGCAGGTGTAACCATCTGGGTAATCTCCCTCTCAGCCTCAGCATTGTCCATAGGGACTTCTGAACTTCAAAAGTATTCTTCTGATCTATTTGGTGCAGGAGATTCTCTGACACCAATTCTCTATGCAAGACTTAAGCTTTCCAGCTTACCAGACTGTACTATCTTTCCCTTAGTATTTGCACAAATCTTATATAATTTTATTTTTAGTTACCATTTCTGCTACCTCAGCTAGATTGTTTTCTATTTTGTATCCACTAACATGGACATCCCTTGCTGCAGGTTCAGATAATACTGAAACCTAAGCATACATTTCTCTTCTTGTTTCTTCAGACAGCTGAAGGTCAAGTGTCTCTACCTTACTACTCTTAGAAGAGCTGCTTCTTGTGCATTCCTCTGTGATGAGCACAACCTTTATTTTCTTGCTCTAATTAGACCGCTGAAGCGGAAGCAGTACTTTGTCCCACCACTCAGACATCTTGAACTTTAATAGATGGATCCAGCTCGTCTTAATCCATTGCCTATTTAGTTTGCCCCTCTTTATGAATGCTCACAACATCATTTTCATCTTGGGCAGTAGGAGGTACTTGATGGTCAATTTATCCACCTTTAACTTCTCAAC
Source organism: Platanthera zijinensis (assembly GCA_039513925.1). Taxonomy (NCBI): domain Eukaryota; kingdom Viridiplantae; phylum Streptophyta; class Magnoliopsida; order Asparagales; family Orchidaceae; genus Platanthera; species Platanthera zijinensis. Next base: position 71,065,437 of record CM077078.1, on the reverse strand, counting down.
TACATATCTTAGGTCCATTTCCCACTAGGGTATGTTCCTTGAGATAACTTCCTTATTCCAGTCCTAAGTCTAGACCATCCTCTGTCCAAGTACCATATAGGGGATGGGCACTTGGACTAATCTGCAAAACAGATTACTTTACCTTAGGACCCCAATTTTTATCAGGACCTAGGTTCTTGTTAGCACAAAAATGCATAAGTCTACCTACAACAGTCCTGTCAGGAAGACTCACCCTTGCCCTTAGCACACTAGGAATGTGACAACAATCTATGGCAAAGTGATACACTTTGACATAACACCAACATTCATGGATGTTATATCTCCTATTCTGAACAGTCTTTGAAGAGTGCAAGTCATCACTAGCTGCATGTTCAGAGGGGAGTGCTGTTGCCTTCTTCTTGTTTCTCTCAGCAAGAATCTGACTAAAGGTGAGTCTGCCAGTAGAAGTACTTGGCTTACTCTAAGTTTCATTAACAACAATCTTCTTTGTAGATGACATGCTATTAATGGCCTTAGAGCTAGCCAAGTCAGCCTTACTGACTGACTTACCCTTGGTCTGGGTTTTTGCTGGAAGAGCCTGATGAAAGTCTTTATTTGCAGGGTAGCTAAACCACCTAGGGGGGGTGAATAGGTTTCTAGGTTTTTAGTGTGTCTTTTAACTTTTATAATTTTAGGCTATGAGAGGTGATTTACTTCCTAGTGCTTTCAAGATATTCACCCAGATGACACATCAGTTTATAGTGGTTCCCCAGATTATTGGTACGTCCACTGTCCCTCCTGCCTTTCTAACAGTATGTTATACAAGAAACTACTCCAATATCTCGGCTCCTAAGAGCTTACAAAACGATCCCGCTGGACCACTCTGTCTCCTCCAAGATTATAACTCAGGCATAGATCCCTACAACTCAGTATTTAGAATACAACCTACCTCAGGGAAAAAGGCCCTACCACTCAGGCGAGGAGGACAACCCTACAACTCAGATCCAGAGGATCCTATAACTCAGGCCAAAGCCTTACCACTCAGATCTATAACAGATCCTACAAACTCAGCCTTTATAACACAGACTTACAACTCAGATCCAAGAGGATCTTATAGAGAGAAAAAGAATTGGTGTTAAAATAACACCAGAGAAATTATCTCTACGTCTTACTCCTTCTATCCTGAAAAAAATAAGTCCAGATTTCTTCTTCACAGCTCTAGAAATTATCTTCAGGAATTGCTCAGCTTGGGCTGTGAAGTGGCCGCAGTTATGGATAGCCTTGCTGCTCCTTCTTTCTTGCTGTTGATGATGAGGATTACCACTGCTAACTGAAAGAACTTTTGGGTCGATCGATTTGAGCTTTTTTTCTTCTTGTCTCAGCAATAATGGCGAGGAAGACAATGACAATCTTCCGCCTTTCGAAAAGAATAACCCTAAAAGTTCGTGATTTCGTCTTCTGATTTTCTTCGTTTTATCTTCCGTAGATTAACGGATATATGATGTATGGGCCCAGCTTTAATTGCTGGTATAAAGCATTCCTTGTACAAAATATATTATACAGCTAGCCACCTGTGCCATTAACGGTGGATTCCATCTTTCCTGCACTGAATTTGAATTCCGTTGACTTTTGTTGACTTTGGCTGACATCAGCATCTGTGCACTTAACCAAATATTCAGTTCTATCCCAGGTGTTGAGTGCATTGAGTGAACAAGCTTCACTCAACAATTTTGGACTTAGCCAATCTTTTCCTTCCTCAGGCGTTGAGTGCGTTGAGTGAATAAGCTTCACTCAATGCCAAAAACCCTAGTCAACTTTCTGAACCATTCTATATCTTAGGCGTTGAGAGCGTTAAGTGAGCCTTCATCACTAAATGCTTTCTGACTTGTCTCATCATTCTGCATCTAGGCGTTGAGAGTGTTGAGTGAGCCTTCCTCACTCAACGCCTTTGGACTTAGCCAAATTCTAACTTTCATAGTCCAACATTCTCTGCACGATTAGGCGTTGAGTGAACTGGCTTCACTCAACGCCTTAGTACTTTCTCCACTTGTTAAGCGTTGAGTGCGTTGAGAGAACTAGCTTTACTCAACGCCTCTAGACTTAGTCAATTCTTCACCTGTCTGGAGGTGTTGAGTAAGCTGGTCTCACTCAACGCTTCTGCCTTTGCCTGTCTTCTTTATTAGGCGTTGAGTGAACTTGCTTCACTCAACGCTTCTGGACTTACTCGATTTCAGTCCTCAATCTTCTTAAACTTTGACTGCAGCAACATGACTCAACGTTTTTTGGTCTTGGCTTTGAGTGCGTTGACATCACTCAATGCTTATGGACTTTGTCGATTTCTGTCCTCAATCTTCTTAGGCAATGATTATAGCAGCATGACTTAACGCTTTTTGATCTTGGCATTGAGTGCATTGACATCACTCAATACTTATGGACTTAAGTCATTTTTCTTCACTATCAATGCAAAATCTTTGACTGACTGGTCTTTACTCGACGCTTCAGCTCATCTGGCATTGAGTGAGCTTTCCTCACTCAATGCCTCTGGACTTAACCAGAATTTTTCCTGTCAACTTCTCTTCTTGACATCTGGCGTTGAGTGAGCTTGCTTCACTCAATGCCTGTGGACTTCGTCAAATATCATTACCTGGCATTGAGTGAGCTTGCTTCACTCAATGCCTGTGGAGTTAAGCAAATTCCTGCCTTTCCAGCCAACTCCTTTGTTTCCATCTATCATTATCACTTGAGCTACCTGTCCAATTAATGTGACAAAGAGCAACCTACATGGGTGAGCTTGAACATACATCAAATACAACTATGTGTATACCATTGACTTGTTTGACTTTTTACAAATCTGGGACATTGGGATCAATGGACCCAACACCTGAGAATAGGCCCCTACCTTCTCCTTGAGTATAGGGGCTGGAGCACCAAATATAAATGGTCCATGATGGGCCATTTGGCATTCATCATGGGGAGCCTTCTATACACTCAAACCCCATGCCCTTCCTTCTTCCATTATATAATACACGTGTACTCTTACAAGGAGAATTCTCATTCTTCTAGTGACCATACATGCAGTCTTGGTCATACATGTTTGAAGGGAGGATTGCCTTATGAAAGGTGGCCTGAGGCACTACAGGACCCTTGCTTTTCCCTTTGGAATGACCAACTCTAGAATTCCACTTAGACCCTAAGCCTCTCTTATCTTTTTGAGAGGAAAATGAGTCAATCAGTGGAAGCACAATTTTGGGCTTATTGAATTTAGCAACAAACTTTCTCTCCTTTAGGAGTTTCTATTCAAGATCTAAGATGATCATGTTCTTCTGGCTTATGGTCTCAATTTGGATGATTGAGATGCCCTTTAGTTGGATGACTTCCCTTAGTTTCTATTCCAGCAAGGATGCTGAGTCAGACTGTTGGGAAGCAGCTAGCTGTAGGGAGATAATCTCCTCAGCCCGCTTCTTGGCCAACTTCTTACTTCTTCTCAAAGCATCCAAAATTTCATCATACCTGTCAATCAATTGATTGACATCTACCTTAGTCTCAGAGTCATATACTTCACTAGATGAGGATGCTTCTGAAGTAGGACTAGTCTCATAATATGAACAATAAGAAAAACTAGACAGAGAATGTACCTTTTCTGGACCAGGCTAATCCTGACAGGATTCTTCATCTGACACGGCCATCAGCCCATAATAGCTGTTGAAATCTTCTTCCTTATTATCCTCCTCTGTGCCTTCCATGTAGACAATCAATGTGTCCCATATTTCTTTGGCTGTCTTATAGTGGACCAAGTTCTGGAAGGCGGAGTCATCTATGGCACTTACAATGATGTTTTATGCCCTCTTGTCCATAGCTGCCAAGATGACTTCTTCTCTTGTCATTTTTAGTATAACTCTTTGTAGTCTGGATATCTGCATCTAAGACAAAGACCTTCATGGGGATGGAGGTTCCTTCTTAAACTGTTACAAAGATCCTATGATCATAGGATTCCATGAACTGTCTGACCCTCTCTGTTGGGTATTGTATCCACAATGTACCTGATTTGAAGAAGCCCCTGAACCAGCTAAGGTGAATTGACAATGTATTTGACGATATTTCTTCAAGATTGTGCTTGCAGCTATTCTACGCAAAGTACACACCAATGTCAGGGTGCAGTGGGTTAATATACACGGGTCTGCGAAACGTAATCCCTCATTGAGCAGATCAGTGTGTTGACTTGAAAGTTATCTAGTGTCAACTATCTTCACCTATGGGGGGGGAATAGTGATTTGCAGTCTTTTGCGGAATTAAAAATTAACCTGCACAAGAAAACAAAAACAACCACAACACAGAAACACACAAGCAGTTATAGTGGTTCCCCGATTTTGGTACGTCCACTCTCTGCCTTCGACCTATCTCTCAACAAGGGAAGACTTGGTCACTTCACCAAACGGATTGAAATCCAATCCTCACACTATGAAAGAAACCCTTCCACCCGAAGGAGTCACTACTCCTCTACCACGGGTTTCACCCAACCCTTACAACGAGGAATCAAAGTTCCTTAACAACAAAGTTAAAATAGAATGTATAAGAAATACAAACTACATTTGGAGAACCCGATGTCCCTCTTCGTTTAATGAAGCTTCCTTGATGAAGATGAAGAGTCCACGATCGGAGCACTCTCTTGGAGAGGATCTTCCCGAGATCGGCGGCGGCAAAGGATTACGGTGGCGATGCTTTATAGATCCAAACTTCTTGACGAAGCTAGAAAGGTCTATCAACGATCTTACTTGGATCGATCGTCTCAATCGATTCGGAGGGGAGAAATATTCCCGCTCAACAAATCAAGAGACAAATGATCTCAAGATAGAAACGTGAGACGCTAAGCTTAGCTTCGGTTCTGTCGCCGGACGATCAAAGAGGATCTAAGATCTGCGGCGGCGACAACTTGTGAGCGGCGATGACGGTGGAAGACGTTCCGCGATCGGCTAGGTTACGCTCAGCGGCTTGTTCTTTTTCTCGTGAAGGATTGTCCGTAACTTCAAAATAGATGAGTATATATACTGTAGATTAACCCTTCATGATCGTTGTGGGACCCACCAGAAGAAACCCTAAGCCCGGTCAAACCAGCTCCCGTCAACTTGGTTCGGTCCAACGAGCAGACAAAATTCGCCTAAGGCAAATTCGGCGAGAATCACTAGTGATTCTCGTCGAATCGGCGGGAATCACTCATGATTCCCGTCAAATATGCCTTGGCAGAATTCCTAGTTGAGACACTAGTCAACCTGAGGGAATCGGCGAGAATCAAGACTGATTCTCGCCGAATCGGCGAGAATACAAAGTCATTCTCGACGATTCGGCGAGAATCTCTTAGTGATTCTCGTCGATTCATCCTTAGCAGAATTCTTGAAGGAGTTGAGTCAGCCGGATGCAGTCAGCGGGAATCGGCGAGTGATTCTCGACGATTCGGCGAGAATCACTAGTAATTCCCGTCGAATATAACTTAGACGAATCTTCGTCTTTCTTCCCATGAGTTGGTCTTTGACCCATCTTTGCTCCTCTTCAGCTCTCGATCAATCTCAACCCTGTACTTGAAAATAAGTACACTCCAATAGCGAGAGTACACGTGAGCCAACACACTGATCTGCTAAACGAGGGATTACGTTACGCAGATCCGTGTATATTGACCCACTGCATCCTGACATTGGTGTGTACTTAGCGTGGAATAACTGCAAGCACAACTTGAAGACATATCGTCAAATACATTGTCAATTCACCTTAGCTGGTTCAGAGGCTTCTTCAAATCAGGTACATTGTGGATACAATACCCAATAATCTCCCCCTATTTGAAGAAGCCTAAACCATACAAGCTAAGGTGAATAAAATGGATGGAAGTGAAACACAAACTGAACAATCAGTTGAGAATGAAATTCCATACCATTATCCTTAGAGCATACTGAGCACCTTAGCACCTTAGCCGAGAGGGTAATCTCCCCCTTTTCGGCTTCTATAAACCTGGGACTTTAGCACTTAACACAATGCTCCCCCTCAGTTCTGGCATCTGTGCTCTCTCTTGAGTTCCTTGCAGATGCTCCCCCTTGATCCAAGAGCCTGGAGCCCCTGTAGTCTTCATTCCTCATAGTTTAGCATGCCGAGTTAAGTTTTGAAGAGACTTAACTTGGCCTCGTCTAGGGGCTTTGTGAAGATATCTGAAATCTGCTTATCCATGGGAACATAGCAGAGAGAGATATTTTGTTTTCCACATGCTCCCTAATGAAGTGGTAGTGCACTTCAATATGCTTCGTTCTGCTGTGCGACACCGGATTGTTCGCAATGGCTATAGCACTTGAGGAGTCGCAGTACATTGGTACTCTAAAATGAAGGTCATAATCTTCTAGATGATTTCTGATCCATAGAAGTTGTGCGCAACAGCTGCCTGCTGAGATGTACTCAGATTCAGCCGTGGTGGTTGCGATATAATTCTGCTTCTTACTGTTCCATGAAATAAGCCGTCTTCCGAGGAATTGACACGTCCCGGAACTGCTTTTCCTATCATCCCTGCTTCCTATAAAATCAGCATCTGAAAAGCCTATTAGCTCGACATCATTATTTCTAGGGTACCACAAGCCAAGATTAGGTGTACCTTTAAGGTATCTAAGAATTCGCTTTGCAGCGACATAATGGGATTCCTTAGTGTTCACCTGATATCTGGCACAAACGCATGTGGAGAACATAATATCCGGTCTACTCGCAGTTAGGTAGAGCAGGGATCCAATAATGCTTCTATATTTGGTTTCATCAAAAGGTTTCCCTTTCTCATCCTTGTCCAAAGACATAGTGGATCCCATTGGAGTCCTTATAGAGGTTGCATTCTCCATTCTGAAGTTTTTGAGAAGTTCATTTATGAACTTCGTCTGAGAAATGAAAATTCCATCCTCAGACTGTTTCACTTGAAGTCCCAAGAAATACTTTAGCTCTCCCATACTGCTCATTTCAAACTTTCCTTGCATAAGTTTAGAAAACTTTTTGCAAAGATTGTTGTCCGTTGAGCCGAATATAATGTCATCGACATAGATTTGCACCAGCAAAATCTTGCCTTTGACTTCCCTAAGAAACAATGTCTTATCTATTTTTCCTCTAGAGAACTTGTTATCAAGAAGAAAACTAGACAGAGTCTCATACCAAGCTCGAGGAGCTTGTTTTAAGCCATATAAAGCTTTATTAAGAAAATAAACACTATTAGGAAATGTAGGATTAACAAAACCTGGGGGTTGTGCGACATATACTTCCTCTTTCAGGTTTCCATTTAAGAATGCAGATTTCACGTCCATCTGATAGACAGTGAATCCTTTGTGAGAGGCATATGCCAGGAATAATCAGATCGCCTCGAGCCTTGCAACCGGTGCAAATGTTTGGTCGAAGTCGATCCCCTCCTCCTGTCTGTATCCTTGAGCCACCAGTTTGCCTTGTTCTTGATGATGACACTGTGTTCATCCAATTTGTTTCTGAAGATCCACTTGGTGCCAATCACATTCTGCTTCTTTGGTCTGGGAACCAGCATCCAGACATTACATCTTTCGAATTGATGCAGTTCATCTTGCATGGCCAATATCCATGACGCATCCTTGTTTGCTTCGTCGAACTTCTTTGGCTCAACCTGAGACAAGAAACTAAAGTGCAAAATCTCGTTAATTGTACCTCTGCGAGTTCTGACACCGTCACGAGGATCTCCTATGATTTGATTTCTAGGATGATCCCTCACGTGTCGGAGCTCTAATACCCTGGCATCTGGAGCTCTAACATTTTTTGGGGCACCTTCCTCTTCAGGGAGGATTTCTCCACCTTGACCGTCATCATCTCCGGTCAGCGTTGAGGTGGAGACCTTGACGTACTTGGGAGTTGCATCTTTAGCGGTCTCATCGAGACATAGCTGTTCAAGTCTTGCACCTGCATCGTCAAGAATGCCACTGGAAGAATTACTGTTAGGCAGGCTTCCTTCATCAAATACAACATTAATGGATTCCTCTACCACTAGGGTTTCCTTATTAAAAATCCTATATGCCCGACTATGGCTACTATAACCCATGAATATGCTTTCGAAGCATTTTTCACCAAATTTAGTACGCGGGTACTTCCCGTTATTGAGTACATAGCATCTGCAGCCAAATATCCTTAAATAGGACATGGTTGGTTTCCTGCCTTTCAGTAGCTCATAAGGCGTCTTACGATGATTCTTGTTGATCAATGTCTGATTTTGTACATGAAGAGTCGTATTGACAACCTCTGCCTAGAAGTATTCTGGGAGAGAAGCGTCATTCAACATTGTCGTGCAAGCTTCAATGAGCGTTCTATTTCTCCTCTCCGCAACTCCATTTTGCTGAGGAGTACGCGGGGAGGAAAACTCATGAAAGATACCATGTTCTTCACAAAATTCTGTCATAGACCCAGACTCGAATTCTGTTCCATGGTCACTTCTGATTTTGACCACTGAGCAGTTAAGTTCGTTCTGAATTTGCCTGACAAAACTTGTGAAGATGTCAAACATATCTGACTTTCGTTTTAAGAAGACACCCATGTAAACCGAGAGTGATCATCAACAATCCCTAGCGTATATGATTTGCCTCCCAAGCTATGAACTTGCACTGGACCAAACAAGTCCATATGCAGAAGATAAAGAAATCTGGAAGAGTCTTTGTCTGCAATGCTCTTAAAGGTAGCCCGAGTTTGTTTTCCCTTCTGGCACGCAGGACAGGGGCTATCTTTGATGCACTTAATAATGGGAGCATCCCTTACTAAATTTTTAGAAAACAACATATTAATAGTCTTGAAATTAATATGTGCCAATCTCTTGTGCCATTGTTCACAAAGAGATGCACTGCCTATTGTGACTAGGCACACGGAGGTAGAAGAATCTAAGCTAAGAAAATCTAAAAAAAGATATTTCTGCTCCTAATGCCGGTTAATACCGTCTCCGAAGAGGCACACGATATTATCAGGCATTTATCCTTGCAGAACTTAACGTCATAACCTTTATCACACAACTGGCTTACACTTATCAGGTTATGATTCAACCCTTCAACATATGCCACGTCGGTGATAGAGATTGTACCGTTGGAAATCATACCATAACCTCTTGTGACTCCTTGTTCTGATCCCCCAAAGATGACTTTGGGTCCATTTTCGACTGGAGAGTAATCACGCAGCAGGCTTCTTGTCCCAGTCATATGTCGGGAACATCCACTGTCCAAGTACCAGATTGGAGTTTTGGTGGCCTTTGGACATTCCAGCAAAACAGAATTAATTTCCCTTAGGAACCCAATCGAACTTGGGTCTTAGATTCCTTGTTAGCACACTCCCCCTCGGATGGTTAACCCTACGAGTGGTCGGTCTCGCATTGCTAATATGAGGAGTCTCGTTATATCTCGGATTAAACCAGCAATCCATGGCAAAGTGGCAACCTTTTCCACAGCACCAACAGTCAAATCTGTTGTACCTTTTCCTAGGCTCCTGCTTCACCCTTGGAACGGTGGGTCCAGCCGGGGCCTTGGATCTGGAGGTGGAGCCATCATGATGATGACAGTCACATGATTTCTTCACCTCCTGTTCCTGCTAATAAGGAATCTAGGACCCAATTTCGATTGGGTTCCTAAGGGAAACTGATTATGTTTTGCAGGTATGTCCAAAGGCCACCAAAATGCCTATCTGGTACTTGGACAGTGGATGTTCCCGGCATATGACTGGGACAAGAAGCCTGCTGCGTGATTACTCTCCAGTCGAAAATGGACCCAAAGTCATCTTTGGGGGATCAGAACAAGGAGTCACAAGAGGTTATGGTATGATTTCCAACGGTACAATCTCTATCACCGACGTGGCATATATTGAAGGGTTGAATCATAACCTGATAAGTGTAAGCCAGTTGTGTGATAAAGGTTATGACGTTAAGTTCTGCAAGGATAAATGCCTGATAATATCGTGTGCCTCTTCGGAGACGGTATTAACCGGCATTAGGAGCAGAAATATCTTTTTTTAGATTTTCTTAGCTTAGATTCTTCTACCTCCGTGTGCCTAGTCACAATAGGCAGTGCATCTCTTTGTGAACAATGGCACAAGAGATTGGCACATATTAATTTCAAGACTATTAATATGTTGTTTTCTAAAAATTTAGTAAGGGATGCTCCCATTATTAAGTGCATCAAAGATAGCCCCTGTCCTGCGTGCCAGACGGTATTAACTGGCATTAGGAACACAAATATCTTTTGCTTAGATTTTCATAGCTTAGATTCTTCTACCCCCGTGTGCCTAGTAGCAAAAGGAAGTGCATCTCTTTGTGAATAATGACACAAGAGATTAGCACATTTTAATATCAAGACAATTAATATATTGTTTTCTAAGAACTTAGTAAGGGATGCTCCTACTATTAAGTGCGTCAAAGATACCCCCTGTCCTGTATGCCAGAAAGGCAAATAGACTCGGGCTACCTTTAAGGGAATTGAAGACAAAGACTCCTCCAGATGTCTCTATCTTTTGCATATGGACTTGTTCGGTCCAGTGCAAGTTCATAGCTTAGGAGGCAAATCGTATACGCTAGTGATTGTTGATGATCACTCTCGGTTTACGTGGGTGTTCTTTTTGAAACGAAAGTCAGATACGTTTGATATCTTTATGAGTTTTGTCAAGCAGATTCAGAACGAACTTAACTGCTCGGTGGTCAAAATAAGAAGTGACCATGGAACAGAATTCGAGTCTGGTGCTTTGACAGAATTTTGTGAAGAACTTGGTATCTTTCATGAGTTTTCCTCCCCGCGTACTCCGCAGCAAAATGGAGTTGCGGAGAGGAGAAATAGAACGCTCATTGAAGCATGTACGACAATGTTGAATGACGCCTCTCTTTCAGAGTAATTCTGGGAAGAGGCTGTCAATACAGCTTATCATGTGCAGAACCGAGCGTTGATCAACAAGAATCATCGTAAGACGCCTTATGAGCAATTGAAAGGCAGGAAACCGACCATGTCCTATTTGAGGATTTTTGGCTGCAGATGCTATGTACTCAATAATGGGAAGCACCCACGTACTAAATTCGGTGAAAAATGCTTCGAAGGCATCTTCATGGGCTATAGTAGCCATAGTCGGGCATATAGGGTCTTCAATAAGAAAACCCTAGTTGTAGAGGAGTCTATTAATGTTGTTTTTGATGAAGGAAGTTTGCTTCATAGCAACTCTTCCAGTGGCTTTCTTTAAGATGCAGGGGCAAGGCTTGAACAGTTAAGTCTCGATGAGACTGCAAAAGACGCAACTCCCAAGTACGTCAAGGTTTCCACTTCCACGCCAACTAGAGAAGTTGACGATCAGGATGGAGAAAATCTCCTAGAAGAAGGAGAAGCCTGAGAAGATGTCAGAGCTCCAGATGCCTGACTCCTAGAGCTTTGACATGTGAGGGATCATCCCAGAGATCAGATCATAGGAGATCCTCGTGACGGTGTCAGTACTCGGAGAGGTACAATTAATGAGATTTTGCACCTTAGTTTCCTGTCACAGGTTGAGCCAAAGAAGTTCGACGAAACGAACCAAGATACAGCATGGATATTGGCCATGCAAGATGAACTACATCAATTCGAACGATGCAACGTCTGGACGCTTATTCCCAGACCAAAGAACCAGAATGTGATCGGCACCAAGTGGATCTTCAGAAACAAACTGGATGAACACGGTGTCATCATAAAGAACAAGGCCAGGCTGGTGGATCAAGGTTACAGACAGGAGGAGGGGATTGACTTTGACCAGACCTTTGCACCAGTTGCAAGGCTCGAGACGATCAGATTGTTCCTTGCGTATGCTTCGCACAAAGGATTCACTGTCTATATGATGGACGTGAAATATACATTCCTCAATGGAAAATTGAAAGAGGAAGTATATGTCGCGCAACCCCCAATTTTCTTCTTGAGAACAAATTCTCGAGAGGAAAAATAGATAAGACATTATTTCTTAAGGAAGTCAAAGGCACGATTTTGCTGGTGCAAATCTATGTCAATGACATAATATTCGGCTCAACGGACAACAATCTTTGTAAAAAGTTTTCCAAACTTATACAAGGAAAGTTTTAAATGAGCAGTATGAGCGAGCTAAAGTATTTATTGGGACTTCAAGTGAAACAGTCTGAGGATGGCATTTTCATCTCTCAAACGAAGTTCACAAATGAACTCCTCAAGAAATTCGGAATGGAGAATGCAACCTCTATGAGGACTCCAATGGGATCCACTATGTCTCTGGACAAGGATGAGAAAGGGAAACCTTTTGATGAAACCAAATACAGAAGCATAATTGGATCCCTTCTCTAACTTACTGCTAGTTGACCGGATATTATGTTCTCCACATGCGTTTTTGCCAGATATCAGGTGAACACTAAGGAATCTCATTATGTCGCTGCAAAGCGAATTCTTAGATACCTTAAAGGTACACCAAATCTTGGCTTGTGGTACCCAAGAAACAATGATGTCGAGATGATAGGCTTTTGAGATGCTGACTTTGCAGAAAGCAGGGATGATAGGAAAAGCACTTCCGCGACGTGCCAATTTCTCGGAAGAAGGCTTATTTCATGGAACAGTAAAAAGCAGAATTGTGTCGCAACCTCTACGGTTGAATCTGAGTACATCGCAGCAGGCAGCTGTTGCGCACAACTTCTATGGATCAGAAATCAGCTCAAAGACTATGACTTGCAGTTCAGAGAAATTCTGATGTATTGCGACTCCTCAAGTGCTATAGCCATTATGCACAATCCGGTGTCGCATGGTAGAACGAAGCACATTGAAGTGCGCTAACACTTTATTCGGGAGCATGTGGAAAACAAAGATATCTCTCTCTGTTATGTCCCCACAGATAAGCAGATTGCAGATATCTTCACGAAGCCCCTAGTCGAGGCCAAGTTCAGTCTCTTCAAAACTGAACTCGGTATGCTAAACTATGAGGAATGAAGACTACAGGGGCTCCATACTCTTGGATCAAGGGGGAGCATCCGTAAGGAACTCAAGAGAAAGCACAGATGCAAGATCTGAGGGGGAGCATTGTGTCTCAAGTGCTAAAGTCCAAGATTTGCAGAAGCCGAAAAGGGGGAGATTACCCTCTCGGTTAAGGTGCTAAGGTGCTAAGTCTACTCTAAGGAAACTGGTAATGAATTTTGCTCTAAGGAAACTGGTAATGAATTTCATTCTCAACTGATTGTTCAGTTTATATTTTATTCCCATCTATTTTATTCACCTTAACTTGTAGGGTTTAGGCTTCTTCAAATAAGGGGAGATTGTTGGGTATTGTATCCACAATGTACCCGATTTGAAGAAGCCCCTGAACCAGCTAAGGTGAATTGACAATGTATTTGATGATATTTCTTCAAGATTGTGCATACAGCTATTCTACGCTAAGTATACACCAATGTCAGGGTGCAGTGGGTTAATATACACGGGTCTGCGCAACGTAATCCCTCGTTGAGCAGATCAGTGTGTTGACTCATGTGTGCTCTCTCTATTTGAGTGTACTTATTTTCAAGTACAGGGTTGAGATAATTCAAGAGCAGAGGAGGAGCAAGGATGGGTCAAAGACCAAGTCATGGGAAGAAAGTAGAAAAATCAGCTAAGTCAGAATCGACGGGAATCACTAAGTGATTCTCGCCGATTCGACGAGGATCATTAGTGATTCCCGCCGAATCGTCGAGGATCACTCGCCGATTCCAGCCAACTTCATCCGACTGACAGTTCGCCTTCAAGAATTCTGCTAAGTCAGAATCGACGAGAATCATTAACTGATTCTCGCCAAATCGTCGAGAATGACTTTGCATTCTCGCCGATTCGTCGAGAATCGTCTTGATACTCGCCGAATCCCTCCGGATGGCAAGCTTTTCAACTGAAACTCTACCAAGGATAATTCGATGATAATCATGAGTGATTCCCGCCGACTTCGACGGGAATCACCAATGATTCTCGCCGAATTGGCCTTAGGCAATTTTTATCTACTCGCTGGACCGAACCAAGATAACGGGCGCTGGTTAGACCGGGCTTAGGGTTTCTTCTTGTGGGGCCCACAACGGTCTTGTAGGGATGATCTTCAGTATATATTCGCCTATTTTGAAGTTACGAAATAACAAAAAAAACGAGAAAGGATTACGGCCGCCGAGCGTGACCTAGCCGATCGGGACTTCCTCCCGTCGCCGCTCGCAAACCATCGTCGCTCGCAAAGCAGTCGCCACTGCAGATCACTGATCTTGACTGATCTTCCGATGATAGAACCGAAGCTAAGTAATGCGTCTCACGCTTATCTCTCGAGATCCCTTATCTCTTGATTTGTTGAACGAAGTTAGATCATCTTTCCGAATCGATTGAGACGACCGATCCGATTGAGATCGTTGGTAGACCTTTCTTGCTTCGTCAAGAAGTTTGGATCTATAAAGCATCTCCACTGCAATCATTTGCCGCCGCTGATCTCAGGAAGATCCTTTCCAAGAGAGTGCTCCGGTCGTGGACTCTTCGTCTTCATCAAGAACGCTTCAACGAACGAAGAGGGACATCGGGTTCTCCATACTTGAAGTTTGTATTTTTTTTTACATTCTAATTTTCGTGTTGTTGTAAAGGAATAGTGATTCCTAGTTGCAAGGTTTGGGTGCAACCCGTGGTGGAGGAGTAGTGACTCCTTCGGGTGGAAGGGTTTTCTTCCATAGTGTGAGGATTGGATTTCAATCCGTTTGGTGAAGTGACCGAGTCATCCCTTGTTGGGAGATAGGTCGAAGGGGGAGAGTGGACGTACCCAAATCGGGGAACTACTAAAATTGCTTTTGTGCTTTTCTTTGTTGTGGTTGTTTTCTTGTGCAGGTTATTTTAAATTCCGCAAAAGACTGCAAATCACTTATTCCCCCCCCCCCATAGGTGAAGTTAGTTGACACTAGATAACTTTCACTCTCTTTCCAGATCCCAAAGTTCTCCTTTTTGCAGACTTGAAGCTCCATTGAGCTCCACTCCGTATGGTTCTCTCTCGAGCCCATAAGTACTATACTTTTCGCTACCCTTTAAGATATATTCAAACTGTTATGTCCTTGAGCAACCTCCCTCTGATACCACTTAAAAGTCTTTAATTTCAAGGATAGCTAAATCACCTAGAGAGGGGGGGGGGTAAATAGGTTTCTTAGTCTTTATGAATATATTTTGCTTTTATCTGTTTTATGGTTTGTAATGATTTAGTTACTTTTACTTTCAAGACAATCACACAGACAACACACCAATTTTATAGTGGTTCCTTAGATTATGGGTGCGTCCACTTTCCCTCCCACCTTTCTAACAGCTTGTAGGACAAGACACTTCTCTAATCTTGGCTCCTAAGAGCATACAACACGATCCCACGGGACCACTCAGTCTCCTCCAAGACCTATAGCTCGGGCACAAAGCCCTACAACTCAGTGATCCAAAGATCACCTACCTCGGGCCCTACAACTCAGGCCAAGAGGACAGACCTACCTCAAAGAGAATTACTCTCCTACAACTCATGCACCAAGGCTCTACCTCAGATCCAAAGGATCCTACAACTCAGGCACAAGTGTCCTACAACTCAGAGAGAATGTCTCTTCTACCTCAGGCTCAAAAGCCCTACCTCAGATCCAAACTGGATCCTACTCTCAGGCCAAAGCCCTCCTCAGGCACACAGGCCCTACACTCAGATCTGCAACCAGATCCTACACTCGGCCTTTATATATTCAGGCATACTGCTCATATCCAAAAGGATCCTACATGATGAAAGTGGGTTGGTGAAGTATGACCACCGAGATATGATCTCTGAGTCTACCTTCCTGGACTAAGAGAACTCAACCCAAATTTGACTCCAGGGAAATAGTCCCTGAGCCTTTTGCTTCCTAAATTGAGAAAATCTCAGCCCTATCTTCTTCTTCACAACACCAGAAATTGATCTTTAGCATTTACTATTCTTGGGCTGTGAAGTGCTGCAGCTAGGGTTGACCCTTTGCTGCTTCTTCTTCTGCAGAGATTTCCTTTGAACTTGCTAATGCAGGTGTGAATGCCACCAGCTATCTTTCTTCAGCTTCAAGCAGCTGCTGCTAGGGTTAGACCTTGATTCTTCCTGATCTGAGAAAATCTCAGCCTTAACTTCTTCTCATCAATAAGAATAGATCTTCAGTGAACAGCTGCTTATGCTGGAAGTACCTTGTAGAACTCTGCTTCTTCCTGAACTGAACCAGAAGCTCAATCCTATCTTGTTCTCAGCTCCAGAAGTTGATCTTTTGGATTAGGCTAGGTTGAGCTGAGAAGTCACAGCCGCTTAGGCTTGCTCTTTTCTTCTTCTTACCTCAGTGAGAGAAAGATCACTGAACTGGCTTGTCTTAGGTTATTAGACTTGCACTACTGCAGCAAGGGTTAGACCTCTTCTACTACCTCTTTCTCTCTCAGAAATTACTTTGATCTTGCCATTGATAGTGAAGAGGTCAAAAGTTAACTTTGCTGAACTTTCAGACCAACTGATTTGAACTTTTTTTTCAGACTCTACAATAATGGCGAGGGAGAAGACGAATTCCAACTGAATTTCCAAAAGCTTATTTCTTTGATCTGATCTCTACCTTTTTTATTCCGCCGATCAACGACTCTTTGACCTACGGGACCCACACAATGAGTTGGCATCTGTAACCTTGCTTTAATATCCAAAAGTTGTACAATAGGCATGCGACGCCGTTAGTCAGGTATTGTAGCCATCCTACAACATTTTGAATTTTGATGACGTCAGCATCTGTGGACATAGTCAAATTCAAACACTTTAGTATTGGTGTTGAGTAAACAAGATTCACTCAACGCCAAAACACTAAGACAGATTTCTATCTTACTCAGGCGTTGAGAACATTGAGTGAACAAGCATCACTCAACGCTTTTGGCCTAAGCCAATCTTTCTACATAAAAAGCATTAAGTGCGTTGAGTGAACAAGCTTCACTCAATGCTTTTGGCCTTAGTCCATCTTTCTGCATCTCAGGCATTGAGAGCGTTTAGTGAGCCTTCATCACTCAACGCTTTTTGCCTTAGCCAATCTTTCTGTACCAGTAGGCGTTGAGTGAGCCTCATTCACTCAACGCCAAAGTACTTAGACAGTTTTCTATCACTAGGCATTGAGTGAGCCTTCATCACTCAATGCCAAAACCCTTAGTTGCATTCCTGAATGAAGCGTTGAGTGTATCTTCTTCACTCAACACTTTCTACTTTAGCTTATTATTTAGATGAAGCATTGAGTGAATAGCCTTCAGTCAATGCTTCTGTACTTAGACAGATTTTTTGTTAGCTATGGCGGCGAGTGCATTGAGTGAGCCTTCATCACTCAACTCTATCTATAATTTTGTAGTCTTAAATTCTTAGGCGTCGAGTGAGCCTTCATCAATCGACGCTTATGTACTTAACTAGATTTCTTTACTGTCAAAGATAAAAAATTTTACCATCTGAGCTTTACTCAAAGCTTTTTGTAGTATGACGTTGAGTGAACTGCCTTCACTCAATGCATGTGGACTTAACCACTTTTTTAACTTGCAAATAGTCAGGCTTTTACTGACTTTACTTTACTCAACCCTTCTTACTATATGACATTGAGTGAACTGGCTTCACTCAATTCCTGTGGACTTAGCCACTTTCCTACCTTGCGAATATTGAAGGGCTTTTACTATCCTGTCTTCTCTTAGCGCTTTTTGGCATCTAGTGTTGAGTGAGCTTGATTCACTCAACGCCTATGAACTTAACCACATTTCTTTGCATCTGGTATTGTGTGAGCTGTCCTTACTCAATGCTTATGGACTTAGACAGAGTATCTATCTCTCCACCTTCCTACCTTGTGAGCACCTGTCACCATCACTTAGACAACCTGTCTAAACTTGTTCCAAGGAACATCCTGCACATATTGAACTTGAATAATATCAAATATAATTATGCTTTCAGTATTGATTATGATTGTAAGACCCCATTTTTTTCTTTCTAAACACCGGGGTCTTAGGCCCAGAACAGCCGCTTTACGGTGACACCTTCACGCCCTAAAGGGTCATCACCACGAAACGCCGATTCTGTCGGCCGATCTGATCACAGAAAATCAACCAAAGTAGAGTAAATACAAGTGAGGTAAAAAACTCTAACCGAATGTCCACAATAAAATCACATCAGAGTAATAAAATCTCCACGAAGGGAGAGTCCACAAAATATAAAAGTACTGAAACTAAGGGCTTAAGACCGATACATCAAATCCTCACTACATAGTCACTCAAGCGGAAGCAAAATAAATCACTACTGAGACCAGGGACTCACAATCCCAGCTGTCTGAACTCCTGAGCTAGACTGCCCTATGTCCAAACGGGTCGACCTCCGAGGCTGCTCCTCCATGCTGGGCTCCACGATCCCTTAAATGATGTGGTCCAAAAATCGTTAGTCTATAAGACTAAGTCCTATCATCCCCCACCCCTTCTCCCATGGCCCCTAGGCACCGAGTGGAGAGGAAGAAAGGGGAGGACTTGAAGGTGGAGAGTAATCAAGAAAACAGATGACAGCGGACCTATACTAGCAATTTTATAGTACATGTGGCAGTAAAGTAAAATATGAAAAGTAACCTTAACTTATGTGCGGAAACGTATACGCCAAGGGATCTTCAGCAGGGCTCCCATCGTATAAAGAGTCCCATACAAATTTATACATTGGGGTGTCAATTATTAACAACAATATATATATAAAGAATTTGACCTTAATTTATAAACTTACCCACACAAGCTTATAGACCAAGGGGTCATTTTGCAAGTCCTATTGTGTAAGCGTCCAATACCACTTACACAATAGGTGATAGGGGTTATATGCAATGATTATGTTATGATATGCTAGTGGGTTATGATGCGATCATGCAAGTGCAACTCACCCACCCGACTCTGTGTACACAGACCTTTAGTTCCCCCTTTCTAAAGCCTCACCTCCCAGGATACCTCCGTAGTGGCAGACGGAAGCGGTGGGTTGGTCCTCGCCCACCTCTAAACCAGTAAAGAACTACCGGTCAGACCTATCGTACGACTCAACGCTTGGTGCACGAAGCAGACTCCTGCATACTCTTGCCGGCTGGTGCACCGGACTTCTGTTGGCGAAGTACTAACCATACTTGCCGAGCCAACGTATTAGCGTCGGTGCATCAACCACTAACACCGAGGGTCGACCACCTTATAACTTATGCACATGCAATATTAATACATTTCCCACCGAGTCAAAGCTCCCCGGACTATCCCGTCTTTTCCAATTATCAATCGGGCCTCTGGCCCGCCAGGCTATCCCGCCCGTCTCCACAACCACCGAGCCTACCGCTCGAATATCTTAGTCAAACTAACTTCCCGAGACACCAGGGTGTGTGAAAGTGAACCCCTAATTATTCTAGTTGCTCTTTAAGATTTATCACTCCTACAGTTTATGTTAGCCTAGGACTGCCCCTGGTATACCCCGTGAAAGGCTCTCAAACGGCACTAGGAACTATGATGGTATCTGAAGCCCATCATTCCATTTCGTAAGGCACTTATTATTATTGGTTGATTCCCTTACCCATTCCCGTTTCATATTAAGCTAGATCTATCCAAGGGTGATTTTGACCTTCCGACTCAGCGGGATAAGACGATCTTTCGTCGATCCCGAACACCACCTAACACTAGTCAACCTCACACTCTACTAATCTTATCTTCCAATGATGAACTCCTTTATTTACCCAAACCATCAACCTTCTAAGGATCCAACTCCTCAAATTCATTATCCACTCTAGTTCAGTTTCCGTAGTTACTATAAGCAGACCACCCTATACTATATGAGTTGTGTAAAGAAGGCACTCTGGATTGTCTTCCAAATCTCCTATAAAATTTATCGGAGGTCTATCATAACAAGTTTAGTCTAAAATCAGAGATTCATATTTTTTCTAATTAATTTGATATTTATTGAATTTTCCCAAATGTTTGGCCATGGGCAATTTGAACATAAACTATATGATCTACTCAAGTAATGGTCACCCAAAAATTATGATCACTAAATAACAGAGATATATTACTAGATACTAATTTCCATAATTTTTCAGAAAATATCTGACCTCTAATTAATTTATCCAAAATAATTCCCTTAATCATATGTAAAGGAGGAAGTACAAAAGTTATTCATCAGAAAATTATATAAAAATTTTAAAATCTTAATATGGTGCAGAAAGGGTCATTGTGAAAAAATCATAATTTTACAGGCTTGCTAGACACCAAAATAAATTTAATTAAATTTTCATGAGAAACAATACTTAATGAAGCAAACCTTAGAAATAATCTTCCAAAAATCCCATAAAAATTCACAGAGCTTTAAAACATAATAAAAAGTCCTCTGGCTAAAGTTCATTAATTTCCAGCAAGTAGTTACTTCATAATAAATTTCCAAGTAAATAATACAAATTACTAAATTGTTAATGAAGTATCCAAAATAATAATCCTAAATTCATAACAAAATCTCCAGAGCTTTTACTAAATGTAAACACTAACCTACCCAAATCTCATCACTGTTCAATTAGTTTTAGTGACATTTTCTATCACTACAAGGTTTGTGCCTAAACTATGGTTAGAGTTTTGAGGAACCTATTCACCGTAGAATCTATTTTAGATTTCTTCCATAGGATTCTACCTACCCTAGAATTCTCTCTCCCAAGTATTAAATCCTTTCAAGGTCAACTGACCCCTTGCCCTTCACAACCCTCAGAAGCCCTCTCTTAGGGTTTGAGTTTGGATCCAAGGGTAAAACAATCCTAAACCACTCCATATTCCCTAAGAGGGTGATAGTGGTCCTACCAAGTCAGTGGACAAAATTACAGCCTCTGTTGAGGTGATTTGACCACTCAAACATCAAAAATAGCTCTTTGACCTAAATAACCCTATAAGGGTATACCAAGGGTTGGATCAATACCTAAACAAAACAACTCCAAATGAGATGAAAATTTTACCAGAGTCCTAGCATGCCCTCTAAGATCACCCACCCAAATTTGGGGGAGTTTTGATATGTTTAGGAGACCTAAATAATTTATTCATGGATTATTAAATTTTTCTAAGAACTATAGAAAAATGTTCTCCAAAAATTCCCATTTTTGGACAGGCCCTAGGTATAGCTAGGGTAGGCCCCCTGCCCAAATTTCAGATCATTTGGAAAGGGATGAAGGGTTGGCATCCATTTGAATCTCAGGATAACCCTAGTTATAGGCCCCATCAAAATGGGTTCTGTGGTCAAACCACTTACCCAAACGAGTTGAAATAAATTTTAAAATAATCTAGACTCGAAGGGATACAACTTCTGTGACTGGCCATGTTTCCTAAAGCAGTCTCTAAGTGCCTCGTTTAACGACATAAAAATGTGCAAGTTAAAGGGGGTAACAAATAACAATATTATGTATATAAATATAATATTTAAGTATTATAGTTACTGTTCATCTTCTCAAAAAAACCGAACCAGCAACCCTAAAAAACGCTTAAAACCTGTAGCTTTGCATGAGCAACAACCGACCATTTGGCCTCCTCCCTGGCCAGCCACCGCCACCACCACCTCCGTTGAGGTGAGGGCTACCGTCAGGGGGCGGCACGACCGCCGGAGAGGCAGTTTCCGGTGAACCCGACCACCATGTTTTTTTGGAAAAAACCATGGAAATGAAAACATGGATCAGCTCAATTGAGTCTGATTCTTGGCCTAAACGATTCCTATGATCTACCCATGAAAGAAGGAGTAGAGGAGGACCTTCAACCGAGCTTGGTTGCGAGTGTAGTGGTGGTGTGCCATGGTCGGTGGTGGAGCTTTCCGATGCTTTGCAACACTACCAACTGACTCAGCTCCTTCAGTGGGATTGTGGAAACTCCTCCTCTGAGTCCAGGGATGCTTTTAAGAAGGCTAGATGGGGGGAGAGGAAGGGTCATGACTTCAAAGACATTTATGGTCATGAAGGATAATTTCGGCCATGCCTTGGGTTAACTATTTCCAGCCTTGAACAGCCTTGAAAACCCCTTGAACTTCTCCTATTTCAGCAAGGGAGATGAATCCATTCTTTGTAAATGAAGGGAGAAGTCCCTTGGCCTCCCTTGGCCATGAATGGCTCTCTTTCTAACTTTCTCTCTCCTCCATTAAAGGTCAAATAGAGCTTGCTCTCTACTAGTCATCATGAACGAATTTGTTCATCTCCCTAGCCTATTGGCAGCCCATAAAATCATTATTATTAATTAAAATAAAGTTAGCCCAAGTGGGGGAAAATGGGCTTGAGCTTGGGTTAACCCATTTGGGCTAATTTGACTTAACCTTAAGGTAGAGTTGACCTTGGTCAACATGACCATTTGGGTTAACTCCATTGGGTCCTTGGTGACTCATTGGCCTACCCTAAGGTCTATGTAGGGTTGGGTAGGGTTGACTTGGCACCTTGGAGTTCACTTGACTCTTAGTAAGGGCACTTTGACTACTTTGGGGCTAGAGTTGACTTGGGTCAACTTGGCCTCTAGGACTGAACCCAATGTGTCCTTGGTGACCCATTGACACCACTTTAGGTCTAGTAAGACTTGGTCAAGATTGGTTGGGCACATTATAGGCCAAATGCCCTTAGTTAGGGCATCTTGCCCAATTTAGGCCTATAGTGGTCCTAGGTCAAATTGGCCACTTTGGGTTGACTCTAAAGGACCCCTAAGGCTCTAGTGGACCATCTAATAGGTTAGTGATGTTGTGGTGGGGACATGGAGTCATGGTGAAGCCCTAAGGTCAATCCCTAGGTTTGGTGATGAGGTTGTGCCATAGACAGACCAAGGTGATTCTCACCTTGGCCTTGATCACCTGGCCCTTTTTAGCTTCCTAGGGTTTTGTCATGAACTAGTCATGACCAAAACCACTCTTAGGGGTTTAGTTGTAAATTGGATGTTACAAATCCCAATAAACAAAAAAAAATTCATCCTTGAAATCAAGGTTTAGCCTACGAGAATTTCTATCGAAGAAAAAGAACCTTGTAACATCCCATAAGAAGTGAAAGATTACATCACGACACCATGTTTGCTAAGTGAGGTTTAAAGGGAAACCTAAATCTATGACTAATTCGCCCAATTGGCAAAGCCAAGACCCCAATAAACAAAAGATTAGCCTCTACTCTTCCTAGGGCAGTCCTACTAGTTTAAAATAGGAAGGTAAATTAAACATCCTGAGAGGTTGTTAGGTATACCTGACTGAACAGCTTTGGATACTTTTGTCGCATCAGGTCCTGTGGTTCCCAAGTATGCTCCTCCTGGCCGTGGTTCCTCCACAGAACTTTGACTAACGGAACCTTCTTGCGACGCAAGATCCGTACTCCTCTATCCTCGATCCAAACTGGCTCCAAGTGAACTGACCGTTCTGAAGCTACCGGCCTATCTGTGGTCGAAATCTGCTGTTCCGGGCGTAGTAGAGCCCTCCTAAGTGAAGAAATATGGAACATGTCGTGTAAACAAGCCAGTTCCAGTGGCAACTCTAGCCTATAAGCTAGGGGGCCGATCCGCTCCAGGATCTTGTAAGGGCCCATATACCTAGGGATGAGCTTCTTCTTCCGACCACGGACCCGTGAAACTCTGTGCATGGGCCGGATCTTCAAGAAAACCCAGTCTCTTACCTAAAACTCTACCCGGTGGTGTCAGGCATCGTAATACTTCGCTTGTCGGCTCTGCGCTTCCAACATTCTGTCCCGTATCAGTCTCACCTGAGCCTCGGTGACTTCGACAAAATCCGATCCCAACACCTTCGGATCCTCGTCCTGAATCCCTGAAAGCAGAGTCCTACATCTCCTTCCGTACAATGCTTCATAAGGAGCCATCCCTATGTTAGACTGGTAGCTGTTGTTATAGGAGAACTCAACCAGTGGTAAAAGCTTCTCCCAAGGTTCGTTTCGATCCAAAATGCATAGCCTTAGGAGGTCCTCCAATGTCCGGTTGGTGCGTTCCATCTGCCCATCCGTCTGGGGATGAAATGTTGTGCTGAAGGTCAGCCACGTGCCTAAGTAAGTCTGCACGGATCTCCACTCCCTAGATGTGAACCAACCATCCCGATCCGACATGATCATCCTGGGCACCCCGTGGTAACGAATGAACTACTCTACGAATCTCCGCACTAGTACCCCAATCGAGTCATCTTTTCTGATCGGAATGAATCTGGCAGCCTTCGTCAGCCGATCGACGATGACCCAAATCGAATCATTTCCCGTCCGTGATCGGGGGAGGCCATGAATGAAATCCATCGCGATGTCCTCAAATTTCTACTCCGGCACAGGAAGTGGCTGTAGCAATCCTGCGGGGTTTCTGCACTCCGCCTTCACCAGCTGGCATGCCTCGCAATGAGTCACGAAGTATGTAATGTCCTTCTTTATCCCCGGCCAGAACATCGTCTTCTTCAAGTCTGTTGTCATCTTGGTGATCCCCGGGTGTATAGAATATCTGCTACAATGTGCTTCCGCCATGATGTCCTCCCGAACCTGACCTCCTGCGAGTATATCGCCCCTGCATATGAAATATAGCAATCCATCTCTCAGTGAATAATCTCCCGTTGAACCCTCCTCCAAGGCTTGAAATATCGTCTCTACCCGTGCATCTGTCTTTTGTCCGTCCCGGATGCGGTCCCGAATATCATCTATGGCAACCATCGATACTAGATACTCCATATATAGCTCTGAATCATTCTCGGATAGAAGGGATATTTGCATATCCTTGAAAGACCGGACTAGCTCCATGGACATTAGTTATGGTCCCTTCCCTGAGGTATCTCCTCTCCGGCTTAGAGTATTTGCCACCACGTTCTCCTTCCCAGGATGGTAGTGCATGGTGTACTGGTAATCCGACAGGAACTCCACCCAACATCTCTGTCTGATGTTGAGTTCCTTCTATGTGTCCACGTATTTCAAATTCTTGTGATCTGAGAAGATGTCACAGTGAAGCCTGTAGAGGTAGTGTCGCCAAATCTTCAGAGCAAAGATCACTACACCCATCTCCAGATCATGCACCAGATAGTTCTTCTCATGTATCTTCAGTTGTCGGGAGGCGTGGGCTATTACGTGCCCATTCTGCATTAGAATGGCACCCATCCCCTGGTAGGAGGCGTCCGTGTACACCTTGAATCCCTCCCTTCCCGACGGAAGAGAGAGAATGGGAGCCGAGGTAAGCCGACCTTTCAACTCCATAAAGGCCGCCTCGCACTGTGGCATCCAAACGAAAGGGGATTCCTTCTTCGTCAGGGATGTAAGAGGGAGTGCAATCTGGAAAAATCCTTCGAAGAACTTCCGGTAATATCCGGCAAGTCCCAGGAAGCTTTGTACATCCGTGGATGTCTTCAACGGTGGCCAATCCTGAACTGCCCGAATCTTGGCCGGGTCTACTGCCAACCCAGCACCGCTGATAATATGACCTAAGAAGGCCACCTCCTTTAACCAAAACTGGCATTTACTGAACTTCGCGTATAGCTGGTGCTCCCTTAGCCTCTCTAGAGTCAACGTTAGGTGTCGTGTATGCTCCTCCTCCATCCTTGAGTAGATGAGGATGTCGTCAATAAATACGATGATGAATACATCCAAATACTCCTCAAATACCCTGTTCATGAGGTTTGTAAATGCTGACGACGCATTTGTGAGCCCGAAGGGCATCACTGTAAACTAAAATAGTCCGTACCTACTACTGAAGGCGGTCTTCGGAATGTCCTCCTCTCAAATCCGTAGCTAGTAATAACCTGACCTCAAGTCAATTTTCGAGAAGAAATGCGCTCCTTCCAGTTGATCGAACAACTCGTCAATCCGTGGCAGCGGGTATGTATTCCGGACCGTCAGTCTGTTCAGTGCTCGATAATCAATACACAAGCGGAGACTTCCGTCCTTCTTCTTGACGAATAGAACCGGGGCTCCCCACGGTGAAGAGCTTGGCCGGACAAACCCTACCTCTACTAGTTCCTACAACTGACTTCGGAACTCTGTTAACTCCTCCGGGGCCATCCGGTAAGGGGCCCTAGATGCCGGCTTGTCCCCCGACATAAGCTGTATTTGGAAGTCCTGCTCTCGGTGCGGAGGTAGTCCTGGCAGTTTCTCTGGGAAGAAGTCAGCAAAATCTCGCACCACCGGGATGTCTATCACAGAATCCTTGACCTACGCCATCTCAAATAGAATCTGATAAACCTCCTCTCCCTGCAGATGGGCCTTAACGGCCTGTACTGAAGATAAGAGTATACAAGAGGCAGGTCTTATACCTTCGATGATAATGAAAGAGTCCCCGTGCCTCACGGAGATCCTCTTTGCTTGATGATGACTAGTTTTAGTCATCGTTTTTGGAGTAATTTAGTAGCTTAATTACCTTAGTTTATTTATAATTTATGCCTGTTATTTCATGTTTTAATATTTTTCTATAATATATTAAAATTACTAGTTTTATTATAGTTTTATTGTTTTGTCGCAATTTTATTTTATGAAAATATATAGTTTTATTATATTATTATACTTGTTATGTATTATGTTTCATGTTTGTCTAAATTTAAGTTATAAATGTGTTATGTGTTATGTTTGTTAAGTTTATTATAATTAATGTTATGTTAGTTTTTATTTTTCACTTTTATTTTATGTTTTATATTATCATGTTATAAAGTTTCTAATGTATGTTTTATTTATACTTTGTAGGTTCAAGTGCAGCCCACCTACATGGCCGGCCACTATTGGTGCAGCCCAAGCTCAAGTGAAACCCCCTACCCGAGCCTACAAGTCCAAGCAGCCCTCCAATCATTCTTGGATCAGCCCATCAAGCAAACATGTCAACCCGAGCCCTCACAAAGCCCACCTAGCAGCCCACTACATGCTACCCGAGCCCCTCTCTCCATCAATTAATTAATTGCATGCATTCTCCCTATAGCCGGCCACACCCTCTCTTTCCCACTCTCATGCATGCATCTTGCCACCTTTTAATTTCTCTCTCTCCCCACTATTATTATTTTCTCTCTTCATTATTGCATGCATTATTCCCCCCTCTACTTCTCCTCCACATTCATCTCTCTTCCCTTTATTATTTCCTTCTACACACTTCCATTCATCCCCCCTTCTCTTTATTTTATATTTTCCATTTTATTTCATTTAATATAATACAATGCATGTAGCCCCTCCTCTCTCCCCTCATTTAAACTCATGCATGAACCTTCTCCCCTATGTGGCCGGCCACCCTTAGGCTTCCCCTACATTTCCTTGCCTTCTAGATCCTTCTCCTTCATTTATAAAAGGAGACCCTTCCCTCTTGTTTATGTTAAGTAGTTTTTGGTAGAGAGTGTTATGGTAGAGAGTGTTAGTAGTTCTCTTCTCTTCTTTCCTTGTTGCTAAGTAGATTTCTTTCTTCATTGTTGTAAGTCCTCTTACTAGTGCAATATTATCTCGTCTTTATTTTGTGTACTTCTCTTTATTTAAGCAATGAAAATACTTTCTTCTTCTTTTATTTTGGTTTTCTTTCTTATCATGCGTAGCTAAATAATTTTTGTGCCCGATCGCGATGATCTTTGCGATATAATAACGTATCTTTATTTTTATGTTTTCCTTTGTAGTTTTCTATTTTGATCCTTCCTTGAATTATTTTGTATCGACTCCGTATTTCTAGTATACGGTAGTAGATTCCGATCTCATATTTGAGTAGCCGAGAGGCTCGTGAATATGAAAGATCACTCAAGGAAGGAAGGAGTTGAACGCACCCCTAGAGATAGGATGACGTAAATCCTCCGGATTGGAGTCAAATCCAATAGTGCGGGTCACCTCGATAATGCGACTTTAGGCCATTTTGACTTGTAAAGAGATTTCGGTCAAAACGTCTATAAGTTAGGGGATTTAATGCTCTAGCGAGATTACTTACTAATATCGGATCCGTCACGGTCTTAATAGAATTACAAATGTTAAACTAATTTATTCCGTTATTTTATTTCAAAGTGAATCGTCGATCGAGCACTCTTTTCGCAATATTTTATTTCTCTTTTAATTAAGTTTAGTTTATTTTAATTTTCAAACTCATTAATCGTTCGGTAGGATAATAGAGTCGTTGTGAGTAATAGTACTTGCCTGCCCCGAGTTTTTATACGACCTTGATATTTTTCATATCCTATGTTATATTTCGATAGGTACACTTGCCTTAATCGAGTATAGATTGGAGAATACGATTCTCTCTATCACTTGGCAATCAATTTGGGCCATGTTCCAGTGCAGCCATACCATGCCCAGGATCAAGTCGTAGTCCGTCAACTTCAAAAGCATCACTGAAGCCTCAAACGCCTTTCCACCGATTTCTACCTCCATGTTGCAGTGGCCCGAGGTAAGGAGTTCAGATCCATCGGGTAGTCACACCCTCATCTCCGAGCCCGTGAATCGCTCTACACCTTCCAGTCCTTCTACGAACTTCTCCGACACGAAGGAGTGAGAAGATCCGGTATCGAAAAGCGTGCGGGCAGGCTTGCCGCTGATGAAGACTATACCTGGGGTGGTTAAATGTCTTAGGATTCTATAACGAGTTTTCTTTCCTATTTATTCTATCTGGTGTAGTTCTACAAATTTGTCAACTGAGAAAGGGGAATTCTTTTTAAACAATTAAACATCTCGGCAAACCTACTATGACCTGCTCTGGGTTTCGAGGCTGCGTAAGGTCCAAAGCATACACCTGCTCCCTCTCTTGTCTATGATCTCCCCCTAGTATCCATGTCCTCGGCCACGACCTCGGCCTCCAAAATACTTCGCTGGCTGGGCAGCCGGTGGAGCTGGTGGGGGTGCCCCTCTCATAGGGAAATTTCTGCGGATGTGCCCAACCTGATGGGAGTGGAAGCACTCTTGCGGGGGATATGTCATTCCCCCGGGTCTCTAGCCCTCCCGTGTCTGAAGAGGTGGTGGAGCCACCACCACTGGCTCCCATGTTTCCTGTCTTGCCTCCTAACGAGGCTGGTCCTCGACCCTTCTCCCGTCCGTGATACGGGCTTATCTCTGATCATTCCTTGCTCCTTGACCCTGATCCTCCGCTGGCCGTTTCTGGCCCCGAGTAGCTTGCCAATCAGCCTCTATCCTCTTAGCCATCTCTAACATCCGAGGTATTGGCCTGTCAGATATGAATAGAAGGGCCTCCCTCAAGTCCTCCCACAGGCCCTTATAGAACCTCTTAATGTATCCTGCCTCATCCAGCTGATAGGAGTCCGCAAATCGGGATAAATGGTTGAACTCCCGGTGGTATTCTACCACTGTCTTATTGTCCTGCTTCAGCTGCAGGAACCTGTCCTCCAACTCATCCTTAGCCGACTATGGAACAAAATGATCCAGTAACGCGGCCCTGAACTCCTCCCAAGTAATCTCTGCAATCTCCATATCCGCAAAAGTCGTGTCCAGCAACGTCTTCAACCATCCCTTGGCGTGAGACTCCAAGCAAGAGACCACTAATAGCACCCTCTCCTCCCAAGGGCACCATATCTCGGTCAACATCTTGTACATAATGTCCAGCCATTCTTCCGTCCGAACGGCTGACTCTGTCCCTAAGTAGGATGGGGGAGAGAGTCCTCGGAAGATGCTCAGTCAGTTGGCCCCCGTGTTTGGCTGCGGAGCCAAAACCTGCTGGGTCCTGAAAGCCTCCATAATGGCTGTCAGAGTCTGCCCCATCTCTGACTGTAGGAACGGAGTGGGGACCGGGGGAGGTGGTGCAACATTCGGAGTCTGCTGGACTCCGCCCTGTGGTGTAGGCTGTGCTGGAGGCTGCATATCAAAAACCATCTGTAAGCAATTGACTCAAGCCTAATTAGTAGTGGACAATTACATGTGATCCCCACATGGGCACACCACGCTTTCGCTTCTTAGTTTGTCGTCAAACTAAACCTGCGTGGGGGTGACCCAGGGATTTGTGGACTGGTACTTTTCCGATCGAGGTTCCTCTGATACCACTTGTAAGACCCCATTTTTTCTTTCTAAACACCGGGGTCTTAGGCCCAGAACTGCCGCTTTGCGATGACACCTTCACGCCCTGAAGGGTCATCACCGTGAAATGCCGATTCTGCCGGCCGATTTGATCACAGAAAAGCAACAAAAGTAGAGTAAATACAAGTGAGGTAAAAAACTCTAACCGAATGTCCACAATAAAATCACATCAGAGTAATAAAATCTCCACGAATGGAGAGTCCACAAAATCTAAAAGTACTGAAACTAAGGGCTTAAGCCCGATACATCAAATCCTCACTACATAGTCACTCAAGCAAGAGCAAAATAAATCACTACTAAGATCAGGGACTCACAGTCCCAGATGTCTGAACTCCTAAGCTAGACTGCCCTATCTTCAAACGGGCCGACCTCCGGGGCGGTTCCTCTATGCTGGGCTCCACAATCCCCTAAATGATATTGTCCGAAAACCGTTAGTCTATAAGACTAAGTCCTATCATCCCCCACCCCTTCTCTCATGGCCCCTAGGCACTGAGCGGAGAGGAATAAAGGGGAGGACTTGAAGGTGTAGATTAATCAAGAAAACAGATGACAGCGGACCTACACTAGCAATTTTATAGTACATGTGGCAGTAAAGTAAAGTATGAAAAGTAACCTTAACTTATGTGCGGAAACACATATGCCAAGGGATCTTTTGCAGGGCTCCCATCATATAAAGAGTCTCATACCAATTTATACGTTGGGGTGTCGGTTATTGACAACAATATATATATATAAAGAATTTGACCTTAATTTATAAACTTGCCCACACAAGCTTATAGACCAAGGGGTCATTTTGCAAGTCCTATTGTGTAAGCGTCCCATACCACTTACACAATAGGTGACAGGGGTTATATGCAATGATTGTATTATGACATTCTAGTGGGTTATGATGCGATCATGAAAGTGCAACTCACCCACCCGACTCTGTGTACACAGACCTTTAGTTCCCCCTTTCTGGAGCCTCACCTCCCAGGATACCTCTGTAGTGGAAGACGGAAGTGGTGGGTTGGGCCTCGCCCACCTATAAACAAGTAAAGCACTATCGGTCAGACCTATCATACTCCTTAATGATTGGTGCACGAAGCGGACTCCTGCGTATTCTTGCCGGCTGGCGTACCGGACTTCTGTTTGCGAAGTGCTAATAACACTTGCCGAGCCAACGTATTAGCGTCGGTTCATCGACCACTAACACCGAGGGCCCACCACCTTATAACTTATGCACATGCAATATTAATACATTTCCCACCATGCCAAAGCTCCCCGGACTATCCCGTTCGTTCTAATTATCAACCGGGCCTCTGGCCCGCCAGACTATACCACCCATATCCACAACCACCGAGCCTACCGCTCGAATATCCTAGTTAAACTAACTTACCGAGACACCGGGGTGTGTGAAAGTGAACCCCTAATTATTCTAGTTGCTCTTTAAGATTTATCACTCCTAAAGTTTACGTTAGCCTAGGAATGCCCCCGGTATACCCCGTGAAGGGCTCTCAAAGGGCACTAGGAACTATGATGGTATTTGAAGTCCATCGTTCCCTTTTGCAAGACACTTATTGTTATTGGTTGATTCCCTTACCCATTCATGTTTCATATTACGCTAGATTTATCCTAGGGTGATTTTGACCTTCCCACTCCACGGGATAAGACGATCTTTCGTCGATCCCGAGCACCACCTAACACTAGTCAACCTCACACTCTACTAATCCTATCTTCCAATGATGAAATCCTTTATTTACCCAAACCAGCAACATTCTAAGGATCTAACTCCTCAAATTTATTATCCACTCCAGTTCAGTTTCCGCGGTTACTATAAGCAGACCACCCTATACTATATGAGATGTGTAAAGAAGGCACTCCGGATTATCTTCCAAATCTCCTATAAAATTTATCGGAGGTCTATCATAATAAGTTTAGTCTAAAATCAGAGATTCATAATTTTTCTAATTAATTTGATATTTATTGAATTTTCCCAAATGTTTGGTCATGGGCAATTTGAACATGAACTATATGATCTACTCAAGTAATGGCCACCTAAAATTCTGATCACTAAATAACAGAGATATATTACTAGATACTAATTTCCATAATTTTTCAGAAAATATCTGACCTCTAATTAATTTATCCAAAATAATTTCCTTAATCATATGTAAAGGAGCAAGTACCAAAGTTATTCATCAGAAAATTATATACAAATTACAGAATTGTAATATGGTGCAGAAAGGGTCATTATGCAAAAATCATAATTTTACAGGCTTGCTAGACACCAAAATAAATTTAATTAAGTTTTCATGGGAAATAATATTTAATAAAGCAACCCTTAGAAATAATCTTCCAAAAATCTCATAAAAATTCACAGAGCTTTAAAACATAATAAAAAGTACTCTTGCTAAAGTTCATCAATTTCTAGTAAGTAGTTACTTCATAATAAAATTTTAAGTAAATAATACATATTACTAATTGTTAATGAAGTATCCAAAATAATAATCCTAAATTCATAACAAAATCTCCAGAGCTTTTACTAACTTTAAACACTAACCTACCCAAATCTCATCATTGTTCAGTGAGTTTTAGTGACATTTTCTATCACTACAAGGTTTGTGCCCTAAACAAGGGTTAGGGTTTTGAGGGACCTATTCCCCTAGAATCTATTTTATATTTCTTCCAGAGTATTCTAACTACATTAGAATTCTCTCTCCCAATTTTGAAATCCTTTCAAGGTCAACTGACCCCTTGCCCTTCACAACTATCAAAAGCCCTCTCTTAGGGTTTGAGTTCAGATCCAAGGGTAAAACAATCCTAAACCACTCCATATTCCCTAAGAGGGTGATAGTTGTCCTACCAAGTCAGTGGTCAAAATTACAGCCTCTGTTGAGGTGATTTGACCACTCAAACATCAAAAATATCTCTTTGACCTAAATAACCCTATAAGGGTATACCTAGGGTTGGATTAATACCTAACCAAAACATCTAAAAATGAGATGAAAATTTTACCAGAGTCCTAACATGCCCTCTAAGACCACCGACCCAAATTTGGGGGAGTTTTGACATGTTTAGGACACCTAAATAATTTATTCATGGATTATTAAATTTTTTTAAGAACTATAGAAAAATGTTCTCCAAAAATTCCCATTTTTGGACAGGCCCTAGGTATAGATAGGGTAGGCCCCTACCCAAATTTCAAGTCATTTGGACAAGGGATTAAGGGTGGGCATCCATTTGAATCTCAGGATAACCCTAGTTATAGGCCCCACCAAAATGGGTTCTGTGGTCAAACCACTTACCTAAACGAGTTGAAATAAATTTTGAAATAATCTAGACTCAAAGGGCTACAACTTCTGTGACTGGCCTTTTTTCCTAAAGTAGTCTCTAAGTGCCTCGTTGAACGAAATCAAAATGTGCAAGTTGGAGGGGTAACAAATAACAATATTATGTATATAAATATAATATTTAAGTATTATAGTTACTGTTCATCTTCTAAAAAAAACCGAACCAGCAACCCTAAAAAAATGCTTAAAACTAGTAGCTTTGCATGAGACACCGTCGACCATTTGGCCTCCTCCCTGGCCAGCCACCGCCACCACCACCTCCGTTGAGGTGAGAGCTACCGTCAGGGGGCGGCACGGCCGCCGGAGAGGCACTTTCCGGCGAACCCGAACACCATGATTTTTTGGAAAAAACCATGGAAATGAAAACTTGAATCGGCTCAATTGAGTCCGATTCTTGTCCTAAACGATTCCTACGATCTACCCACGAAAGAAGGAGTAGAGGAGGACCTTTAACCGAGCTTGTCGGCGAGTGTGGTGGTGGTGCGCCATGGTCGGTGGTGGAGCTTTCTGATGCTTTGCAACTACACTACCAACTGACTCGGCTCCTTCAGTGGGATTGTGGAAACTCCTCCTCTGAGTCCAGGGTTGCTTTTAAGAAGGGTAGATGGGGGAGAGGAAGGGCCATGGCTTCAAAGCCATTTATGGCCATGAAGGATAATTTCGGCCATGCCTTGGGTTCACTGTTTCCAGCCTTGAACAACCTTGAAAACCCCTTGAACTTCTCCTATTTTAGCAAGGGATATGAATCCATTCTTTGGAAATGAAGAGAAAAGTCCCTTGGCCTCCCTTGGCCATGAATGGCTCTCTTTCTCACTTTCTCTCTCCTTCATTAAAGGGCAAATTGAGCTTTCTTTCTCCTAGTCATCATGAACGAATTAGTTCATCTCCTAGCCTATATGAAGCCCATAAAATCATTATTATTAATTAAAATAAAGTTAGCCCAAGTGGGGGAAAATGGGCTTGAGCTTGGGTTAACCCATTTGGGCTAATTTGACTTAACCTTTAGGTAGAGTTGACCTTGGTCAACATGACAATTTGGGTTGACCCCATTGGGTCCTTGGTGACTCATTGGCCTCCCCTAAGGTCTATGTAGGGTTGGGTAGGGTTGACTTGGCACCTTGGAGGTCACTTGACCCTTAGTAAGGGCACTTTGGGGCTAGAGTTGACTTGGGTCAACTTGGCCTCTAGGACTAAACCCAATGTGTCCTTGGTGACCCATTGACACAACTTTAGGTCTAGGAAGACCCGAGCAAGGTTAGTTGGGCACATTAGAGGCCAACTGCTCTTAGTTAGGGTACCTTGCCCAATTTCGGCCTATGGTGGTCCTAGGTCAAATTGGCCACTTTAGGTTGACTTTAAAGGACCCTTAAGGCTCTAGTGGACCCTCTAATAGGTTAGTGATGTTGTGATTGGTACATGGAGTCATGGTGAAGTCCTAAGGTCAATCCCTAGGTTTGGTGATGAGGTTGTGCCATAGACAGACCAAGGTGATTCTCACCTTGGCCTTGATCACCTGGCCCTTTTTAGCTTCTTAGGGTTTTGTCATGACCTAGTCATGACCAAAACCACTCTTAGGGGTCTAGTTGGAAATGGGATATTATAATGATGC
Source organism: Platanthera zijinensis (assembly GCA_039513925.1). NCBI lineage: Eukaryota > Viridiplantae > Streptophyta > Magnoliopsida > Asparagales > Orchidaceae > Platanthera > Platanthera zijinensis. Next base: position 71,030,561 of record CM077078.1, on the reverse strand, counting down.
CTCTTCAAATCTTGGGAACATTGAGGGTAATATTCCCAACACAAGTTGGTATGACTGTTAGATGAAATGAGAGCTTTTTGACTTGGTGATTCAAGATCAAGTGAGAATATCCTATTCCTTGACATTTAGGATGAGGCAACTTGCAAATTTGTGGGATCAGAAATAGTGCAGCTATCATCTTTGAACAGGAGTGTGTAGCCATTTAAAATCAGTTGCCCGATGTTAAGCAGGTTCTGAGCTAATGTTGGTGTAAAGTGAACATTTGTTCTTCCAATCTGAGTCCTTTACTAACACACTTCCTCTTCCTCCAATGCTTCTTGAGTTTCCATCACCCATGAAGACCATGGATTTGTTGCTTCATCCAGCTCAGAGAATAGGGTCATGTCGTTTGTCATATGGCTAGATCATCTAGAATCGATGTACTAGCATGTGGACTTGTTATTTTCTTCTTTCTCCACACTGTAAGTCAAGAATAGATTTTCTTCAACTGGTTTAGAATCCTCACTGAATTTAGCTTCTTCCTTATTCTTGTACCAACCGTCATGGTTGAAGGGCGTTGGCCTTTTACACCTCTTGCACTTGTAGAAGCACTTTGCATTATCATGGTTGGTCTTCTTGCGTAATGTGCAATACAATCCACTGGATGGATTACTCTCATTCCCTGTAGGTGGGTTTGAGTTTTTTGGTTGGCTTATAGGTTTCCAGGGAGTTCCACAAGAATTTGGCTTCTTAGGTCCATTTCCTGGGCCCCTAACCTATTTTCCAAGATGCATTTTGGTCCGTAGGGCATGGGTCACAGTGGGTGCATGCCTCTTTAGTCATTCCTCATGAGACTAGATCTTCCTTATGAGGGCAGCAACTGGAGAGTGTTGAGATTATTGATCTCCTCAATTGCGGCAGCAATATGATCATATGTTTTAGTAAGGCTGGTAGTATCTTGATGAATATTTCATTTTCTGGAATGGGGGATTCTAAACTACTGAGTTGGTTTGATAGATTAGTGAGTTTGTGCATGAATTCAAAGATACTTTCCTCCTTATGCATCACAAGACAATCAAACTATCGTTTTAGGTTTACCTTCCTGATGGAGATGACCTTTTGATCATCTTGATAGATGTCCTTAAGAGTATCCCATACCACTTTTGTTGTTTTGACTCCAATGATGCGTGGAAAGATGGTTTAGGTGATAGCTTGCTGGATGGTGAGCAGTGTCAAGGAATTTTTTGTTTTTCTCCCTTGGGTATTCTTACTTCTCCATCTTTTGACTTCTCATCAAGTTTGGGTCATCGCTAAATGGCTTCCCAAAGATCTTGAGAGTCCAGTAACGTCTCCATCTTCACAGATGATGAATAATAATTTATACATATTTTAGTTTAGATTTTAGTTGTTTTTCTAAACACAAATTATAATAATTCATATAAATTAATGAATAAATGACTTGTTTTAAATATATATATATATATATATGTAAATATATATAATATAAAACTATACAAATAAGAACTAGAATATATATGTGTATTAATTAAGTTAATTATTTTATAATTAAGTTAAGTATTGAAAGAATTCAATAATGAAAAACTAATCACCTAGAGGGAGGGTGAATAGGTTCAATTCTTTATAATAGGCATTTTTAGCATTTCTAACTAACAAATCTACTTATCCAATCATTCAATCATCACAAATAATCAGAGTAAGCAAAACATAACACAGAGACACATAAATTTATAGTGGTTCCCCAATATTTGGGTACATTCACTTTCCCCCTTCGCCTATCTAGCAATGAACTAGATTCGTCCCAACTTCCAATTTTCTCAGATCCACAAATCTTACCACTTAGAACCCTTCCAGGTTCCTACAACTCAGACTTCTTCAAGTCCTATAACTCAAATCCTTTAAGATCCTACAACTCTGTTTCTTCCCAAGAACCCTACCTCAGAGTTTTCCAACTCCTACCTCAGGCAACATGCCCTACCTCAGCCCTTATAATTATAGGCTTACCACTCAGAAAGATAGACTTTCCTACACTCAGATATATATAGATCCTACAGTTGTGATTACAATGTTTTAAGAATTTCTTTACCCAAAGAGAGAAAATGGGGAAAGTGTTCTTGACCAAATTTTGAGAGATTGGTCTTCTCTGATCCTTGCAGCTTTGGATCTGATTCAATCTTACTTAGCTTCTTCAAAGCTTCTTGAAAATAGAGAACTAGGTTGAATCTCTCTTGAGTAGATGAAGGTGATCTTTAATCAGCTTCCTTCTTCTCCTTCTTCTTATTACAGAAATGATTCTGTAATCCTTACTGATTTCCCAAGATTTCTCTTCATCTCTGTGTTATTGTGTTGTATATGTTGTGTGTCTTTCTCTTTAATATCACTGTTCTATTTATAGAAACACAACATAGATAACCGGCTGAACCGGTAGCTGACTGGCATCTGACAGTTCTGACATTTAACAACTTTGACAGTTATGCGAGCTATCACTCCTTAGATCTGGAAATCTGTAACTTGGTCTTCAAAACAGCAGACAACATCGAGACAGATCTTCTTCACAATGTGTTGACACTAATTTCAAAATGTGTCAACACAGATTATGAATGTGTTGACACAACTATCTGGATGTCGACACATTGCCTTGATATAGTCGACAGACTTCAGTCTCTATCGACACAGCTTTTCTTCATAGTCTCGACACAGATAATGTAGAATGTGTCGACACAACTTCCTTAGAGTCGACACAGCTTTTCTTCAAAACAGTTGTCAACCGAAGTCTTGGGTGTCGACATATTAGCTTCAGCTTACTGTCAGCACTACTAGTCATAGTGTGTCGACACTAGTCCTGAGTGTCGATACAGTTGATCTTTGACTCAACATTCAAGATGTCGACTGTGATCATTTAAGTTGACACAACTTGTGTTGTCTGATATTTGTGTGTCGACACAGCTGGTGTAGACTGATACTTCTTTGTATCGACACAAGTCCTGTGTGTCGACACAACTTTACTCATGCTCTCGACATAGATTCTTCACAAGTGTCGACACTGACTGAGTGTCTCGACGCTTTTATACTTAGACAAATTTCTGCATAACTTAGCCTGCACAAATAAACTTAAACAAACATCAAATACAAGATGATGTATGTCATTGATTTAAGTGAGGCTTCTCCAAATCTGGTACAATTACCAATGTATCCAATAATCTTCCCTTATTTGGAGAAGTCATAACTACAAGTCAATGATATACACCATTATAATAACCAGCAAAATTAATTATGTACTAACAAACACAAAGAGGGTTAATCATTAGGCAAAAAATGTATATGTTATAAAGTTAAGCATATCCATCACAGAAACATGTAATATATAAAAAGAGAGAATCAAAAAGATTTACCCAACTAAGAAATTATCCCATCATTTCAAATTATATCTGACTTATAAAATTCAAGAATGTCTAGTAAGAACAACATTATTACATAGTTCTAAATTTTAAGACATAAAAGACTCTAAGTCAGCTTGGGTTCCTTGATCACAATTCCTTTGCCAGGTTGTATCCTAGCTTGTACATTAGCTTCTGTGTCAACAACTAGCTTCTTTCCTTTCTGATCCTTCTTCTTGAGTTCTTCAGCCTTGATCTTTTGCCTTTTAAAGTAATGAAAAGGCTTTGGAAAATACTTGCTAGGCTCCACCGAGTTAGAAGGTATCTTCCCAGCTTTAAGATCTCTTCTGAACTGAAATATGGCATCTTACCGCTCCTGATATTTACTCCATTCTTGTTCAAAATACCATTTGCCTCTATCATGCATATTTTCTTTCACAGCTTTCCAAGCAGTCAGAATAATATTCCTAGAGGTTGGGCTCCATTGTTCAAAATCAGGCTTTAATTCTGTCTGTTCTCTTAACCTTTTCTTAGACAACTGAGCTTCTTTTTCTCTTTGAAATATAACTGTAGGCATTTCAACTTTTCCAAGAATAACATTATGTGCCTCCTATGGAGGATTATACATTTGGTGAACTGCCTGTTGGATTTCTTCAAAATCAGAAGGAGGATAAATTACTTGAGCTACTTCCTGCTGAACCCTTCATTGTAAGCAAGTTGAATTCCAGATTCAGCAGTGTTGTCATCATCACACAGGGGTGGATAACCAAGAGTTTCTTTGATGCTATTTGATATCTATTTAGCATGATTTGAGCTTGCTTTGACTAATACTCTCTCCCCCTTTATGACTTCTCTTTCGACATGATCTCTCAGATTATCCTTTTGAAACCTGACCTTATCAGCTATATAATTTGTTCCTTCTTTGTAATAGGTCCTGAACTTCTTCATTTGATCAGAAATAGCTGTTTGAGATGCCTGGATTGCTGTTTGGACAGCTTCTAAATCTTCCTTGATTTGCTTTGACACTTCAGGCATTATAGTAATGACACTATTCTCAAATTTTGTTAGAATAGCATGATGTGAGTCTTTAAGATTTTCAATCATTCTTAGTTTATTTTCCAGGATATAACCTTGTTTGACTGCAATGTCCTAAACTTCAGTCTTTAATTCCTGTTGTTGTTGGGCCAAACTACATCATTATCTCCTTTATGGAAGCAATCTGTCATCTCTTTTTTATTTTGAGTGACTTCAAATCTGATGGATTTGATATCCTGTGCTAGTTGAAACTGTAGGTCCTTGTGGGTCTCATCCACATATTTTTCAAGAGTAGTTATTTGCTCATCCAGCTTTACTTGCAGTTGCACCAAAAGTGAACTGAAGTCTACTACTGTAGGAGCTGTTATTGGTGTGGTAGTCTTCAAAGCTTTCTTATAGCCTATGCTTTTCTTCATTATTTTTATTAGTTTCCTTTTATTTAGCTCTGAGGCTTCTTGTTTAGCTTCTTATTTTGAGGAACTTGCTACATCCACAGACTGAGGCTGGTTACCAGGAATATGTACTGGGTCAAGGTCTGGTACATCCCCCTCAATCTGTACATCTTCTTAGAGTATGTGCTAGTTGTCCTTCTGGACTTCTGTCAAAGTATTAGATGGAGGAATATTGTCCTCAGTAGCCCCAGCCTTCTCCCCCTGGACATTAGCTTCTGAAACAAAGGTCTCTTTCTCAGCAGCTTGAACTAGCATAGTTTGTGCTTCTGGCTCATCTACCATAGCAGCATCCTTATTGATATCCTTGAGAACCTCCAGGACAGTGAGATGAGCTGCTTCACTATCCATGATAATTTATGTGAAGTCTCCCCTGGAAGTGAGGACACTTGAGGATGTGGCACTGAATCATCTTCCCTTTGAGATTGTGCTTCATTTACATCCTCATCAGAACTGAAAACCACAACCTCTTCTGAATCACTAGATGATTCTACAATCTTTACTGCTGATTTATTTTCTTTAGTTCTTTTTGATGTTGCACAGGAGCTAGAGTCTCCTTGGTCAGTACCCTGTCCCATCTTGACAAGATTCTAGTGTCCATTCTCCTCATATGATTGATTTTAGCTCTTGCAGCTTGATTTAGTATCTCTGGCTTTGCTGAGACTAGATACAAACTTAGGATCCTGCCTAGGTTAGGCTTCTTGATCCCTTCCTTGATCCTGTCAAAGACTACTGTCGACCAGTCAGTCTTGAGATTGAAAATTAATTTTATCATTAGGCTGAACATGAAGGAAGATATCCTATCATGTCCCCCTGTCTTGTACAGTATAACCTTTCCAACTAAGCTTTGATAGTATTGACACTAACAACAATTAATGTCGACCAACTTATTATTGATGTCAACATGAATTCTTAACTTAGCCAATATCTGTGGATTTTTCCTTTAATGAGTTTATATATTGACTTAATTAATATCTAGCATTCCTAGCTCAATCTTAAAGTTATTGAACTTAGTTTCATCCAGAGGCTTAGTGAATATGTCGGCCTGTGTGGACAAAAGGTGGCGGCTTACATGTCAGCTTAGAAGTGGTTGGATGTCTATTCCCTAAGGGAGTCGGGCGGATAGGATGGCTATTCGCTCAATTTGCCGGTTTGTGAAGACTGGTCCTAGAGTCCGTCGACTTTGTGCGGACTAGTCTTTGTATCCGTTGGTGCTATGTTTGCACCAGGGATGGCTGGTGGTGTAGACTTGGTCTGGTTTTGTACCAAGTCCAGGTGAGCTTACTCTAGAAGGTCACGCGGTCTGTGCGAACTGATTTCTCTATCCGCCGAGTTTGTCATATAGCTTTGTGTGATTTGGCTGCGGGCTCGGGGTATGCATACTGGAGTTATCCATAGGCGCGTGCAGACTGGCGCTATATCTGCTGGAGTCCAGACTGATGCGATATCTATAGTGTCTTGCCTTGGTGGTGCGTTCTCGGAGGACTTACTATCTGGCCTAGTCGCGGCGGACTGATATTGTGTCCGCAGTTTGGCAAATACACTCTGTTCTCACCGCGAGATAGGGCAGTGATCCTATTGGCTAGGGCAGTGATCACACTCCTCTCCACGCCTATAAATAGGACCCTCCTGTCATATCAAGTACACACTGAGTGAACAGTAAGTGGACTTGGGCAGTTGTTACGAAAAGGGTTTTCTATCCGCATGGTTTGAAGTGTTTGACCGGTTTATGCAGTGCAGGTTATGCGGATAGCACTAAGAAGCCAGGGACTTGGTTCTAACTTCGGTCAGGAACAGTGCGGACTCTGCGGTTTGTAACCATCGGTAAGCAGTAGGTTGCAACTTGCAAACAGGCGGTCTTCTCTTCTGCAACTTGTTTCCCAATTCAATAAGTTGTCTGATCTGGCGGCTTATTCAGTTTGGCAGCAGTAGTTCGCTTGATTCTAGTGGCTAGGCAACCTTGCGGTTAGGCGGCTTATAGATCAGTGGATAGAGTTTGCTCAGCATTGGAATAACGGGCATTCCGCATGGCTAGGTTGTGGTTTGGCGACTTGCCGGTTTCAGCGGACACTGTAGCGGTTAGCAATAGAGCTAGCGGTTACTCTTTCAGTCCGCGCGACTAGTGTCTTGCCTTGTATTTTTTTTACTTCCATCAGGTACATTAATGAATCATGTCTCTCCATGTATGCTTCGTCTTGTAAAGAGTTTTTGATAGTACAAGATATTTACTCTTCTATTTACATCTGGCTTATTTGGGCTCAGATAGGTTGAGTGTTCCTGCATCTTGTTTCCTGTTTTCCATGATTCATAAATTTTTTTACATGGTATCAGAGGCTGATAAGTGATCAATCGTCAATTTACCTTATTGCTTCTGAGAGTCTAAGTATTCCAAGGTTGTTGCAATGGAAGGTGGTTTCATAAGAGGTCTTAGAATCAAGCTTCTTACATCGAATAACTTTAAGAAGTGGAAGTCGTGTATGGAAAGCTATCTTCTAAGCGAGGATCTTAGGGAGGTTGTCTGCAGAGATGAAAGGCAAGAGGTTACTGCTACTACGGGTGCTGAAGTGGTGAGAGCTTGGATGAAGACAAATGCGAAAGCATAGTTTACTCTAAGGAGAGCTATCTCACCATAACTATTCGACCACATCATAGGATTTCAGTCTGCTATGGAGATTTGGACTTCCCTCGATGGGTTGTTCAATAGGAATAATGTAGCAAGGCTACAATTCCTGGAGAATGAGATGGTGAGAGGCACTCAAGGAGATCTTCACATCTCAACGTTTTTCCTGAAGATGAAGAACTTGTGTGCTGAGATTTCAGCATTGGACCCTGATGATCTATTTCAAAGGCGAAGCTGAAGAGGCACATAATCCGCGGTTTGCAGAAGGAGTATGTGACCATTGTAACCTATGTTCAAGGTTGGGCCACTCAACCGTCTTTGCTGGAGCTGGAGAACCCGCTAGCTTCACAAGAGAGCTTAGCTTGATAGATGACTGGAGTCACTATCTCTGAAGGAGGCAGTGAGGTGCTCTTCTCAGGGAAGAAGAGGTGGGAGAAGAAGAAGACTAGTGCTGGTGATGGTCTTTCAAATTCTTATCAACAAGAGAGGAGTGCTGATCCTAAGCGTGATTGGAAGAAGAAGAAGGATTGGCTTAAGTGCTACAGGTGCAACCAGTCAGGTCATTTCAAGAAGGACTAAAAGGTCAAACTACAGTCGGGTCATGTCATAGATAAAGAGGAGACTGGTTCCAGTGCTGAGAAAGCCGGATGGTGGAATGCATTCATGACAGGCATGTGTGTCCATACTTTATCAACCATCGACTACAAAGGTGACTGGATTGTAGAATCGGTGTGTGGTCACCACCTCACTTAAGATGAGTCGAAGTTCTCCTCTCTGCACATATTCTCAGGTAACGAAGCTATCATAACTGTTGATGATATTGTTCATGCAGTCGAGAAGGAGGGTGTCGTTTCTCTAGGTAGTTATAATGGTCCACTCACGTTGAAGAGTGTCTATCATGTATCGGGCATGAAGAAGAACCTCTTCTCAGTGACCAACGTAGTGGATGCAGGCTATCACGTTCTATTCGACCCAATAGAAGTGAAGTTTCTCCGCAACATGTCAGCAGTTAAGGTTAACATTCTCATGTAGGGAGAAGGGTAAGGGAATTTTTTGTATTGTCAACAAGTTCCTATGTTGATCGGATGTTGTCCAACAATAGTGTTGCTATCTAGCATGAGCGACTGGGGTATGTTGGGATGAACAAGTTGAAAACCATGGCAGTGAAGAGCCTTGTAAAAGTCTTGCTGAAGTTGTCATCCTTCGGCGACAGTCATGTTTGCGTAGGGTGTCAATATGGTAATGCTCATCGCCTTCTGTTTGACATGTCGCAGACTAGGAGTAAAGCACCATTGGAGTGTATCTATGGTGATCTGATGGGGCCGACCGTCACAACTAGTCTTGGAGGCAGCAGATACATGCTGGTTTTGATTGATGACTACATAAGGTACAATTGGGTGTACTTTATGAAGGAGAAGTCGGACGCGTTCCGTTTGTTTGTGGAGTTCAAGGAGCTAGTGGAGGGCCGGCTTGGCCTGCAGATCAAAAGTTGAGAACAAATAATAGAGGTGAGTTTATTTCAACTGAGTTCTCTAACTTCTGCAAGAAACACATCATTCAAGGGGACCTCACCTGTGCTCATACTCCACAAAAAATAGAGTAGCAGAGCGGAATATCCATCATCTGATGGAGACCTATAAGTGTGGGCTTCATGCAAAAGGCATTCCAAGGTCCTTCTGGGCGGAAGGGATGGCTTGTGCAACCTATGTCATCAATCAGAAGCCTCTGCGTCCGATCAACATGAAGTCTCTGTTGAGAGCAATGAACAAATCTTTTATTTTGCGCTTTTGTCATTGTTGTACCTATTAATTTTTCTATTTTAAATCTAAATCAATTTCTTTCTTACAGGAGGAGGGATTTTACAAGGCTTTACAATAATCCCTTAAAAAAAGCTGATGAAGAGTTTCCATCAAATAAATGGTACCGAGAGGGGTACTCGTCTCCTAGTAGGAAGAAGTCTTTCTTCTAGTAAAACTATGTACCAGACTTTCATGGACTTGATAGCGATGTTGTGTTTTATTTGTGTGTGTGTGTTATTTACTAACTATATGATATTGTGTTAAGAAGACTATTATTGTTTTGTAGTTGTGTGTTACATGCTTTGAAGTTGTATGAGTTTATTGCATGTGTAACCTCCACTAGATACATGACTTTTATTTATATGTATTAGTCATTGTTATAATGATTATCATTGCTAGTGTCTCTCATGCTTCCATACATAACATCACTTATGAAGTAAAACATTTTCATGAAATAAGAAGTTTTAAAAAAAATGTTTTTTCTGAATTTTGTTGTGCGGCCTGGGTAGAACTGAATTTGGTCCATTAAATAGTCATTATTTGATATTGACTCCTTGAGACAAGTTTTAGTTAACATAAAAATGAACAACTTTCATGTTGGACGTTTTTCTTTTCTTTTTTGATTCTATCATGGCCGAAAATTAATTTTTAAAGACAACCATTTTTCTATTTTTTGTTGGCCGAATTTTATTTTAAGTCTAAAATTAGTAAGGGATAATTACTATCCAATAGTCATGGCTTTTGGGAATGGATGTATGACATTTGTTTATTATTTTTAAAATTAATCATATACTAATTATAGTAAAAAACTGATTTTAAAAAGGGGGCTGTGAATTCCAAATCTTATGGCAGTTTTGGTGGTTATCAACCAAAAGACGCATCTTTTGATTTAAGACATTTGGAAATGGCTATGTTTTGTTATTTAAGAGGATTCAAAATCTTTATTTTATGAGTTTTTGGAAAGTGTTTTTTGCAGGATTAAGTGGAGAAAAATCTGGGCAAAAAGTGTGTGAAGTTTTTGAGGAGTCAAACTTCATTCAAGGCCAAAATTTGCTTGGCCGATTCTTGAAGAAAAAGTGGACTGGTCGTGAGACTCAAGGAGTTTGGGGCTGCTGCACAAAGGCTTCATCAGGGAGCATACTTTAATTTCTCATAGATAATTAAAGGATTTATCAAGTCCAAAACTTGAAGTGGAGGAAGAATCAATTTCTTCCAAGTTTTCGGCAATGAGAGAAAGTCATTATGAGAGTTCTTCAAAGAATACAAAGTTCCACTCAAGTGTGAACTTTTAAGGTGAAATCATTCTCATACTCTAAGGAGAGACAGGTACAGAGCATTTAATCATTTGGTTTTGAACTCACTTCTTTGCAAAAGAAGTCTAGAATTTTAAATCTTAGTTTTCTTTTAAGAAATCCTTTTAACTGTTTTTAAGAACATTATCTTCATAGTATTCTGAATTTGGTGTTTGTTAAAGTTATATATAATTCATTTTTTTAATTAACATTGTGTAATTTTATGAGACATGAATTTTATTTAAGCAATATTGTGTCTGGAAATTTTATGATCTTTCTCTCTTGTGTTTGAATTTTGAGATATTAAATTTAGTGAGTATATCATTTCAAAATATCTCATTAAATTAAAAAATACAGTCACACACATTCACCCCCCCCCCCCTCTGTGTGTGATATTTGGGCACTTTACTCAACAATTGGTATCAGAGGAAAGTTTCTCTTATTCAAATCTTAACAGATTAGGGTTTATCTAGTAGTCTTTAACCAAAATGGCTAGCGAAGGAAGTGCTATGAATAGAGCTCCATTATTCAATGGAAGGGATTATAGTTATTGGAAGAAACAGATGAAAATATATATTAAATCCTTAGGAATTGATGTTTGGGAATTTGTAATAAATGAATTTGTTCCTTCCACGGGAGTGAATGTTTTAGAGGATATTAATGAGAAAAGTAGAGTTGATAAAAATAATAAAGCTATGCAAGCACTTATGTCTGGACTAACCGATTCTTAATTGGTTAAGGTTATGAGTTGTACAACTGCTAGTAGCATTTGGTTAAAACTTCAAAGTCTTTATGAAGGAGATAGTAAAATTAAAGAAGCTAAACTTCAAATCTTTATAAGTAGGTATGAAGACATTAAGATGGAAAATGATGAGAGAATAGAAGACTATATGCAGAGAACTAATGAGTTAGTTAACTATATGCAAGGATCCGGTGAAATTATAAATGATGCAATGGTTATTAAAAAGATCTTGAGATATCTACCAGAAAAATTTAACCTTAAAGTATCAGCTATTGAAGAAGCTAAAGATTTAAATGTATTAACTTTTGATGAATTACTAGGTTCACTAGTTGCTTATGAAATGAGAATTATGGACACCAATAAAGAACTAGAAAGGCAACTTGCTTTTAAATCAGAATATGAAAAGACTAAAAGTAAATTTGAAGAATTAAATCTTAGTCAGAAAAATAGAACTAAGCTCAATAAATTTGACAATAAGGATAAAACAAAATCAATTGGAAATATCTATACATGTGGAAACCTGGACATTTTTCTGTTGACTGCTATTATAATAAAAATCGAAATAATGACAATTATAGAAGCAAAGGTAGAAAATTTGGAATGATTAAATGTTATAATAAAAATAAATCAAAATATGTAAATGAAGATAATGAAAATAGCGAAAGTGAAAAAGAAAATGATGATAATGATACAGGAAAATCATTTCTTTTTATGGCAAAATCACATTCATTGTGTGAATAAGATGATTAATGTAGAGTGAAACTAATTTAGAAAGTGAATTAATAGCTTCACTAAAACGAGTTAGAGAACAAGAAGATCTAATAGAATCTCTTGAATCGTCACTTGAAATACTTCAACAACTTCTAATACATTTTCTTTATTTGATGCAGAAAAAACAATGGAGAATGAAATAAAGAATGTGTCTGAGAATCTTCAAGATATGAAACTAAAACAAATATTGAATGATGATCTAAAAGAAGATGATTATCTGTTTGAAGCCACTGAATTAATGAAGAATATAGATCAACTCATGAAAGATATAGACCATGATCAAAAGCAAATTCAAAAACTCATGCTGGAGATTCAACAACTAAAGAGTGACTTTCAGAAAATGATCAAGTTTGAAGAGTCTTCAAAGAAACTTAATAATATAATATGAAAGTGAAGGGATAGATACTACTCTAGAGGGGGGGTGAATAGAGTTATCAAATTTTGCACTAGACAAAACTTAATGGTCTACCCAACTCCCTTGGAGTGAAGTGCGGAATGAAAGATTATAGATATAGATTTAACCCCTAGAGCCTAACACAAGTGGTGTGCACAAACTCAAGCTAACTGTAATTACAGTTAAGGCTTGGAAAACCTAATCAGCAACTAGCAACCTAGTTATATCTAATCACAGCCACAATACAGGAATTAAACAATGGAATCCAGACGACACAAGGAAATTTATAGTGGTTACCCAAACAACTTGGGTACGTCCACTCTTCTACCCACACGATAGGAATCCACTTAGGTTTTTGATCAGGTGCCCTGCCACCAACAGGATCTGCTTCAGGTAGATCCAGAAACCCTTTAGACTTTTGATCAGGTGTCTAAAAACCAAGCACAGGTTTTTGATCAGGTGCCCTGCCACCAAGGGATACTTTTGAAGGGAGTAATAACCCTGTACAGGAGGGGGAAGAAGGTTAAGATGTCTTCTCTATTTTATAATAGATTAGAGAAGCACAAAAGCTTGCACTGAGCTAGAAAGCTCTAAAGAATCAAGGCTCCCCCTGGCTCAAAAATGTCCAGGTGAAGTCTTGCTTCAGTGCAGAAAAACTCTTCAGAAAGTTCTGAAGGAAAAGCTACAGGAAGAAAGTAAATAACAAAATCAAAGATCTTCAAGCAGCTATCTTCTTCTTCTTCTTCTTCTTCAAAGGAACTCTGAGTTTGAACTTCCTGAAAGCAGGAGAACTCAGGTTGAGGAAGAGTCGAAGATCTTAACACTTCTCAGTTAGATGGAAATTGCTGAGAGCAGAAAGCTTGAAGGCTTGAAAGCTTGAATGAACAACTGGTTAGCTATTAGCTCTCAACTATTGACTATTTACTAGCTTGAATCCTTCTTCAAAGGGTTCTTTATATAATAGCAGCAAGCAACGGCTCTCTTCCATTTGAATTATTTGTCTTCTTCTGAGTCTTGAGACCTGGGCTGTAAATATCAAGAAGACAAAGCAATCTCTGCAGCAAAACATTCTATAAAAGGAATAACCCTTTTTCTAAGAAGCTGCAGGACCAAATCAAATAACAGAAGGACTAAATAAAGTCACATCAGAAATAATCTTTTTATAGCAAAAAGAAGACTTTTCAGTCTAACGGCTATAAAGGGCTGACAACAGATAAAGTAATTTATAATGACAGCTAATAAGACAAACAACTTTATCTTAAAAAGATTTGACTCAGGCAAAAGAGATGGAGCAAATATTACCTGGTAATTTTATCATACAGCTTAAAACAATGTGCCAGAAAATGTATTAATTAATTAAATATAATAAATAAATACAAAATATAAAGGCAGGCAGAAAGCGTCGAACGACCTTCAGAGATCGTCGACCGACGCACGGAGATCGTCGATCTATCGGGCAGATAGTCGAACGATCCAGATAGTCGACCTATCGAAGAAGATAGTCGAACTACCCCGGCAGATAGTCGACCTATCAGAGCAGATAGTCGAACTATCAGATAGTCGATCTATCAGGACAGATAGTCGAACTATCAAGCGCAAACAGATAGTCGACCTATCAAGCAGATAGTCGACCTACCTCAGAAAACAGATAGTCGACCTATCAACAGATAGTCGAACTATCAAAATAGACCAGATAGTCGATCTATCAACAGATAGTCGAACTATCAGATAGTTGAACTATCAGGACAGATAGTCGAACTATCAAAGACGACAGATAGTCGACCTATCAACAGATAGTCGACCTATCAAAGCGGAACAGATAGTCGACCTATCAACAGATAGTCGAACTATCAACGCAGAACAGATAGTCGACCTATCAACAGATAGTCGAACTATCAGCGCAGAACAGATAGTCGACCTATCAACAGATAGTCGAACTATCAGCGCAGAACAGATAGTCGACCTATCAACAGATAGTCGAACTATCAATGCAGACAGAGCGTCGACCAACTGATAGACGATCGTCGATCAGCCGATAGACGATAGTCGAGCGGCGTTCGACTATAGTCGAACGAAAAACTACTTAACCAAATTCTCAATCTGGAAAAGTGAGGACTCTACAGCTAGACTTCTAACCATTGACCATAGATATTTCTTGGGTTAAGGGGCACAAAGAAGAGGACTAAACTCAAATCAAAACTAGGGTACCAACAATCTCCCCCTATTTGAGTTAAGTCTCTCAAAATCTAAAACAGCTAGCAATAGAACACTATAAACAATACAGGAAATAGACAGCAAATAACTAGCAGATTATCAAACAGATAAACAAATATAGCACAGCAGTTAATCAAACTATGGATCAACAGAGTCAGGCTTAGATACAGAAGAGCTAGAAACAAAAGATATTTTCCTTAACGGATCATCAGATTCTTTCTTTGATAGTTTTAAGTCCTGCACCCCAATGATCTTTAATTCTGCAGCTCCTGGGACTACTGCTTCCGGATGCTTTTCCATGTATTTAGAGGGGTCAAAAACCTCAGGATTAACCTGGAACTTTTCAAACTCTTTCTTTCTGTAGGCAGACATGGTAGTTAGACCTGTCGTATCTTTTCCTTCGGCTCTTGCTTTTCTTATTTGAGCTGCTCCAACTAGTTCTTGGAAACGAGCCATCCTAAAATTAGGATCAAGCTCAGGATTTTCATAAACAGGCTCAGGAGGAGCAGCCTCAGATACTTTCTCTTGAATAACTAGATAAGACATTAGAGTATACTTAGCAAAAGATTCTTGCTAGAAATTTTAAAACAAAGTAAACTATTTACCTTTCGAAACACTTTTCTCAGACTGAACTGGTATTGAAGATGGAATTCTTTTCTTTGGAGAAGGAGGAGGGGAAAAGGTTGGTCTTTGAGCCACAGCCTCCTTCACTTGTCTTTGAGAACCAGAAAACGATTTGCCTTGCGAGCTTTGATAACTTTGTCTTGGCTGGGGCTGAAAAGAAGCAGATCTTCCAGAAGAGGCAGCAGGATTAGCTGATAGGTTCCCAGACGCTCCTGCACCTGGAGGAGGAGGAGGAGGACCTCTGGGAGTCCATCTTGAGACAGGACTATCATATCTTTTAGTCCTTTTCCTTTCTTTCTGCTGATTCTTTGAAAACCACATCCAGTGTTGAAAATCCTTTGACTTAGGGTCAATGCCCTTCAGAATATAATAGGGAGTATCATTATCTTTACTGGGAGGAGGAGGAGCAGCAGCTTTCCTTTTCTTTTGGGCAACTTTCTTTTTCTTTGATTTCTCAGAAACATCAGAATCATCCTCATCATCAGAGTGAGATGATGGAGGATTCTCATACGGATCATAGGCTTCAGAAACAGCCTTTTCTTTAAGCTTCAGAGCAGATTTTTCTCTTTCCTCTTCCATGGCATCCAGAGCCAAAAGGGAATCTAAGTCCAACCCTGGTGAGTCATCCCAGATGGTTGACTTTTCAACTTGCAATTCCTTTTCTTTCTCTTCCAACAAAGACTGTACTCTTAAATCCCAGGCAGCTCTTGCTTGAACTTCTTCCAAATTCAGAACAGGAGAGTCATCTTTGACTTTATCTTGATTCTCAGATTCATCCTCTCTATCATCTAGAAAAGATTCCAGTTCAGGATCTACTGGGATATCAGAAACACTCGGGGCAGCCTCTAAGACAATTTCTATTATCTGAGCAGATAAATCTTCTCTAATAACATCTGTAGAATTATGAATATAGATCTGCTAAATAAACAGAGATCATTCCTTCCAGGAATTCACAAACTAACAAATTAATTGACTCATCAACAAAACGGATGAAAGAGTTACCTTCATACTTGACCATTTCCCATGATTCATCTAGATATGAAGTTATAATTCCTTCTAGGAATCTAGCAACCACAGGAGTGGTGAGATCTTCCAGGCAGACTTTTACTGCAATTTCTGATAGCATGATTCCATCTGCTATTTCCTTATCAGATAACACTGGAGCTATTTCTTTCTCAGCTGGAGCAGATTCTTCCAGGACAGTCATGACTGTATCAGTTATAGCTGGAAGGGAGACAGGATGATCTGAGGCATCTTCATGGAACATCTCCCCCTGCCTGATTTCAGTGGAGACTGAATCCAGGCCCCTTGAGGAAGATGGCTCAGCAGATTTTGAAAGGGATTTGATGGAGGCAGTTAAGAGATCAATGGAGGCTGCAAGGGGAGCGATTGCCTCTTCAATCATGGTTTTGATTGACGGGGTAATCAGCTCCACAATGCGGGAGATAAGCTCAGGAGAAATCTCAAAGGATGATGAATGTGAAGTGGATGGAGCTGCAGCAGATATGGGTGATGTGCTGGGATGAAGAATGGTGTGGACAGGAGATTGAACTGGAGATGGAGCTGGAGAGTTAATTGGAGAATTAACTGGGGAATGAATGGGAGACGGAGGAGGAGTAGGAATCCTCTCAGAACCTAGCAAATCAAAGCTAGGCGCAGATATCCTAGCCAGATGAGCAGGTAGAGGAGATGCTGGAGGGGAAAGAGGAACAACCGTGGTTGTTTCTGGAGCAGAAGAAGAAGAAGGTCGTACTTCAGCTGAAGTTGATGGAACTTCAACTGAGGCAGACAATACAGCAGAAGAAGAGGGAAGAGCTGAGCCAGCTTCGACAGGGTGAGGAGTGACTGATTCAGTCCTGGTGTCCTCAGATGTTGCTGGAGCAACCCCTGTGAGAGCGGGTTTCACAAAAGTTCTC
This sequence comes from Platanthera zijinensis, assembly GCA_039513925.1. Lineage (NCBI taxonomy): Eukaryota > Viridiplantae > Streptophyta > Magnoliopsida > Asparagales > Orchidaceae > Platanthera > Platanthera zijinensis. The sequence continues at coordinate 71,013,331 of CM077078.1, read as the reverse complement.
TTCCATTTTGAGAACAGGTGGGGATCCATCTTCTTGCTGGCGTTGATTGTTGTTGCGGTTGAACTCAGCAGCTGGGGGTACCTTTCCTTCAGGAAAATTCCGATAACCCTTCCTAGGGTGACTTCCTTCTTGCCATTCTTTTTCCTTATTAAATCAAACATCACTGCTGCCCAATTGATCCTTTTCCGATTAACAATCGCACACATCAGTGCGAATTGCTGCCTTGTTATATTATCGTGAGCAGAGTGCTTACCCAGGAGCACTTTTCCTACCAACTCAGCGAGGAACTTGATCTTGAAGGGGAAATTTACTTTGAGCAGCTTGGTGGGAATGCCCTCAGCATGTCCCAGCTCAACTAGCATTCTTCCGAATTCCTGAGCATCTTGCTCATAATCCTCTTCACCATTAACTAAGCCGAAAATATCAGACAAAACAGCCGGAGTTAGGATTACCTCTTCTCCGCCGATGGTACCAGTCATCGAATCGTCTGTGGAAGACGACGTGAAAGCCCATTCCTTGATTTCTGGGATGTTTATCTTAATCCTTGACGACATTATCCTCTCTAATCCCTGATCCCGGCACAGCTGTAGAACTTCTACGATTCCTGCATCGCAGCTACTGAACGCGTCGAAATCCACGCTAAATCCTGCATCAAACTTCACAACTGCTAGAACTGCTGAAGAGATCGCCATGGATTCGCTGGAGAAAGCTCGAGAAGGACGGCGAAGACGAAGGGGACGAAGCAGCAGAAAATCGCAAGCGGGAAAGCAGAATGCGAAAAGACACGCTCCGTCGATGATAAAGCAAAAGATCTTTTGACCTAGGTCGACTATCGGCTTTATATCAGACCGGATATAGTCGGTCTATTAAAAAGATCTAGACCCGATGGTCGAACGGCCGTTCGACGATCGGCTCAGAAGCAGAGTAGTCGGACAATCGTTTGACTATTTCTGGCTTCTCAAACAACAGGCTATCGTCATCCAGAGATCGACGATGAGCTCGACCTGTTCGACGATGGTCGAACGTCGGTCGACGATCTTCAATCAGACAAACTTTCATCAACCATAGGTCGACGATGGGCTTGAACCGATCGACTATCTTCGAACGTCGTTCGACTACCTTCAAACAAGTTTCAACTAAGGCAGATAAAGTCACACTTAGTCTCGTCCATTAATCATGCCTAGTTGAACTAAAAAGAACAGATGCTTCTGTTCATCTAAAGGCTTGGTGAATATATCACCTCTCTGAAACTCAGTGGATATGAACTCAAGACAAATCTTGTTCTTTTCCACACAATCTCTCAGGAAATGGTGTCGAATCTCAATGTGCTTCGTTCTAGAGTGGTGCACTGGATTTTGTGCAATTGAGATAGCACTGGTACTATCACACATGATTTTGGTGTTCTTGTGTGAGTAACCATAATCCACAAGCTGGTTTTGAATCCACAGGATCTGTGAACAACAACTAGCAGCAGCTATATATTCAGCCTCTGCAGTTGAAGTTGAGACAGAAGCCTGCTTCTTACAGAACCAAGAGACCAATCTCTCTCCCAGGAACTGGCAAGTTCCTGAGGTGCTCTTCCTGTCAACTCTGCAACCAGCATAATCAGAATCAGAATATCCAATTAATTCAAACTCGGACTCAGCTGGGTACCAAAGTCCTAGATCTGGACATCCCTTCAGGTATCTCAGGATTCTCTTTAGAAGAATCAGATGAGATTCCTTGGGGTTGACCTGGAATCTAGCACAAAGGCATGTAGCAAACATTATATCTGGCCTACTTGCAGTTAGATATAATAGGGAACCAACAATGGCCCTATAATTCTTTTGATCAACTGGCTTGCCGTGATCATCAGAGTCAATAACTACATTAGTAGCCATGGGTGTAGGCATTGCTGAAGCATCAGCCATCCCAAATTTCTTTACCAATTCCTTGGCATATTTGGATTGGGAGATGAAGATACCATCAGCATCTTGCTTAACTTGGAGACCAAGAAAGTAAGACAGCACACCCATACTACTCATCTCAAACTTGGAATGTATCAAGTTGGAAAACTTTTTGCACAGTTTGGGATCAGTGGAGCCAAAAATAATATCATCTACATACACCTGAACTAACAGGATTGTGTCCTTGTGATGCTTGACGAAAAGGGTTCTATCAACTACTCCCCTAGTAAAGTTGTGCTCTAACAGGAAACTAGCTAAGGTCTCATACCAGGCCCTAGGAGCTTGCTTTAGTCCATAAAGAGCTTTCTGCAACTTAAACACATGTGAGGGCTGAGTTGAAGAAACAAACCCTGGTGGTTGTTCAACAAACACCTCTTCCTTAAGCTCACCATTCAGGAATGCACTTTTGACATCCATTTGGAACACCTTAAACTTCATGAAGGCTGCATAGGCCAAGAAGATCCTTATTGCTTCTAGCCTTGCAACAGGAGCAAAGGTTTGGTCATAGTCTATACCTTCCTCCTGTCTGTAGCCCTGAGCTACAAGCCTAGCTTTATTCCTTACTATAATTCCATTTGCATCTAACTTATTTCTATACACCCACTTGGTGCCTATGATCAGTTGGCCTTTAGGTCTTGGAACCAAAGTCCAAACTTTACATCTCTCAAACTGATTGAGCTCCTCTTGCATTGCAATGATCCAGTGGGGATCTAGCTCTGCATCTTTAAAGGTGAGGGGCTCAACCTGTGAGAGGAAACAAGCATGCATCACATCCTGTCTTAATTGATGTCTTGTTTGCACACCAGCTGATATGTCTCCAATCACTTGAGATGTGGGGTGATCTCTAAGTGTGACAATATCAGCAGGTGGGATGTGATCTTCACCAACAGTTGGGATTAATTCCTCAGGAGGAATTTGATCTACTGTTGGTGGAACAGCAACAGCTTCAACAGCTTCAGCAATGTCTTCATCACTGTCTGATTCAGTGATCTGAAGAGTTGATAGTTGAAGAATTTCTTGAGGGGCATTATGTACCTGCAAAGAGCTTTAGGAAGGAGAATTTTCTTTCTCCTTGTAAAACATCTGAGACTCATCAAAAGTCACATGCACAGATTCTTCAATCTTACAGGTTGATTTGTTATAAACCCTATAAGTTTTGCTTACTTGGGAATATCCAAGCATGATTTCCATTGAAGCTTTTGCTTCAAACTTTCTAATATATTCTTTATTATTATTATGAATATAAACAATACAGCCAAAAACTTTAAAATAATTAATTTTTGGTTTCTTTCCTTTAAGCAACTCATAAGGAGTTTTACACTTAAGTTTGTGTATCAAACTTCTATTCAAGACATAGTTGGCTGTACTAACAGCTTCTGCCCAATAGAATAGAGGCATGTTAGCATCTGCCAACAATGTGCTAGCAGCTTCAATAAGTGTTCTATTCTTCCTTTCAACTACCCCATTTTGTTGAGGAGTTCTAGGAGCTGAGAAGCTATGTTTGATACCTTCTTTCTCACAGAATTCTTGCATGAGAAGAGAGTCAAACTCAGTACCATGATCACTTCTGATCAAGGCCACATGAGTAGAGTACTCAGTCTGCACACATAGTAGAAAGTCTGTAAGGGCTTTGAAGTTATCAGACTTAGTTCTCAAAAAGAAAACCCAACTGAACCTAGAGAAGTCATCTACAATTACTAATGTGTAATACTTCCCTCCTAAACTCTGTACATTTATTGGGCCAAAAAGGTCCAAGTGTAATAAATACAGGATTCTAGGAGAATCACTTTTATTTACAGATTTAAAAGAGTTTTTGGTTTGCTTGCCTAGCTGACAAGCCTTGCATAGGCTCTCCTTCTTGTAGGGGCAAGAAGGTAAACCTCTAACAAGGTTGTGCTTAGATAACCTAGATATATTTTTAAGGTTTACATGGCTAAGCCTCTTATGCCACAAAGAATTATTATTAAGGGTTACTTCATTAAACAGGCAGATTTCAGAATGAGATGAATTGAAATCTACTAAGTAAATATTACCTATTCTAATACCTACTAAAACAACATTATTATTTAAAGTAATACTGCAAGAGGAGTTAGAAAATGAAACCTGGCAGCCAGCATCACATAGCTGGCTGACTGAAATCAAATTATGCTTCAGTCCATTGACATATGCAACTCTCTTGAAAGTAACTGCTCCAATTGTGATCTTGCCATAGCCTTCTGTCTGACCACAGTTGGAGTCTCCAAAGATAACCTTTGGGCCGAGCTTAGCTTTGAACTTTGACAGAAGATCTTTATTTCTTGTCATATGCTTAGAGCATCCACTATCCAAATACCACTTATTTTGAGTGATTGGATAGGCCTTCACCTGCAAGACAATTATTTAGACAGAGTGGACCCAGGTAACCTTGGGTCCCTTGTTTTTCACATAAGAAAAACTGGAAATATATGAGAATGCAGGCTGAGGGTGATAACCTAGTGGGTGAGATCTCCTAGGTGGGATTCTCCATGCAGATGATGGGTCAACAAACCTAGGGTTTCTATTCTCATTTAGGTTTCTATGGAATTGATTATGATTTTGAAAATCATATTGAAATCGTCGATCGTCGTTCGACGATGGGTGCTCAGATCGTCGACCTTCGTTCGACCATTGAGCTTCCGATCGTCGAGCTGCGTTCGACGCTCTTTGCATTTCTTTAAAGAATTTCTTTCTCTTTTCTCTCTTAGCTTTATTTAGGGTTTTATTAACAAGGTTTACTTGCTCAGTGTTCTTCTTTCCACTAGCTGAAATGAAGTTCACTGGAGTTGAAAGATTATTTTTAAGAAGGACTGGGGGTTCACTGGGAGAAGCTCCTAAGCCTAGTTTGTCATTACCTGATCTAGTGTTAGTCATGCTGGTAATTTCTAACAGCTTAAGGCTTCTACCATTAAGTGATTCCTCTAATCTCTTAGACTTAGCTAACTCTATTTTAAGAAATTTAATTTCTTCACTACAAGTAGTGAGTTCTTCCTTTAACCTAACATTTTCAGAGGCTATTGATTCTGAGTCAGCTAACCTATTTCTAAGTTCTTTTATTTCTTTTTCTGAGCTAATTAAATCTAAACATAAAGATTTAAATTCTAATTTAAATTCTTTTGAAGTAAAATCATAAGAAGAAAGTACCTCATCTTCTGTAGGCATCTCTTCATCAGAATCAGAACTCTCTGCAGCAGAGTGGTTGCTGCAGGCATCTATTGCTATGAGGCAAACTTCTTTTGCCTTCTTCTCTTCCTCATCTTCACTGGAGCTTGATGAGGAGGATTCTTCATCAGAATCACTCCAGGTTTCAGCAATGAAACCTCTCTCCTTCTTTTTGTTTTTGTAGGAGGATGGCTTGGAGTGCTTCCTGTGTTGTTCTTTATCTTTTCTCTTTTCTTTGTTCTTCTCCTCTGGACACTCTGGCAAGATGTGTCCAGGCTTCCTGCAACCATAACAGATAATTTCTTTAGCAGGAGAGCGATCATACCTTGGTTTGTCTTCATAGCGTGAAGACTTCTTTCTGAACTCCTTTCTCCCCATCTTGAGAAACCTTTTGGCAAACAATGCCATAAGTTCCTCATTAGATTGGCTGCCTTCAGAAACATCTGCAGCCTTAAGAGCTAGAGATTGCTCTTTTCTTGTTGGAGTGGGGGTCTTTGCTTCAGCTTCTACTTCTCTGGTCTTCAGCACTTGCTCAAAAGACTTGAGCTTGCCGAGGAGAGCTTCAGTGGAGATCTCATTAGTACTTCTGGCTTCTTTGATGGGCCAGATCCTTAGATCCCATGTGCTAGGGAAGCACATAAGAATCTTATCATTGACCTCTGTCAATGATATGTCCTTGTCCAGGGTCCTCAGCTCATTGATGATTGAGCTGAGCCTGGTGTACATAGCTTCAACTGATTCAGCATCAGTTTTCTTGAAGTTCTCATACTGTGAGATCAGGTTGGACCTTCTGTCCTTCCTTTCATCAGCTGAACCAGCTACAATCTGGTTCAGTGTGTCCCACATGGCCTTTGCTGAAGAGCAATCAGCAACCTTCTGGAACACCTCATCAGACATTGTCTGAGCCAGTATGTTCATTGCCTTGGCATCTGCTATTTTGGCCTTTTTGTATTCATCATTATAATCTGGAGGAGGCACTGCACTCATATCAGATGATGAGGCAGTGGCAGCAGCAGGTGCTCTTGGGGGACCTGACAAAATAGAAGCAAAAATACTTTCATCAATAGAATTCATATATAATTTAATCCTTGCCTTCCAGATGCCAAACTTAGCTAAGTTGCATGCTGGAGGTCTGGTGCTAGAATAATCCTTGGACTGGGCCATGATAGTGAATATCTATAAGCTTTGGTATCTATCAGGATCTTGTGACTTAGGTGTTAGCCTATTCAGTCAGCCAACCTCCCTCTGATACCAATTGAAAGTGAAGGGATAGATACTACTCTAGAGGGGGGGTGAATAGAGTTATCAAATTTTGCACTAGACAAAACTTAATGGTCTACCCAACTCCCTTGGAGTGAAGTGCGGAATGAAAGATTATAGATATAGATTTAACCCTAGAGCCTAACACAAGTGGTGTGCACAAACTCAAGCTAACTGTAATTACAGTTAAGGCTTGGAAAACCTAATCAGCAACTAGCAACCTAGTTATATCTAATCACAGCCACAATACAGGAATTAAACAATGGAATCCAGACGATACAAGGAAATTTATAGTGGTTCCCCAAATAACTTGGGTACGTCCACTCTTCTACCCACACGGTAGGAATCCACTCAGGTTTTTGATCAGGTGCCCTGCCACCAACAGGATCTGCTTCAGGTAGATCCAGAAACCCTTTAGACTTTTGATCAGGTGTCTAAACACCAAGCACAGGTTTTTGATCAGGTGCCCTGCCACCAAGGGATACTTTTGAAGGCAGTAATAACCCTGTACAGGAGGGGGAAGAAGGTTAAGATGTCTTCTCTATTTTACAATAGATTAGAGAAGCACAAAAGCTTGCACTGAGCTAGAAAGCTCTAAAGAATCAAGGCTCCCCCTGGCTCAAAAATGTCCAGGTGAAGTCTTGCTTCAGTGCAGAAAAACTCTTCAGAAAGTTCTGAAGGAAAAGCTACAGGAAGAAAGTAAATAACAAAATCAAAGATCTTCAAGCAGCTATCTTCTTCTTCTTCTTCTTCAAAGGAACTCTGAGTTTGAACTTCCTGAAAGCAGGAGAACTCAGGTTGAGGAAGAGTCGAAGATCTTAACACTTCTCAGTTAGATGGAAATTGCTGAGAGCAGAAAGCTTGAAGGCTTGAAAGCTTGAATGAACAACTGGTTAGCTATTAGCTCTCAACTATTGACTATTTACTAGCTTGAATCCTTCTTCAAAGGGTTCTTTATATAATAGCAGCAAGCAACGGCTCTCTTCCATTTGAATTATTTGTCTTCTTCTGAGTCTTGAGACCTGGGCTGTAAATATCAAGAAGACAAAGCAATCTCTGCAGCAAAACATTCTATAAAAGGAATAACCCTTTTTCTAAGAAGCTGCAGGACCAAATCAAATAACAGAAGGACTAAATAAAGTCACATCAGAAATAATCTTTTTATAGCAAAAAGAAGACTTTTCAGTCTAACGGCTATAAAGGGCTGACAACAGATAAAGTAATTTATAATGACAGCTAATAAGACAAACAACTTTATCTTAAAAAGATTTGACTCAGGCAAAAGAGATGGAGCAAATATTGCCTGGTAATTTTATCATACAGCTTAAAACAATGTGCCAGAAAATGTATTAATTAATTAAATATAATAAATAAATACAAAATATAAAGGCAGGCAGAAAGCGTCGAACGACCTTCGGAGATCGTTGACCGACGCACGGAGATCGTCGATCTATCGGGCAGATAGTCGAACGATCTAGATAGTCGACATATCGAAGAAGATAGTCGAACTACCCCGGCAGATAGTCGACCTATCAGAGCAGATAGTCGAACTATCAGATAGTCGATCTATCAGGACAGATAGTCGAACTATCAAGCGCAAACAGATAGTCGACCTATCAAGCAGATAGTCGACCTACCTCAGAAAACAGATAGTCGACCTATCAACAGATAGTCGAACTATCAAAACAGACCAGATAGTCGATCTATCAACAGATAGTCGAACTATCAGATAGTTGAACTATCAGGACAGATAGTCGAACTATCAAAGACGACAGATAGTCGACCTATCAACAGATAGTCGACCTATCAAAACGGAACAGATAGTCGACCTATCAACAGATAGTCGAACTATCAACGCAGAACAGATAGTCGACCTATCAACAGATAGTCGAACTATCAGCGCAGAACAGATAGTCGACCTATCAACAGATAGTCGAACTATCAGCGCAGAACAGATAGTAGACCTATCAACAGATAGTCGAACTATCAACGCAGACAGAGCGTCGACCAACTGATAGACGATCGTCGATCAGCCGATAGACGATAGTCGAGCGGTGTTCGACTATAGTCGAACGAAAAACTACTTAACCAAATTCTCAATCTGGAAAAGTGAGGACTCTACAGCTAGACTTCTAACCATTGACCATAGATATTTCTTGGGTCAAGGGGGCACAAAGAAGAGGACTAAACTCAAATCAAAACTAGGGTACCAACATAATAGCTATGCATGGACCACTAAATCAGATGAGTGGGATAAGTTATCATCAAGGTGAATCTTTTGAAGCAAAGAAGGAACTGCAGGCCAACAAGAGGGAAGATAATAAGATGAACATGAAATGCTTTTTCTACGAAGGTGAAGTTCTAGATGGTGCGGTCAACCTTATACATAAGAGGTACAATTATTTTTAACTTTTTTCAAGGTACTTATTATAATTTTAATAATTATGGACACACATTTAGAGAATGTACATATCAAAAATTAAACCCTTGGCTGAATTCAAATAGGAATGCTGATAATCTTAGGCCACTTAGTTGCACTTACTGCAATAATTTTTGGGCACACGTTGAAATTTTTCAGAATGTTAAGGTTTCCAAGTAGTCCTAAGAAGATAAAAAAATCATCATAGCTTTTTAATTCAATCGACATTAAAGGATTAAAAAGAAAACAAGTCAAATAAATGGATTATTGATAGTGGTTATACAAGTCATATGATAGGGGAGAAAGAAAAGATAAAAAATCTAACAAATTATGTTGGTGGAACAGTTAAATTTGGAAATGACCAAGGTGCTAAAATTAGAGGGAAAGGTGATGTTTCTCTTACAAATGGAAATCTAAAAGATGTTTTATTTATAGAAGGATTAAAACATAATCTATTAAGTGTTAGTCAAATCTGTGATAAAGACTATCAAGTTGTGTTTGATAAAAATGGTGTAAAGATTTATGATATGGAAGGTAATATCATTGTTGTGGGAGAAAGAAACAAAGACAACCTATATATTATGAGTGATTTAAAAAACTCAAAGTGTATGTTAAGTCAAGAAGAAAATGATTGGTAATGGCATAAGAGTCTTTGTCATATTGGTTTTGATATATCTTTAATCTATATAATCATCAATATGTACGTGATTTGCCAATGATCAAGAAACCTTCAAACTCTGTTTGTGATTCATGTATGAAAGGAAAAATGACAAGAGTAATTCATCCTAGTAAACAAATTAATACTTCTGAAATACTAGATCTTATTCATATGGACCTCTGTGGTCCATTTATAACGATAGGTTTTAATGGAGAAAGTTATTTTATGACGATAACTGATGACTACACTAGATTAACTTGCATATCATTATTAAAAACCAAAGATGAAGCTTTCAAATGTTTTTGTGATTACAAAGTTTTTATTGAGAAATAATTAGGAAAACACATAAAGAGTATAAGAATAGATAGATGTGGAGAATTTATATCTAAAGAATTTAATGAGTTTTGTATTAAACAAGGGATCAATAAACAACTAACCGAAGCTAGAACTCCTCAATAGAATGGAGTAGCAGAACGAAAAAATAGAACTATTCAAGAAATGGTAAGGACTATGTTAAATGAGAGTAAACTTAGTGAGAAATTTTGGCCATTTGCTATTCAGACAACAGTTCATACAATGAATAGATGTATGTTTAGACACACCTCTTATAAAACACCTTATGAGTTATGGTATAATAAAAAACCTTTAGTTAAATATTTTAGAGTATTTGGAAGCAAATGTTGGGTTAAAAGAAAGGAACCTGAAGTGGGAAAACTAGAAAATAGGTGTGATGAAGCCATTTTCATTGGTTATTCTATAGCTAGTAAAGGATATAAGTGTCTCTTAAATGATAGCCAGAAGATTGTAGAAACTTTAGATGTTAAGTTTGATGAAATAAGTCATCAAGAAGAGATCATAAACAATGAAGAAGATGAAGATGAAGATATTCAATTAATAAATAAACAAGATGAATAAAAAATTACCGAAGAAGAAAATGCTGAGAAAACGTCTGATCTAAGGAAATCATGTCAAAATGATCATCCTGAAAACTTAATAATTGGAAGCTTAAATAAAGGAGTTACAACGCGTAGTAAACAAGCAAATACATTATATTCTATGATAGCATCTGAAGAACCTAAAACTGTAAATGAAGCTCTCAATAATGGCTTTTGGTTGAGAGCAATGAATGAAGAAATGGATCAGATTCTTAAGAATCAAAATTTGGAGCTCATAAAAAACCTAAAAATAAAAACATTATTGGTTCAAAATGGGTTTTTCTGAATAAATTAAATGAAAATGGAGAAGTTATAAAAAAAAGCAAGATTAGTATGTAAAGGTTATTTTCAAATAAAGGGAGTGGACTATGAGGAGACATTTTCTCCAGTGGCTAGAATGGAATCAATTAGGATGTTTCTCTCTCTCTCTCTCTATCTATTAAATAAAATTTCAAAATTTATTAGATGGACATAAAATCAGCCTTTTTAAATGGATATTTAGATGAAGAAGTATATATAGAACAACCTGAGGGATTTGTTGATCAATCAAATCCAGCATACGTATGTAAGCTAAAAAGGACTCTATATGGTTTAAAACAAGCTCCATGAGCTTTGTGTGATCGCTTGGACAAATTTCTACATAGTATAGGTTTCAAAAATAGTCAAATCAATAACACATTATATATCAAATGAATGAATGATGAACTAATTTGTGTGTTAATCTATGTTGATGATATATTGTTGGGATCAAGAAATTTAAACTCATGCGGTCAATTTATTAAAGAAATGAAACAGACCTTTGAAATGTCCATGATTGGAGAACTATCATATTTTCTTGGGATACAAATATATAAAAAGGAAAATGATATATTCTTGAGTCAAAGTAAATATCTATTAGAGATACTTAAGAAATTTGGAATGTGTGATTGTAAACCGATTAGTACTCCAATGTGTACAAATCTAAAATTATCTAAGAATATGGATGGTTCATAAGTTGATCAAAAGCAATATAGATCATTGATTGGAAGTCTGTTATATCTAACATCGACATAACCAGATATAATGTATTCTGTATGTCTAATATCGAGATTTCAAAGCAGTCCATGAGAATATCATTGGGTTGCTGGAAAAAGAATTTTAAGGTATCTAAAAGGAACACTTGATTATGGTATCTTCTATCAAAATGAGAAAGATAGTATTTTAATGGCTTACACAGATGCAGATTGGGCTGGTTGCGTAGATGAACGCAAAAGTACTAGTGGAGGAGCTTTTTACATAGAAAGGCATCTTGTTGCTTGACACTCTAAGAAACAAGAATCTATCACTCTATCCACTGCAGAAGCAGAGTTTGTTTCTACCACCACTTGTTGCACACAAGTATTATGGATGAGAGAAGAACTTAAGAATTTTGGCATTATTCACAATAATCCTATAGAGATCAAATGTGATAATACAAGTGTTATCAATATTTCTAAGAATTATGTGATGTATAGTAAGACAAAACATATCTCAATTAAATAATTCTTTTTAAAATAACATGTTAGTAAGAAGGATATAGTTCTCACATATGTTCCTACAAAAGAACAAGTAGCTGACATTTTTACGAAACCTTTATCTAAGCCTCAGTTTTTAGAGATACGAGACAGCTTAGGGAACAGATCCCTAGCTACTATCAACTAAATCAGATTTTGTTCAGAGGGGGAGCTCTCTTGTGGTAAAGAGAGGCACCAAATCCTTTGGCAATGTTGTCAAAGGGGGAGAATATGTAAGGGGGAGGATACTGTGATATAGGAAGAGATGGGAAACTATTTCAAAATTAATAGTTGAGAACAATGCCAAAGGGGGAGTTTGTTGAGAGCAATGAACAAATCTTTTTTTTTGCGCTTTTGTCATTGTTGTACCTATTATTTTTCTATTTAAATTTAAATCAATTTCTTTCTTACAGGAGGAGGGATTTTACAAGGCTTTACAATAATCCCTTTAAAAAAGCTGATGATGAGTTTCCATCAAATAAATGGTACCGAGAGGGGTACTAGTCTCCTAGAAGGAAGAAGTTTTTCTTCTAGTAAAAATATGTACCAGACTTTCATGGACTTGATAGCGATGTAGTGTTTTATTTTTGTGTGTGTGTGTTATTTACTAACCACATGATATTGTGTTAAGAAGACTATTATTGTTTTGTAGGTGTGTGTTACGTGCTTTGAAGTTGTGTGAGTTTATTGCATGTGTAACCTCCACTTGATACATGACTTTTATTTATATGTATTAGTCATTGTTATAATGATTATCATTGCTAGTGTCTCTCATGCTTCCATACATAGCATCACTTATGAAATAAAACATTTTCATGAAATAAGAAGTTAAAAAAAACTGTTTTTTCTGAATTTTGCAGTGCCACCTGGGTAGAACTGAATTTGGTCCATTAAATAGTCATTATTTGATGTTGACTCCTTGAGACAAGTTTTTGTTAACATAAAAATGAACAACCTTCATGTTGGACGTTTTCCTTTTTTTTTGATTCTATCATGGCCGAAAATTAATTTTTAAAGACAGCTATTTTTCTGTTATTGGTTGGCCGAATTTTATTTTAAGTCTAAAATTAGTAATGGGTAGTTACTATCCAATAGTTATGGCTTTTGTGAATGGATGTATGGCATTTGTTTATTATTTTCAAAATTAATCATATACTAATTATAGTAAAAATTTTATTTTAAAAAGGGGGCCGTGAATTCCAAATCTTATGGCAGTTTTGGTGGTTATCAACCAAGAGACGCATCTTTTGATTTAAGACATTTGGAAATGGCTATGTTCGGTTATTTAAGAGGATTAAAAATCTTTATTTTATGAGTTTTTGGAAAGTGGTTTTTGCAAGATTAAGTGGAGAAAAATCTGGGCAAAAAGTGTGTGAAGTTTTGGAGGAGCTAGCCGAACTTCATTCAAGCCAAAAACTGCTTGGCCGATTCTTGAAGAAAAAGAGGACTGGTCGTGAGACTCAAGGAGTTTGGGGATGCTGCACCAAGGCTTCATCACGGAGCATGCTTTAATTTCTCACAGAGAATTGAAGGATTTATCAAGTCCAACACTTGAAGTGGAGGAAGAATCAATTTCTTCCAAGTTTTTGGCAAGGAGAGAAAGCCATTGTGAGAGTTCTTCAAAGAAGACAAAGTTCCACTCAAGTGTGAACTTTTAAGGTAAAAGCATTCTCATACTCTAAGGAAAGACAGGGTACAAAACATTTAATCATTTGGTTTTGAACTCACTTCTTTGCAAAAGAAGTCTAGAATTTTAAATCTTAGTTTTCTTTAAAGAAATCGTTTTAACTGTTTTTAAGAACATTATCTTCATAGTATTCTGAATTTGGTGTTTGTTAAAGTTATAAGTATTTCATTTTTTTAATGAACATTGTGTAATTGTATGATACATGAATTTTATGTAAGCAATATTGTGTCTGGAAATTTTATGATCTTTCTCTCTTGTGTTTGAATTTTGAGGTATTAAATTTAGTGAGTTTATCATTTAAAAATATCTCATTAAATTAAAAAAATACAGTCACACATATTCACCCCAACCCCCCTCTGTGTGTGATATTTCGGCACTCTATTCAACAGTCTCCTCATGAGATGATGTTTAAGGAGAAGTCTGGAGTTGGACACCTTCAGGTGTTCGGATCGACTTGCTACATACACATCCCGGATGCTCTCAGGACAAAGTTGAATCCAAAGGCGAGGAAGCTCGTCTTTGTGGGCTATGATGAGCGAAAGAAGGGATGTAAGTGTATGGATCAAGTGATGAAGAAGTTCGCTGTCTCGAGAGATGTGGTCTTCGATGAGCTAATGTCATATGGAGGTGGCTCCTCTATGGAGCTGCAGGAATGAAGATCTGATGGCAGGAAGTAGGAGGTTGCTAAGGATCTTCTGGTGGAGCTGCCTGTGTTACTAGGAGCTCTAGGTGTTTCTAGCTCCTGGGCAGAGGCTTCTAGTTCAGGAAGCAGGGGGAGCGATGCTTCTAGTGCGCCCGGGAACAGAGTTGATTCAGAAGAAGCAATGGAGGTGGTTAGCAAGGGTCAGACTCTTCGGAGATCAAAGAGGATCATCAAACCACCAGCTCGTTATAGCGAAGGAAATGTGGTGAGCTTGGTCTCTTGTTTCTTCGCAGGCCCTCTAGACGAGCGAGAGCCTTCAAAATTTGAATATGGCAATGGATTCAAGGAGTAAGATAACGCCATGCATGAGGAGATGGCTGCCCTCAGGAAAAATGAGACGTAGGACCTTGTTCCCAAGGTCGAAGGCGTTACTCCTGTGACATGCAAGTGGGTCTACCATGAAGAAGAAGGCAGATGGGAGCATCGATCGGTACAAGGCTCGCCTTCTAGCTCGAGGTTTTTCTCAGTAGTATACAGAAGAATATGAAGAGATATTTAGTCCTGTTGCCAAGATGATTTTAGTTTGGTTGGTGATGGCCTTGGCGGCTTGCCAAGGTTGGAAGATGTGGCAGCTAGATGTAAAGAATGTTTTTCTTTATAGGGAGATAGATAAAGACATCTTCATGGTTCAGCCACAAGGATACGTGTTTGAAGATCATCCAGGATACGTCTGCAAGCTTAGGAAGGCTCCGTACCGCGGGCATGGTATGGGAAGATCACAGAATACCTCCAATTCTTTAGTTATTTTACATTTGATTCAGATTCGAGCCTGTTCATCAAGAAGAAGGGGGAGCTTCATGTCTTGTATTACTGTACGTGGACGACATGATCGTCATGGGAAAATATAAGGAGGAGGTGACTAGGCTCAGGACAGAGGTAGCCATTTGGTTCGAGATGAAGGACTTGGGTGAGCTCCACCGCTTCATTGGACTCGATGTGGAGAGTAAAGAGAGCATCATACTCGTTTCCCAAAGGGGCTATACAAATCAGATCGTTCAACGATTTGGCATGCGGGAAGGAAAGAGTAGCTCTACTCCACTTGATGTTGACATCATACTTCGACGAGATGAGCGGAGGATACTTCTAGATCCTTTAGTGTTCCGTGCTCTGGTGGGGAGCCATATCTATTTGATGATTACGAGGCCGAACATTGCATATGTTATAGGTCGAGTAAGTTGATATATGGTGGAACCTCAGAAGCCTCGTCTAATAGCGTCTAGGAGCATTCTGAAGTACATGAAGTCCACTTCTGATATTGGTCTCCTTTATGGAAGAGACACGGACTTCAACCTATACGGTTATACAGATGCTGATTATGGGGGAGATTCAGATAACCGGAAGTCGACATCCGGTTATGTCTTCACATGTGGATCAGCGGGTATCATATGGTATAGTAAGAAGTAGGATTCTGTGTCCATCTCTACTATAGAAGCAAAGTACAAGGCTTCAGCCTTGGCAGCTCGGGAAGCCATCTGGCTCAGGAGGCTAGTAGAGGACGTCCATGAAGAAGTGCGTTGTCTCACTCTGCTATACGGTGACAATGAAAGTGCCCTTAAACTAGTTAATAATCCAGTTTGTCACGCACGGACCAAGAAAATTGAGATTGAGCAAGATTTTATTTGGGAGAAGGTGTTGGAGGGGTCTCTTGTGGTTGGACATGTATGGAGCGAGGACAACATCGTGGACTTCTTCACAAAGATATTGTCAAAAGGGACATTTACTCGGTTATGGGGATTGCTAGGGCTGGTCTCCACTTCTCACTTCAAGGGAGAGTGTTGAAATTTTTTGAAGTGAAAGTGGGCGGCCTGGGCGGTCTATCTACGTGTCCTATGTGGACAGAAGGTGGCGGACTGACAGGTCAGCTTAGAAGTTGCTAGCGGTCTGTTCCCTGAGGGAGCTGGGTGGATAGGATGGTTTTACACTCAGTTTGCCGATTTGTGCAGACTAGTTCTGGAGTCTGCCGACTTTTTGCGGACTGGTCTTTGTATCCGCTGGTGCTCTGTTCATACTAGGGATAACTAGTGGTGTATACTTGGTCTGGTTTTATACCAAGTCCATGTGAGCATAGTACAGGAGGTCACGCGGTCTGCATGGATTGATTTCTCTGTCCGCCGAGTTTGGCATATAGCTTTGTGTGATTTGACTGCGGGCTTGGGGTATACGGACTGGAGTTATCCGCAGGCACATGCGGACTAGAACTATGTTCACTAGAGTGCAGACTGATACGGAATCTGGAGTGTCTTGCCTTGGTGTTGCGTTCTCGGCAGACTGATTATCTGTCCTACTCGTGATGGACTGATATTGTGCCCGCAGTTTGGCAAAAGCACTCTGTTGTCAA
Organism: Platanthera zijinensis; assembly: GCA_039513925.1. Lineage (NCBI taxonomy): Eukaryota > Viridiplantae > Streptophyta > Magnoliopsida > Asparagales > Orchidaceae > Platanthera > Platanthera zijinensis. The sequence continues at coordinate 70,996,676 of CM077078.1, read as the reverse complement.
CACGAGATAGGGTGGTGATCCTATCGGCTAGGGCAATGGTTACACTCCTCTTCGCGCCTATAAATAGGACCCCCTGTCACATCAAGTACACACCGAGTGAACAGTAAGTGGACTTGGGCAGTTGCTGCGGATAGGGTTTTCTATCCGTGCGGTTTGAAGTGTTTGACCTATTTGATTTGTGCAGGTTGTACAGACAGCGCTGAGAAGCCAGGGACTTGGTTCTGACTTCGATCAGGGATAGTGTAGACTCTGCGGTTTACAACCAACGGTTAGTAGTAGGTCACAGCTTGTGACCAGACGGTCTTCTCTTCTATAACTTGCTTCCCAATTCAATAAGCTGTCCGGTCTGGTGGCTTGATTAGTTCGACACCAGTAGCTCGCTTGATTCTAGTGGCTAGGTGACCTTGCAGTTAGGCGGCTTGCAGATTAGCGGATAGAGTTTGCTCAGCATTGGAATAACGGGCAGTCCGTGCGGCTAGGTTGTGGTTTGGTGACTTGGTGGTGTCAACGAACTCCACAGCGGTTAGCATCAGAGCTGACAGTTACTCTTTTAGTCCGTGTGGCTAGTGTCTTGCCTTGTATTTTTTCTGCTTCCATCGGGTACATTGGCGAATCATGTCTCGCCAGGTATGCCTCATCTTGTAAAGATTTTTTGATAGTATAAGATACTTGCTCTTCTATTTGCATCTGGCTTACTTGGGCTTGGATAGGATGAGTGTTCCTGCGCTTTTTTCCCGTTTTTTGCGATTCACAAATTTTTTACATAAAGTGTCAACTCCAACTTATTTTTCTCAATTTTGCTCAATATCTCTATCCAACTTTTCACTGATTTTTTTTTATAAAGTACTTGCACCTAGATTAAAATTGATTCTTCCCTTTGTCATCTCCATGGAGCAAGGAGCTAGCTTTTGTAAAGAATAGGAATATATCAGATAACTTGCACCTTATTTAGGGATTAGCTTTTCAACTCAACGAAATGCTAGAGTGGGGAGCATGATCATAAAGCTGGAAATGGAACAAGCTTTCAACCAGCTCCATTGAGACTTTTTGTTCTATGTTATCACTAAATTTGTGCTTCCTTTTCAATTTGTCAAACTATTGAAGATGCATGTTTGTCATGGTTGCCACAGTGTCATGGTGAAAGGTAGGCTTTGCGAATTTTTTAGATCTTCGTGTGTAACATCCCACGTGAAACTAGATATTATAGTGTGATGTGTATCACCTTGTATCGTATGAGGCTAAATGATGGGTCTAGGATCCCAAGAGACGTGATGAATCAACAATGTTGACCAAAGTCGATTGTGGTCAATTTTGCCCTAAATAGCCCGCCATTTCCAAATCAACCACGACTTGAACATCAAGAAGTCAAATTGACCCCACCTCATAATCACATTGGCAGGTCAATAGGGTCATGAACAACATGAATGGGTCACCCAAATCCTCAATTTTAACCAAAGTCAACATTTGGTTAACATAGTCCAATTAGCCCTAATTTGACTCAATATGTCTCCCTTTGACCCCCATCATGGCTTAATACACTTCATATGATGACAAGAGATTCATGAATACTAAGTGGGGCCAGCCATATTGATAGATTATAATTAGTGATAGTCTAACTCATCCAGGGGGTAGAGAATAGGTGTCTTGCAGTTTTAGTGGGTTATTTTCACTTTCAGTAGTTAAGTAAGAAAGAAAACAAGCATACAAAAAACACAGAGATTTATAGTGGTTCCCCAAGGTCTAGGTACAACCACTTTCCCTCTATACATATTTAGCTATGCTAGACTAGGCAACCTCCTCCATACTTGGCTCAATAGAGCTTACAACACAATCCCTAAGGATTTCTCAGGTCTCCTCCAAACCCTACCTCAGGTACACATGCCCTACACTTAGACTTATCAAGAAGCCCTACCTTAGAGTTATCTAACTCCTACAGCTCAGAAACCTTCCAGGTTTCCTACCTCAGACTTGACTCAAGTCCTACCTCAGATTTCCACTGAAATCCTACCACTCAGGCTGGGAGTACAACCCTACAGCTTAGGCACAAGGGCCCTACAACTCAGGCACAAAGGCCCCGCAGTAAATATAATGAAAGATTATAGTAGAAGTCTAATTTATAGTTAGACCTTGAAGATTAAGACCTTCTATTATTCTTGCTTTGATGGCAAGATCTAGAGATGGTCCCTGACTGAATGATCTTAAGATTTTGCACAGGTTAGGGAAAGCTCCACCTTGATCTTCTTCTACTTCTTACAGATGGGAGAAAATCAATGTCGAGTCACAAAATTGACTCCACTTGTTCTTCTTAAACTCCTCAGCAAGGACTATCTTCTTTTTTTGAGCGCCGTCAAGCTCTTTCTTGAGATTAGGTTTTGTGTAATGGCACTATTCCATTAACCTAGAAGTTCCTCTTTATACTCTTTGACAATTTGCAATGGCTTCGAAAAACATCTTGTCAAAGCATGGACAAGAATAAAATTATTTATTCTTACTTTTGGTGCAAGCGCCAAATTTGACTTTTTCCAATCAATACTGGATCAACAATATTATTTGAGTCTTGTCAGCTGTACCGCTGATTATTGACTTCATTCTCAACGATATTCGACTTGGTGTTGAGACTTACGGCTTTTAACTGCTATATTTGAATTTTCTCAACTATAACGTTGAGAAGAGCATTCATTCTCAGCGGCATTGTCCTTGGTGCTGAGATTTATGACTCTCAATAGTTTTTGCATTCTTCTCATTGTCTTATAGATGTAGCTGAGAACGATAAGCTGTCTCAGCTGTATAGTTCATCTTAGCTTTAATCAATATCTTAGAGTAAAAACCAAGTTTACTGCACGCTCATAAAGTTAATATCCATCAAATACAATATGTTCTTAGCATTGGTAATGATGCCACTTCAAATCTTAGAAGATTGAGGGCAACCTTCCCAGTAATCTTCACCTATTTGAAGAAGGTAGAACACCTCACAATGCTAAGTCATATTAACCATTAAACCAAACTTTTGACAATAAGATATCAATAAAACATGCCACCACATACAACATGTAAGTGAACAACAAATCAAAACACATGATAAAGCACCAGAAGTTGTTATCATAAATAACTATCAAGCATATCAACAAAGTGAGCAATAAATCATGAAGGCATAATGTAATCATAAGAGTTCAACCAAGATGCATAATTATTTTTCAGTTTTAACTTAGATTAGAATCAAATGAAATTTTCTAATTCATAGAATGATAGTCCACTAGCTAGCTAGATGTATCAGATTTCCCCTTCTTGGAAGCAGAGCCGGAGTCTTCACCTTGTGCAGCAGTTAATCTTTCAATCTGTTTAGCTTTACTATCCTGCCTTTTGAAGAACGAGAATGGCTTGGGAAGGTACTTGGAGGGTATTTTTCTTGGATTGCTCCTGTGTACCAAGTTTTCTTTGTTTACCCTTTCCCTTAGAGAATTCCTCTTCAAGTGTTTGATCCATTCTTCACTAGGAAAAACATTGTCAATGTTCTACAAGAGTTGCCCATGATTGATCCATGCATTTATGATGATGTTTTGAGAGCTTTCACTCTAGTATTTATAGTCAGGATCATTAGTAATTTCTACTATTCTTTTGGCCATGAACTCCTCATGAAGCATCATGCCATCTCTTCTTCTTTTCTCAGCCAATCGAGCATCCCGAGCCACTCTGGCTTGAGCATGCAAATCAATGTTTTCAGGCCTTTTAGGATCCAACAGGGGTAAAAGTAAGGCAATTATTGTTCCTAGAAGAACCTTAATGTCTTGCTCTACATTATACTTCTCCCCCTTTCTAGCTTCTTCATCAATTTTATTTTCCAAATGTAGAGTGTTGGCTTCAAGCATACTGGACACTATTTGGAAAACATTTTCCAAATCTTCCATAATAATGTCCCTATTCTAAATCGCCAGTTTAGCTGCCCTTATTTGAGTGGAGAAAACATACTCTTCTACATGATCCACTCCCTGTCTTATGGATTCATCTATTTGACTGACATAGTTTTTTACACTATGAAGGTCAAGGATAGAATCCTTCAGGCTATCATACATTGACCTGAGAATCTTAATATCTAAGGTAGGGCACTGTTAAGAAAAATGTTACCATTCTCAGGTTAATGGTAACATTCTGCTTGGCAGTGCCCTACCATCTTGTGATTTGCTGGTTGATATGTGCATCATCATCTCTCAAAATCTTAGTATCACTTTTTAGCTCAGTTTTAACCTTCTGCACCTCTAACATAAAGTCAGCCTTTAGTCCTTGAACAAATTCATCGATGTAGCTATTTAGTGATGTTGCTTTATCATCTAGTAGAGCTTTGAGTGATGTAATGATTAAGCTCTCTATATTGCTAGCAGAAGGTAGATGTTGGGGCATTTGTGTTGGTTGAACATCACCTGGATCAGTAAATTTCCCTTGGTCCTCTTGACCATCTAACTTAGGATTTCTCAGGTCTCCTCCAAGGCCCTACCTTAGGCATACATGTCCTACACTCATGCTTATCAAGAAGCCCTAACTCAGAGTTCTCCAACTCCTACGTCTCATAAATCTTCCAGGTTTCCTACCTCAGACTTGACTCAAGCCCTAACTCAGATTTCCACTGAAATCCTAGCACTCAGGCTAGGAGTATAACCCTATAGCTCAGGCACAAGGGCTCTACAACTCAGGCACAAAGGCCCCACAGTAAATATAATGAAAGAGATTACAAAAAAAGTCTAATTTATAGTTAGACCTCGAAGATTGAGACCTTCTATTGTTTTCTCTTTGATGGAAAGATCTGGAGCTGGTCCTTGACTGAATGATCTTCAGATTTTGCACAGGTTAGGGAAAGATCCACCTTGAACTTCTTCTTCTTGTAGATGGGAGAAGATCAATCTTGAGTCACAGAATCGACTCAACTTGTTCTTTTGAAAGCCTTCAGCAAGAACTATCTTCTTTATTTGAGAGCCGCCAAGCTCTTTCTTGAGATTAGGTTTTGTGTAATGGCACTACTGCATTAACCTAGAAGTTTATCTTTATACTATTTGACAATCTGCAATGGCTTCGAAAAACACTTTGTCTGAAATTCTTTATTCAAGTGTAGCTATACACCTAGGGGTGAATAGGTATGTTTAAATTTTTTGATTTTTTTACTTTAGGTCTAGTTGTGTATTAGATTTTGTTATTTAGCTTTCAAGATACACCACAACACACAAAATTTTATAGTGGTTCCCCTATCTAGGGTACATCCACTTTCCCCCTTCACCTATCTAGCAGTGAGCTAGATTAAGCTAACTTCTCTTTTAACTCATCTCCTTGATCTTACACCTCAGATCCCTCAGAATCCTACACCTCAGAGTGAAACTCACTCCTACACTCAGAGCATAACAACTCCTACCTCAGGCAAGCAGCCCTACACTCAAAGATTCACAGATCTCCTACCTCAAATATACACATAAATCCTACCTCAGACCTAATCCTTACCTCGGATCCTAAACAGGATCCTACACTCAGATACATAGCTCTGACACTCAGCCTTTATAACTCAGGCTTATAATTTAGATCAAACAATGATCCTATAGAAAGAGTAAAGATTTGATGATGTTTGACTCTTGAGAAATGATCCTCTGAGTCACCTCTCTGAACTGAGTTAACTCAGTCCTAACTCTTCACAACAACAAGATTCTTGATCTGTAGTGTAGTTCTGCTTGTGCTGAGAAGATATGATGTAGAGCTCTGTATCTTCAAGCTTTAATATATCAGAGTTGAAATATATTGCCTTGAAGATGAATAACAACCTTCTTTGAGTGCTCTGTTACTCCACCTTTTATAGAAATTAAAGTTTTCTGTTCTTGCTAAAGATGAATTTGAGATATCACTTCAATTAGCAAACAACTTATTTTCTTCTGTAACTCTTCTATAAAACCAAAAAAAATCGATTTAGAGAAGACTACCCAGGAAGGAGAAGACCAAAGACTCTTTTAATTTCTCTACAAAGTCCTTTTAAATCTCTCCGTCTAACGGCTCTGTAACCTGTATGGGCAAGTCAAAATATAGGTTGTAAAGGTACTTTAGCTTTAACTACTATTCAGAGAGTTTTCGGCACCATTTGGCTTCTGGTGCGCAAATCCCGCTCAATTTGAAGTTCAGTGACGTCAACATGACCCAACACTTATGAACTTGGCAACTTTCACAGTCATTCTGCAAAGGCATTGAGTGAAGCAATGTGACTCAAAGCAAAAATACTTAGTAGAAAATTTGCTTCTAGAGGCGTTGAGTAAGCCTTCAACTTTCAATGCTTTTGTCTCAGACAGCTAAACTGATAAGGCATTGAGTGAACCTTCATTACTCAACGCATTTGTACTTGGCAGAATTCTTCTTGTTGAATGTGTTGAGTGAAGCCACTTTACTCAATGCTTCTGGGTCTGGCTGTCATCCTGACTGTAGGCATTGAGTGAGCCTTTGTTTGGTCCATTGATCCCAATGGCCCTGATTTGATGATATCAAACATGTCAATGAGATAGACATAGTTGTATTTGATGTATGTTTATGTTCATGCATATAGGTTAATCTTTGTCATAATGATTGGACAGCTTGTTCAAGAGACAATGACAGGTGGACTCAAGGTGATAGGCTGGAAAGTAAGAAAAATGCCTAAGTCCAAAAGCGTTGAGTGAAGCAAGCTCACTCAACGTCTTTCATATAATAGCGCTGAGAAAAGGCAGGTAGTCAAAGCTGACAGAATTGCAAAGGAATAAATCTGGCTAAATCTAAAAGCATTGAGTGAGATCATCTCACTCAGCGCTATATGGCCAGAACCGTTGAGACAAGGTTATCGTGTCAAAGCATAAGTAGTGGAAGCCATAATTTTGACTAAGTCCAGAAGCGTTGAGTGAAGCTTCATCACTCAACGCCATGCTAAGCTTGTCAACGCTAAAGCTTAAGGAGACAGAAAGTTTAACTAAGTGAAGTAGCGTTGAGTGAAGCTCACTCACTCAACGCCAAGTGAAATGACTCTAAGTATAGCCTTACTGTGAAGAATCTAGAAAATCGACTAAGTCCATAATCGTTGAGTGAGGTCAGCTCACTCAACGCCATCAGACAGATAGCTAAAGAATGGGCTAAAGGGAAAATACCGTTGAGTGAGGTTAAAACACTCAACGCTCTCAACGCCATCAGATAGTTAGGTGAAGAATGGGCTAAAGGGAAAATAGCATTGAGTGAGGTCAATACACTCAATGCTCTCAATGCCATCTAGCAAGAGCTGAAGAAATTTATAAGTCTAGAATCGCTGAGACTACCATTCGTCGAGCTGAGCTTATCTTTCGTCGACCGGAGTTTAAAGAATTCGTCGATCTCAGCTTTTATCTATAATAAGGACTCAGCTATCATATTTCGTCGAACGGAGTTCAGAGATTTTGTCGAACTAAACCTTCACCTGAAGAAAGAACTGAGCTCGAAGTTCAAAAACCTCAGCCTTCACCTGAAGAAAGAACTTGGTTGAGAGAATTCATCGATCTCAGCTTCACTATTTCGTCGAGCTGAGCTCAGGTTTCGTCGAACTGAGTTCAGAATTTGTCGAACGTAGAATTTCATAAATGTTAGTTGATTTTGGCTAAGTCTAGAAGGATGCTAACTCAGCAAAGTCAACAAGTCAATAAAGTTCAGATTCGATACAAATCAACATTAATGTCGCCATCCGTCTATAGTGGATCTCAATTTAATAAAGTTAAGGTTTTTACCACTGTTAAAAACTAGGACACGTGTCGATCATCTCATTATTTTGACAGAATTATAAATATAAGAAGTGATCGAGATCTGAAAAAGCTTTTTGAATTAAGTTTTCTAAGAAAACGAGAGGCGGAGTTGTCGTCTTCATCCGCCATTATTGCAGATGCCAAGAACTTCAAGTTCAAATCATAAGGGCTTCTGAGTAAGCTGTTGTGATCATCATCTGCTACAACAAGTTAGAAGTAATTCTCTGAGGAAGACGAATCAGCCAAGGTGTGCCCTAGCTGAAGTTATCTTTTTGATCCAAGCCGAGCCAGAATCTGAAGATCAATTCGCTGGATCAAAGAAGAAGAAGGAAGGGTTGATAACTGCTCAATCCAGATCGGGAGACATTCATGAAGGAGAATCAGATTGATCTGCTAGTCTATTCCAGAACAAGCCGGGCTACAAATTCAAGATTGTTGTATCATCTTGTTGTTGGGAAGACAAAGTTAGGGATGAAATCTACTCAATCCAGGTAGACATACACAGAGACTTTCCTCTGTTGTCTGTGTAAGATTCATTTTGAATCTGAGTGGTAAGGCTAAGGCCTGAGGTGTAAGCCTGTTGTTATAAAGGCTGAGGTAGGGCAGGGATTGCCTGAGTTATAAGCCTGGTTATAAAGGTTGAGGTAGGGCAGGATTGCCTGAGATGTAGGAGTGTGGATTCACTCTAAGGTAGAGTTCTTGGGAAGAACTATAGCTATAGGATCTTGGAGATCTGAGTGGTAGGGCTTGCGCCTGAGTTATAGGAGCCAGTTGGGCTCTGAGCTATAAGATTTGAGGATCTGAGAAAGTGGAAGGAAGTTTGGCCGAATCTAACTTATTGCTAGATAGGCGAAGGGGGAAAGTGGATGTACCCATCAATTGGGGAACCACTATAAATCACTATATATTGTGTTGTGTGTGTTATGATTGTTGTTTGTGCTGTGATTATTGTGTGTGTTGTGATTGCTATGTTAAGATAGTCTATAAGCTGCCAAGATTTTTAAAATTGGACCTATTTACCCCCCCCCCCCTCTAGGTGTTTAGTTATTCTGGAAATCAAAACTTTCAAGTGGTATCATAGGAAGGTTATCAAGAATAGACTTAACAGTCTGAGTTGATCTCTAGGGCAGCTATCAGAAGGCCAAAATTGGTTCAGGTGAAAATCACAAAGAACTTGGATCCATGAAACTTCCTCTCTGTAGGAAGGAGACTTTTGGCATCTGGAAAGAAGGGTCAGACTTTTCATGGAAGCATCTGATCCTAGGATATACATCACAGTACAAGAAGGACCCTTCATCCCAATGAAGACATCAATCCTTGATGCAAATCTATAGACTCCAAAGAAGTATTCTGAGATGTCTAAAGATGAAATCATCTTAGCTACATTGGATAAGAGGGCACAAAACATTATTGTCAGTGCCATAGATGACTCAACCTTCCAAAACCTAGTCCACTGCAAGACATCTAAGGAGATGTGGGACATACTAGTTATCTACATAGAGGGGACATAAGAAATGAGGGAAGACAGGAAGTCTATGCTCAATCAGGAGTATGAAAGCTTCAGGCAGAATAAGTCAGATGGCATAGCTGAGTGTTATGAGAAGTTTTTTTGAATTGTTAAATAGATGATGACATATGACAGAGTCTTCAGCACTTATGAATTGAATGACAAGTTCCTCAGGTCGTTAACTAAAGACTGGGACACAAAAATCTGTGCCATCAGAGAAGTGGCCAGACTTGCAGACACCCAACCACCAACCCTGTTTGGAAAGCTTCTGTCTTATGAAATATTGCTGACTTCCATAAAGGAGGAGGAGAAAATCAACAAGTCTATAGTCAAAGACAAGTCAGTGGCCTTCAAAGCAGAAGCCACAAGGAAGAGCAGGAGAAAGACTCCTTCTCCACCATGGAGAGATGCTGAATCTGACTCAGAAAGCTCAAAAACCAGCACATCAGACTGCCATATTTCTGATGAAGACTTTTCTTCCTTCTCTAGGCAATTTAAGAAGTTTATGAAGAAGAAGCACTAGAGAATCAGACCATTCTCTTCTTCTTATCCCAAGGAAGATTATTATAAGGGCAATAAGAAATCCTCTAAAGAGGACAGGTATGGCTCTAAACCAAGTAAACATACTTCTTCTAAAGTGGTGTGTTATTGTTGCAGCAAGCCAGGGCATGTCATAGCTGACTGCTCTATAAAAAGAAAAGGTGTTGGAGAAAAGAAGGATCATCAGCAGAAGGGCAAGAAGGAGAAATCCTTTATTGCTAAGAAGCAAAAGAGCTGGACTGACTCCTCATCATCAGAGTCAGAAAAAGAAGATGGACCTGAAGCCTACATTGGGCTATTTTATGCTGAAGAAGAATCTATAGAGGGAGACTTCTTAGAGATGCTGACAACTATTACTGGAGAAGCTGATGATGCTGCCAGGTCTGAAGAAGGGGTAGAAGATAGCCAATGCCTTGGGATGATGGCTTTAACTGAGAAAGGACACAGCCAAGGGCAGTTTGGCCCTAGTAAGGTACATTCTACACCTTCTTTGTCAGATTATGTAACTAGTCCAGGGTCAGAAGCATCTGCATCAAGATATGAAGATGATTCTGAATCTGAAGGAGATGTCAATCAATTGATTGATGATTATGGTGAACTCCTGCAAGCACTACAGAAAAGCAGGCTCCTAGCCAAAAAAATAGGCTGAGGAGATTGCCTCTCTGAAGCTGGCTGTTTCAGACTATACAAACATGTTGAACCTGAAGATAAATGAAGTCAGCAAGCTGAAAAATATCACTGTTATTCAGATGGACACAATCACCTTCAAAAATAACCACATTAGGAATCTTTAAGGTAAACTTCAAAAGGAGAAGGAGCTAGTGGCTAAGTTCTCAAAACCATGTTCAGTATTGCCTTTGATTGATTCCTTCTCCTCCCAAAAAAGTAATAAGGGGTTAGGCTTCAAAGGGAGAACTAGAGATGTCTATTCTAAAAGGAAGGGCAAAGCTCTAGTGCAGCAACTAGCCTCCAAGCCTCCAATTCCTTTCAGGAAAGTGGTACTACCATTTAACAGGTATGACCATGAGATCATTCATGGTCACTAGGAGTATGGGGTTAGGAATGGCAAGGGTGTTAGTGCCTACAAGGCAACCCATGAAGAAATCCAAATGGCCCATCCTGGACAATTTGTGTTTGGTGTACCAGCCCCAACACTAAAAAATAAGGCTGCAGCCTATTCTCAAAGTCTACCAGTCCATAATCAGACTAAAGGAAAGTCTGTCAACACACCATACTTGGGTATATCTGAAGCTATGTGGAGCTTGCACTCTGAAAAGAAGGCAGCTGCTGATAGTGTCCAAGATACCTCTAGTACCTCTACTTTCAGACATATCCCAAATAAAGCTGTGGCTGGAAGACTTAAGAAAAAGGCTGGTGTACCAGCTGGACTGAGAGTTGCTGACAGCAATATTGTTAAGACAACCCTTAGAAGAAGGTACAATATTTATGAGTGTTGGTGTTGTGGCAAAGTGGGCCACTATACCATTGATTGCTGGCACAATAATAGTGTCCAGAGAGATAAGGCTGGCTTACTTATCAGAAGAGCTGCAGGTAGGCATGTTAATTTTCAGTCTAACATGTACCAAGGCCCCAATAAGAATTGGGGTCCTAAGGTTAAATGATTTATTTGGTGCAGGTAAGTCCAAGTGGCCATACCCCTATATGGTATTTGGACAGTGGATGTTCCAGGCACATGATTGGAACAAGGAGCATGCTGAAGGAGTACACTCCAATTGAAAATGGACCCAATGTCATCTTTGGTCGTTTAGAAAAAGGAGTAACCAAAGGGTTTGGTAAGATATCTAATGAAATAATCATTATCACACAAGTAGCTTATGTGAAAGGTTTGCAACATAACCTGATAAGTATAAGCCAACTATATGATCTTGGCTATGACATTTCTTTCCTCAAGAATGAGTGTAAAATTCGGAGGTCAAGTGACCAAGGGGTCATCTTGACAAGCACTAGGAGAGGAAATGTCTATTGTCTCAATTTTGTTTGTGAGAGTAAAGACTCTCCTATATGCCTAGTTGCAGATGAGAAAGCTTCACATTGTGTCCAATGGTATAAGCTCATTTGAATTACAAGACCATAGGCAAACTCTTTAGTGAAGAGTTAGTGAGAAATGGTTCTAAGGTGAAGTGCATCAAGGAGGGTATCTGCTCAGCATGCCAAAAGGGCAAGCAGATCAGGGCCTCCTTCCAGAGCCTTGATACTAAAGACTCAGTGAGATGTTTATACCTCCTGCATATGGATCTATTTGGTCCTATGCCAGTTCATAGTCTAGGTAGGAAAGTCTATACTCTTGTGGTTGTTGATGACTTTTCCAGATTTGCCTGGGTGTTCTTTCTAAGGAAGAAATCTGAAACCCCTGATGTCTTCCAGACATTTGTTAGGCAAATTCAAAATGAACTTAACAGTACTATGGTCAAAATCAGAAGTCACCACGAGACTGAGTTTTAGTCTGAATGCATGATAAGATTTTGTGAAGATCTTTGGATTGATCAAGAGTTCTCCTCTCCTAGAACACCACAGCAAAATGGGATTGCTGAGAGGAAAAATATAACTCTCATTGAGGCTGGTAGAACCTTGTTAAGTGACACTTTTCGTCCAGAATATTTCTGGGCTGAGGCAGTAAGCATTGTATGTCATGTCCTTAATAGGGCTTCCATCACCAAAATCCACAAGAAGACTCCCTATGAGATTCTGAAAGTCAGAAAACCAAACTTATCCTACTTAAGGATTTTTGGTAGCAAGTGCTATGTTCTAAACAATGGTGAGTCCTATGTGACTAAGTTTGCTGCCAAGTCCCAAGAAGGGATATTTGTAGGGTACAATAATAATAGTAGGGCATATATGATCTATAACTTGACTACTCAAGTTTATAGAAGATTCAGTACATGTTGTCTTTGATGAGTCAAACCTAATTAACTGTGAGCTGCCAAGCACCTTTTCTAGTTCTGCAGGTTTAAAGGATGTGATGGACAAGCTTACCATCAGGGAAATGGATCTAGTAGGACAAGATAAGGAAGAAGATGGGTGTTGCCTAGGGGGAGCTCAAGAACCACAAGCTGAGGATGAAGAACAGAAAGTTGAAAACAATGCAGTACAGCCAGCTGAAGATAATGAAGTTCAGCCAGCTAAGATCAATGTAGAACAACATGCTGAAGCAAGGATGCCTCCAGCTGAGAGACATATGAGGTACCATCAAGTACACCAAATCATTGGTGATGCAAGACATGGTGTCCAGACAAGGAGAAAGAGCATCAACACATCTCTATGTCCAAGCTTCCTATCACAAATAGAGCATAAGAAGATTGAAGAGGCTATCAAAGACTCTTACTGGATTGGAGCTATGCAAGAAGAGCTGAACCAATTCAAAAGGTGTAAAGTCTAGAAGCTGGTTCCCAGACCAAAGGTACATAATGTCATAGGAACAAAGTGGATCTACATGAACAAGCTAGTTGAGAATGACATTATTGTCAAAAACAAGGCCAGATTGGTAGCAAAATGATACAGACAAGAGGAAGGAATAGATTTTGACCAGACCTTTGCCCCAGTAGCAAGGCTGGAAGCAATAAGGTTATTCCTTTCTTTTGCTGCCTATCAAGGATTCAAAGTCTTCCAGATGGATGTAAAGTCAGCATTCCTGAATGGAGGCTTAAAAGAGGAAGTATATGTGGATCAGCCACCAGGTTTTGTAGATCCTCACTTTTCTAATTTTGTTTATAGGCTTAAGAAAGCTCGATCTATATGGGTGGAAACAAGCCCCTAGAGCATGGTATGAGACATTGTATACTTTCCTCATTGAGAACAAATTCTCAAGGGGGAAAATAGACAAGACCCCATTTTTAAGGGAATCTAAGGGCAAGATCATCCTAGTCCAAATATATGTCGATGATATTATCTTTGGATCTACTGAAAATAACCTTTACAGAAAGTTTGCCAAACTTATGCAAGGGAAGTTTGAGATGAGCATCATGGGTGAGCTAAAATTCTTCTTGGGACTCCAAGTAAGACAGACTGATGATGGCTTGTCCATATCCCAGTCTAAGTTCACAAGGGAGTTTATTAAGAAATATGGTATGGAGAATATCTCTACCATGAGAACTCCAATAGGGTCAAGTATACCTATAGGCAAAGATGAGGTAGGAAAATCTGTTGATGAGTCTTTGTATAGAGGGATAATTGGCTCCCTTCTATATTTTTCTACAAGTAGGCCTGACATCATGTATGCTACATGTGTCTGTGCTAAGTACCAGACATGCCCTGAAGAATCTCATTATTCTACTGCAAAGAGAATTTTAAGGTATCTTAAGGGCACACCAAATCTTGCTCTATGGTACCCTAGGAATAGAGATTTTGAGCTAATTGGATATTCAAATGCAGATTTTGTAGGCTGCAAAGAAGATAGGAAAAGTACCACTAGCACATGTCAATTCCTAGGTGGAATATTGGTGTATTAGAGTAGCAAGAAGCAAACCAGTATGGTTATCTCAACTGCAGAATCAGAGTACATTGCAGCAGGTAGCTGTTGTGCTCAATTGCTGTGGATATAGCATCAGTTTGAAGATTACAACATCAAGATAAGTAGAACTCCTCTTTTTTGTGATTCTACTAGTACAATTTCTACTGCTAGGAATCCTATCTCATACAGTAGGACTAAGCACATAGAAATAAAGTATCATTTTATTAGGGAGCATGTTGATAAAGAAGACATTTGCCTAGAGTTTGTCTCCACTGACAAGCAAGTGGCTGATATCTTCAGTAAGTCACTAGATGAAGCCAAGTTCAACACCTTCAAAATTGATTTGGGTATGTTGAACTTAGAATAGCTTCAGGTACTCCCTAAGGTATTATGTTTGGTACAGGTTTGTTCTTTTTACAGGTGTTGCAGACCTTGTGCAGAACAAGATGAGACCAGGTGCTCCTATTAAGGGGGAGCAAGTCCAGTAGTTGTAGAACAAAAGGCTTTCAAGCTGAGAGCAGATGCTTCTTATCAAGAGATATTAGTAGCTGCAGGACTAGAGACTTTCAAATGGTATTTTCAAGTGGTGTAGACACTTTCAGCAATACTGATTTCAAGTGGTATCAAGGCAGCCCTTTATAAGGGGCAAGTTGGCAGTTGCACTCCTGGATTCCTCTACATCAACTAGTGGGAGAGACAGACATGTTGCTCTTTCCTGACTATCTGAAGAGGTCAAAAAGGGGGAGAGATGAGATTGATTAAGCTCAAAGGGGAGAGAAGATGACTCTCTAAAAATATCAAGCTCCTTCATGGTAGAAACACAAGGGGAGAAAGTGGGGAGAAAAGTTTGATCAAGCAAGAAAAGGTCAAGTTGAGAGGTAATCCTCTAAGGTAACTCACCCTGCAGCAATCCAGGGGGAGTAGGTAAAGGGAGTAGGTAAATTTCAAGCTCACTAAATTTAACATAAGTTTGATTGCCTATGTAATGTGTATCTTATTGACTAAGGAAATTGATCAATGGTTTTGACATCTTCAAATAGAGGGAAATTGTTGGGTTCATTGATCCCAATGGACCTTATTTGATGATGTAAAACATGTCAATAAGATAGACATAGGTGTATTTAATGTATGTTTAAGTTCATACATACAGGTTAGTCTTTGTCATAATGATTGGACAGCTTGTTCAAGAGACAATGATAGGTGGACTCAAGGTGATAGGCTGGAAAGTCAGAAAAATGCCTAAGTCCAAAAGCGTTGAGTGAATCAAGCTCACTCAACGCCATTCAGCTAATAGCATTGAGAAAAGGCAGGCAGTCAAAGCTAACAGAATTACAAAGACAAAAATCTGGCTAATTCCAAAAGCATTGAGTGAGCTCAACTCACTCAATGCTATATGGCCAGAACCGTTGAGACAAGGTTATCTTGTCAAAGCATAAGCAGTTGAAGCCATAATTTTGACTAAGTCCAGAAGCATTAAGTAAAGATTCATCGCTCAACGTCATGCTAAGCCTATCAACGCCAAAGCTTAAGGAGACAGAAAGTTCAACTAAGTTAAGTAGCATTGAGTGAAGCTCACTCACTCAACGCCATGTGAAATGTCTCTAAGTCTAGCCTTACTATGAAGAATCCAGAAAATCGGCTAAGACCAGAATCGTTGAGTGAGGTCAGCTCACTCAATGCCATCAGACAAATAGCTGAAGAATGGGCTAAAGGGAAAATAACATTGAGTGAGGCCAACACACTCAATGCTCTCAACGCCATCAGACAGATAGCTGAAGAGTGGGCTAAAAGGAAAATAGCGTTGAGTGAGATCAACACACTCAATGCTCTCAATGCCATCTAGAAAGAGCTGAAGAAATTTCTAAGTCTAGAACCGCTGAGACTACAATTCGTCAAGCTGAGCTTATCTTTCGTCGACCAGAGTTCAGAGAATTCGTCGATCTCAACTTTTACCTATAAGAAGGACTCAGCTATCAGATTTCGTCGAACGGAGTTCAGAGATTTCGTCGAACGGAGTTCAGATATTTCGTCAAATTCATCCTTCACATGAAGAAAGAACTGAGCTAGAAGTTCGTCAACCTCAGCCTTCACCTGAAGAAAGAACTTGGCTGAGAGAATTCGTCAATCTCAGCTTCCCTGTTTCGTCGAGCTGAGCTCAGGTTTCGTCGAACTGAGTTCAGATTTCGTCGAACGTAGAATTTTAGAAATGTTAGTTGATTTTGGCTAAGTCCAAAAGGATACTGACTCAGCAAAGTCAATAAGTCAACAAAGTTCAGATTCGATACAAATCGACATTAACGTCGTCATCAGTCTACAATGGATCTCAAGTTAATTTAGCTGAGGATTTTACCACCGTTAAAAACTGGGACACATGTCGATCATCTCGTTATTTTGACGAGATTATAAATAGAAGAAGTGATCGAGATCTGAAAAAGTTTTTCGAATTAAATTTTCTGAGAAAACGAGAAGTGGAGTTGTCGTCTTCATCCGCTATTATTGCAGAAGCCAAGAACTTCAAGTTCAAATGAGAAGGCCTTCTGAGTAAGTTATTGCGATCATCATCTGCTACAGAAAGTTCAGAGTAATTCTCTGAGGAAGACAAATCATCCAAGGCGTGCCCTAGCTGAAGTTATCTTTTCGATCCAAGCCAAGCCAGAATCTGAAGATCAATTCACTAGATCAAAGAAAATGAAGGAAGGGCTGATATCTGCTCAGTCTAGATTGGGAGACATTCCTGAAGGAGAAGCAGATTGATCAGCTAGTCTATTCCAGAACAAGCCGGGCTACAAATTCAAGATCGCTGTATCATCTTGTTATTGGGAAGACAAAGTTAGGGCTGAAATCTGCTCAGTCCAGGTAGACAGACACAGAGACTTTCCTCTGTTGTCTGTGATTCAATTTTATTGATTAATTTTGTGTAAGATTCATTTTGAATCTGAGTGGTAAGGCTAAGTTCTGAGGTGTAAGCCTGTTGTTATAAAGGTTGAGATAGGGCAGGGATTGCCTGAGTTGTAAGTCTTGTTATAAAGGCTGAGGTAGGGCAGGATTGCCTGAGCTATAGGAGTGTTGATTCACTCTAAGGTAGAGTTCATGAGAAGAACTTGAACTGTAGGATCTTGGAGATCTGAGTGGTAGGGCTTGCGCCTGAGTTGTAGGAGCCAGTTGGCCTCTGAGCTGTAAGATCTGAGGATATGAGAAAGTGGAAGGAAGTTTGGCCGAATCTAGCTTATTGCTGGATAGGCGAAGGGGGGAAAGTGGATGTACCCATCAATTGGGGAACCACTATAAATCACTGTGTACTATGCTTTGTGTGATGTGATTGTTATGTGTGCTATAATTACTGTATGTATTGTGATTGCTATGTTCAGATAATCTATAAGCTGCCAAGAATGTTTAGTTGTTCTTGAAACCAAGACTTTCAGCCTTCTCCACTCAATGCTTCTGGACTTGCACTGAATTTCTGAAGGAAGTTGTTGAGTGAACAACCTTCACTCAATGCTTCTGGACTCTACTGCAATATTAATAAGGTGTTGAGTGAGCTTTCTTCAATCAATGCATCTGTACTTAGACAGATTTCCTTTTGAGTAGGCATTGAGTGAACAACCTTTACTCAATGCTTCTGGACTTAGCCAGATTTGAGTCCATCAACACTGAGGTTTTGAATGCTTGATGTTATGTCAATGTTTTTAGCCTCCTGGCATTGAGTCAGGTGAAATCACTCAACGCTTCTAGACTTAGCCAGATTTCTGCTTTCCCAGCATCGTGTCTTGAGTCCAAATGATATTCTTACCCTAATAACCTTTCTAATCATGGAATAGTAGACATCCTGCAAATATTGAACTTGAGCATATATCAAATACAATCATGTGTATATTATTGACTTGTGGGCCTTCTTCAAATCTGGGACATTGTGATCAGTGGACCCAACAATCTCCCCATATTTAAAGAAGTCAGAACCCTAATCAATGATATACACTATCACATAGAAGAGATAAATTTTCATAACCAATAGGAACAATAAATGACACATAATCAAGATATGGTAACACAAAAAGTGAAAATTATAAATCAAAATGTGTGCTCATAATAAAGTTCATATTCCTAATGCCCTAAGGAGCCTAGTACATAAAACAATTTATGTTTCTGGTTCCTTGATTACTATGCCCCTGCTTGGCCTCTTGGCAGCCTTCTAATCAGCTTCAAGTTGCTTTTGCCTTTGTCTTTAAAAATAACTGTAAGACTTTAGGAAGTACTTGCTAGGCTCCGGGGCATCTGATGGCACTGCACCTGGCTTCTTATCTCTTTTGAACTTTCTTCTTAACTCTTCATTCCTTTCTAGTTTTGACCATACCAGGGAGCTATATAGCTTTCCTCTTTCAATTTTGTTCTCTTTGATTTGGTCCCAGGATGTTAGAATGATGGTCCTAGATTGAGTTCTACATCTCTCAAAGTCAGGCCATGATTCCATTTCTTCTCTATATCTCTTCTTTCTTTGTCTAATCTTTTCATCCTCTTCAGTAACAGACTTGCCTTACATTCTTGATAACTGTTCGGTGGTGGGGCTGAAGGTGGGAACATCAGCTATTGAAAGTTCAGCCCCATCAATATTAATCTGTTCTTTTGGAGCAGGAGCATTATGATATATATATACTGATCTAGACTGAATGATCCTTTGATGATATTTGTGGTCCAAATAACATTGCCTGTATTTGTCTTGATCGTTGCTTTCTCCCCCTTTATGACTCTTCACAGATTACAGTAGTTAGGGAGTTCTTGGTGTGGGAGATTCTATCTTCCAAATAGTTTACTCCTTTGGTGACATGTGAAAGTCTTTAATTTCATGGATAGCTAAATCACCTAGAGGGGGGTGAATTGGTCACTTTATTAATTCTTTTCTTTTCTTTTAGTTTCCTGCTTGAGTGATTGATTGATTTCTGCTTTTAAGATGATTTACCCTGCACAAAGAAAACAACAGAGTAAAGCACACAGATATTTATAGTGGTTCCCAAACTGGGTACATCCACTTTCCCTCCCACCTATCCAACTCTCTTGTTAGACTAGGAACTTCTCCAAAATTCTCCAAGGAGCTTACACCTCAGTCCCTCAGCCTTACACACAGATTCTTCACAGAATCCATGCTCAGAACCACAAGGGTTCCTACCTCAGAGCCCTACAAAGCTCCTACAGCTCAGTGATCCACTGATCACCTACCTCAGCCTTATTTATAAGGCCTACAATCAGGTTCTTTATCCCTATAGTTTCATGCACACAGCCCTACTCTCAGAGTGCTGCAACACTCCAACAACTCAGTACCCTTTCAGGTATCTACAGCTCAGATCCAGGTAAACTGAATCCTATAGGATGCAAGTGGGTTGATGGATATTCTTGAAAAAAGAGATATTTATCTGTGTTGAGCTTCTTGACTGAGATAGACTCAGCCCAACAATGATTACAGGAGTTTATTTCCTGAGTCTACCTTTACTGAACTGAGATATACTTAGTCCTAACTACTTCCCTAGTAACAAGTAATTACTTGTGCTGGAAGTTACTTGCAGAGCAATGTTCTGCCTCTCCCTGAACTGAGATGGAAGCTCAACCCTCTCTTCTTCACATCAACAATGATGTATAAGCTTTGGCTTATGCTAAAAGCAACTAGCAGATCTGTTTCTCTGCTCCTTTATGAACTGAGCAGACTGCTCAGCTTCAACTCCTTCTTCACAGCTCCTCAAGTGTATGTTCTTTTAGAAAGTATTGGATGGATCTATGAAGCTCCTTGTAACATCTCTACCCGTCAAGAAGAATATAATAGAGGGTCCGGCCGGGGCCCCACACCATATTCCACAAACAGGTGGAGACGCTACGAAATAATATCAAAACCACGCATCCTAACACAGAGCATTCTAGCAGAAGCTTCACGGTTGAATAAATAAACTCAAGACAATAAACATTGTCCACTCAAACTTAGGAATATATATAAACATTACAAGAGTCTGGCCTTAAGGCCTTACAACCGTTTCTCTTAACAAGAGTGTGGATTACATACATCGGCACGCAGGCCGGCCACACATGAACAAAAGAAACAAAATAATGCCTTCGAGGGCAGCAGCGCAGCTTTGGGCTTCAGCCCGCTAAGTCCCACTCGGACCAGCACCTCCAGTACCTGTAATAACCAATCCACCAAGAGGTGGCAAATAGGGCAACGGTCAGCATTCAGCTGACCAATTATAACGACCCTGCCCCTGGCACGGGGCAGCGGAATTCCATCCCTGCATAGCAATCATCCAATATGATATATATAGCAATTTAAGCAAGACGTGCACGCCCGTACAGTCACATATCACAAACGCCGGCACGACGGCCCGACGCTCCGTGCACTCAGGGCACATTATCGGTATTCCGTATTTCCAAGGCCACACTACCGTTCAGATGTCCCAGACATAACGGTTCCATATGAGCATTCTAGTCTGATCGGCTCACCGGCCGTCGACTCTCGCTATGTGATCCTAACAGGGTCTTAAGCACCCAAGGTTAGACAACCATAACGCGGGTACAGATCCACCTTTCCCGTTGCTCACATCGTCAGACTCATGCCTAGACTGACGCGGGTACAGCTTCACCTTGCCCGTTCCACCACCAAGGTATTGCCCAGTTGCAGCCCCACGGCTCAACGGCTCAACCTCACATAAAGTAGCAACTCACGGCTACAGGAGAGTCCAACTCTCTTAATTTCCTGGACTTCCTCCAGTACTTTATCCATCATGCCTACAAGCAAGAAATCACGGAGTCTTCTCCGATATGCAAACAAGCATCACCAATCCAGATCATGTCCAGATGGGCTTCACACAGCATGCCTAGATCCGTACTCCAATTCCGGACTCTAACAAGGGGGACTTCACATATCTACCCCAAGGGACGCCACAACCCACCGCACACTCACGGGGAAGGGTTTTCCATATGCAATGCAGGAATTAAGGACTTCACATATCCAAGCAGGAAATCGTTACCCTAGGAGTTCGCTTCGGAGCCATGGAGAGAAATTTGAGACGGATGAAAGCCTTCGCAGCAGCGTTGCCTTCGCAGATCCGAACTCGGCTCGCGATTTAGACCATCATAGCTCCACCGGCAGCCGGACTCCACTTCTTCTTCCTCACCTTGCTCTCACCTCTCTCTTAAGTTAGAAAGAGAATAGAACTTAAGAAATGAGCCTTCTTCTCCTCCTTTCCCGGCCTTATCAGCCCAGGAATGATCCCCAGCCACAGGATCTTCGTTAAGGAAAATGAATGGCCACGATCTGCCCCAAAATATTGAACTTTTTGGCCGACACGGCCTGTGACATGCCCGTGTCACAGGCCGTGTACCCTTAAGCGGCACACGCGGCGCTCGCACCGCCTAAAAATTACCAGAACACGGGCATCGACACGCCCGTGTCGAACCTGACACGCCCGTGTCGGTCACTTAACACGCCCGTGTCACACCTGTTACACGGTACTCATCGAGCGTTAAATCCAGTCAGAGCAGTATACGGGTATGCACACGCCCTCTGACACGCCCGTGTCAAAGCTGACACGGCCGTGTTCAAGCCTTGGTTCCGGGCCGTGTACAATTCTGACTCGATACGGCATTTTATTGAGTGACACGCCCTGGGACACGCCCGTGTCGAAGGCCGTGTCCCAGACTCGACTATCGTCGACCTCCGATCGTCGACTATCTTGAACACGCCCTGGGACACGCCCGTGTCCCAGGCCGTGTACCCCGACACGCCCTGGGACACGCCCGTGTCCCAGGCCGTGTTAAGCAACCTGAACCTCAAATCCACTTTTGAGTCTTTTTGGGGTGTTACAATCCTCCCCCCCTTAATAAAATTTCGTCCCGAAATTTGAAGACAGTAGGGAGAAATTAACAAAACCATTTATATGTTTCTATTACATATATAACGAGCAAACAAGTTACGAAAATAATTCGGGAAACTCGGCTTGCATGGTCTGCTCACGCTCCCATGTTAGCTCTTCTCGGCCACAATTGTCCCACCGGACTTTGACCATCCCGATCACTTTGTTCCGCAACTGTTTCTCGGCTCGATCCTCAATCCGTATAGGCTTCACCTTTATTGTTAGCCCATACTCAACCGGCACTCGATCATTGTCAATTACTTGAGCTGGATCCTTGACTGCTTTGCGTAGCACCGAGATGTGAAACACATCATGCAATCCACTCAATTCCGATGAAAGAGCAAGCCGATAGGCAGCTTCCCCAACTCGATCCACCACTTCAAACGGACCAAGGTATCGCGGACTTAGCTTTTTCAACCGCTGAATCCGAGATACGCCTTTGAAGGGCTTAATCTTTAAATAGACCCAGTCACCCACCGCGAACTCCACGTTCCGGTGCTTAGCATTGTAATATTTGGCTTGCCGATCCTGGGCTATTAGGAGCCTCTCTCGAATAGAGCGTATTGTTGAGGTAGCATCCTCGACTTCCTTTTTGCCTAAAAGTTTAGTCTCGCCAGTTTCTGCTCAAGCTAGCGGTGTACGACACTTCCGACCATACAACGCTTCAAACGGGGCCATGCCTATACTTGCTTGATGGCTATTATTATAGGCAAACTCCACCATAACAAGATGTTCTTCCCAATTCTTACCGAAGTCTAGGGCGCACATACGGAGCATATCCTCCATCGTTCTGTTGGTTCGTTCAGTTTGGCCATCCGTTTGCGGGTGAAAAGCCGTACTGAATGCTAACTTCGTGCCCAACATCTGATGAACTAATCTCCAATCTTTCGAGGTAAAGCGCCCATCTCGGTCACTTACGATGCTCCGGGGAACACCGTGCAATCGAACAATCTGCTCCACATAAAGCTTTGCCAACGTTTCCACTGAATCGTCCTGCTTGTTCGGTATAAAGTGAGCCACCTTTGTCAACCGGTCTACAATCACCCAGATTGAGTCATGGCCACGCTGAGATCTCGGCAATCCGTGCACGAAATCCATAGAAATATCCTCAAACTTCCATTGCGAAACCGGCAACGACTTCAGGAAACCACTCGGCCGTTGACATTCTGCCTTTACCAAAGCACAAGTGCGACATTTAGCCACATACGCGGCTATGTCCTTCTTTAAACCAGGCCACCAGAACAGTTTCTTCATGTCCTTGTACATTTTTGTGCTCCCAGGGTGAATTGAATACTTTGTAAAGTGTGCTTCATATAGCAGCCCTTCTCGCAATTTACCCGCACTAGGGACGCACAATCGGCCATCCTTCCGTAACAACCCATCATCCCAGGAGAATTGATCACCAGACCCCTCCTTTGCATAGCGTTGGAGACTTTCATCCAACTCCGTTGCCCGCCGAACCCTGTCAGCAAGGTCACATTGAACCTCCAACCAGCTCACGCATGCAACAGTTGAAGAATCTCTTTCCACACAAGATATCTCCAAAGCTTCCAACTCCTGGATTAACCGCTCATCATGCATCCGCAACCAATTTGCCTGCACCGGAGCCCGACGACTCAAGGCATCAGCGACCACATTTCCCTTTCCGGGAACATAGTGAATGTCGAAGGTAAAATTCCCAAGGAATTCCATCCACCTCCTTTGTCGCATATTCAATTCTTTTTGATCAAGCAGATACTTTAAGCTTTTATGATCTGTATAAATATCCACTTTCACTCCATACAGATAATGTCGCCACAACTTTAGCGAAAAGATCACCGCCGCCAACTCCAAATCATGGACGGGGTAATTACGCTCATGCACTTTCAATTGACGTGAGCCATAAGCGATCACCTTGCCAAACTGCAGGAGAACGCAGCCTAAGCCGCTTCCTGACGCATCGCTGTATATTTCAAATCCATCTGTACCACATGGCGACGTCAACACGGGCGCCGTGGTCAAACGATTCTTCAGCTCATCAAAAGCTCGTGCGCACTCCGGCGTCCAAACAAACTTCTGATCCTTTCTCGTTAACGTAGTCAGAGGCAAAGCAATCCGGGAGAAGTTCTCCACGAACCTTCTATAGTAGCCCGCCAGTCCAAGGAAACTCCTGACTTCGGCCACCGAAGACAACACTGGCCAATCAAGAATGGCACTTATCTTTGCCGGATCCACCGCTATGCCCTCTCCACTTACCACATGGCCTAGAAAAGCCACCGACGAGAGCCAGAACTCACACTTTGAGAACTTGGCATACAGCTTATTCCTTCGCAAGGTATGCAATACTAATCGCAAATGGTTTGCATGATCTTCCTCCGATTGTGAATATACCAGAATATCATCAATAAACACAATCACAAACAGATCCAGGTATTCGCGGAACGTTCGATGCATGAGATCCATGAATACCGAAGGCGCATTACATAAGCCGAACGGCATCACTGTGAACTCATAATGACCATAGCGTGTGCCAAACGCTGTCTTGGGAATGTCACCTTCCCTAATCCGCAACTGGTAATACCCGGACTTCAAATCCAACTTCGAATAGACGGTTGAGCCCGCTAGCTGATCGAACAAGTCATCGATCCGTGGAATTGGATACTTGTTTTTCTCCGTCAGCTTGTTCAGTTCACGATAATCAATACATAGTCGCAAACCACCGTCTTTCTTTTTCACAAAAAGAACAGGCGCGCTCCAAGGTGACGTACTTGGGCGTATATAACCCTGCTCCAACAATTCTTGCAACTGAACTTTCAGTTCGGCCATTTCTTTTGGCGCTACCCGATACGGCGAACGGGCCACGGGTTTCGCACCCGGCACCAGCTCGATAGCGAAGTCGATTTCCCTTTGGGGAGGTAACCCCGGAAGGTCCTTTGGAAACACATCCGCATACTCCGACACAATCGGCACTTCACTCACACTGGCCTTCGGCGCCACCGCCTCTATGAGTGTGAAGAACAACTCCGCACCCTTCCGAACTGCCTTAACAACTTGGAGAGCGGATAACAACATCCCACTCATCCCTTGCATACCAATGAATTTGGTCTCTTGTTCGGTATTTTGCCCAAGTGTGACCTCTTTTGAAGTGCAATCTATACAGGCACGCTGCTCTGAAAGCCAGTCCATACCAAAGATTATATCAAACTCTTTGATCGGCAATACTAGTGTTTCCACCTTGAACTCCCGACTTCCTATCTTGACCTCAAGACCGCAAGATCGATCCGCGCACATCAAACATCCGTTAGGCAACAACACCTTTACACTGTCTGTCGTGGTCCGAATAGGCACCCCGATACGAACGACAAAGTCCTCAGATAGAAACGAATGTGAAGCACCTGTGTCGAACAGTGCTCGCACCGAATACTCTCTTATAAGGACGAACCCTATAACATTACAATTAAAAACAAGCACAGCACAACAAAACAAGAACATTAAAATCTACGCGCACCTGTGACGACATCCGCCTGCTTAATGGCCTCCTGTTGTCCAAGGTTGAAGACCCTGGGCTGCGCGTGCGAGGCAGAAGACTCCACCACAGCCTTCCCCTTCTCCGCATAAGACGCTCCCGTCTTCTTATCACCCTTTGTAGGACCAAATCGGCATTCACGTGCGAAGTGTCCAACCTTCCCGCACGTAAAACAAGCACGAGATCCATACCCAAATGTGTCTATCACAGTCGCAGAAGGAGCTTGTCCAGAAGACTTAGACTTCTTATTCCATCTCTTTCGGTAGCCAAACTTGTCCAGACGCGGTGGCTTAAACTCCGGCTTCACAACCGCCAAGTTTCCCTTTGCTTGCCCCCATTTCATGTCCAGCTCCAAAGAACGAGCCGTACAGACTAAGGCTTGGAATCCCTGACTCACAGAACTCGAGAGCAAATACCGCAGCTCATCTCGCAGTCCCGCATAAAACCGACTAGTTTTACGCTCTTCTTCGGCGAAGATCGTGCCCGCATATCTTCCCAAACGGGTGAACTCATGCAGGTAGTCATCCACACTTCAATCTCCCTGCGCCAACCGTTGAAATTCCATTTCCATCGATATCCTTTGCTGCACCGGCAGATGTTGTGCTAAGAACAATCGAGAAAATTCGTCCATTGTAATCTCTGCCAATTGCCTACCAGCCAAGTGATGCATTTCAATCTCATCCCACCACAATCGCGCCTCTCCTTCCAGTAGGAAAGTGGCTAACATAACTTTCTGTTCCTCCTCAACCCTGATAGCCCTCATAATCCTCTTGATTCTTGCAAGCCAATCCTCTGCTTGGGCCGGTGTACCCGCCCCATGAAACTGCGGAGGGTTGAAGCTCAAGAATTGCTTCCATTGTTGATCTGCTACCCGCGGATCAACTTCGGCTTCTACCGGTTCTTGCCGTACCCCAGCTTGCGCTGGCACCACTGCAGGACGTGCCTGCCCCGCTTGCTGAGCATTCATTACCGCAAGTACCGTTTCCGTGATGAGACAGACTGTTTCAGCGGATGGAGGAGTTGTGGGCACCTCGGCTGGTGCCGCACTCTCAACAGAACGTTGTGGTTCGGATTGACCCGCAACACTTCTGGTCACCTATATGTGTAAAATACACAGGTTAACGACCAATGAAAATGGCAACCATACAAAAAAAATACACAAGTTCAACAAACAAGTGTATTTGAATTCCTAAGTGGACAATCTTGAGTTCAAATTAAGTGTTATAACGACGGCACTGACACGTGCACGCCACCTCTCAAAAGAATTCGTCCGCGAATTCGGAAGAGATCGACCAACAAACTGATACCAAATTGTAACATCTCTACCCGTCAAGAAGAATATAATAGAGGGTCCGGCCGGGGCCCCACACCATATTCCACAAACAGGTGGAGACGCTACGAAATAATATCAAAACCACGCATCCTAACACAGAGCATTCTAGCGGAAGCTTCACGGTTGAATAAATGAACTCAAGATAATAAACATTGTCCACTCAAACTTAGGAATATATATAAACATTACAAGAGTCTGGCCTTAAGGCCTTACAACCGTTTCTCTTAACAAGAGTGTGGATTACATACATCGGCACGCAGGCCGGCCACACATGAACAAAAGAAACAAAATAATGCCTTCGAGGGCAGCAGCGCAGCTTTGGGCTTCAGCCCGCTAAGTCCCACTCGGACCAGCACCTCCAGTACCTGTAATAACCAATCCACCAAAAGGTGGCAAACAGGGCAACGGTCAGCATTCAGCTGACCAATTATAACGACCCTGCCCCTGGCACGGGGCAGCGGAATTCCATCCCTGCATAGCAATCATCCAATATGATATATATAGCAATTTAAGCAAGACGTGCACGCCCGCACAGTCACATATCACAAATGCCGGCACGACGGCCCGACGCTCCGTGCACTCAGGGCACATTATCGGTGTTCCGTATTTCCACGGCCACACTACCGTTCAGAGGTCCCAGACATAACGGTTCCATATGAGCATTCTAGTCTGATCGGCTCACCGGCCGTCGACTCTCGCTATGTGATCCTAACAGGGTCTTAAGCACCCAAGGTTAGACAACCATAACGCGGGTACAGATCCACCTTTCCCGTTGCTCACATCGTCAGACTCATGCCTGGACTGACGCGGGTACAGCTTCACCTTGCCCGTTCCACCACCAAGGTATTGCCCAGTTGCAGCCCCACGGCTCAACGGCTCAACCTCACATAAAGTAGCAACTCACGGCTACAGGAGAGTCCAACTCTCTTAATTTCCTGGACTTCCTCCAGTACTTTATTCATCATGCCTACAAGCAAGAAATCACGGAGTCTTCTCCGATATGCAAACAAGCATCACCAATCCAGATCATGTCCAGATGGGCTTCACACAGCATGCCTAGATCCGTACTCCAATTCCGGACTCTAACAAGGGGGACTTCACATATCTACCCCAAGGGACGCCACAACCCACCGCACACTCGCGGGGAAGGGTTTTCCCTATGCAATGCAGGAATTAAGGACTTCACATGTCCAAGCAGGAAATCGTTACCCTAGGAGTTCGCTTTGGAGCCATGGAGAGAAATTTGAGACGGATGAAAGCCTTCGCAGCAGCGTTGCCTTCGCAAATCCGAACTCGGCTCGCGATTTGGACCACCGTAGCTCCACCGGCAGCCGGACTCCACTTCTTCTTCCTCACCTTGCTCTCACCTCTCTCTTAAGTTAGAAAGAGAATAGAACTTAAGAAATGAGCCTTCTTCTCCTCCTTTCCCGGCCTTATCAGCCCAGGAATGATCCCCAGCCACAGGATCTTCGTTAAGGAAAATGAATGGCCACGATCTGCCCCAAAATATTGAACTTTTTGGCCGACACGGCCTGTGACACGCCCGTGTCACAGGCCGTGTACCCTTAAGCGGCACACGTGGCGCTCGCACCGCCTAAAAATTACCAGAACACGGGCATCGACACCCCCGTGTCGAACCTGACATGCCCGTGTCGGTCACTTAACACGCCCGTGTCACACCTGTTACACGGTACTCATCGAGCGTTAAATCCAGTCAGAGCAGTACACGGGTAGGCACACGCCCTCTGACACGCCCGTGTCAAAGCTGACACGGTCGTGTTCAAGCCTTGGTTCCGGGCCGTGTACAATTCTGACTCGATACGGCATTTTATTGAGTGACACGCCCTGGGACACGCCCGTGTCGAAGGCCGTGTCCCAGACTCGACTATCGTCGACCTCCGATCATCGACTATCTTGAACACGCCCTGGGACACGCCCGTGTCCCAGGCCGTGTACCCCGACACGCCCTGGGACACGCCCGTGTCCCAGGCCGTGTTAAGCAACCTGAACCTCAAATCCACTTTTGAGTCTTTTTGGGGTGTTACATTCCTACAGCAAGGGTTGGCTCTTGGAGCTATCTCTTTCTCAGGGAATCACCCTGAGCTTCCTTGCTAGTGCAGATGAAGATGGCACCAACAAACTTACCGTTAAAGATGATGATCTCAACAGCTGACTTGCTCTTTTTTTCTCAGCTTGAGCTTCTTGTTCTATAGCTCCACAACAATGGCCGAGAGGAAGAACAACTGTTACTTATTTTATTTATTGAGATCCAATGGCTCTTTCAGCAATGGGTCCCACACTTTTAATGCTGGCTGCAATTTGCTTTAATGCCAACTATCATACAGTAGGTCTGCGATAACCTTTGTCGTTGTTGATGCGCGAAATGTGACACCACCCAGTTAACGGGTTGTCCGATCTCATAATCTAGGTGAATATGAGGGTTGCGGGGATAGAGGCGAGGTTTGAAGCAAGGGGGAAGCTTGCTCGAGCAGAAAAGAAGCTTGCTTGGGCAGATAAGAAGCTTGCTCGAGCAGAGGATAAGCTTGCTCGGGCAGAGGAGAAGCTTGCTCGAGCAGAGAAGAAGCTTGCTCGGGCAGAGAAGAAGCTTGGTCGAGCAGAGAAGAAGCTGGCTCGGGCAGAGAAGAAGCTCGCTCAGGCAGAGGAGAAGCTTGCTCAAGCAGAGAAGAAGCTTGCTTGGGCAGAGAAGAAGCTTGCTCGAGCAGAGAAGAAGCTTGCTCGGGCAGAGAAGAAGCTTGCTCGGGCAGAGGAGAAGCTTGCTCGAGCAGAGGAGAAGCTTGTTCGGGCAGAGAAGAAGCTTGCTCGAGCAGAGAAGAAGCTTGCTCGAGCAGAGAAGAAGCTTGCTCGAGCAGAGAAGAAGCTTGCTCGAGCAGAGAAGAAGCTTGCTCAAGCAGAGAAGAAGCTTGCTCGGGCAGAGAATAAGCTTGCTCGGGCAGAGAAGAAGCTTGCCTGGGCAGAGAAGAAGCTTGCTCGAGCAAGGAAGGAGCTTTCTCGGGCAGAGAATAAGCTTGCTAGAGCAAGGAAGGAGCTTGCTCGGGAAAAGGAGAAGCTTGCTTGAGCAAAGAATAAGCTTGCTCGGGCAGAGAAGAAGCTTGCTCGAGCAGAGAAGAAGCTTGCTCGAGCAAAGAAGAAGTTTGCTATTGCACCATTACATGTTAAAGCAGTAAAGGGTACACGGGGAAGCTGGCGGCTGAGAAAAGGAGTTGCAAGAAACTAAGTAAAAAAGACTGAGTGGACTGGGCGAACTGGAATTCTGAGTCCGCAGGTCTTGCTGGATCAACTGTGGAGGACTCGGCGGACTGGAATTCTAAGTCCGCAGGTCTTGCTGGAAGTGGCAGTTCTCCTGTGCCCGTCCCCAAATAAGAGGCCTTGGGGCCTATTTATAGGCCCGAGGGGGATCTTGAAGAAGCGGGGCCTAGTGACATCATCATGGAGGACTTTAAGGACTTGGCGGACTAACCTTTTGAGTCCGCAAGGCGGCTGGAGCAAGTTTCCTGGAGTAGGGGGGCGGCCTGAGGAGCAGGCCGCCCCTAGGGCAAATAGAGGGGACGGCCTGAGGAGCAGGCCGCTTCTAAGCTAGCGTCTTGGGGCCAGGCCACCCCTAGGCTGGCGGCCTGGGAGCCAGGCTGCCCAGAGGGTCGGCAGCCTGAGGCCAGGACGCCCCTAAGCTAGTGGCCTGGAGGCCAGGCCGCCCCTGGGATGGCGGCCTGGGGGCCAGGCTGCCAAGAGGGCCGGCGACCTGAGGCCAGGCTACCCCTAAGCTAGCGGCCTGGAGGCCAGGCCACCCCTGGGCTGGCGGCCCTGGGGCTAGGCCGCCCAGAGGACCTGCGGCCTGAGGCCAGGCCGCCCCTAAGCTAGCGGCCTGGAGGCCAGGCCGCCCCTTGGCTGGCAGCCTGGGGGCTAGGCCGCCTAGAGGGCCGGCAGTCTGAGGCCAGGCCGCCCCTAAGCTGGCAGCCTAGAGGCCAGGCTGCCCCTAGGCTAGCGGCCTGGTGGCCAGGCCGCCCAGATGGCTGGCGGCCTGGGGGCCAGGCCGCCTAGAGGGCCGGTAGCCTGAGGACAGGTCGCCCTAAGCTGGTCCCCTGGAGGCCAGGCCGCCCACCGGGGTTGGCGGCCTGAGGAGCAGGCCGCCCTCCTAAGACTGGCAGAATCCTGAGCTAAAGGATCTCGTCGAGCCTGCGATAGTCGTGCTAGATGAGGGTTATCGCCGACGGAACTACCTAGCAGACTGGTGGAGTAAATCGCACAAATCGCCCCCTGCTGCTGTAGGTTGTCTCCTGCAAGGAAGAATGCTGCGCGGTTAGCTGGCCAAACAACGTCGCCTGCCAGGGTGAGCTATGGGAGCAGCCTGGTGTCCTGTAGGGCACACGGTGGCTATGAGACTGGGGCGGTTATATTGGGGAGACCGTCCTAGCCGTACGACCAGAGCGGATAGGAGACCCTATCCGCCTGACCCAAAAAGGAGGGTCGAGGCAGATCGCGACCCTCGGGGGGAATCCCTGAGTGGGCCGCGATTTGAGAGCTCGAGACCTTAGGGAGGGATCGCCGATTTTGGGTTTAACAGTCGCGTACTGTAGTCATCTCACCACTTATTTGAAATATGTTTACTTATTGACTTATTGACGTCACCAGCTATGGACTTAGCCAAAAATCAAGCAACATTAGCATAGGCGTTGAGTGAGTAAGCTTCACTCAATGCCAAAATACTAAGGCGGATTTATTGTCTCTTGGTGTTGAGTGAGTAACCTTCACTCAACGCCAAACTACTTAGAATAGACATTGAGTGATTCAGCTTCACTCAACGCCAAACTTGATTTATCAGCTTTCTACTGCTTGGCGTTGAGTGAATGAGCATCACTCAATGCCAAACTGCTTTGACAAAATTCTGTCTCCACTAGGCGTTGACAGCTTTGAGTGAGAAACCTACACTCAACACTTATTTCTTTAATCAATATTTCTGCCTCTACAACATCTTAGGCATTGAGAGCGTTGAGTGTGTCTTCATCACCCAACGCTTTTTGCCTTAGCCACTTTTCTACCTCTACAACATCTTAGGCGTTGAGAGCGTTGAGCGTGTCTTCATCACTCAATGCTTTTTGCCTTAGCCAATTTTTTGCTTCTTTAGAAACATAAGCGTTGAGAGGGTTGAGTGAGAAAGCCTCACTCAATGCTTTTTGCCTTAGCCAGAATCCTGAACTTAATTCGACGAACGGCTAGCTTTGCTCGACGAATGACCAAAATATTTCTACAACTAAGGCATTGAGAGCGTTGAGTGAGCAAGCCTCACTCAACGCTTTTTGCCTTAATCAATTTTTTGTGTTTAAAATCACTGGGCTAAGAATTACTTTCTGAGTTCGACGAATGGTGAAGTGAGCTCGACGAAATTTGAACTCAGTTCGATGAATTCTCAACTGAGCTGGACGAACTCAGAATCTCAATCTCTGAACTTAGCTCGACGAATGTTGAGCTAAGACTGACTTTCTGAGTTCAACGAATGATGAAGGTAGTTCGACGAACTTTGAACTCAGTTCGACAAATTTGAACATGGTTCAAGTAGTTCAACTTACAGCCTTTTTGTTGTATGACGTTGAGTGTGTATTCATCACTCAACGCCTGTGGACTTAGCCACATTTCAGCTCATTCTAACTTAGACAGATTTCTGTCATCCCACACCTTAGGTAAGAACTTACCTATCTTAGCCACTTAGGCTACATGTCCTATCATAGCTTATCAGGACAAACTGCAATCATTTACCTTGAACACAAGTTAGATTACAACATGTGTATACATTGTTTTGCTGGTCCTTCAAATTTAGGATATCGGGATCAATAGACCCAACAACATTATTCTTGACTTCAAGCATATGATTATCTAGAAACTGTGTGCAGGCATCCATCCTTTTCTCTAGAGTGATCTTATGTGCTTCCATGAGTTGATTTTGTACATTGTGCACCATTTCCATATTTCTTGACGTTATGTTCTGATTTTCTGATGGCCGCGGAACAGAGACCTACTGTGGTTGGTTCGAAATGGTCAGATTCCGCGGGCCGGTTAGAAGATCGAGTTTTCTAACGAAAGGAGGCAAGCGCACCTATCGCAAGTAGTACTCGGTATTCGGGAAAATACCGAGGTCGTATTATTCTCGGGGACGCGTTGATTATATCTACTCTTCCAGGAACACTATTATCTTACTAACAGTAAGGTGGGATTTTTTTGTTTAATTAAAGCGGAAAGAAAGAAAGCGGAATTTTGCTAAATTAGTTCGATGACGGGTTAACGCTCGGCATCGAATCGGATTAAGACTAAAACAATTCTTAACAATTATTAAACTTTGTTTTTAATTTAATAAAAGGCACTTGGCCGTGGAGGTTCCGAAAATATGAGCGCACTTATCTCTAGGAATATTGCTCACCTAAACATTAAGACTATTCGACCGATCGTTAGACCGACGAAGGATTCCTCTTAATGCCTGCTTTACGCTAAGAACCCCGCTATTGGGTGGGGAACCCAATCCGGCAGAACTACGCTTCTCCTCTTTCGAGGGGGTGTACGCAGTTCTCTTTACCCAAGGGGGATCGGTCCATACGTGCAGCCTCTCGGCGTCGCGTATGGATAACGGAAATAGAGCCCACACATCGATTATGTGGTCCTATGCGTCGTTAACCCGGGGTAAACCTTAAGTCCTTAAATTAAATTAAAAATAAAGTTTTTTAATTATTTCAAATCATTTTTTATGTCCCAATGCTCTTCGATGCCGAGGGCTAAAAGAGATTAGCCACTCATCGGTATGGGGACGGCTTTATGTTTTTAGGTGAAGCGTGAGTGTTAAATTAAGTACTGAACAATTATAAGAGAAAACACGAAAAATAGGACAATTAGATAAATTTAAAGCTAATTGATGCAGGCACTCACGCACACTTCAAAACCATAAAGAAAATTAAATAAAGCAAGCCGTACTCAAATGAGTAGGGGGAAATAAATGCACACACGCACACACTCTTCTTAATTGAAGAAAGCGATAAATAAAGCGGTAAAATTATCTCCTACACGCACGCACTCTACATAATTGAGAAAACGATAAAATTGCAAGTCCCGACTCAAATGAGTGGGCGGGAGTAAATCTATCTCATACACGCACGCACTCTACTTGAAATTAAGGCACACACACACACTCTACAGAAATGAAAACACACGCACCCACACAAAGTTTTCCTACTCAAGTGAGTAGGAAGAAAATGAAAGCAATAAAAAGACAAGACCCACTCAAACGAGTGGGCGGGAAATGAAAGCAAAGCGCCATTTAACTCTTAACGAGTAGGCGGAAATAAATGCATACGCACACACGCACTCTACAGAAATGAAATAAAGCAGTAAAAACTAACTCATACACGCACACACGCTTGCAGAAATAAGAAAAACAAAGTGCTCAGAAAATTTAAACGACTGCATTTCTACCGCTAGAATGCGGTAGAAATGCATAAAAAGTGAAAATAAAAATTAACCGGAGCGAAATTTTTTTGCAAATAGACGCAAAATGGAAGTGCTCGAAAAATTAATACAACTGCATTTCTACCGCTAGAATGCGGTAGAAATGCATAAAAAGATGAAATAAAAATTAACCGGACTAAAAGTTTTGAAATTAAAAGCTAAAATGAAGTGAGCGAAAAATTATAACGACTATATTTTCATTCTTATATTTTTATAAAAACTCCTAAAAAGTGAAAATAAAACAAAAAGGACAAAAAGTTTTACAACCCTAAAGAGCCTAAGTAAAAAAAATGAAAATAATAGTTTTAGATGAGTTTTTATAAAGCCTTATGGATGAAAATATAGGAAAAAGGAGAAAAGCTAAATCTAAAAAAGTGCAGAAAATGAAATTTAAATGGACGGCACAACGGCTAGAAATGCCGATAAACCCTAAATCTAACTAAGTTACGAAGGCTAAAAAGATAAAAACATAAAAGAAATACAAAAAGATGAACGAAAAATTGCTTAAGTAGGCGCATTCAATTGGATTATTCATACAAATTAAAAGAGAAAAATTCATATTTTATTGAAGTAAAAACCCTAATACAAACTAAGAGAGAGAGAGGGGGGAGAAATTCTCCTTACATAGGTATGGAATCCAATTGGGCAGCACCTCCCCTAAGCAAAGTGGTCAAAAAAAGTGGACAAAATAAGCTTCCTGGAAGCTCTTATTTATAGGCAAAATTTCGGGTGGGTCACGCCCGTGACTAGGGCGTGACAGGGGGGCGTGTCGACACTATTCATGAGCTGATCGGGTGACTTGACTGGAAGGTTGACTTCGGCTGAAAACGTGGCGGTCACGCCCAAGGTCACGGGCGTGACAAGTGTCAGTCACGGGCGTGACTGGGGCGTGTCGGGGAGGTCGATCTGGGCGCGGTCCGGCCGCAAAGTCGTGCGCGTCACGTCGGGCCAGGTGGCTAGGTCACGCCCGTGTCGCACCTTGCAACGGGCGTGTCTTGGGGCGTGTCGAGCTTAGTTTGATCATCGCCGAACGTCGAGCTGGCAACCTGTGGCCGGCAATCGTCGGGGGGGCGTGACACGGGCGTGTCGGTCAATTGACACGGGCGTGTCAGTCAAATTTTTTGACTTTTCTGAAATTTTTCTGGAATTTTTCTGGAATAAAAATAAAACTAAGTTAGAAATAATATTTACAAAAATAAGCAATTTATTGAATAAAACTTGATATAAAAGATAAAAAATAAACAGAATTGACTTAAATAAAATACGAAAATATAGGTATATTTACAACTCATCAAACACCCCCATACTTAAGCTTTTGCTATTCCAGAGCAAAAGTTTGAGGTGAACTTATAAGGAATAATGAAAAACCCTAAGTTCTGCTACCGCTGAATTAATTATAAGAAAGATCAAATAAAAATATACGGGGTATAAGAGTTAAGTCCTAAAATTATTTAGATGATTTAAACAGGGCAAAAGTTTTGGCCAAAAGACTTCTTGATGTAATCAAATAGAAAGCAATAGTTGTATTGGTTAGATTAACAGAAAATAGTTTGGATTTATACGAACTTTAGCTTATAGGAATGTTATTGGAAATAATGCAATTTACGAATTATGCTCTCAAAAAGATTTTTGAATTAATTCTAGAGTCATGAAATTGGCTAAAGGGGGTTGATGTTGGTTTATGAAGATGCTTGGATTTTGAGGCGAGGTTATTTTTTCTCGAACCTCCAATTTTTTTGATTTGGATGATAAAGGAAAACGAAATCTTATTTTCCTTAACATAAATTTTTTCTTCTTCATAAATAAAAATAACCCAATGTATATGTGTTGGAGTAATGAATTTTATCCTCTTACTCCGTAACGTATAATCTTTTAATTTGTTGGGTGCCTATGTTTACGGAATGAAATCTTATTCCCATTGACATAAGATCTTTTTCTTTTTGGGGAAATATTTTTATCATACCAAGTAGGTTATGATAGGATAGGTAAGGGGAGAAAAGAGAATTAGATTTTTAATTGAAAAATAATTGAGAGCAACCTTTATAAATTGTACGTTCCAATTTTTCAGAAAGCTAAAAGCAAGCATAATTGAATTCTATAGTCGTTATTTTCTAACATGGTACAAATGCTCCTATCTATGAAAAATTAGAAGTAGTGCCTAAAGCGAGTCCCCTATTTTTAACAAAGTATAATAAATTTTTTAAAACTTAACCCCGGCTATTTAGATTTTTCAATTTATAATTAACAAACGAATAGTGAATAAAGAATTGATCAAATTCGCATATAAATAAACTCAAAACGAAAGTTTTGGATAACAAGAAACTCAAGAATGAAATGTTTGATTTATTTGTTTCATAACTTACATAAAATTTTTTTTTTGTTTTTGAAGTTATGCTCTTTTTTTTTTTTTTTATTTTTGTATTTATATCTTTAATATATACATACTAAGAAAGAAAGAAAAATGCAAAAATAAATTTTTTTGGATTTTTAAGTTTTTTGTGAAATTTTTTTTTATTTTAAAATTTTGTGAATTTTTTTGTTTGTATTTTTAATGAAATTTTCATTCTATTTATAAAAATTTGGGAAAAAGAAAAAAATATTTACAAGGATGAGAGGGAAAAAGGGAGAGGGGAAAGAGAAAGAATATTTACAAAAAGTATTTACAAAAATTATTTATAAAACTATTTACAAGAATATTTACAGAAATACTAACTAGGTAGCCGCGAGATGACTCGTTATGTGGATGGCTCGATGAGCCGGATCTCGCGGACCGAGTTAAAAATAAGACAAAGTTTCAAAAATGAAACTTCAAAAAAATTTTAATTAAAATTTTTTTGGATTTTATATTTTTTTGTTATAAATTTTTTAGAAGTTTTGTTTTGTTTTTTTTTTTTTTTTTTTTTTTTTATAAGTGAAAAAGAAAGTACGAAAATATGAAAACACCCCCATACTTAGATCCAACATTGTCCCCAATGTTGTATGCTAAGCATGAGGAACAAGACAGCAGGTATATGTACAAAAAGGGAAAAAGAGGGGGGCAGAAAACGTCCCTGATTCGCGCTCGGGGAAGCCCTTTAGAAACCCTGCAGTTATTAGAAAAATAGAAAACGTAATAAATAAAGACTTAAAAAAGATAGACGTGGGGTGCCTCCCAGGAGGGCTTTGTTTATAGTCGCGTAGCTTGACTAGAGTGGCGGGATTATAAGTGGAGGAGGGATATGGTTTCGCTATACTCGATCACAGGGTCGCCCGCTATGTAAGTCTTTAATCGATGACCGTTTACTTTAAACGAGCCCTTTTCCGGGTGGGAGACGAGTACGGTCCCATATAGAAAAACTTCTTCAACTAAGAAGGGACCGGACCAACGGGATTTGAGTTTGTCAGGAAAAAGTTTAAGACGAGAATTATAAAGAAGGACTAGATCGCCCGGAGAAAAAATTTTGGGGGTTTTAATTTTTTGATCGTGATAAAACTTAGAACGCTCCTTATAGAACTTATTGCTCTCGTAAGCGTTCGCACGCCATTCATCGAGCTCGTTTAGTTGCAGTTTTCTATTCTGAGCGGCTAAGTTAGAGTCGAGGTTTAAGAGTTTTAATGCCCAAAGTGCGCGGTGCTCCAGTTCTACGGGTAAATGGCACGCTTTGCCATAGACTAATCGAAACGGGGTACAACCGGTAGCGGTTTTGTACGCCGTACGATACGCCCATAACGCGTCGTCAAGCTTAGCGGACCAATCTTTCCTATTAAGTGAAACGGTTTTTTCTAATATGCATTTTATCTCTCGATTTACTACCTCAACTTGGCCACTTGTTTGCGGGTGGTAGGGGGTGGCAAGCTTGTGCGTGACTCCGTATTTAGCTAACGTCTTAGCCATTAGAGCGTTACAGAAATGTGTTCCCCTATCACTAACAATAGCGCGAGGCGTGCCGAAGCGAGAAAATAATTTTTTTAGAAATGTAACGACGACTCGCGCATCGTTGGTGGGGAGAGCTTGCGCTTCCGCCCACCGTGATACGTAGTCGACCGCCACTAAAATATAAGAATTTTTATAAGAAGGAGGTAGGGGGCCAACAAAATCTATGCCCCATAAATCGAAAACTTCGCATTCTAAAAACATATTTTGGGGCATCTCGTCGCGACGTGAGATGTTACCCGACCGCTGACAGCTATCGCATGCGCGCACAAAATTGTGCGCGTCTTTGAAGAGAGTGGGCCAAAAGTAGCCCGCCTCTAGCGCCTTCCTAGCGGTCCGGTTGGCTTGATAGTGCCCCCCGGCCGGACCCTCGTGGCAGTGCCTCAATATTTGTGTGCACTCCACTCCCGCGACGCATCTTCGAACCGCTTGGTCCGCACAGATACGGAAAAGAAAAGGGTCATCCCAAAAGAAATTTTTCAAGTCGGAAAAGAATTTCTTCTTTTGATGACTTGAAAAATCTTTTGGAAGTACCCGCGCGACTAAGTAGTTCGCAAAATCTGCGAACCAAGGCGAAGATGACGAAGATGAATGAATGGCGAGAAGGCGTTCCTCGGGGAATCTGTCATTTATTTCAGATTCGACGAGCGCTTCCGCACCCGGATTGTCTAAACGGGAGAGGTGGACTGCCGCTAGATTCTTCGCGCCCTTCTTATCTCGGATCTCCAAGTCAAACTCTTGTAGGAGGAGAATCCATCGAAGAAGGCGGGGCTTCGCGTCGGTTTTAGCTAATAGATATTTAAGGGCGGAGTGATCGGTAAAAACGATAACTTTAGATAGCGTAAGATACGAACGAAACTTATCGAAAGTGAAAACGACGGCTAAGAGTTCCTTTTCCGTCGTCGTGTAATTCACTTGTGCGGAAGTGAGCGTCTTGCTAGCGTAATAAATAGGATGAAAATGTTTTTCTACGCGTTGGCCAAGAACGGCGCCTAAGGCAATATCACTAGCGTCGCACATGATTTCGAACGGAAGGGACCAATTAGGGGCCACTAGAATCGGAGAATTAATAAGTTTTTGTTTTATAAAATTAAAAGCAGACTCGCAATCGCTACTAAAGACAAAAGGTGATTCCTTTTCCAAGAGGTGAGTAAGCGGCTTTGTTATTTTTGAAAAATCTTGAATGAAACGCCTATAAAAGCCCGCGTGGCCTAAGAAACTCCTAATGGATTTTATGTTTGTCGGCTGAGGAAGTTTTTCTATGATTTCAACTTTGGCCTTATCGACCTCTATCCCCTTACTCGAAATCTTATGGCCGAGGACCAAACCTCCTCGAACCATAAAGTTACACTTTTCCCAAGTTAAAACAAGATTCGTGTCCTCGCATCGCTGGAGGACACGA
Organism: Platanthera zijinensis; assembly: GCA_039513925.1. Lineage (NCBI taxonomy): Eukaryota > Viridiplantae > Streptophyta > Magnoliopsida > Asparagales > Orchidaceae > Platanthera > Platanthera zijinensis. The sequence continues at coordinate 70,956,862 of CM077078.1, read as the reverse complement.
TCGAGATTACGTAGACAATTCGGGAAAGAGCATCCGAATACAGAAAAGTCATCCATAAATATTTCCATAATATCTTCTACTAGCTCGCCAAAAATTGCTAGCATACATCGTTGGAATGTAGCCGGCGCATTGCAGAGGCCAAATGGCATTCTTCGATAGGCGAAGGTGCCAAAGGGGCAAGTAAAAGTTGTTTTCTCTTGGTCCTCGGGGGAAATGGGGATTTGGAAAAACCCCGATAGACCATCGAGAAAACAATAAAAAGGATGACCGGAAAGACGCTCGAGAATTTGGTCAAGGAACGGTAGTGGGAAATGGTCCTTGCGGGTGGCATCATTAAGTTTGCGATAATCGATGACCACGCGCCAACCCGTAACAGTACGAGTTGGGACGAGCTCGTTGTGCTCATTCGCCACTACGGTTAGACCGCCCTTCTTGGGCACGACATGAATGGGACTAACCCACGCACTATCAGAAATGGGATAAATTATCCCCGCATTTAATAATTTAATTATCTCAGCTTTCATGACGTCTTTCATGTTTGGGTTAAGACGTCGCTGGGGCTGAATGGTTTTGCGGCAATTATCGTTTAAGAAAATTTTGTGAGTGCAGAAAGAAGGGTTAATCCCCTTTAGGTCAGAAATTTGCCACGCAATTGCGTGGCGATGTTTAAGCAAAACCTCCAATAAATCGGAGGTCTCCGAATCACTTAAATACGAAGAAATGATTACCGGGAGTGTATCATTTTTCCCCAAAAAGGCGTATTTTAGGGATTCGGGTAATGGTTTGAGTTCTAGGATGGGCGGTTCTTCTAGTGAGGTTTTAGTGCTAATGTCTTTCGAACCAATTGGTTCAAAAGGCATGTTCGTAGACTCGTCCTCATCGCAATAAAAATTTTCGAGCGAAAATATATTTTCGTTTAAAAATTCGGACTCGAAAACCGGGGAAGAACTATCTCCATAAAAAGAATCTAAGGAATAGCAGAAATCATCGCTCGGCGATGAGTCTTCCATAGAGGAGTTAATAGAAAAAGTAACTTGGTCGTCTCCTATCCGAAGGAGAAGCTGACCATTACTTACATCAATTAACGCATGTGAGGTCGCGAGGAAAGGGCGACCAAGTATTATTGGTACGTTGGCGTCTTCCTCGATGTCCAAGATGACGAAGTCCACCGGGAAGGTGAACTTGTCTACTCGGACAAGGACATCCTCAACAACCCCGATGGGGAACCTAACCGAGCGATCCGCTAGTTGGATGCGCATATTGGTAGGAGCAGGAGTACCCAAACCTAAACGCAGGAAGAGCGAGAACGGCATCAAATTAATGCTCGCGCCTAAGTCTGCCAAGGCGTATTTTACTAATACATCGCCAAAAAGGCACGGGATGGAGAACCGTCCCGGGTCATTTTGTTTTAAGGGCAATTTACTAGTAAGAGCCGCCGAGCAGACAGCGTTGAGAGATATATGCGAAATATCCTCGAGTTTGCGTTTATTAGAAAGTAGTTCTTTTAAAAATTTCGCATATTTAGGCATTTGCGAGATAGCCTCGCAAAAAGGAACATTAATATAAATTTGTTTAAGTAATAAAATAAATTTTTCATATTGCGCGTTTACTCGCTCATTATCTAACTTATGCGGGTAGGGCAACGCCTTGTTTAAAATAGTTTTATCGTTAAAAATCGGTAAGGGTTGCGTAATCGAAGAAGAGGGAAGAGGGGTCGGAGGTGAAATATGTACCTGAGGATCGATCCGTTTTGGATCGACCACCTCCTTACCGCTACGGAGGGTTATAGCGTTGGCGGTTTCCCTTGGATTGGGCTCCGTGTTCCCTGGCAGTGCCCCCATGGCGCGTTCTGACATGAGTCGCGCCAGCTGTCCAACCTGGAGTTCTAAATTTTTTAGCGATCCGGTGATGTTCCGGATATTAGACTCGTTGGACGTGACATAACGATTAAAATTTTCCTCCACCGGGGATGGCTTCATAGGAGGGGGAGGAGGAAGCGTCGGCGCAAAAGGAGGGGGAGGGGACGCTGCGCGTTGTTCGGGTTGCTCTAGGAGAAATTCGGATGGTTCCTCCAACCCGGATTATAGTGGCTACTATAAGGGTTGTTTTGAAATGAGGGACGCACCGGATTTACCATGTAGTCCACGAATTCGTCGACCACGCAGACGTTGGAGGGGGGGAGAAAACAAGGCGGAGTGGAGGAGGAAACAGTCATCTCCGCCACCTGCTTAGTTAGCCTTTCCACTTGGAGGGCTAGCTGAGCGGTGGCATCCACTTCAAAAATGCCCGCCTGCTTAGGGCGCGCCCGCGGGACGTTCCACTGGTAGGCATTCACCGCCATTTCCTCGAAAAGGGCCTGGGCGGCCTCGGGGGTCTTATTGTTCAGAGTGCCCCCGGCAGCCGCGTCAATCATTTGACGCGTCTGACTATTCAGTCCATTGTAAAAAATTTGTACCTGCAACCACGTTGGCAGAGCGTGGTGCGGGCACCGGCGGAGAAATTCCTTAAAGCGTTCCCAAGTCTCGTAAAGAGACTCGGAGTCGTTTTGGACGAACGAAGATATGTCCGCCCGCAGTCTTGCAGTTTTTGCGGGCGGAAAATACTTCGTAAGGAATTTCTCAGCCAATTCCGCCCAGGACGTGATGGATCCCCGCGGGAGGGAGAGTAACCACGCCTTAGCCTTGGACTTAAGAGAGAACGGAAAAAGGCGCAAATGAATGGCGTCATCAGTGACGCCATTAATTTTAAAAGTATCGCAAATTTCAAGAAAATTAGACAAGTGATTGTTGGGGTCCTCATCCGGCTGTCCGTCGAACTGCACGGCATTTTGGATCATCTGAATCACACTTGACTTAATTTCAAAATTATTGTTGGCCACAGCGGGCCGAACAATACTCGACCCCGTATCATCCAAATTGGGCCGAGCGTAATAAGACATAGTACGCTCGACCGGTTGGGCATTATTCGGGTCGGCCATAGAAGAAGAAGAGGGTTCTCCGATAGATTCTGCGGGGTCTAAAAAGGGAATTCGACGGAGAGATCGGATACGCGCAAGAGAGCGGTCGATCTCGGGGTCGAATTCAAGATTTTCAGAACTCGAAGGTTGTCCACAGGTCATACACCCTAAAAAAAACGAAAAGGGGGAAGGATATTTTTTTTTTTGTAAAAATTTTTTATTTGAAAATAAAGTAAAATTAATAGATTCCCGGATTCAATATAACAACCGGATTCCCCGGCAACGGCACCAAAAACTTGATGGCCGCGGAACAGAGACCTACTGTGGTTGGTTCGAAATGGTCAGATTCCGCGGGCCGGTTAGAAGATCGAGTTTTCTAACGAAAGGAGGCAAGCGCACCTATCGCAAGTAGTACTCGGTATTCGGGAAAATACCGAGGTCGTATTATTCTCGGGGACGCGTTGATTATATCTACTCTTCCAGGAACACTATTATCTTACTAACAGTAAGGTGGGATTTTTTTGTTTAATTAAAGCGGAAAGAAAGAAAGCGGAATTTTGCTAAATTAGTTCGATGACGGGTTAACGCTCGGCATCGAATCGGATTAAGACTAAAACAATTCTTAACAATTATTAAACTTTGTTTTTAATTTAATAAAAGGCACTTGGCCGTGGAGGTTCCGAAAATATGAGCGCACTTATCTCTAGGAATATTGCTCACCTAAACATTAAGACTATTCGACCGATCGTTAGACCGACGAAGGATTCCTCTTAATGCCTGCTTTACGCTAAGAACCCCGCTATTGGGTGGGGAACCCAATCCGGCAGAACTACGCTTCTCCTCTTTCGAGGGGGCGTACGCAGTTCTCTTTACCCAAGGGGGATCGGTCCATACGTGCAGCCTCTCGGCGTCGCGTATGGATAACGGAAATAGAGCCCACACATCGATTATGTGGTCCTATGCGTCGTTAATCCGGGGTAAACCTTAAGTCCTTAAATTAAATTAAAAATAAAGTTTTTTAATTATTTCAAATCATTTTTTATGTCCCAATGCTCTTCGATGCCGAGGGCTAAAAGAGATTAGCCACTCATCGGTATGGGGACGGCTTTATGTTTTTAGGTGAAGCGTGAGTGTTAAATTAAGTACTGAACAATTATAAGAGAAAATACGAAAAATAGGACAATTAGATAAATTTAAAGCTAATTGATGCAGGCACTCACGCACACTTCAAAACCATAAAGAAAATTAAATAAAGCAAGCCGTACTCAAATGAGTAGGGGGAAATAAATGCACACACGCACACACTCTTCTTAATTGAAGAAAGCGATAAATAAAGCGGTAAAATTATCTCCTACACGCACGCACTCTACATAATTGAGAAAGCGGTAAAATTGCAAGTCCCGGCTCAAATGAGTGGGCGGGAGTAAATCTATCTCATACACGCACGCACTCTACTTGAAATTAAGGCACACACACACACTCTACAGAAATGAAAACACACGCACCCACACAAAGTTTTCCTACTCAAGTGAGTAGGAAGAAAATGAAAGCAATAAAAAGACAAGACCCACTCAAACGAGTGGGCGGGAAATGAAAGCAAAGCGCCATTTAACTCTTAACGAGTAGGCGGAAATAAATGCATACGCACACACGCACTCTACAGAAATGAAATAAAGCAGTAAAAACTAACTCATACACGCACACACGCTTGCAGAAATAAGAAAAACAAAGTGCTCAGAAAATTTAAACGACTGCATTTCTACCGCTAGAATGCGGTAGAAATGCATAAAAAGTGAAAATAAAAATTAACCGGAGCGAAATTTTTTTGCAAATAGACGCAAAATGGAAGTGCTCGAAAAATTAATACAACTGCATTTCTACCGCTAGAATGCGGTAGAAATGCATAAAAAGATGAAATAAAAATTAACCGGACTAAAAGTTTTGAAATTAAAAGCTAAAATGAAGTGAGCGAAAAATTATAACAACTATATTTTCATTCTTATATTTTTATAAAACTCCTAAAACGTGAAAATAAAACAAAAAGGACAAAAAGTTTTACAACCCTAAAGAGCCTAAGTAAAAAAAAATGAAAATAATAGTTTTAGATGAGTTTTTATAAAGCCTTATGGATGAAAATATAGGAAAAAGGAGAAAAGCTAAATCTAAAAAAGTGCAGAAAATGAAATTTAAATGGACGGCACAACGGCTAGAAATGCCGATAAATCCTAAATCTAACTAAGTTACGAAGGCTAAAAAGATAAAAACATAAAAGAAATACAAAAAGATGAACGAAAAATTGCTTAAGTAGGCGCATTCAATTGGATTATTCATACAAATTAAAAGAGAAAAATTCATATTTTATTGAAGTAAAAACCCTAATACAAACTAAGAGAGAGAGAGGGGGGAGAAATTCTCCTTACATAGGTATGGAATCCAATTGGGCAGCACCTCCCCTAAGCAAAGTGGTCAAAAAAAGTGGACAAAATAAGCTTCCTGGAAGCTCTTATTTATAGGCAAAATTTCGGGTGGGTCACGCCCGTGACTAGGGCGTGACAGGGGGGCGTGTCGACACTATTCATGAGCTGATCGGGTGACTTGACTGGAAGGTTGACTTCGGCTGAAAACGTGGCGGTCACGCCCAAGGTCACGGGCGTGACAAGTGTCAGTCATGGGCGTGACTGGGGCGTGTCGGGGAGGTCGATCTGGGCGCGGTCCGGCCGCAAAGTCGCGCGCGTCACGTCGGGCCAGGTGGCTAGGTCACGCTCGTGTCGCACCTTGCAACGGGCGTGTCTTGGGGCGTGTCGAGCTTAGTTTGATCATCACCGAACGTCGAGCTGGCAACCTGTGGCCGGCGATCGTCGGGGGGGCGTGACACGGGCGTGTCGGTCAATTGACACGGGCGTGTCAGTCAAATTTTTTGACTTTTCTGAAATTTTTCTGGAATTTTTCTGGAATAAAAATAAAACTAAGTTAGAAATAATATTTACAAAAATAAGCAATTTATTGAATAAAACTTGATATAAAAGATAAAAAATAAATAGAATTGACTTAAATAAAATACGAAAATATAGGTATATTTACAACTCATCATTTTCAATGATATCATTCTGTTTTTGTCTAATCTCCTCAAGCTTGCCTTCAGTATAAGTCACAACAGGAGGAGCTCTCATGAAGAATGCAATAGTGTTGTCCATTAGCAAATCACCTCAAATCTTATACACTTGATCTCAGTGTTGTTCTAATGTTCTTGCTGAAATGTCCTCAGACTGAGAAACACTGCTGGGTAGAGTCCTTGTTGTAGGTTCTGATGATACAAACACTTGAGCACTCACATCTCTTCTAGTGTCTACAGAAGATTTATACAACTATGGGTCATGCAGTTCTTCTTCTCTGCTCTCAGAAGAGCTGCACTCAGAACTTCCTTCAGTAATGGTAACTGTTTTCTTTTTCTTCTTATCAGTTGTTTATTGGTGTAGAAGCAAAACCCTGTCCCATATCTGAAACATCTTGGAATCCATCTATCTTATGTGATGTATCTTAGGTCCTAACCTCATATTGAGGATCCATGGAACAGAACTATGCAAGTATAGAGGAAGTATTCTCCCTAGGTTTGGTTCTGGAACACATTCCACAATTCTTTCAAATAGAATCCTTCCCCAGTCAGTCCTTTTGGATAGAATTATTCTTGTAATTATCTCAAACATCTTCTTGGAGATTTTGTCATGAGATTCAGTTTTGCAGATCAGATCCTTATCCATTATATCAGCTAGGAACTTCCCTTTCAAATTTATTTTTTGTCAATATAGAGCCAGTGGCATGATTTGAAAGGCCACACTACTTGTGAGCTGATTTTATATCTTCAAGAAAGAGCTCATATTCCTCATTTAATAGCCAAAACCTAGTCAGGTTAAGTGCTTTGCTCAGTCTACTTGAGTTGATCTTAACCTTGTGTCCACTAATATATATCTTGATCTTGTTGGAAGTGGAGTCGATTTTGGAATTTGAGTAGAGTTCCAATAATTCTCATTTCCATATTAAACTCGATTCGGACAGGTCAAACTCTAGGTCGACGACCTATAATGAGTGAAGAACCAGTTGAACCTCTTCTGGTGCATCCTTGAATCCATTCCTAACGAGTTCAAAACCCTCAAAAAGGAAATCCATTCCTTTGGGCGCCATTGGAAATTTGAATTTCTGGAGAATTGAAGAGCTAGCTCGAGAGAACTTCGCAGGGATGCAGATAGTCGAATAGGGCTAGGATTTATGTGATTTATTTTAAGCACACATTTCTATTTATAGTAACCCATATTTGAGAATGTGGAGTGGCACGTACTTGTCACGATCAATATGATTCGATCAATGTTTGAGATTAATACCGGAAGATAGCCATAATTGTAACTGCTAGAATGAATTTGTTAAGTGAACTTGATGCACTCGGCGCTTTCGACGCCTGGTGTTGTCTCAATACACTCGATGCCTAGACAGTTAGTCCATCTTTCTTGAATACCTACAAAAGGTTAATCCTGCCTAATGCACATATGTATGTAAGGACATTGAAGCTATACTAAGTTCAACATACCCAACTCAAATTTGAAGGTGTTGAACTTGGCTTCATCTAGTGGCTTAGTGAAGATATCAGCCACTTGTTTGTCTATGGGGACAAACTCAAGTGTAATGTCTTCCCTTTCTATATGTTTCTCTAATGAATTGGTATCTAACCTTTATTTTCTTAGTCCTTCTATGAGACACAGGATTCCTAGCAATAGATATAACACTAGAGGAATCACAGTACATGGGAGTTTTACTTAGCTGAAGATTATAGTCTTGGAGTTGGTGTTGAATCCATAGTAGCTGTGCACAATAGCTCCCAACTGAAATATATTCTGATTCAGCAGTGGAGATGGCTACACTGGTTTGTTTCTTGCTGCTCTATGATACCAGTCTTCTCCCTAGAAACTGACAGATGCTAGATGCGATTTTTCTATCTTCTCTACAAACTGCAAAATCTGTATCTAAATACCCAATTAGATCAAAATCATTATTCCTAGGTACCATAAACCAAGATCAGGTGTACCCTTGAGATATCTCAAAATCCTTTTTATAGTAGAATAATAAGACTTTTTAGGGCATGCTTGGTATCTAGCACAAACATATGTAGCATACATAATGTCTGGCCTACTAGTAGTCAAGTAGAGGAGGGAGCCAATTATGCCTCTATACAAGGTTTCATCAACAGGTTTCCCAGTCTCATTCTTGCTATTGACACACTTTAACCCATGGGAGTTTTCATTATGGAGGCACTCTCCATTCCAAACTTCTTGATTAACTCCTTGGTGAACTTAGACTGAGAGATGAATAACCCATCCTCTGATTGTCTAACTTGGAGGCCCAAGAAATACTTGAGTTCACTCATACTACTCATTTTAAACTGCCCTTGCATAATTTTAGAAAACTTCTTGCAGAGGCCATCATCAGTAGGCCAATTATGTCATCTACATAAATTTGGACTAGAATGATCTTACCCTTGACTTTCTTAAGGAATAATGTTTTATCAATCTTCTTCCTTGAGAATTTGTTCTCAATGAAAAAGCTAGACAGGGTTTCATACCATTCCCTAGGGCCCTGTTTCAACCCATACAAAAATTCTCTAATTCTGAACACATATTTAGGAAAGTTAGGATTAACAAAACCTGAAGGTTGCTCAATATAGATCTCCTTTTTTAGGTCACCATTTAGAAAAGTTGACTTAACATCCATTTGGTAGACCTTAAATCCCTTGTGTGCAGCATATGAAAGGAATAGTCTGATTGCCTCAAGTATCGAACCTGGTGCAAAGGTTTGATCAAAATCAACACCTTCCTCTTGCTTGTATCCCTTAGCAACAAGTCAAGATTTTTTTTTGATGATAACACCAGTCTCATCAAGATTATTCCTATAAATCCATTTGGTTCTAATGATGTTATGACCATGAGGTCTGGGAACCAGCTTCAAGACATTGCATCTATTAAACTAGTTTAATTCTTTTTGCATAGACATAATCAAAAATGGATCTATGTTTGCATCTTCAAATTTCTTAGGTTTAACTTGGGACAGAAAGCTTGAGTACATTACAATGTTAGGGTTTCTACTTCTTATTGTAACACCTTAGTTTGCATCTCCAATGATTAGATCTGGGATGATCTCTCAAGTGTCAGACAGCAGCTTGTATATTGTCCTCGGCTCCTTGAACTTCAGTTACTGAATCTTGAGGATCTTCATCAAAGTTCAGTGCACTTGGACCTTCTTCAGTAATGATCACACCATCACTTTCCTCTTGTACAGTAGGATGAGTGTCATTGATTCTTAGCTTGTCTAACTTCAATTTTGCACTTACAGATCTAGAGGAGCTTGGCAACTCACTGTGAATAATGGAAGACTCATCAAATACTATATTGACATATTCTTCTATAACTTGATTCTTCAAGTTATAGACTTTATAGGCTTTGATGTAGCTGTTGTAGCAAACAAAAATTCTCTCGTAGGATTTGTCCGCAATATCAAGTAGGACTTCCCATTGTTTAGCGCAAAGCATTTGCTTCCAAAGATCCTAAGATAGACAAGATTTGGTTTTCTGCTTTTCATAATCTCATAAGGAGACTTCTTGTGAAACTTGTTAATAGATTCTCTATTCAGGACATGATAAGTAGTGTTTACTGCCTCAGCCCAGAAGTATTATGGGAGGGAAGTGTCACTGAGTAATATCATGCCAGCTTCTATGAGAGTCATGTTCTTCCTCTCAATAATTTCATTTTGCTGGGGTGTTCTTCGAGAAGAAACCTCCTGAAGAATACCTTGCTCTCCACAGAACTTTGTCATGCCTTCAGACTGAAATTCAGTACCATGTTCACTTCTGATTTTGACTACAAAACTATCCTTTTCATTCTAAACTTGACTAACAAAAGTCACAAAGATTTCATGGGTTTCAGACTTTTTCTTAAGAAAGAATTTCCAAATAAATCTAGAATAGTCATCAACTATCACAAGTGTGTAGACTTTCCTACCTAGACTATAAATTGGCATATGACCAAACAAGTCCATATGCAAAGGTATAAACACCTCTTAGAATCCTTGGCCCCTATGCTCTTAAAGGAGGCCTTTGTCTATTTGCTATTTTGGAATGCAGAGAAAATGCCCTCTTTGGTGCATCTCAGATTGAGTCCATTTCTAACTAGCCCTTCATTGAAGAGCTTGTTGATTGGCTTATATTTCAAGTGAGTAAGCCTCTTGTGCCATTGCACATAATAAAAGACTTTCTCATTTGCAACTAGATACACTAGAGAGTGTGTACTTATACATAAGAAATTTAGATGGTAAATATTTCCACTCCTAGTGCCTGTCAAAATGACCTCTTGGTCACTTGACCTTTTGGTCAGACACTTATCTTTGTGGAAGACAATGACATAGCCAATATCACATAATTGGCTTATGCTGATTAGATTGTGTTACAATCCTTCCACATAAGCTACTTTTGTAATGGAGATTATGTTATTGGTAATCATACCATAACCTTTGGTAACTCCTCTGTCTAAACCACCAAAGATGACTTTAGGTCCATTCCTCACTAGAGTATACTCCTTTAGATTGCTCTTTATTCCAGTCATGTGTCTGGAACAACCACTGTCTAAGTACCATATTAGCATTTGATGGGTACTTGAACCACCCTGCAATGACAGTTTAATTTACCTTATGAACCCAAAAAGGTTTGGGTCCTTGGTTCATGTTAGCTTGAGAATGACTATATCGACCGGTTGCAGCCCTAACAGGAAGACTCACCTTTGCCCTTGGCACACTTGGGTTGTGCAACCAGTCTATGACAAAGTGACCCACCTTACAACAACACCAACACTCATGAATATTGTATCTCCTTTTCTGAACATCCTATATAAGCTATCAGTCTTTATCTATTCAGAGAGGCGAGCTGCAGCCTTCTTCCTACTTCTTTCAACAAGTATTTGACTGAAAGTGAGTCAGACAGTAGATGCACTTGGTTTATTCTGAGTTACACCAATAAATGTATTCTTTGTAGATGACATGGTGTTGATGACATCAGAAATAGCCAAGAGAGGCTTTCTGACTGACTTATCCATTGTCACGATTTTTACTAAAGTAACTTGGGAATAGACCACAACCTTATTTTTGAGAGTGGGGGCTGCAGTACCAAACACAAATGGTCCATGATGGGCTATTTGGATTTCCTCATGGAGAGCCTTCAGTACACTCAATCTCATGCCCTTTCTTCTTCCATTGTAAGATACACGTGTATACTTATAAGAAGAGCAACCATTCTTCCAGTGACCATATATGATATAATGGTCATACCTTCTAGAAGAGAGAATTACCTCCTAAAATGTGGTATGAGACACTACTGGAGACTTACCTTTCCATTTGGAATGGACAACTCTAGTATTCCACTTGAATCCCAAACCTCTCTTATCTTTTTGAGATATGAAGGATTCAATCAGTGGCAACACAGTTTTGGGCTTAGTAAACTCAGTCACTAGCATCCTCTCTTTGAGGAGCTTCTCTTCAAGATCCTTGATGATCTTGTTCTTCTGGCTAATTATGGTAATTTGATAACTGAGAATGTCTTCAGTTGATTGACTTCTCTCCTCATCTAAGCTAGCAAGGGCGGTGACTCAGATTATAGGGAAGTGGCTTGCTGAAGAGAGACAATCTCCTCAGCTTGTCTTTTGACAAGCTTCTTGCTCTTCTTCAGAGCCTCTAGAATAACATCATACTTGTCAATCAGTTGATTAACATCATCATCAGATTCTGATCCATCATCCCCACTAGATGAAATGGATGCTTCAGAGTCCAAGCCAGTCTCATAGATAGAAGGAGAGTTAGGGAGAGAGTGTTCCTCGTCAGGAACATAATTATCCTAATTGTCTTCAGTTAGCTCCATGAGGCTAAATTCATCATCTTCTTCAAATTCACTGTCAATAGAGGATAGTGGAGCTCTTATGCTAGTTGAGGAAGCTATATGATCAGCTTCCTCTTCAATAGAAATTAGACCAATGTAGTCCTCTTATTCCTTTGATTCTGAAGACTCAGAATAATTATCTAATAAGTTAATTTTCTTCTTGGACAAGAAGCTCTTTTCAGTGTTCTTGTCCTTGTAGTGCTTCTTGTCATCAAATTTCTTATGCTCCTTTCTATTAATTGGACAGCCAGCAATGACATGTCCACTTATATTACAACAATAGCACACAACATTATTCTTAATGTGTTTGTTCTGCTTAGAGTCACACATTTCCCAAGAGGGGCCTTTTCTGGATTTGTTTATGCTGGAATAAGGCTTTCTTGAGGTGGAGCTTGAAGAGCCCTTGTTCTTCCACTGACTTCTCCTGCTCAACATTTTTCTTGAACTGTTTAGAGAACAATATCAGTTCTCCATCAGACAATTCATTGCCTGAGGATCTGGGATCTAAAATCTCAGGATCTGTAGCTCTCCTTTACAGAGAAGGAGTATTTTTTTTGCTCCTCCTTATTGCTTTAGCTCTGAAGGCCACATCCTTATTTTGTTGAGAGTTCTTGCAGCATCTTCTTTTACCCTTCTGAAGTTCAGCTGCATCTCATGGGACAGCAGCTTCCCAAAAAAATTTTTAGGCAAGTGTTGGCCAAGTTGCTAACTTCTCTAATAACACAGAACTTAATATTTCATTCCTTATTGAGAGATCTCAAGAACTTGTCATTCAGCTCATAGTTTATGAATGTCTGTCATAAGTGATCAGACTGTTCACTATCATGAAGAATTTTTCATAACAATCAGCTATGGAATCTTTCTTCCTTTGCTTTAAGGTCGCATACTGCTGATTCAGGAGGGATTTCCTATCATTCCTCACCTCCTTTGTCCCTTCCATGTACACTATCAGAGAATCTCATATCTCTTTATTTGTTCTATAGTAGACCAAGTTCTTAAATGTGGAGTCATCTATGGCACTAAAAATAATGTTTTGAGCCCTTTTGTCCATAGTTGCCAAAATGACTTAATCTTTGGTCATTTCTGTGTATTTCTTGGGTGTCTAGACATTAGCATCTATAGCAGAGACCTTCATGAGAATGAAGGGTCCCTCTTGAACTGTTATGAATATCCTAGGGTCTGAGGCTTTCATAAATACCCTAACCCTTTCTTTCCTACATATTGGAAGTTTCATAGAGCTCAACTCTTTATGGTTCTCACCTGAACCCATGGAGATAATCTTCTACTACTCTTGGAGGTCTTTTTAGACTATTAAGTCCTTTTTGAACAACCTCCCTCTGATACCACTTAAAATTCTTTGTTCAAGAGTAGTTATACACCTAGAGGGGGGCCTAATAGGTATGTTTAAATCTTTTTGATTTTTTTGACCTTAGGTCTAGTTGTGTGTTAGATTTTGTTGTTTAGCTTTCAAGATACACAACAATGCACAAAAGTTTATAGTGGTTACCCTATCTAGGATACATCCACTTTCCCCTTCACATATCTAGAAATGAGCTAGATTCGGATAACTTCTCCTTTACTCGACTCCTTGAGCTTACATCTCAGATCCCTCAGGATCCTACACCTTAGAGTGAAACTCACTCTTACACTCAGAGCATAAAAACTCCTACCTCAGGCAAGCAACCCTATACTTAGATATTTACAGATCTTCTACCTTAGATCTACATAGAAATCCTACCTCAGGCCTAAGCCTTACCTCAGATCCTAAACAGGATCCTACACTCAGAGACACAGTTCCTACACTCAACCTCTATAACTCAGGCTTACAACTAAGATCAAACAATGATCCTACAGGAAGAGTAAAGATTTGGTGATGTTTGACTCCAAAGAAAGGGTCCTCTGAATAACCTCTCTGAACTGAGTTAACTCAGTCCTAACTCTTCGCATCAACAAGATTCTTGATCTGCAGTGTAGTTCTGCTTGTGCTGAGAAGACCTAATGGAGAGTTCTGTATCTTCAATATTTAATATATTAGAGTTAAAATCTATAGCCTTGAAGATGAACAATAACCTTCTTTGGGTGCTTTGATACTCCACCTTTTATAGATATTAAAGTTTTCTGTTCTTGCTGAAGATTGAAAGTATCTAGTTGCCTCCCTAAATCACCTAGAGGGGGGTGAATACGTGAGTTCTGCGTCTAAAAATGGATTAAAAATATTATAAGTAATCAAATAGAACAAATACAACATAACACATGAATTTATAGTGGTTCCCCGATTTGAGTACGTCCATTGTCCCGCCTCGCCTATCTACTAAGAAGGGATATATTCGGCTACTTCACCTTTCTCAGATTTAATCAAGTCTTATAACTCGGAGTCACCACTCCTACTTCTAGAAGAACAACCTCTCCTACACTCGGAGAACACACTCTCCTACAACTCGATCCTAGCATAAGGATCTACACCTCAAAAGTGAAAACATCCTACAATAGTACAAAAGAAATTTTATACAACAATTTAGATTGAAAACCTATTTATTTCTTCAAATTTGAAAATGTTCAAACTTCTTCTTTCTTGGAATGAAAACTTGAGGGTCATGTAGAAGGAGAAGATTTGAAGTTAATCTTGAAAGCTTTACCGAAAACTTTGATCCGACGAGATCTGAAATCTTCGAGAAAACTTGAGAAGAGATCTGTCGAATCTATGCTTGAATGAATCGCTGATCGTGTAGAGTTAATTCGCAAAATCGATTTCTGGAGGTTGTACGTACGACAGAGAAAGAGCGGCCTTTTCACGATTTCAAATGTGGAAGAGCGATTAGGGTTGAACGAATTAACCCTAAGTACTTATTGAATTTCTTCTTCTAACGGCTAGAAAATTCTTTCCTAGGAGAAACATCCACAAGTACTGTACATGGTCGTAGTCTTGAAGCAAAAACCCGTTAGAACAAAAATCGGAAAAATTATGCCAAGTCCATTCGCCGAGTTTCGTATAATTATGAATATACTCAAAGAACAACTTCGATATCTTACAAATTTAACTTAGACAAATCCAAAAAAGTAAGTTCGAGAACTCAGAAGCTTTTCCAGTGAGTCTCGACGAATTCAACGAGTATCAACTGGTATATTCAACGAATTCGACGAGTGTCAATAGGTACACTCAACGAATTCGATGAGTATACATAAGGATACTCGACGAATATTACTTTCGATTTCCATGATCATATAAAAGTTTCTCTAAGTAAATACGATGAATTCGACGAGTGTTAGTAGGTATACACGACGAATTCGACGAATATTCATAAGTATACTCTATGAATTTGACGAGTATCCACTACTATACTCGACGAATTTTACTTGGGAAAAATTTCTGAATCTTTTGAATATAGTAACCTATCCATCCTTGATCCTTCTAATGCACTTGTTATAGAAGTACACTTCAAAAGAGAAATTACACATAAATCAACACTTTGGCCTACACAATGAAGTATTACATCGTAAAGTCATGTGTTTCATGACCCACAGTAACCTGACATTGGTTTGTACTTAGCAATATAATCTTGCAAGCACAAGACTAAACAAACAACATCAAATACAAACTAAATTCATCTTAGTTCAAGGGACACTTCTTCAAATCAAGGTTATTGTGGATATAATACCCAACAATCTCCCCCTATTTGAAGAAGGCAGAACCTTATGCACTAAGGTGAATTGTACACAAAACAATCTTAAATAAAGACAGGAAAGGAACATAAAAAATTATTAACAAAAAAATTTATCTCAATCAAAACATTAACGTGAATATATAAATAGTTTTATCAGGACAAAAAAGCTTTCACACAAAGAATATCAGAGAGAATATAAACTTCGTACATGTTTCCCCTTAGTCTTTTGATTCTGCTTGTCAAAATAAGCATTGGGCTTCGGGAAATACTTTGGCGGAGGAGGAGGAGCATTTGCATCATCTCTTATGAATTTTTTGAAATGAATCCTTCTTTTAGCATTTGCTACCTCATGTTTCTGATATCACTCCCTGCTATAATGCGACCACCTGCCTTCATTTCTAATATCAACCAAAGTAAAAGTATCCAGAATAATTCCCTTGGAGATTGAGCTCCATACTTCACACAACTCCTTGTTAGGATCAAACATGTGAGCAAATGGGCCTTCTCCAAATTTTCTTTTCTTGATAGCTGGTTGAGGAATATCTTCAACCAACTCAATATTTGGTTCAGCAGTAGTAGCAGCAGATTTTGTTCCAAACTGACGGTAATCCTGAGGAAGGTCTTGAGTGTTTGTCCAGTATTGGGAATAGTCCCGAGCAGGATGAACATCAACATGCATAGGTTTTGGCATACTAGCTTCAGCATTTCCTGGAACTCTAAATAGCTCTCCATGTAGCCATTTGAACTTGTCATAACTGTAAGTGTTGACTGCTTGAAACAATTCTTTTAAGGTGGCTTCAATCGTATTCACCTTACCTTTGAGTTCTTTCTCCCCCTTTCTGACTTCTGAAAGCACAACCTTAGCTATTGCATTATTGTAGTGCACCATCCGATCATCAAAGTAGTTCATCCCAACATTTTGGGCAGTAATAATGGTCTTTGCATTTTCATTAATATTCTTTAACACATCAAGATTGCTCTTCATCCCATTCATAACGTGAGTAATAGCTTGCCCACCTAGAACGAACCAGGTGTCTAGTGTGGATTCTAACTTATCAAAACAAACCTTTACCTCAGCAAGTCCATTGTTCATATCTTGTTCAATCTCTTTTACTTTGTTGAGTACTTTCTTGAGTGAGTGATCAAAATGTGCCTGTTGCTTAGCCAATATGGCTACAATATACTTCAACATGGAATTCTCTGAACTTGTGCTTGAAATGTCTTCAGTTGGAAGCCTGGGAGGAGAGGGTAGATCCACAATGTCCTCAAAGTCACTGGAAGACTCTGCCATTGTATATAAATGAGCTTTCAGCAATAAAGCAAGATCTTGAGCCTCTAGGATAGGAGGAAGCATCTCAGCTTCTCCTTCCCCATCAAAAATTACCATGATGTCCTCCCCCTCAACGGGAGACCCACTAGAATCCTAGCAATCCTTCTTTGTAGATTACGAATAAATAGATCAAGTTCTGTTTGAATTGAAACTAAAGGCTGAATCTGCTCCCCCTATCTACTGCTGGAAGAATCTCTGGGAGACTTATGATCATGTTTGTAGAAGCAGCAATCTCATTAGAAGTCAACACAATTCCTTTCTCTTGCTCACCATCCTTGTAAACAACATCAATGTTATCATCACGAATAAGGAAATCATCAAAAATTTCATCAGCATAAGCTGCACCATCATCATACATCTCAGCATCAACATCATCAAGATCATCAACCTCTAATTAAACACCACCAACATCCACAATGAAAACCTCCTTTGCAGTAGCATCAAGAACACTATCATCAGCCACTGCCTCAGCTACAACTATTTCTTGAACAACTAACTCTGCAACCACTGCATCTGGAACCACTGTCTTTGCACTAACTATGTCCACAACAACTGTCTCTGTAGAAGTGGGAACAATCAAGGGCATTGGAGCATCAGGAACCACTTAAATCAAAACTAAATCCCCCTCAACTCCTACACCAGAGCTTTCAGGAGCCTCATGGGGGGTAGGAGTAGTAGTCATATCATCAGGAACAACTTCTTCCTCTTTCTCAGTCACTTCTCTGAGTCCCCCTGCCTGGGGATTCACCTTTCCCATATGGAGAAAATCGAGGAGTCAATCCTCTTCAGATGATGGATAGTACACCTGCCATCATTTTAAAGGTGTTTTTGTCCACTTTGTTCAAATACAGGTTGAGTATCCTTCCAAAATTTGGAGCACGCAAACTATCTTTGATCCTACCAAATAGTACTGCTCCCCAATCTATTCTCTTCCTGCAGATGATTGCGGGCAGGAGCTTGAACATGTCATTAGAGAGGTAGTCATGGGAGCCAACTTTGCACAGTAGGACTTTCCCGATGACATCAGATAGTATTTTCCCTTCGTCATTCATATCTTTCCTTTTTATGGATAAATTACCTCTAGGCAAACACAGAACAGTAAAGACCTTATAAAATCTAGATATTCAATAAGGTTGCCTTCTTCAACTTCTGGAAGCCGTAGATATCGGGTAAGGAGGGTGGCCTTCACTTTGATCTACAAATTCCTGATCTTGCTCTTAATGATTGTGTCCTCACATCAGAGATTAGCATGTTGAAAAAATTCCAAAACATCTCTATCCAGAACCTTGCATGGATGTTCCAGAATGAAAGATAAATCGGCGGCCTCAAGCATTACTATCACATTGCAAAATTCATCTGTGGAAGTAGAAAACCCCATGCGAACAAGTTCTCCCCCAACTAGAATGTTTCTTATACCTCCTGGAGCCATGGAGAACGATGAAGAAAAGGAGAAGTCGAATTGTCGCGATAGTCCATTTACGGAAGATGTACATTGTGTCGATAGCTCTCGATGGATTTCCGAAATTTTTCTACGAACATGAAGTCAATTTGCCCGATACTTGTCTATTTATAGATAAAATTAATATTTTAAAAAAGAGAGAGAGGCGCATACCTTTACTTGATTGACTCTTCGGATCCAATAAAGAGACATAAAAAGAGTTGAAGTTTTATTCATCGAAATTCCATGAGTAAACATGATAGATTCATCGAAATACCACAAGTAATAAGTGATATTCATCGAATATCATTCATGTTACTTAGCCTATCTCGATGAATTCGTCGAGATTCCATGATAATATACTACGAATTTTCCTTGGAGTTTTCTGAACTCTCTGAAATGAAGAATTCCTGCCTTCTGAGAGAATTCCTTGACCAATCTGACTTAAGTCTGAGTCCTTGACCATCTTCATGAGTCCTTGTTGAGCATACCAAGTTCCATTTTGAAGTAAAAGAACTTGGCCTCATCCAATGGCTTCATGAAAATATCTACGACTTGATTATCCATCGGGACATAACTGAGGTTGATGTCCCTATTCTCCATATACTCCTGGATGAAATGGTACCTGATCTCGATGTGTTTTGTCTGGCTATGAGAGACTGGATTATTAGCAATCGCAATTTCTCTAGAGGAGTCGCAAAACATTGTAATCTCCTTTAGCTTCGTGTTATAATCCTTGAGCTGATTCCTTATCCAGAGATGTACTCTGACTCAGCAGTTGAGATTACCACACAATTCAGTTTCTTACTGCTCCAAGAAATCAACCTTCTTCCTAGGAACTGATCGATTCCGTAAATGCTTTTCCTATCATCCCTACTACCTGCAAAATCAGCATCTGAAAAGCCAATTAGCTCGTAGTCTTTACTTCTTGGGTACTATAAGCCAAGATTTGGTGTACCCATAAGTTATCTCAAAATCCTCTTTGCAGCGGCATAACGAGATTCCTTATTATTCACCTGATATCTAGCACATACGCATGTTGAAAACATTTTGTCCGTTCTACTAGTAGTAAGGTAGAGCAAGGATCTAATTATGCTTCTAAACTTAGTTTTATCAAAAGTTTTTCCTTTATCATCCTTGTCTAGAGACATAGTTGAACCCATTGGAGTCCTTATGGAGGTTGTACTCTCTATTTAGAATTTCTTAATTAACCTGTTGGTGAACTTTGTCTGAGAGATGAAAATTCCATCGTCAGATTGTTTCACCTGAAGTTCTAAAAAATACTTCAGCTCACCCATACTACTCATTTCAAACTTCTCCTGCATAAGTTTAGAAAACTTCTTATAAAGGAGGTAATTCGTAGATCCAAATATAATATTATCGACATAGATTTGCACTAGTAAAATCTTGTTGTTAACTTCCCTAAAAAATAATGTCTTTTCTTTCTTCCCCTTGTGAACTTGTTCTCAAGAAGAAAGTTAGATATCGTCTCATACCAAGCTTGGGGAGCTTGTTTTAAACAATATAACGCTTTATTTAGAAAATATACATATTTAGGGAGAGTTGAATTGACAAAACATTGGGGTTGTTCTACGTATATTTTCTCTTTTAAATTACTATTGAGGAATGCTAACTTCACGTCCATTTGATAGAATTTGAAACCTTTGTGAGCAACATACGCTAGAAACAACCTGTTTGCTTCGAGTCTGGCCACTGGAGCAAAAGTTTGATCGAAGTTGATCCCTTTTTCTTATCTGTATCCTTGTGCTACAAGTCTGACTTTATTCTTTATAATCACTCCATTTTCGTCCAGCTTGTTTCTGAGTATTCATTCCATTCCAATTACATTCTGTCCTTTAGGTCTTGGCACCAGCTCCCAAACTTTGCACCTTTCAAACTTGTTGAGCTCCTCTTACATAGCCATAATCCACGAAGCATCATTGTTTGCTTCTTCAAATTTCTTTGGCTCTACCTGAGAAAGAAAGCTAAGATGCAAAACTTCATTTGTTGTACCTCTTCTGGTTCTTATTCCATCACTTGGATCTTCAATGATAAGATCATAAGGTGATCTCTTGAGTGTCTGATCACTAGATTCCTTCCCATTCCACCAAGAGGTTCTGCCACACTCAGTGCACCTACAACAGTTGGAGGGAGACTTTATCTTGAATTTCTTCTTCAACCAAGCTAGGATTAACGACTTTGATTGAGTTTGGAGCATCTTCCTTGATAGCGTCTTCCAAGCCTAGCTCTTTTATCTTATCACCTGCATCTTTACCAAAAAAATTAGACGAGATGTTATGAAGCATACTTGTCTCATTAAATACAACATTAATAGACTCTTCTACAACCATGGTTTTCTTATTAAAAATCCTATATGTCTTACTATGGCTACTATAGCCTACGAAAATACCTTCAAAACATCTTCACCAAACTTCGTACGATAATACTTCCCATTATTAAGAACGAAGCATTTGATACCAAAGATCCTAAAGTAGGACACAGTCAATTTTATATCCTTCAATAGTTCATAAGGTGTCTTACATTGGCTTTTGTTGATTAATGTTCTGTTTTGCACGTGGCAAGCTAGGTTGACTACTTCCACCCAGAAGTACTCTGATAGTGAAGAGTCATTCAACATAATTGTACATGCTTCAATGAGTTTATTCTATTCCTTCTCTCGGCAACTCCATTTTGTTGTTGAGTACGCAGGGAGGAGAACTCATGAAAGATACCTTAACTTGCACAAAATTTTGTCATGGCCCCAGACTCAAATTCTGTTCCGTGGTCAAACTGATTTTGACCACTGAGCAGTTCAATTCGTTCTGAATTTTCTTGATAATTCGTGAAAGCTTTGAAGGTGTGTGACTTGTGCTTCAGAAAGAACACCCAAAAAACAAGATTAGTCATCAACAATAACTAATGTATAGACTTATCCTCCTAAACTATGAATTAACATAGGACCGAATAAGTTCATATGAAGTAGATATAAAAATCTAGGAGAATCTTTTTCAACAATACCCTTGAAGGTAGCCTTGGTCTTCTTACTTATTTGGTATGCGCGATATGGACACTCTTTAATGCACTTAATGATGGGATCATCACGTACTAAGTTTAGAGAAAATAGCATACTTATAGTTTTAAAATTAATATGTGTTAATCTCTTATGTCATTGGTCAAAGAGAGACGCACTAACTTTTGCTAAAAGACACACTGGTGTAGAATTGTCTAAACAAAGAAAATTTAAACAAAAAATATTTCTACTCCAAGTGTTTGTTAAGACTGTCTCCAAATTGGCAGATAATTTTATCAGACACTTGTCCTTGTAGAACTCAACAATATAGCCTTTATCACATAATTGGCTTAGCCTTATGAGATTGTGTTGCAATCCTTTAACATAAGCCATGTCTGTGGAGGAGACTATGTCGTTGGAAATCATACTGTAGCCTTTAGTTAGTCCCTTGTCTGAACCACCAAAAATGACTTTTGGGCCATCCTCAAATGGGGTATATTCTAGAAGTAGGCTTCTTATCCTGGTCATATGCCGAGAGCATCCACATTCCAAGTACCAAATAGGACTTTTGTTGGCATTTGGACATACCTGCATTCATAAATCACTTACCCTTAGGAACCCAAATAGATTTGGGTCCTTAGTTCTTGGTTGGCTTAACACCACTAGGAATATTAACATTTTAAGTGGTCGGTCTCGCAACTTTAACTCGTGGAGTTTCATAATTGACTGAATAAAACCAACAATCAACGGCAAAGTGACCAATCTTACCGCAACACCAACAGTCAAACTTATTGTACCTTCTTTTATATTCCTACTTCACCTTCTGAATGAGAGTTCTAGAAGGTGCAACATACTTATAGGTGGAAGCCTCATGATTGCATCAAATACAAGGCTTCACTGTCTCTTTCGCCTTAGGAACAACAGTTTTGGCTTTGGGTGCTTTCTTGATTCTTGGTCCATGAACGTAGGGACAATAATCTTTAAGAGTTATATCTTCATAAGGTGCCTTAAAAACACTTGTACCAAAGTCTCGGGGATGGGTCCATCCTTGGTAGTTCCTCTTATGCTCCATATAAGTAGGCCTACCAAGATGATCGTAGGATGTCTCAAGGTCATATTTATTTGTAGGAAAAATTACCTTCTTAAAAGATGACTAACTTTGAGGTGCCTTCCCTTTGCCTTAAGTATCGACTCTCTTAGCAGCCTTACCTTTCTCAGCTATATGGACAAGACCACTACCCTTCATATGGGCAGAAAATTCATCGATTAGTGGAAGATCAGTCTTTGACTTGGACAAGGATGAGAAAGAGAAACCTATATGAGGACTCCAATGGGTTCAAATATGAATCTAGACAAGGATGAGAAAGGGAAACCTTTTGATGAAACCAAGTATAGAAGCATAATTGGATCTTTGCTCTACCTTACTGCTAGTAGACTGGTCATAATATTTTCAACAAGTATATGTGCTAGATTCTAGGTGAACTCTAAGGAATCTCATTATGTCGCTGCAAAGAGGATTTTGAGATACCTTAAAGGCATACCAAATCTTGGCTTATGGTACCCAAGAAGTAATGACTATGATCTAATTTGTTTTTTAGATGCAGACTTTGCAGGAAGCATGGATGATAGGAAAACCACTTATGAGACGTGTTAGTTCCTAGAAAGAAGGCTTATTTCATGAGGCAGTAAGAAGCAAAATTGTTTTGTAATCTCAACTTATAAAATCTCAACTCCCTAGAATTGGGCACGACCGAGGACTGATTTTATACCCAGGACTGTCACCTTACAATGACACTAACTTCAAGTTAGTTGCCACCACAAGACAGTGACCTTGCCGGCAAGCACGATCATTCACAACCAACAAAGGAAGAATTAAAACATACCCCATATATCACAACAAAGATATATAAATATCTAAGTAAAGGTCCACATGAGATAATAAAAGAGTACAAGAAAAAGGTCGTATGCCCAGTACATAAACATCATAAAATATCACTCTCTCTCTCTCAACTAATAACGCGGAAGCTAAAATATATGATCATCAACCTGACGTCGGGTAGTAGTAGTGGTAGTGTGCAGCTCCGGCTCCTCTGATCCTTGTGTCTCAATCTCTGGCTCCGCCTGGTCAAATTACAGCGACGAATCAATGTGTCCCTAAAATGATGTGGTCAAACGAACGTCAGTCAAACTAGACTCAACAGCTTCATCCGTACCTCACCCCCGCGACTCCTAGGCAAATCACGAGAGGAAGAAAGCGAAGGACCAATAGTAATAGAATGTACAATCTGTGACAGTGGTATATATAGGTAATTCTCTAGCAGTTCTATATCAGTTTGAGCAATAAAGAAGAGAAACAACTAATGTAGTATAAAAGTATAGTAAGAGGAGCTAAGTAAAATTAGTAAAGTAAAGCAACTACACTACCATCATAAAAGTGTACCCTAACTTATATGAATGCCCATACAAACATATAAGTTAAGATTTCAAAAATTATAACACATCATATAAAAGAGCCCATACTAATTTAAATGATGAGGATCTACAAGTACGTATGTTATGTCTCTGTACACATACCTTTCATACATCCCCACTTTTTTGGAGGTGACCAACCTCTCAGGTACCAACTATCGTAGCTCATGGTGGTAGTGAAGCGGGTGTATCCACTCCTAGGTGGGCATGCACATTACCAGTCCTAGACCTCTTATATGCCTCAATGCTAAGAACACAATAGCAGAGGCCCTACACACTCTTGCTGGCGACTACTAGTCTTCCATGGTCAGGTGCGCTCTTAGGGGGCATAGTCTTCCAGACCTCGATATAAACATCATGCAGGTCTCCCCAAAGGTCTACACACCGCACCTGAGTCATCATACTTCCATCTGTGTACCTACTGAACAAGTATCGAGTGACCCACCACATAATCACAAACTAGGTATAACAGCACCCTCCCGATCCTCCAGCACGCAGGAGCAACCCATCCTGATATCGACCAATAACCCGAGCCACCAGCTCGTAGGACTTGCAAGCCATATATCACTCCAACCCACATATGGGTGAGATCGCTATAACATTCCTTAATCCTATCAGACTACTCTTGTCTAACTTTCAGATTAATTAGTAATTTATGATTAACCTTGGACTTCCCGAGGTCTACCATATGAAGGGCTCACAGGGGTATTGAGAACTATGATGGGCTGAAGCTCATCGCTCCCTTTCTCAAGACACTTAGTAATGTTATGCTACCCTTAACCAAATTGACTCCCAGGGTTACTAATTTTATGACCTCTCCAAAGTATGAACTGTTGAAAATAGTGATTTTCCAAAATTGTTAATCTCAGACCTTATGATCTTATATGTGTGTATGAATAGGATTCCTCCAAATACTTCACCCAAGCAGCTAAGATTATTTCATGAGACCTATCATGATATCTTAGATCTAATTCTAGAGATTTATAATTTACGTAAAATAATTAGCAATTATTATAATTTTCCCAAATTATTGTTAATGTGATTTTGAACATGAAGTGTAACTTTCTGTCATCAAAGTAGCAAGATAAAATTATTTGAACATTATCTTAAGTAATAATAGCTCTGGACCAAATTTCACATCATTCCAATAATATTTTATATTTAATTCTAATTGCAAAAATCTGATCCACAAGGTCAAGTTACACATGAAGTACTATAAATAATCATCAAATAATTCCAAAAGAATTACTGGAGGTTAAAAATGGAAAATAATTATTTATTCCAAAAATTTATAATTTTATAACTCAATTTGAGCACAATTATCTCAATAATATTGAAGGGGCAAAAATAGTAATTATAACTGCAATCCTAAGATTCTGACCTTCAAAAATTTCAACTAATTTATACAGGGTTTATAATACTAAATAATTGCTATTGACAAGATTTCATAATTTTTTCAACTATTTTAGTCATCATAATTTCACTAATAGATTTTCATAACAAAAATACTAATTAATTCATTTGCTATGCAAATCAACTCCAAATGATTTAAAACTTCATGAGGTGGGGGTACTTTCACTAAAAAATTGCATGTATAAAATTTGACTGGATTTGACCAAGCCAATCTTGCTAAATTTACAAGATACACCTTTTTGGCTAAATGCACACCACTTCACAAACTACAGGACAAATTGCAAGTGGGATTCACCATCCTACATGGGTCCAAAGGATCTGAAAATTTTATCACGACCTTATACCTCCCTAATGTACCTCTCACCAAAATGTGGGATTAAAAAAATAAGTATTATTCAAAATATTCCATTTATATGAAAATTCACATTTTTCCTAAAACCATAGGACAATATTGTCCAAAAATTCCCATCTGTAGACTGTAGGTTTATCTATGGTATATACTTACATGAACCAAATTTCAAGTCAATTTCCTTAGCCAATTAAAAGTTATTAAATAAATAGTGATTGTCCTACCCTAAGGACCAGTCCCACAAGAATTGCCATACAGGGAGCTATATTGCTTCAAATGACATGATTTTAATTTCTAATTAGTGTAGACTCATAGGTCTACATTTTTCATGTTGAGCACTTTTCATAGTTCAGCCCTTAAAGGCCTCATTTGTCAGCATCAAAAAATGCATATTAAAGGGGGCAAAATATATATAATAATTAATATTAATCCAAATAACTGGTGGTGATTTCGTCTTCCTCCTCTAGCCAAAGGATGGGATCCACCCGACCTGTATCTTTTCTACAGCCATTTTATGGTCATCCGGCCACTTCCTTGGCCGGCCACCTCCACCACCACCTCCGTTGAGGTGGTGGCTATCGCCCAACGATGGTTTGGCTGTTGGAAGTGGTGGTTTCCGGCAAACCCACTACCATGGAATTTTCAAAAAATCTTAATTTTTCTCACATTGGATCGAACTCTATTGAGCCCGATTTCTCTACCGTTGGATCTATATAGGAGATCCAAGTTATGTGAGTTATGGTCATGGCCATTAAAGGCCCTCCTTAATGGTGGCCAACCTATAACTATTGGAAACCTCCTCCTCTTCATTAGGGGAGATGAAAGGAGGGGTTGGGGAAGAAGAAGGGAGTGCCACTTGGCCTCCCACCATTATTTCCCCTCCAAATAAAACTTCCCTCCTAATTACCCCCATTAAATCCCCTAATTAAAATAATAAATTAGATTAAATAAATCTGAAAATTTAGTGGGCCTTAGGATGGGCCTTGTGCAAGGCCTTAGCCCACTTGAATTGGCTTGGGCTCTCATTTAGCCTTTAGGGTTAATTTGACCATGGTTGACCTTGGGGTTGACTTTGGTTAATTCGGCCCAATAGATTGACCTAGCCTTGAGTCCATCGCTCATTTGCCTCTCTCTTAGGGTTAGGGAAGTGTTAGTAAGCTTACCTTTAGGTGGTGAGTTCATGTGAGTGTGAATTGGCCTAGGTTGGCTTGTGCACATTGGGGTGCACATAGCAGTTTTCCTAAGTTCAAGCTAAGCTAGGGTCACACTAGGGCCTCCATGCACTACTAAAGCCTTAACCTTAACTTTAGGGGGCTTAAAAGTGTGGGGTATGTTACAAATTCCAATAGACAAAACAAAATTTTCGTCCTCGAAATTCAAGCTCGGGTCTACGGGTTTTCACAAGTGAAGAAAAGATCAACTTATAGGAGGTTTAGTTTGTACCTGACATGAAGAGCTCCGGGTGTTTCTTCTATATGTGATCCAAGGGCTCCCAAGTGTGCTCCTCCTTCCCATGATTTGACCACATCACCTTGACAAAAGGAATGCTCTTCTTCTGTAAAACTCGGGCCGTTGTATCATCGATCCGGATTGGCTTCAAACGAACTGACCGATCAGATGTAACCGAGCTCGTGGTAGAAGAAATATGCTGCTTCGGCCAAAGTAATGATTTTCGAAGTGAGGAGATATGGAAGACATCATGCAAGCTCGCAAACTCTAGCGGTAGATCCAACCTATATGACAAGGGGTCGATCCGCTCCAGAACCGTATAAGGTCTCATATATCTAGGGCTGAGCTTCTTGTGTCTATGTACTCACAAAACACCATGCATCGTACATATCTTCAAAAATACCTTCTCCCCTACCCGGAACTCTACCTTGTGATGTCTTGTGTCATAATACTTCACCTGTCGGTTCTAAGCCTCTAGCATCCTGTCTCTAATCAGCCGAATGAGTGTGTCCGTGTCCTCGACATTATCTGACCCAAGCGCATTCGTGTCCTCATCCTAAACCCAAGATAGCAGTGTCCTACACTTCCTCCCATATAGAGCCTCATATGGAGCCATGCCAATGCTGGCCTGATGGCTGTTGTTGTAAGAGAACTCAATGGCAACAACCGCTCCCAGGGCTTCCCCGTATCAAGTATACATAACCGCAACAGGTCCTCTATGGTCCTAATAGTCCGCTTCATCTTCCCATCTATCTGTGGATGAAAGGCAATGTTAAATGCGAGTTAGGAACCTAAGTACTCCTGCACCGCCTGCCATTCTCTAGAAGTAAATCGACCGTCTTGATTTTATATAATCGTCTTGGGTATACCAAGGTACCTCACAAACTGCTCCATGAACAGCCTCACTAATACACCAACTGGAGCATCCTTCCGGACCGGGATGAACCTGGCTATCTTGGTCAATCGGTCCATGATGACCCATATAGAATCGTGCCCGGAGTGAGAGCGAGGCAACCCGTGTACATAATCCATCAAAATATCCTCGAACTTCTACTCTGGCATCAGCAGTGGCTGCAATAATCCTCCAGGGCTCTTACACTTGGCCTTCACTCGCTGGCATGCCTCGCAGTGTGTCACAAAATCAACGATGTCCCTCTTCATCCCAGACCAAAACATACTCTTCCGCAAATCTGTCATCATCTTGGTGATCCCAGGGTGCACTGAATATAGTATGTAGTATGCCTCTCTGAGTATGTCTCCCCGGATCCCACCTCCTACGAGTATATAAACACGACCCTGAAAATGAATGAGGTCACCACGTAGTGAATACTCCTCTGACTAGCCCTCTTACAAGGCTCTAAATATAGGCTCTAGTCCTGCATCCTACCTCTGCTCTGCCCTGATGCGGTCTCTGATATCGCACTCCATGCTCAGAGCTGCCAAGTACTCCATATACACCTCTGGATCATCCTGGCCTCAACACCATAGTAATCTGCATGTCTTCCATCATCCACACTATCTCCATGGTCATCACCTGAGACTCCAGTCAAGTAGTGTCGGCTCTCCTGCTCAAAGCATCCGCTACAGTATTCGCCTTCCCCGGGTGATAGTTCATGGTGTAATCATAGTCGCAGAGGAACTCTAACCACCTTTGCTGGCATAGATTTAGGTCCTTTAGTGTGCCAATGTACTTAAGGTTCTTGTGATCTGAGAAGATCTCACAATGAACCCCATACAGATAGTGCCTTCAGACTTTCAAGGCAAATACTACAGCCCCGAGCTCCAAATCATGCATCGGGTAGTTCTGATCGTGCTTCTTCAGCTGCCTTGAAGCATACACTATAACATGCTCGTACTGCATCAATACATCACCCATGCCTTGGTATGATGCTTCCGTATAAATCTGGAATCCTTCCTTTCTCGAAGGAATGACAAGGATGGGAGTCGAGGTGAGTTTACCCTTCAGCTCCTAAAATGAGGACTTGCACTGCTCAGTCCAAGTGAACGTCGTGTCCTTCGTCAAAGATGGGGGGAGTGATATCTTCAAAAACCCCTACACAAACTTGCAGTAATAGTCTGCAAGTCCAAGGGAGCTCCGAATATCTGAAGCTGTCTTCGGCTCGGCCAATCTCTCATTGCCTGCACCATGGCAAGGTCCACTCCCAACCAAGCTCCACTGATAATGTGCTCGAGGAATGCCACCTCTTGTAGCGAGAATTGGCACTTCGAAAACTTCGTATATAGCTGGTGCTCCCGCAGCTTCCCCAATACTAATGCCAAATGATAGGTATGGTCCTCCTCGATCCCGGAGTAGACCAAGATATCGTCTATAAATACTATGATGAACTCTTCCAGGAACGGCTCAAACACCTAGTTCATCAAACTCATGAATGCAGAGGGGCATTCGTGAGCCCGAAGGGCCTCACTGTGAACTCAAACAAGTCGTAGCGTGAGTTGAACGCCTTCTTTGGTATATCCTCCTCTTGAATCTGCAGTTGATAGTAGCCCGACCTTAGGTCAAGCTTAGAGAACCAGTGTGCTCCCTCTAGCTGATTAAACAGCTCATCGATCCTTGGTAATAGATAAGTTTTCCTCACCGTCAATCGGTTGAGCTCCAAATAATCAATGCAAAGTCGAAGCGATCTGTCCTTCTTCTTCATGAACAAGACGGGAGCTCCCCATTGTGAAGAACTCAGTCTAACAAATCATGCATCCACCAGCTCCTGTAGCTGAGTCTAGAACTCCTCAAGCTCATTCGGTGTCATTTGGTAAGGTTCCCGAGAGACCGGCCTCGCACCGAGTATTAACTGTATCTGGAAGTCTACCCCTCTATGTTGGCGTAGTCCGGGCAACTTCTTTGAAAATATGTCGGGGAAATCCCGAACCACCAGATATCACCAAATGGAGGCCTCCATCTCCGCCATCACGAAGCAAACCATGTATACCTCATCTCCCTGCCCATGGGTCTTAACAACCTGTATAGAGGATAATAATAATCGGGAGATAGGCATAATACCTTCGAAGACCACCTACGAGTCTTCGTGTTTCAATGTGATCCTTCTAGCTGGGCAGTCAATCTTGTCATGGTGCTAGTGTAGTCACGTCATGCCTAGAATCAGATCATAGTCCGGTAGTGGTAAGATAGTCGTTGGCATGTCAAACTGCTTCCCATCAATGTTTACAGACATATTGCACTTTGCAGTAGACTGCACCTCCGATCCATCTGGAAGTTGGACTACCCGGAGGAGTATAGGGAAATGGTTTTCATCCATCCAAATCCTTCGCGAAATCTTCCGAGACGAAAGAGTGTGATGCTCCCATGTCAAATAGGGTGAGGGCGAGCTTACCGCATACATGAACTATTCCTGAGGTTGGTTGTTTCGATTTTTATCAACTATTTATATAAAGGGTTGCTAAGGTACTATACAAACAATTCAAAGTACAAAATTATAAAGTACTTGTGTTGATCTCCTCGGGGTTCCTAGTCTGGGCAAGATCCAGCAGATACATCTGCTCCGGCCTTCGGCTGCCACCGTGAGGTCCTTGTCCACGACCTCGTCCTCGACCTATATTCCACTATGTCGGAGGAGATGTTGGACGTAGAGGAGGTGGAGGAAAACGTTGAGGATAGTGGGCTATGATGTGCTCAGGCTGGTGGCATCCAAAGCATACCACCAGAGGGCATCCTCTGTCATCAAATCTTCGCGGCTCCTGGATGTGTAGTGGGGTTGGCACTGTGGGAGGATGTTGTTCTCGCCTGACACCAGGACGGGGAAGTCCTCTACCTCCCTTGTGCCTCATGAACCTGCCATGTGGTGTCCCTCTACTACTCTCACCATGATACATCTCCTCAGCCAGCCTCTTCCCTCTGCCCTGCACCATCAGATGATCCGCCTCCCACTTCTTTGATGTCTCGATCATCTTCGCCAAACTAGCCTCTGAGATGAACAGAAGTTCCTGCATGAGCGAGTCCTGAAGTCCTCTATAAAAATTCTTTGCATAGTCCTTCTCACTCAGGGGACTAGCGAATCCTGCAAAATATAAAAACTCCTGCTGGTACTCCAGCACAGACAGGTTTCCCTGCTTGAGGTGCAGAAACTGATCCTACAACGCATCTCTGTTTGTCGGGGATACAAAATGCTCCAATAAGGCCTCTCTAAACTGGTTCCAGTTGATCTGGGAATACTCATAATCAACAAAGGTGGAGTTTATGAGGGAATTCTGCCACTACCTCTTAACATGGCATGTTAGTATCGTAACTGCCAAGGCTACTGCCCGGTTGCCCAGGCAAAGGATCCCCACTAGCATCTCCTAGATAGTGTCCAACCACTCCTCCGTCTTGTGTGTTATCTCTATCCCATAGTAAGTCGGAAGGGAAAGGCCTCAGAAGGTAGTCAGCCAGTTTGAGCTCAAGTTCGACTGCGGTGTCGAAACCTGCCGAGCTCTAAAGGCATCCAGGATGGTTGTGAGAATCTAGCCCAACTCTGACTGGTGAAAAGGAATAGTAGTTGGTAAAGGGGGGACCGTAGCCTGCAGTTTGAAACACTTCAATACACCATAGCTTCTGTTGCTTAGTTTATCTACAAACTAAAGCTCAAGCGGGGTGACCTAGTGGTTTGTGGACTTCTTTCTCTTATGATTGTAATACGGGGATACCAACTATAAAATCTCACCTGCTGGGAATTGGGCACGACTGAGGAGAGATTTTATGCCCAGGACCGTCGTCTTACAATGACACCAACTTTGAGTTAGTTGCCATCACAAGAGGCGACCCTGCCGGCAAGCACGATTATTTACAGCCAACAAAGGAATAAGTAAAACAAGCCCATATATCATAACAAATATATATAAATATCTAAGTAAAGGTCCACATGAGATAATAAAAAAGTACAAGAAAAAGGTCTTATGCCCAGTACATAAACATCATAAAATATCACTCTCTCACTCAACTAACAACATAGAAGCTAAGCTATATGATCATTAACCTGACGTCGGGTAGTAGTGGTGGTAGTGCGCGGCTCTGGCTCCTATGATCTTGGTGTCTCAATCTATGGCTCCGTATGGTCGAACTACGGCGGCGTCTCCACGTGTCCCTAAAATGATGTGGTCAAATGACCATTAGTCAAACTAGACTCAGTTGCTTCATCCCCACTACACCCCCGCGACTCCTAGGCACCGTGCGGGAGGAAGAAAGCGGAGGACCAATAGTAGTAGAATGTACAAGCAGTTGACAGTGGTATATATAGGTAATTCTCTAACAGTTCTATATCAGTATGAGCAATAAAGAAGAGCAACAACTAATACAGTATAAAAGTACAGTATGATGAGCTAAGTAAAACTAGTAAAGTAAAGCATTTATACTAGCATCACAGAAGCGTACCCTAACTTATATGAATATCGATACAAACATATAAGTTAAGATTTCCAAAATTATAACTCATCATATAAAAGAGCCCATACTAATTTATATGATGAGGATCTGCAAGTGCATATGCTATGTCTTGTTATGCAATGCAATGTTTATTATGTAACTCACACACACGACTTTGTGTACAGACTTTCATGTATCCGCGCTTTTTTGGAGCTGGCCAACCTCTCAGGTACCAACCATTATGGCTCATGGTGGTAGTAAAGCGGGTGTCTCCACTCCTAGGCGGGCAGGCACACAACCATGCCTAGACCTCTCGTATGCCTCAATACAAAGAACACAATAGCGGATCCACTGCGTACTCTTGTTGGCGACTACCAGTCTTCCATGGTCGAGTGCGCTCTTAGGGGACATAGTCTTCCAGACCTCAGTAAAAACATCCTACCATTCTCCATAAAGGTCTACACACCGTACCAGATTCATCGTACTTCCGTCAGTGTGCCGACTAAACCAGTACCTAGTGACCCACCACATAATCACAAACTAGGTATAATAACACCCTCTCAAGCCTCCAGCTCGAAGTACCAACCCGTCCTGATATCGACCAACAACCTGAGCCACTAGCTCGTAGGACTAGCAAGCCCTATATCACTCCAACCCACACATGGGTGAGATCGCTATAACATTCCTTAATTCTATCAGATTACTCTTGTCTAACTTCCGGATTACTTAGATATTTATGGTTAATCTTGGACTTCTCGAGCTCTACCCTGTGAAGGACTCGCAGCAGTACTAGGAACTATAATGGGCTGAAGCCCATCGCTCCCTTTCTCAAGACACTTAGTAATGTTATGCTACCCTTAACCAAATCCACTCCCAGGGTTACTAAGTGTGTGACATATCAAAAGTATGAACAGCTAAAAATACTAATTTTCCAAAATTATTAATTGCAGACTATATGATATTTTATGTGTGTATGAATAGGAATCCTGCAAACAATTGACCCAAGGACCTAAGATTATTTCCTGAGACCAATCATGATATCTTAGACCTAATTCCAGATATTTATAATTTTCCTAAAATAATCAAAAGTTATTATAATTTTCCCAAATTATTGTTACATGTGATTTTGAACATGAAGTGTCATTTTCTGCTATCAAACCATCAAGATAAACTTATTCTAACATCATCTTAAGTAATAATGGATCTGGACAAAAATTTCACATCTTTCCAATAATATTTGATATTTAGTTTATAATTATAAAAATCTGATCCACTAGGTCAAGTTACACATGAAGTACTATAAATATTCATTAAATAATTCCATAAAAATTATTGGAGGTTAAAAATAGTAAATATTTATTTATTAAAAAAATTTACAATTTTATAACTCAATTTAAGTATAATTATCTCAATAATATAGAAGGGGCAAAAATGGTAACTATAACTGCAGCCCTAAGATTCTGACCTTCAAAACTTTCAACTAATTTATTCGGTGTTTATAATACTAAATATATTCTATTGGCAAGGTTTCATAATTTTTGCAACTATTTTAGTCACCATAATTTCACTAATACATTTGCGTAACAAAAATACTAATTAATTCATTTGCTAAGCAAATCAACTCCAAATGTTCAAAAACTTCATGAGGAGGTGTAGGTTCACTAATTAATTGTATGTGTAAAATTTCACTAGATTTGACCAAGTCAATCGTGATAAATTCATAAGATACACCTTTTTGGCTAAATACACACCACTTCACATACAACATGACAAATTGCAAGTGGGATTCACCATCCTACATGGGTCTAAAGAATCTGAAATGTTTATCAAGGCCTTATACCTCCCTAATGAACCTATCATCAAAATTGGGGATTAAAATTATTATTATTATTCAAAATATTCCATTTATATGAAAAATCACATTTTTTTCTAAAACCATAGGAAAATATATTCCAAAAATTCCCATTTTTGAACTGTAAGTTTATCTATGGTATATTATTAAATGAACCAAATTTCAAGTCAATCCCTTTAGCCAATTAAAATTTATTAAGTAAATAATGACTATCCTACCCTAAGGACCAGTCCCACAAAAATAGCCCTACAGAGAGCTACAGTGCTCTAAATGATCTAATTTTAATTTCTAATTAAAATAGATTCACATTGCTACCTTTTCATGTTGGGCACTTACATGGTTCAGCTCCTAAAGGCCTTATTTGCCAGCATCAAAAAATGCATATTAAAGGGGGCAAAATATATGTAGTAATTAATATTAATCCAAATCAACGGTGGTGATTTCGTCTTTCTCCTCTAGCCAGGGGACGGGATCCACCCGACCTATAGCTTTTCTACAACCATTTGTCGGTCATCCGACCACTTACTCGGCTAGCCACTGCCGCCACCACTATCGTTGAGGTGGTGGATATCGCCCGCTTCATTGTAGCATCACAAGTGACTAGCGATGTTTGGCATCGTCGTCTGGTCCATATCAGTGAGAGAGGCCTGCAGGAGGTGGCCAATATAGGCAAACTTCCTGGATTAACTAAAGTCAAGTTAGATTTTTGTGAAAGTATTGTACTCGGAAAGCAAAAAAGAGCCACATTCAAGAAGCAGGGGAACGCACCGATGGCAGAGCGTTTGGAGCTTGTCCATACAGATGTATGGGGACTTGCCCCGACTCCATCCCTTGGAAACTCCACCTACTTTGTCACGTTCATCGACGACGCTACCAGGAAGGTGTGGGTTTATTTTTTGAAAAGGAAATCAGACGTGTTCGATGCGTTCAAAACCTGGAGAGCTAGTACTGAGAAAGAGTCTGGGTGCCAGTTAAAGACTCTTCGTTCTGACAATGGAGGGAAGTTTTGCAGTGCAGAGTTTGAGGCTTACTGCAAGGAGCAAGGGATAAGACAGAAGACCATCCCTGGAACGCCTCAGCAGAACGGCATTGCAGAGAGGATGAACAGATTGTTATTGGAGAGAGCCCGCAGTATGCGCCTTCAATCGGGTTTGCCCAAGTCATTCTGGGCAGACCCAGTCAGCAATGTTGCCTACAACATTAATCGGTCACCATCTGTGCCGATTAATAATGAGATGCCTGAGGAACTTTGGTCTGATAGAGAGGTGGATCTCACCCACCTCCGTATTTTTGGGTGTACCGCCTACACCCTAATAGATGAAGCCAACAGATCAAAGCTAGATCCCAAGTCAAATAAATGTTCCTTCGTCAGCTATGGTGGCGACGAGTTTTGTTACCGTCTGTACGATCACCAAACTCGGAAGGTTGTTCAGAGTCGAAATGTGATCTTCAGAGAAGAAATCCTTTACAAGGATTGGAGCAAGGACACCATAAATCAGTCTTCACCATCATAAGTTGATCAACTTCTGATCGATCCAGTGCAAACGTCAACAAAGGGCCCTATGCCTTCTCCAACAAATGAGGTGGGAGAACCAAGTGAAGAAATAGATCCTAATCAACTTGATGTTCCGATTGCACTGAGGAAAGGCAAGAGAGATAGTAGATTGCCATCTCGCTTCCTTGAAAATCTGAACTGTCTACTGCTTATAGATAATGGCGAGCCGGAGAGTTACGAGGAAGCCCAAGAATCTGATGCCAGAATCAAGTGGGAGTCGCGATGCAAGAGGAGATGAGTTCACTCCTAAAGAACTAGACATGGGATTTGATTGCTCCCCCCATAGACAAGAAGGTACTCCACAACCAGTGGCTATTCAGAGAGAAGAAAGAGCCCAATGGGACTATCAGGCATAAAGCTAGGTTAGTAGTCAAAGGCTACGAGCAACGAGCGGGAATCGAATTCCAGGAAATTTTTAGCCCGGTGGTAAAACTTAATACCATCAGAGCCGTTCTGAGTTTGGTTGTTGTGGACGACCTGCACTTGGAGCAAATGGATGTCAAAAAAGCTTTTCTCCATGGTGATCTGCTGGAAGAGTTGTACATGTACCAACCAGAAGGGTTCATGAAGAAGGGCAAGGAGCAGTACGTATGCAGACTTCGAAAGAGTCTTTATGGGCTGAAACAGGCTCCCAGACAATGGTACAGGAGGTTCGATGACTTCATGGCCATTCAGGAGTTTGCTAAGTGCGAGACTGATCAATGTTGTTACATGAAGATGATTGGGAGCTCGTTCGTGATACTATTATTGTACGTCGACGATATGTTACTTGCTAGTCCCGACATGGAGATGATCAAGGATTTGAAGGCTAGTCTTTCTGGTGAGTTCAAGATGAAAGATCTAGGCCCGACAAATCAAATTCCGTGCATGAGGATTCATAGGGATAGATCAGTTAGGAAGCTTCGTCTCTCACAGTCTGAGTATGTCGAGAAGGTTCTGAAGCGTTTTCATATGGAGAATGCCAAGCCTGTGAGCACGTCACTGGGGGCACACTTCAGACTATCAGCAGAGCAGTCACCAGCTACTGAAGAGGAAATGAGCAACATGGGTCGGGTCCTGTATGCATCAATCGTCGACTGCCTCATGTATGCAATGGTTTCTACCCGCCCTGACATAGCACATGTTGTAGGTGTCGTTAGTCGATACATGAGCAAGCCTGGCAAAAAACACTGGGAAGCAGTAAAGTGGATCCTTCGATATCTCAAAGGGTCCTCGTCTCGAGCAATTGAGTATGGTGGGAAAAGCACGCGAATCGATGGGTTCGTTGACTCCGACATGGTCGGTAACCTTGACGGCAGAAGTACCACTGGGTATGTTTTCACTCTTGGTAGCGGGGCTGTCAGTTGGGTATCACGTCTTCAGAAGATCGTGGCTTTGTCTACCACGGAGTCGGAATACATTGCAGTCACCGAGGCCTGCAAAGAGATAATATGGCTGAAAGGTTTTCTTGGAGAGCTTGATCGTCATGTAAAGTGTGTTCTTTATAGCGACAGTTAGAGTGCCATTCATCTTGCTAAGAATGGTGGTTTTCACTCCAGAACAAAACATATCGACATCAGATACAGGTTCGTCCAGAAGATGCTCGAAGATGGGAAGTTTGATCTCCAGAAGATTGACACTGAAATCAATCCTGCGGACATGTTTACGAAGCATATGCCGCCTGATAAAGGGAAGCTGTGCTCAGCTTCCATTGGCCTAGTTGATTGAGTAAAGGTCGTCGCCGCACAGAGATGATACTTAAGTTCAGGATATCTCCAAGTGGGAGAATGTTGGCGTATGGAGTATATCCCTCTCTATCTTTGAAGTTCATCCTAATGGGAAAAGAAATAAAATAACAAAACTATATAATGCAGGGGTGTGTTACTGTTCACGCGAACAGTAACTTTGTTTGCATTAAACGGTGTAACTGTTCACACGAACAGTTACTTCTTTGTTGGTTGGTGGAGAGGGTGTTGTGCAATTGGCACCGGCCCACGAGTACGGAACTCGTCGCGGACAATAGCAACGGAAGAAAATAACTGAGCAAATAATGGCGCGCACAAATCAATCCTCGGAAGGATACAAGTACGAGATTACAAAACACAGAAAATCACAGACGACAAGAGATATACGTGGTTCGGAGTTAAGCTCCTACGTTCACGGGGAGAGCGCGCCGGATCCACTAAACAAAAATAGAGGTTCTATTACAACACAGAGCACTCAACGATCCTTTCGGATCGACACTAACCTAGAATAGGAAAGCAAGAACAACAAAGAGGGAAGAAAAACTCCCCTAGCGCGCTGCCTCCGTCCGACCAAGAAAGCCGCTGCCCTCTTCAAGACGAAGGAACCGCATCCTTATGCTCTCTTTCACGACCGGAGTCGCCGCCGCCGCTGGATCGTCGGAGCCGCCGAAGAAAGAAACCCACACCCGCCACTGTCGTGGATCTCCCCTCTCCTACAACGGAGATGGAGCCGATTCCGCTGCCGTGCACTAGATCGGAACTCCGATCAATCTTCCGCCGCCTTCGTCGACCACCGCTCGCCTGGAGGATCTACCTCCGCTTGCCGCCGCTCGATCTTCCGCTGTCGCCGGAGAATCCGGAGAAGAACCAAGATTGGCGCTCCTAGCCGATCTAGCCGCCGGAGTATAAGGCCCTGGATCGCTACCGCCGCCGGATCTTGGACGTCGCCGGAGAAGAAAGCTAGATCGCCCAAGATCGGGCTCTACCGAAGTAGCCGGAGAAGATAAACCCCGGCCGAGAGCCGGTCTGCCGTCGCTAGAACGATGCCGCCGCTCCCTCTCCTTCCTTGAGGTCACCGGAGAAGAAACCGCTCGCCTCCGCTGTGCTCGACCCCGTCCGAAACTGCCGCTCGCCTCTTCTTCCACTCCCGATGTAGCCGCCGCCGCCGGAGAAGAAGAGCCCGATCTCTGCTCCTCTTCCGTTCTTGCCACCGCCCTCTGCTCGGTTAGGTTAGGATAAAAAAAATTGGGGCTACTATTATTCTCTCTGTGCAAGTATTTATATATCAAAAAAAACATAACTGGACCGGTCCTGGACCGGTCCAGTAAAGCATCAAAAATAACAATCTCCACATTGATGCTTCACAAACACTAAAACCGCCTAGAACACACAGACCTCTACTGGCGACTACAAGCCCCCTCTCCCTGGGGCCGGCACGATCAACGTGCATCAGTCTGAGTCAAGTCAAACTTGACTCGTCTCACTGATTTCTCTCGCATGCTCGCAACGCAATCCTCCGTAGAACTCTCCCGCAACATAACGCCTCCACCTCGAGCGAACTCCCTCAACTCCCGGTGACGCACGTCGACGTGCTTCGTCCTTGCACGATAGACCGGGTCTACTGCAAGACGAATCGCACTCAAACTCTCACTGTGCAACTCCACCTTCTCCTGAGTGATCCTAAGATCCTCGGTGAGACCTCTGAGCCTGATGGCTCCTCTTACGGTGTCTGGGTGCTCCTGAGATGACTCTCTACCCGTCTCCTCTACGGCTGTGAAAATTCTACCTCCGCCAAGGTCCTCTCTACGCGCACACGCCCTTGCCACGAATCCTGCCCTGCTCCTCCGCTGGTCCTTCCTAGCCTTTCGTTGAGAACAGTCTCCGCTCTCTAAAGCCCTATCGAAGGAATCACGATCTGAGGAGATCGCCTGAAATGCATACGCTACCGTATCCTGTAGCTCGAGAGACGGTCTGACCTCTCTCCTCACATTTCCCCCGGCAATCGTGGTGCCAATAAGTCTATAGATCGATCCAAAACGCTCTCCTCTCAAGACTATCTGCGCGCCTCTCCTGACCTCCAAATACACGCTGCTACTGGTATAAGAATACCCGGCAGCCTCCAGAGTGCCTAGAGAAAGCAAGCTCTTCCTCAACTCAGGCACATATCGAACGTCGGTGAGGGTTCTAACCACTCCATCGAACATCCTAATCCCGATGCCCCCGACTCCCGATATCTCGCACTCTGACTGGTTCCCCATCCGAACACAACCACCTCCACAGTGCCTAATACTGGAGAACCATTTAATGTTCGGGCACATGTGGAACGAACATCCTGTATCCATGATCCAGGAATCTATGGTCCCGACTGCCACATCGCGACTCTGTGAAACGTGTAGAACGTCATCATCGCTCACGCACTCTGATGCCACTGCAGCCTGCTGAGACACAGACTATTTGCCCTTGAGTTTCCTCACTGGGCAGTTGGCCTTCCAATGCCCCTCCTCCTTGCAGTAATGACACCTACCCCTGGACCTAGGTCGATCATCCTCCTTGCCTCCCCCTCTCGATCTATCTCGAGATGGGTCTCTACTCTTCACGAGCAGACCCTCGCTCGCACTCGATCCGGAACTGCTCCTCTTCTCATTAGAGAGAAGCATCGTCACCACTTCCTCCATCTTAAGCGTATCCTTCCCATACAATATGGTAGTGACTAAATGATCGAACGACCTCGGGAGTGAGGACAAGAGGAGAAGATCCTGGTCTTCCTCCTCGACCTTCACATCCATGCCGTGCAACTGGGATACCAACTTGTTGAACACATTTAAATGATCCAATAATTGCGCGCCATCGGACATCCTCAAGCTGTACAACTGCTTCTTCATGTACAGCTTATTCGTGAGCGACCTGGACATGTAGAGCTCCTCGAGCTTCCTCCACAAATCCACCGTAGTTTCCGCCTCGATAACGTTGTACATGACCTCGTCTGCCAAACACAGCTGTATGGTGCTGATGGCCTTGAGGTCCAGCTCATCCCACTCGTCGTCGTCTTTCACCTTAGCCTTCTCCTTTCCAAGGAGTGCCTTGTGAAGACCCTGCTGAACGAGTACGGCCTTTATGCGCTTTTGCCAAAGACCGAAATCGATCCGCCCATCGTATTTTGGAATCTCGAATTTGGCCGCCATTGAATTTGCTCACTGGTCCGAAGGTCGAACCTCCCTCTGATACCAATTGTTGTGCAATTGGCACCGGCCCGCGAGTACGAAACTCGTCGCGGACAATAGCAATGGAAGCGAATAACTGAGCAAATAATGGCGCGCACCAATCAATCCTCGGAAGGATACAAGTACGAGATTACAAAACACAGAAAATCACAGACGACAAGAGATATACGTGGTTCGGAGTTAAGCTCCTACGTCCACGGGGAGAGCGTGTCGGATCCACTAAACAAAAATAGAGGTTCTATTACAACACAGAGCACTCAACGATCCTTTCGGATCGACACTAACCTAGAATAGGAAAGCAAGAACAACAAAGAGGGAAGAAAAACTCCCCTAGCGCACTGCCGCTGTCTGGCCAAGAAAGCCGCTGCCCTCTTCAAGACGAAGGAACCGCAGCCTTATGCTCTCTTTCACGGCCGGAGTCGCCGCCGCTGCTGGATCGTCGGAGCCGCCGAAGAAAGAAACCCACACCCGCCGCTGCCGTGGATCTCCCCTCTCCTACACCGGAGATGGAGCTGATGTCGCTGCCGTGCACTAGATCGGAACTCCGATCAATCTTCTGCCGCCTTCGTCGACCACCGCTCGCCTGCAGGATCTACCTCCGCTTGCCGCCGCTCGATCTTCCGCTGTCGCCGGAGAATCCGGAGAAGAACCAAGATTGGCGCTCCTAGCCGAT
Organism: Platanthera zijinensis; assembly: GCA_039513925.1. NCBI lineage: Eukaryota > Viridiplantae > Streptophyta > Magnoliopsida > Asparagales > Orchidaceae > Platanthera > Platanthera zijinensis. Next base: position 70,915,428 of record CM077078.1, on the reverse strand, counting down.
CTAGCCGCCGGAGTAGAAGGCCCTGGATCGCTGCCGCCGCCGGATCTTGGACGTCGCCGGAGAAGAAAGCTGGATCGCCCAAGATCGGGCTCTGCCGAAGTCGCCGGAGAAGAAAAACCCCGGCCGAGAGCCGGTCTGCCGCCGCTAGAACGATGTCGCCGCTCCCTCTCCTTCCTTGAGGTCGCCGGAGAAGAAACCGCGCGCTCGCCTCCGCTGTGCTCGACCCCGTCCGAAACCGCCGCTCGCCTCTTCTTCCTCTCCCGATGTAGCCGCCGCCGCCGGAAAAGAAGAGCCCGATCTCTGCTCCTCTTCCGTTCTTGCCGCCGCCCTCTGCTCGGTTAGGTTAGGATAAAAAAAAATCGGGGCACTATTCTTCTCTCTGTGCAAGTCTTTATATATCAAAAAAACATAACTGGACCGGTCCTGAACCGGTCCAGTAAAGCATCAAAAATAACAAGAGGGTGGCACCTGTTGGTGTATTATAAATATATAACTCTATGTATCATTCGGTGTAGATCTTCCCTTTGAAAATAAAAGTTGATTTGTGCGGCGGCCGTGAATGTAGCCCATCTGAGTGAACCACGTAATTTCTTTGTGTGGTCTGTGATTTATTTATTTTTCGTTCTAACAAGTAGTACAGTACATTTGTAAGCAAGACATTGTTATGCAAACTTGGGGGATGAGAAGTACATTTGCAAGCAAATCATCACGTAAGCAAATCTTAATTCTTTTTTATGCTCTTCATTATTATTTTTATTATTACCTCTTCTTGGCGCGTCATATTGTCGGTATTCAGTTTTACTTCCATTTTTTCTAGGTGCGATCATTTTCCAAATAATATATTTCTTGAAACAGTCTAAAATAATAAAAAATTTAAGGCCTGAGCTATAGTCCAAAATGTCCTTGTTATATCAGAGCAGTACGCAAAATTAAAATATCTGCTAGGTGCTAGCCAAGCACACAAAAAAGACCAATTCTTTTTAAATCAATAAAGCCCAATGAAAGTGTTCAAATGGCCCGCTCCAACGCCCCGTTTGGCACGATGGTAGTGGTCATAAGTATGGGGTTAAATTGTCATTCGTTAACGTTCACCTAAAAACTTCATCCACTTTTATCTTCAAATGGATGATGTTTGTTAGGTGATCCTTAACGAATTACGGTTTAACTCATGCGTTTACTACCGCCACACCTGGTAGAACCGGTTACAAAACAGTGTCATGATCAAATTTTTTATTTGGATCAAATTAGAATTAAAGTTATTTAAGTTTAATTTTGAGTCATCAAAATTGGTTTGAATCAAATTTGAAGTACGGATTGACTCAATCAAGTAAATGACTAGATTAGACTCGATTTTGAAATTGATTCAAAATTCACCGTGATTTCACGTCAACAGTCAAAACCAAACGGCTCAGCTCGCTCAAACTTGATCCGATGTAAGCCTTGATGTTACGCTCATGCCTAAATCCGTGCCGGTGAGATAAATACATGCTCTGAGACGATACGAAAATTGAGTCAAGGTGATCCTAGAATGAACCCACAAAATGTCCAGTTATCGGTAGCTTGAACTCATAATTTGGTCCAAGCATTCCAATAACTTCTCCTAAACAAACTATATTTTGAGACTGAACGATTTAATATGGGTGCTGTTACTAGCAAATTCAATTTGACTTCTAGCAAATCATTACTATTAGCAAATCCTCATTTTTCAAAATGGTTATTTGAAAACCATTTTGTTAATAGCAAACCAACATAATTTTTTTAAAAAAAATTAAATTTTATTTAAAACATTCATTCTTTCAAAATAACCCGCTGCATATAATGACATTACAAATGATTTCAAATGTATTCATTAAACCACTTATGTTAGCATTATAGATGAGTTAAAATGCTGCAAATGTTTAGTATGTCCAAAACTGTTTTTTCAACAAAATATCATCATCTGCACCAAAATCTTTAAACAAAATATCGGTCGGTTTAGAAATATATTTGATTTCTAATTCCTATAAGGATGTGTTGTATATACGAGTTAACTGTATATAAGAATATATACGTCCTTTTGAACTGTGTCTTATATGTACAATTTCATGAGAACTGTTCAACATGAAAGTTGTAGATCTCGACGAGATCTACAATTTTTATGTTGAACACTTTTTGATTTGAAACACTTTAGACCCCTCGATTTGACCCCTGAAAAAAGTTACGTCGTACATATGTACGGACGCCCGAGATCGACGTGACTTTTTTTGGGGGCAAAATCGGGAGCATAAACGACTTCAAATCAAAAAGTGTTCAACATGAAAATTGTAGATCTCGTCGAGATCTACAACTTTCATGTTGAACACCATTTGATTTAAAGTAGTTTAGACTCCCGATTTGGGCCCTGAAAAAAGTCACGCCGAAAATCTGTACGTTCTGTGCATGTCTCTTTAGGGCCCAAATTGGAGGATTAAACGACTTCAAATCAAAAAATGATCAACATGAAAGTTGTAGATCTCAATGAGATCTACAACTTTCATGTTGATCACTTTTTCAAATGAGAAATATTTGAAGCTCAAAATTCAAAAATGCAAAAATTATCATAAAACAAGTTTGGTTTGCTAGTAGTAATTTTTGGGAAGAGAAAAAAATGCAAAAAATAACTGAATTGTTTTTTTCTGGTTTGCTAGAAACGCTAATAACAGCACCCTTTAATATTTTCTCAATTTGATCGCACTTGATTGCAAGAACAGTAAGTTTGATTTGTTATAATAATAATCCAAGTTAAATACTTAAATATCAAATTCACGACGATAATACATTTAATTAGACGTCACAAAAAATTTCACACCTTCATATATTTATGTAATTTATTTAATTTTTTTTATATATTGTCAATTTATTTTTTCTCCGGTAAAATTTATTTTAGTTCCTAATATTATAAGATAATGTTTATTTGATCCCTAAACGTTTAAGTTGTGTCATTTACATCGGCCAACATTGGGTTCCATTTTGAGCCGAATTTGAAGACTAAGGCTCCATTTGTTTGGGCGTTTCGTTGCTCCGTTTTGAGCAAACGCCGTCGGAAGGAGGAAAAACAAATGAACATCTGGCGGCGTTTGCTCCGTTTCCACCCGCTCCCCTTGAGAAACGCCCCCAAAATGCTCCGTTTGAAGCAGCCACCTCCCCCCTCCGGTTCGAACACTCCGTTTCCACCCGCTGGATCGACCCACCACCGCCGAACCAAATGAAGCCTAAAAAAGATCCACAAATGAGAAGTTCCAGAACAATTTTGACAAAAACAAACATTGACTTTAAATCTCTCTCCTTTTGTATTATTCAACTTAGCTTAATTATATTTTAATCTATCTCAAACCATATGTCTATGTGCAAATTTCTATATAGTTATGTTGTTGTAGATCAGATTAAATTAGGCCATTTTATCTCGTGAAGCGATCGAGCGTGCAAATAATTAGAGAGTAAGTAGAGAAATATACAAGACAATTTTTAACGTGAAAAAACCGTAAATTAGGTTAAAAAATAACGTGTCTGATTCGATGTCAGTCAAACTTCACTATCAGCAGCGGATTATATGGTTTCAAAGAAATTGAGAATGATAGCCTACTGCTCGTTACAGCTTGGGGTTGAGAGAAAACACAGGTTCGCTCAGAGAGCGACAAACCGCCACTAGCAAAGCTCAAAATCCATTTCTTTTTGTTGACGGTGGATGTTCTCGGAGGTTACCCAGACGCCAAACGATGTTGGCGTGCGTAGGAGATTTGTTGAGGAGGAAGAATAGAAGGCCTTGCACGTAGGATAATCTTTAGAGAGGTCGGCAGTACGTCTTTCTCTTCGAAGCATCGTGGTCTTAGTCGAATTTTTGGGCTTCTTGAAGGGAGGTGGCTGGTAGGTGGATTATGACAGAATTCCGACATGTAGAGGAGAAGACTGGATGGAGAAAGTTAAAAATAAGAGGGGTATGTGATCCTTTTTATAAGCCTCAGGGGTGGTTACAGAAGTTATGTAGCTATCTGCAAATCGTAACCACCCAAATTATTAAGGGCAGACCATTTTTAATATAGTTTTAGGCGCGTATTATTTTATAATATTTTTATACGCAAACCATAACTATTTCATTTATTTTCCCCCACTCATGACAGTAGTTACGATGGCAGTTATGTGAGTGATTACCCACGTAACTGACGACGGCGATTGCAAGAGAGAGACTGGACGACAAAAAGGGGGTCGTTGTTGAAGGTTCACAGGTGGCAAGCCCTGGGCGGCTGGCGACTGCCCGGGAAGGAGGAAGAGTTGCGGTCGACCGAGCGGCTGGCCATGGGCGTTCAATGCGGGCGGCTGGGCACTATTGGGCATGACTGGGCACGGCGTCGCCCGCGCCTTGCGGCTGCGGCGCCTACGACTTGCGGCTGCGGCGCCCGCCGTGTCTTGCAACTACGGCGCCCGCCACGGCTGGCCCTATGCACTGGTTGGGCGAGGGAGACCACGCCTTGCGGTCGTGGTGCCGGCTGCCCCACCCGTCGAGGATGACCGCATGCGCCGATCGGAAAGGCGGGGCGCGACCGGCCTCGGCTTGCGGCCGCTACGCTTGCTGCTCTACACGGTCGCTGAAAGTATTTAGTTTCTAGGGTAGATAAATACCTAGAGGGGGTGAATAGGTTTGTGTTATTGTAAACTATCTTCTTACTTTGGTGTGTTGTGACTTAGTGTTATGTTAGCTTTCAAGAATACACAATCAGCGCACAGGTATTTATAGTGGTTTCCCAAATTTTGGGTACATCCATTATCCCTCCCACCTTTCTAACAGTGTGTTAGACAATGTCAACTTCTCCAAACTCGACTCCAAGAGCTTACAACACAGATCCTTCAGGATCTCTTAGACTCCTCCAAGTCTTACCTCAGGCTCAGGGCCCTACCACTCAGAGCAAATGATGCTCCTATAACTCAGTGATCCATAGATCACCTACCTCAAACTTTAGACAAAGTCCTACAGCTCAAGCTAGGAGGATAGTCCTATACTCAAATTCACAGGAGGATCTTACACTCAGTGAATGAACTCACCTACATCTCAGGCATACAAGCCCTACCTCAGATCCACAGAAGGATTCTGCTCTTAGCCTTTATAGATCAGGCTTACAACTCAGATCGGCTAAGATCCTATAGAAGAAATGTTGCTTGTTGTTGATGATTTGAATTCAAAGAGATAATCTCTGAGTCTGCCTCTTTCTAAACTGAGAATACTAAGTCCTATACTTTTCACAGCACCAAGAATGAATCTTCAAGAATATTCTTCTTGTGTTATGAAACAACTCGGGAGGAAGTCTTCCTGAACTAGCTGTTGAAGATGAGACTATCAACAGCTATCTAGTTGAACTTTTGAGGAACGGAGAGAGTTTTTCTTCAAGCTCTGCAGCTTTTTTGAGAGGAAGAAGATGAAGCTCAAAAACCTTTTTCCAAAAAGTTAAGTTCCTTTTCCTCGAAACTTTGAATATGTATCCCGTCATACAACGAATCTTTGAGCAGTATGGACCACTAGAGTAGTTAGCTGCACCACCACTTTTGCATTAATTACTGTACACTAGACAAGCATCGTCTTTTGTCATGTAGTAAAACGATTCCATATTGTTTGAATTTCTGATGACGTCAGCATGACTCAACTCCTGTGGACTTAGCCAAAAATTCTAGTAATTCTGCTAGGGCGTTGAGTGAAGTCTTGTCACTCAACGCACTGGTACTTAGCTGAATTCTGACTGGTGGTGTTGAGTGCGTTGAGTGATCCTTTATCACTCAACGAATGTAGACAATTCTGGTCTAACAGCTTAGCGTCGAGTGAACCTTCATCACTCGACGTATCTTGCCTTAATTGAATTATTCTGCATGAGGGCGTTGACTGAGGTTTTTTCACTCAACGCTTTCAGACTTTGCATGTTTTCTTGATGAGGCATTGAGTGACCTTTCTTCACTCAACGCTTCTGTACTTAGTAGGATCATCTGTTGAAGAGGCGTTGAGTGAACTGCCTTCACTCAACGCTTCTATACTTAGACAGATTTGACTGACAGAACCCTGCGACTTTGACTGCATGTTGTCCTGTCGATGCTTTTGATTCTAGGCATTGAGTGAACTGCCTTCACTCAATGCTTATGGACTTAGACAAATTTCTGCTTTGGCAATACTGAGACTTTGACAACCTGAGCATTAGTCGATGCTTTTAACCTCTTGGTGTAGAGTGAACTGTCTTCACTCAATGCTTCTGGAGTTAAACAGATTTCTGTTTTGCCAGCATCCTGTCATGAGTCCATCTGACTTTGTGACATTGACAACATATCAAATCAGTTCAACAGAGAACAACCTGCATGTATTGAACTAAGGACATTCATCAAATAGATTCATGTGTATACCATTGACTTGTGGGCCTTCTTCAAATCTGGGACATTGTGATTAATAGATCCTACAATCTCCCCCTATTTAAAAAAGTCAGAACCTTAGTTAATGATATATACTAACTTAATTAAGCAGATAAACATAATGTCAAGTTCTTCATCATATACGGTATTCAACCACTCCCCTCCCAAGGTAAACACAAAGTCAACTCTTGAGGCTGGGGATGTCGCATCAAAAAGTTATCAAAATTTTGTTGGGAGATGTTGGGAGCTTCAGTTCTATGGATAGAAATGTCGCAGCATAATTTGCTCTTGTCGAGACCATCTTTGAAAACCTCTCAGACTTATGCTTTGGTCGCATTCAAGCAGAATAGAAAAAGTGTTAAAGACTAGCCCATATTATAGTTTTTCATTTGAAAGTCAAATGTTCACCAATACAATGGTGTGCGACTATAATTCCAGTAACCACTTATTCTACAAAGTCAAGACAGAGAGATATCAAACAAACATGTGGATATGGCATGAAACCATAACAAGTAGGGGAGAGCACTAAGAGAAAATGATCTTTCAAATATTCAATCCTCGGACTATTTATAGAACCTTAGGGGCATTTATGGCATGTCGTTGTATTTATTGTTACCTTTTAATTTTTTGAAATTAGTGCAAACTTAAAAAATGTGGTGATTATGTTAACTCGGAATCCTGTTATCTCAGCAAGAACAATGTTTCCCTAAGCAACCTAGGCATTTACACCTCTCGTATTGCACAGGCAGTTTTCCAACTAACAATCTATTTGTAGTTTGGGCGATTACACTTACTGTAATCACGTGACCTTCTTTCTAGCTTATTAACAACAATGTAACCTCTCATTCCTTCCTGGTTTTCCTATACCCTGGGAAGTTTGTAATTTATAGACTATCTGCTTGAGTAGGCCCTTGTTAGTATAAATAGGGGTACAATTAGGGGTGTAAGCCGGACCAATCGAACCGCCAAACCAAACAAAACTGAACCAAACTGCACGATTCGGTTCGGTTTTAGTAGCCCACGATTTAGTCACGGTTCCAATTTTTGAAAAACCGTGTGGTTCGGTTCACAGTTCGAAGTGTCAAATCGAACCGAACCATATTAGCTTTAATTCTATTTTATTTTAATATGGATACTTTATTTCATAAGCTCTATGCCTAATTTATTAAAAATAAATAATATAATTATTAACTTTTACAGTTTTATGCTGAGTATAATATATTAATTAAGTCTTGGCACCACAGCTATTTTTAAAATTAAATTTTTTTTCCATTTATTTTAAACATTAATATTTTTCATTGTATGATAGCTTCATGATTCAATGTCACTTTCTTTCTATAGCAGGATTAAAGTGAGAAACTATCTTTGATTAGCCACACAAGGTCTATACATATGTCGGGATAGAAAATCAGTTTGTGATTTTTTTCATTATGACGATAACTTCGACAATGTCTTGGTCTAGCATAATATCATCATCAATGCTATTATTGCTCTTGTCAGTTCTCAATTGCAAATTTCTTTTCTTTTAAGTACTGAACCACTCAAACCGAACCGAACCGAACAGTTCGGTTCGGTTCCAATGGTGTTCGCGGTTCGGGTTCAGATTTTTGGAATCACGTGTGGGTGGTTTGGTTAACGGTTTTGATCAAAAACCAAACCAAACCAAACCAAACCGATACAGCCCTAGGTACAATACTCAGAAAAAGATCTTCGTATAGATTCTAAATCGCTTTGTCGGTGCGTACTCAATTATGGTCTCTCTCTAGAAACTATAGCTTTTGTTGTCCATTGGAGCTCACTTTGTAACCCCCAACACATTTATCAAGTAATAAAATCACGAACAATTAAGGTTTCTAGTTGAGGTGAGCCTGGTGTCGTCATTCACATCAATCTTCCTCCTCACTCCCACTCTACTCTTCCCTCTAGCCCATTGTAACTAGTACCTGATCATTTTTCATTCCAATTCCCTTCGTCTTCTAGCAGTTTGTAGCTGAGCGCAATGCTTGGTGACACTTTTCACCCAAACAATGTACAAAAATTATGAGTAATGTAAATTGTGAGTTGAATTTTGAAGTCATGTAAAATATATGTTTAAATAAAATAAAATTTTATCTTAATTTTCATGTGTAAATTGTATGTTTATCATCTCTTATGCACATTATGTTGGGTGGCTTGTAAGGATGTGTTGAAGTGTAGGATGCATGGGGTTATGCTTTGGTGAGTGGCATCTAGGGCGCTATAGGGCAAGACCCACCCGTCGAGCAGGGACGAAAGTTGGTCTTAGTGATCCGACGGTGTCGAGTTGAAGGGTCGTCGCTCAACGGATAAAAGTTACTTTTGGGATAACAGGCTGGTCTTCCCTAAGAGTTCACATCGACGGGAAGGTTTGACACCCCGATGTTGGTTCTTCGCCACCTGGGGCTGTGGTATTTCCAAGGGTTGTGTTGTTCGCCCATTAAAGCGGTACGTGAGCGGGGTTCAGAACATCGTGAGACAGTTCGGTCCATATCCGGTGTGGGCATTAGAGCATTGAGAGGACCTTTCTCTAGTACGAGAGGACCGGGAAGGACGCACTTCTGGTGTACCAGTTATTGTGCCCACGGTAAACGCTGGGCAGCCAAGTGCGGAGCGGATAACTGCTAAAAGCATCTAAGTAGTAAGGCCACCCCAAGATGAGTGCTCTCCTATTCTGACTTCCCCAGAGCTTCTGGTAGCACAGTCGAGACAGCGGCAGGTTCTCTGCCCCTGTGGGGATGGAGCGACATGAGTATTGAGAATCCAAGACAAGGTCATGGCAAGACGAGCCGCTTATCTTTACGATAGGTGCCAAGTGGAAGTGCAGTGATGTATGCAGCTGAGGCATCCTAATAGACCGAGAGATTTGAACCTTGTTCCTACACGACCTAATCAATTCGATCAAACACTCGACATCTATTTTCATTGTTCAACTATTTGACAACATGAAAAACCCAAAGGCCTCTGCCCTTCCCTCCGATGTGAACTCTTGGGAAGATCAGTCTGTTATCGATAGAGTAACTTTTATTCATTGAGCGACGACCCTTCCACTCGGCACCGTCGGATCACTAAGACCGACTTTCATCCCTGTACGATGGGTGGGTCTTGCAGTCAAGCTCCCTTATGCCCTTGCACTCGAGGGCCAATCTTCGCCCGACCCGAGGAAACCTTTGCACGCCTCTGTTACCTTTTGGGAGGCCTACGCCCCATAAAAACTGTCAACTTGAGACAGTTCCTTGACTCGTAGGTTCTGACACAAGGTTAGAATTCTAGCTCTTCAAGAGTTGTATCTCACTGATGGCTCCCCCCCCCCCCCCCCCCCGCAAGGGGGCCTTGTTCGCTCTCCACCTAAGCTGCACAGGAAAGGCCTAAAGCCAATCCTAGGGACCCCGTAAGAGGGCCTTCTTCGCCCTCCACCTAAGCTGCGCAGGAAAGACCTAAAGCCAATCCCAGGGAACAGTAGAGCTTCATAGGGTCTTTCTGTCCAGGTGCAGGTAGTCCGCATCTTCACAGATATGTCTATTTCACCGAGCCTTTCTCCGAGACAATGCCCAGATCGTTACGCCTTTCGTGCGGGTCAGAACTTACCCGACAGTGTGCACAACAAGTGAGAATTTGTACTATTCCTTTCACTTACAAGCTTCTTTAAATGTCAAAGTATGTCCTCTTTTATAGATTTTAAGAAAGACGTAATAAGAATGTCATCATCATAAATATTTGACAGGAAAAAACAAACATTTGATTTATATTACTCAGATCATCAAATTTGATGGTCAGACAATTGTGCCCCTTGTGGTAGATCCGAGCAGCCTAATCAAGTTTGCTCGAGTGAGGGTGGACGGTGGCACCTTGTTGGAAAAATTAAAGTTCTAAGATCATGATGAAAACTTTAGGATGCTTCGTCTTCAAACTTAAAGAGTAATTTCTATTATGCCAATATAGATATATAATTAGGGGTGCAAGTTGAGTTGAGTCGACTCGTGAGCTTGATGAGCCGACTCGAAAAAAAGTTTGACTCGGGCTCGAGCCAGCTGGCCTCGAGCTCGAGCCAGCTGAGCTGGAGCTCGACAAGCTCGAGATCTCCTACTCTTGTTCATGAGCTCGCGAGCTTTTTTTTTGTCATTTTTTAAATATATATATAAATATAGAGAAAAAATGACTAATGAGCTGAAAAACTTGTGAGGAGCTCGTGCTCGCGAGCTCGAAAACTCAAGCTCGAGTTCCATATATTGGTCTCGAGATCGAGTTCGAGCCATGCAAAATGAGCTCGTCGATATCGAGTTTGAAATGTTTTGCTCGAGCTCGAGCTTGACAATTTTGCAAGATCGACCCGAGCTCGACCTGTTTACACCCCTATCTATAATGACTAATTTTTTTATACGTTCAGCGGATACGGATCACCGTGCGTAAAATAAAAAAAATTCATATTTTTTTTTCATAAAATAAATCATGAAATATTTGCTTATGTATTTTTATATCTTGAGTTGAAAATACAATTATAAAAATTTGATTTTTTGAACTATTTTTACAACTATATTTTATCCTGAAATACACTCCATTTACAACTGTATTTTACGTTACATGCGTCTCCGGACATACTAAAAAAATCCTCCATCTATAATAAAAGCCCCGTTTGGGGGGACTTATTTTCACCGGTCAAGCGGTTACGACCGCATGAATCAGACCACAATTAAGGTCCGATTCATACAGTTGTAATTAACTGCTTGACCGGTTAGGCTCTACTTGTTTGAGCGTTTCGCTGCTCCGTATTTGGCAAACACCGTCGGAAGGAGGGTAAACAAATGAACCTCCGACGGCATTTGCTCAGTTTTCACCCGCCCGCCTTGAAAAACGCCTCAAAAAGCCCCGTTTGAAACAGCCATCTCCTCCATCCGATTCAAACACTCCGTTTCCATCCGCCGGATCGACCCGCCACCGCCGAACCAAATGAAGCAACCCCAAACGGAGGCAAAGTCATCAATTTGTTCATTTATCGCCACGTTTCCCAAGGACGTGCTCCCCTCAAAGCCCAGTCGCATCATCGTCACATCTCCTCCGCCAATCATTAGCCTGATTACCGGCAATTAACCGTCATTAGTTATTGCTAGTTAATTTATAACGATATTGACCACCACGTTCACGGACGCGCCGACGCTGTTTAAGGTGCCGGCACGGAAATCCGGCCCCGCTACAACGCTTCCTTTTTTTTCTCCCCCAAATCCCCGACCAGAATTTGATATGCTCCAGATCCTCAGTTTTCTCCTCCCTGTCAACGGAAATATCGGAGGCTGACCCGCGCCCTCTTTCACTCGCCATTTGCACCCCCGAGGTCTACTGATTTGCATCCCATCCATGGATAGATGCAGCATTCCTCCGGCGATTTCCAATTCCCAGCCGGCGGCGCGGCATCCCAATCTCTCCCTTTGCCAACCGGCATTCTTCTCCCTGGAATCGCCCCCACAGTTTTGCCCCTCCCATTACCAAAAGACCTCGCCGACTTCCTCCATTTCCGCCGGCGATGGACTCCCCCCTCGCAATATCCACCGTCGATCCCGCAGCGATGTCCTCCAATCCGGGTTCCTTTCCATCGTCCCACCTACGGTGAAGTTCGAACCCAGTTGTGACGGGGCTGAGTGCGCCGCTGGAGAAAGAAAATCCGACGGTAATCTCGGCGACGATCTATTTCACTCGTTCCTTAATTTGGACGGCTTCGGTGTGGTGAAATCATCACATCAACAAACCAGGAGTGCGGCAACAGCAAGAGCGGCGCCTACAGCAGCGAGAGCGAGGCCGAGAGCTGCGCGATTGACTGCGTCGGGATTGATGAATCAACTCCGGCGATTAAGCATTCGCGGCATGTCAGAAGCATTTCGACGGGCGGATTGATCGAAGGGCAGGCGCTGCTTAGGATTCCGCCATCTCCTGGTTCGAAGAGAAGCCAGAGTTTCTGAAAGCGATCCCATGGATGGCCCCTTCTGCTTGGAATTTGGGAGTGGGAAATTCAGCGGGACGGAGTTGAAGAAAATCATGGCGGACAACTGAAGCTGGAGGAGATTGCTCTCGCCGATCCAAACGTCAGCCAAAGGTTTGCTGTTTAATTTGTTCTCTCACCATCTTTCTCGCCCTCCATTGCTGATTCTTCGATTCCAGAATAATGGCTAATCGTCAATCTGCCGCTCGTTCCAAAGAACGAAAGATTGTTTATATCTCGGAGTTGGAATCCAAAGTTAAGATTCTGCAGGCTGAGGCTACAACACTGTCGGCTCATCTCACTTTGCTGCAGGTGGGTCAACTCTTCTTGGAAGAGATTAGTTTAGAAACTCATGGTGATCTGATTTTTCTCATGCTGAAGCAATTTTTATGCTTACAGAGAGATTCTGCTGGGCTTGCTGCTCAGAACAAGGTGTTACAAATTAGGCTTCAGGCCATGGAACAACAGGCGCGGCTCAGAGAAGGTAATTTGCTTCCCTTCCTATATTAGTGAAATTGATTTATCCAACAATTTGTTGGTTAATTGTTGGCATTCATATCCTATTAACTGTCCGACCTCAGCTAAAAAAATTCTTCCATTTTAGGATCAAAACAAGCTTATTTTTTTAATAGCGGTCATAACCTTTGTCTTGCCAAGCACATTTTGTCATTCTATAATAATGACGTTTTTTTTACCAAACTCACGGGAGCAAATAAGCTGTTCCAAACGAAGCTGTGATCTCAAAAAAAAATGTCAAAAATGAAATTTTTTGAGTGGTGACTGTGAGAAGGAGAGCTTATCATATGATTTTTAAAAAGCGGTAGCATTTTTCTCCCAATAGAGAATGTAAAAAAACGTTCAACAGACGTACCCTTAACAGACACAGACCAACATGACATGAATTAGGTCTCCGTTTGGCACGATGGTGACAGTCATGAACATGAGGTTAAATTATCATTTGTTAACACCCAAACATTATCCACTTTTATGGTCAAACAGATATATTTATGAGATAATTCTTAACAAAAATAAGGGTTTAACTCATAACAGTCACCGCATGTTTGAGGAATAAGCCATTTGAGCATGGAATTTATTGTGCCGCGGTTTTGCCCAATCCAATGTGGTGTTGGTGATTTCGAGTATACATTGTCTTGTTGTGCGTGAAGCACGAATTACACAGAAGTACTATGCTTTCGATTGTCAAGAACCCTGTTACTTGACTAGAGCTCTAGCCGCTAGAAAGAATTCTCTCATAAAAGATAAAACATACATAATGTTAAGGGCTTTGGAAATACAAGATTGGGTCCTTTCTCATTAAAAAAAAATTAGGGCTTTATATAGTTACAAATGTGCCAAACCCAAAATACTAAAAGACAGACTTAACAAATGTTGACAAAAGGGTAGGACGTGATTAACAACTGGATTATATGGCTACATAGAGGTTCACACTTTTCAACAGCTTATTTAACTTCGATTAAATCGGGTTCTGACACATCTAACTTGTTAGAGGCATAAATAAGTTCTAAAATTCCTTAGGATACAATCTCCACTTTCTCATATTCCCCATCACTCTTGTGGGGACTCTGGGATGGGTGGTTATATGCCCAACTCAACAAATTTAGGCTCTGTTTGGTGGGACTTATTTTCACCGATCGAGCGGTTACATGCAGTCGTAATCGTTCGACCGGTAAAAATAAGTCCCACCAAACGGATCCTTAGGGCAGCGCCCTAAAGTTTGGAGTAGAAATACGTGTATTTATTTAATTGTTAATCGTAGATATTTGATAGATTATTCGCTGAAACAAACAACATCGGAATAGCCTTAAATTTCAGGCGGAGCTGCATCACATTAGTATCAACAACTTTATATTAGGGAAGTGGCTAGGATGAACACTCCACGGTCAGGAACATTATACCCTAAGTTTTCATACAAGTGTCTACATAAAAATCCCGGGAGATCAACGTTTGAAGGGTCAAATATGTCGAAAAAGTTCTTATATTTTAACTGGAGATGCATCGGGCATACACCTATACATTCCTTCTAAGGTTCATATCATGGCCGTATCAATAAGGCTTCGTTTGACGAGGCGTTATTGTCGGCCGTTTGGGCTAAATGTTGCCGGACGGCGGGTACACGAACGCCCCTCCGGAGGCGTTTCCCCCCCCCCCCCCCCCCCCCCCCCCCCCCCCCCCGCCACACTCTGAAAAACATGGTAATCCGCTCCGTTTCGACCCCACCTCTCCCCCCTCTGGTTCCAAAGTGGCATTGAGACAACTTTGATATTCAAAAATTGACGACATTGAGAATAAGGATGAGTCCAGTTTGACAAAATTTCCAAGCTCGAGCTAATCATTTCGAGCTCGAGCTCGTCGAGCTCATTTTCTTCCGGCTCGAGCTCGAGCTCAATGCCTGCTTATCTAGCTCGAGCTCGAGCTCAATGCCTGCTTATCTAGCTCGAGCTCGAGCTTTGAGCTCGCGAGCTGGAGTCGAGCTCGAGCTGCTTACGACCTTTTTAGCTCATAAGCCTGATTTTCTTAATATTTTAATTTTTTTACAAAAATATAGGAATAAAAAGCTTGTGAGTCGCCTCGTAAGCTCATGAACAATAATTTCCTAGCTCGAGCTCGTCGAGCTCCAAAGAATCGAGCTCAAGTCGAACTTTTTTCGAGCCTTCTCAACTCAACTAGCACCCCTAATTGAGAATACCAAAATCAATACTGATGTTCGGATGAGAAAGATTTTGGGGCGAAATTGTTTTTTTTTTCAAAATCATTGATATTGAAATATACGTTCAAAACCTTTCATCGAATGTTTTGGTCATGCCATAGATTTTGAGATTGAGCATTCTAGAACCGCGAACTCACCTGAGTGTGGTTTCGCCCGAGCGCATTTTCTCCAGGAGTGTGTTTTTTCCCGGGCGCTCAGTTTTTTGATCGGGCGCACATTTTTCAGAAAGGATCACTTTTTTTTGCCAGTGCGCAAAATTTTCGGCCGTGGACGCATTTTTCGCTCGACCGCACATTTTTTCACCTGACACGCATTTTTCACCCGGATGCGATTTTTTCGCATCGGCGTGCATTTTTCGCTTGGGCACCCATATTTTGCTTTGGCGCAAATTTTTCACCCGGACGCAAATTTTTCGCTCGGGTGCGTATTTTTTGCCCGGTCGATCATTTTTCCCCAGAGTACTCATTTTTCGCTCGAGCGAGCAATTTCCGTCCGGGCACACATTACCCAAGAGCGCAATTTCCACCTGATCCTGCATTTTCGCCCTAGCGCAAATTTTCAGTTAGGGCGCAATTTGTTTGCCTATGCGTGCATTTTTTTCGCCCGAGCACATATTTTTTCTCCTCGGCTCTCATTTTCCGCCTCGGAGCAAATTTTTCGCCGGGGTGCAGATTTTTCGTCCGAGCTCACATCTTTTCACACGAGCGTGCATTTTTTGCCCGGGCACGCAATTTTTTTGCCACTGCTCACATTATTTGCTCGGGCGAGCCTTTTCCGTCTGGGCATAAATTTATCGCCCATAAGCATATTTTTTGCCCAATCGAGCTTTTTGGGCACACATACATTTTTAACCGTGTGCGCATTTTTTGTCCGCGAATGCATTTTCGCTCGGACGCGCATTTTCCGCTCGGCCGCAAATTTTTCGATTATGCGCGCATATTCCACCTGGGCGTACATTTTTCGCCCAACGCAATTTTTTTCTCGGGGTCGTTTTATTGCCTGGTCGAGCATTTTTTTGCATGAGCACACATTTTTTTCCTGGGCACGCATTTTTCGATCGGTCTTGCATTTTCCTTCCGAGCGCGCATTTTTCACCCGGATGCAAATTTTTTGTCAATATGTGCATTTTTTCGCACAAAAGCGCATTTTTCATCCCAGTGCTCATTATCCGCACGGGCTCAATTTTTTCGCTGAGGCAAAAATTTTTCAATCTAGCCCGCACTTTTTCGCCCCAGTTCGCATTTTTTGCCATGGTGCGCAGTTTTTTCGTCCCAGCGCATATTTCACTCGGGCGCGTATATTTTTCCTGGGCGTGCATTTTCAGCTCGAGTAAAAAATTTTCGGTAGGGCGCGTATTTTTTGCCCGATTGAGCCTTTTCGGCTTGGACACACATTTTTTGCCCAAGCTCGCATTTTCTGCTTGAGCCCGCATTTTCGCCCGTGCGCAAATTTTCCGTCGGTGCGGACATTTTTCGTCCCGACGCGCATTTCCGCCACCACAATTTTTTCGCCGGGCAATTATTTTTGTTCGGATGCACATTTTTCCACCAGACACACATTTTCCCCCGGGCGCGCATTTTCTGCCTTGACACAAATTTTCTATCAGGTGCAAATGTTTCGTCCGGGAGAACATTTTTAGCACGAGCATTTTCAATCAATAGTCATTAATGCACATCAATTGATCAAGTAAGCAGTTGTATTAACTGCTTAGCACAAAACATCTTTGGTAGTCATACATCCAGCCTCATGCTTATTGTAGGCTCGGTTATGGTCCTATTCATACCTTCTACCATAACATTCTATTTGCGAGGAGCCTGGGATGTCTTCTTCCTTTTATTGCCATTCACTTCACAATATTCTTCAATTTTATTACTACAGTACTCACCGCGATTATTAGATCTCAAGTGTTGGGTTTTACTATACATCATAACAATTGTGCGCATCGGAAATGAAACAAGAAAACCCAAAAGTATTCGGATCCAATGATGAACATTGATCAAGAAGTAAAATACTATAAATAAAATTACCTTTGAGGGATTGAGTCAATACTCAACCAAGGTGCTCTGAATGATTCCAACGAATGGCAACGGCTAGAGTTCTGAGTGTAGAATAATGTCCACGCCTCTACGGATATCCACACAAGCACGGAGAGTCCTAGACTCTTGTCACACAAGATCGAGGTCGGAAGTAGATTTGCCCTCAACATCTCCACGGACTATTAGATCCGTTCAAGGAGAGGTGGCGGTGACGAATCCGACGCTAAGGAAACCCTTTCCGGCGACGGTAGCAGGTCGGTTGGTCGGCCGCAGCGGAAAAGTTCCGTCGTCGGGAGAAGAAGCCGTCGCTCGATTAGGTTAAAGGCAATGAACAATTACTTTATCGACTCACTGTACAAATCGTATTTATACAGAAAGCCGAACCAGTCGATACCTGCTGACCAGCCGAACCGGACTTAAAGGCAATAAACCGGATGAAATGTAATTCGTCGAGTATCACGTCGATATTCGACGAATCAAAAGATATTCGTCGAGATAACACAGATATACTCGACGAATCGAGACAGAGCTATTCGTCCACGTATTAAGAGGATATTCAACGAATCGACGATACTCGATGAATTGCGATACTCGACGAATGAGTCTAATTTGTCGAAACTATCATGATGATATTCGACGAATCCAAGATAGAAGCGTTGAGATGTCACGAAGATACTCGATGAATTCAAACCATTCGTCGAAACCTTTCAGCCATATTCGACAAATTTCCCTTAGAATCTTCCGATCACTTACCTGATGACTACCCATATTCATAATATAGGTCCTGGAATGAAAATCCTTAACATCTAGAACATCATAGGCTTGGTCCTTCACTCATATAACATATGAGTAAGGCCAACACAAACCTTACCAACTTCTCCAATGCTCTTATGTGTGATCTCATAGGCTCATATTGCGTTGACAGTGAGACCACATGTTTGATCACTTCCAGATCACCATGGTAATACCAACACCAAGCACTTCAGCTTTAAGCTTATTTTAGTGTCTACAAAGCTATTCCATTTCTTGAGCACATCAAACACATCAGATTTTTTTTCAGAAAATAAACATAGAGCTTCTTTCTAGTGTCATCAATGAAAGTGACATAGTACTGAGAGCCACTAATAGAATGCATCTTTGAAGGCCCCCACACATTTGTGCGAACAAGATCCAACTTATTTGATATCGGGGTTCTCTTCCCTTTTGAAAAACTAACTTTCTTCAGTTTTCCAAAGTCGGGTCCTTCAGAGAAAGGTAAGTCGATTGGGGATAGTCCCTTTAAAACCATCACCTTCTTGTCGTTGTCACTCATGTGTCCAAGTCATTGATTTCACACACTAGCATCAACCTTTGATGTGGCAACACAAATATATTTTTTAGTCCATATCATATAGAGAATACCCTCTCTCTTTGCCTCCGTCATAACCATGGGTCCCTTGCTAATCTTCCATGAATCACTACCAAACATAGTGACACACCCTTCATCAGAATGTTGACTCACAGATACAAGTTTCCTAGCCAACTTGGGAACATGTCTTACATGTTTCAATTTCAAGATAGACTCATCGGTGAGGCATATGTGCACTTTCCCTTTTCCAGATATCTCACATGGATCGTCATAACCCAAACAGACCTTGGCAAAACTTCCTTTTTCATAATTTAGGAAAAAATGGTTGGAGGTGGCATGAAATAATGCACCTGAATCAAGTACTCATGAATTATATCTGGTAGCGCATGCGATAACTGAGGCATCATCAGTGTTGGGTTTTTTTATAGGTTCGAATCTGGATCCAAACCGGATCCGACATGGGGATATTTATCCCCTGCACCAGATCTGGTTTTGTAACCCCAGTTGTGCCCGAGCAGAGTCGTGGCCGCCCTGTGCGATTTGCAAAGCCCGTACTGTTGATCGCAGAAGGCGGAGGGTCGTTTGTTCGCTAAAGAGGAAAGGAGAGCCACCCCTTTGCTCTTTCTCCGACATGTTCACTGAGAAGCAAGACTGCAAAGTCCCGTCACCTGTTTGGGAAGGAGGCGCTGCCTTCCCGTTCGCGAGAGTGGTTTCACCCAATTCTGTTCGCGTGGAAGATCACTTCAGTCGAGCCTTGCGGGAGAAGATTTTTCAGTGGAGTTTTTCTGATCCCTGTCTAGGTGGAGGAAGTGGTGTGCCATACTTATTGTAGTTGGTGTTTTCGTCGGTTTTGGAGCCGAGTTCCGCTGGTGTCGGAGGTTGGTGTTTGTCGTCGTCCTCAAAGGAAGAGCGGCGCGGGCTTGGTGTCGGAGGCTTGCGCGTGTGTTGTTGGCCTTTGACGTCGTGACTTTCCAGTGATGGCTGCGAGTTAGTCGTCGTACGACGACAAAGGTTCGTGTGCGAACCTTGTGCGTCCATTGTTCAGCGGACTGCAGTAAGTAATGCTCTACCTCAACGCGTGGAAGTGTCCCATTTCACGCGTGGTGCCATTTATCGGATCCTGTATTTTTGTCCTACTGCTGTTTATATTGCTTGTGTTTCTTGTTTACCCTGTGTTGATTATAGATGCTGTTGCGGACTAACTCAACGTCCCGGTCGGGCCGAAATTCTTGGACCGTCTTAGCTCTCGGAACGGTCGAGCGCGCACATAGCCAATGAAAATAGAAAGTTGACAAGGTAATTTTTTTTGACGTGGAAAACACCGGAAAGAGGTGAAAAACCACGTGGCCGGATTTGTGCCGACCAAACCTCCACTAGATCTGAGTGCTGTTACAGGGATTTTTCAAGAACTCGGGGGCGACAGGCCGCCTCTCGTTACAGTTATTGGGGGGAGAGAGAGAGAGAGAACCTGGAGGGTGACAGACCACCGCTCACAGGGTTAATAATTTCTTCGAGTGCCGCAGGAGCGATGCGCTCGTTGTATTCTGGAGTCTTCTAATAATTTCTGGAGGCGACTTGTTGTACACGTTCTGATGTCTGGAGCTTCGAGGCTCGGAGGTGCGCTTAGAGCGCCTTACCCCCCGCTTCTTGTCTCTGATTGTCTTTTGAAGAAGCGTCGTTTGGTTATCTTATCGGTAGATGGAGCGCTTGTTCTTGAGCGTGTAGGGCGCGTGCTGGCAAAGAACGTGTTGGGAGCTTGCTGGAGGAGAGCGTGTGGGGCGCTTGCTGGAGGAGAGAGCGCAGGGCGCTTGCTGGAGGAGAGAGCGCAGGGCGCTTGCTAGAGCAGAGCACGTTGGGTGCTTGTTGGAGAAGAGCGCGCGGGGCGCTTGTTGAAGGAGAGAGCGCAGGGCGCTTGCTAGAGCAGAGCACGTTGGGTGCTTGTTGGAGAAGAGTGTGTGAGGCGCTTGTTGGAGGAGAGCGCGCAGCGCGCTTGCTAGAGGAGGGCACGTTGGGTGCTTGTTGGAGAAGAGCGCGCAGAGCGCTTGCTAGAGAGAGCACGTTGGGCGCTTGTTGGAGAAGAGCGCGCGGAGCGCTGGGGGAAGAGACCCATGCAAGGGAGCAACTTGTGTGATAACGCGCGGGAGCGTACAGGGGAGAGACAGGCGTGATAACGTACAAGGAGGCGGCGCACGCGGGAGCGCGCAAGGAGGCGATGCGTGCGGGAGTGTGCAAGGGAGAAATGCGCGCGAGAGCGTGCAAGTTGGCGGCGCGTGCGGGAGCGCGCAAGGAGGCGGCGCGTGCAAGAGCGCGCTGGGGAGAAATGCGCGCGATAGCGCGCAAGGACTAGGCGCACGAGGAAGCGCGTAAGGGAGAAATGCGCACGTGTGCGCGCAAGGAGGCGGCGCGCGCGCAAGGAGGCGGCGCGCGCGCGCAAGGAGGCGGCGCGCGCGCGCGCAAGGAGGCGGCGCGCGCATCCGCGCAAGGACTAGGCGCACGGGGAAGCGCGTAAGGGAGAAATACGCGCGAGAGCGCGCAAGGAGGCGGCGCGCGCGGGAGCGAACAAGGGAGAAATGCGCGTGGGAGCGCACAAGGAGGCGTCGCGTGTGGGAGCGCGCAAGGGAGAAATGCGTGCAAGAGCGCGCAAGGAGGCGGCGAGCGTGGGAGCTCGCGAGGGAGAAACGCGTGCGAGGCGGCGGCGCGCGCGGGAGCGTGCATGGAAGAGAAATGGAGGAGAGATAAAATTCGTAGGAGGATTTCCCGGACGAAGAAGATGAAGATCCTCAAAGGAGGCGTCGAAGACAAAGGAGATCTTCAAGGTGCGTTTGAAGGCCTTCGAGGAAGGAGGAGATGAAGGAGGAAGGAGAGAAAATCCGTAGGAGGATTTCCCGAGGAAAAAGAGAATGAATTAAAAGGGAGAAAAGGGGTCCTATTTATAGGCTTCATTGGTGGGTATGGAGGTCATGCGGTTATTCGCAGCCCATAACCACCATGAGTGCTATTAATTGGTCCACTCATGACATAATATGCACATATAATATTTAATAATTATATTAACCGTAGACTAGTCTATTTTTAGCCGCGCATTTCCCCACTACATAAGATCATTGGGGTAGTTATGTGGGTGGTTACCCACTCAATCGATGACGGCGATCGCGGGAGTGCGATCGGACGGCGGAGAAAAGTCATGATCAACGGCGAACGGCGACGGCGGTGGCCGCGAACGACGACGGCGGCGGCGGCGAACGACGACAGCGGCGGTCGTGGAATCGGGAAATAACGGCGGCGGCGGCTGCGACATTGGGAGACGGCGGCGGCGGCGGCCGCAGGAGAAACGGACGACGACGACGGCGGTCGTGAAGCCGGGAAATAATGACGGCGACCGTGACGTTGGGAGACGGCGGCGGCGGCCGCGGGAGAAACGGACGATGATGGCGGTCGTGGAGTCGAGAAATAACGACGGCGGCGGCCGCGACGTTGGGAGACGGCGGCGGCCGCGACGTTGGGAGACGGCGGCGGCGGCGGCCGCAGGAGAAACAAACGACGACGACGGTCGTTGAGTCGGGAAATAACGGCGGCGGCGACCGCGGCGTTGGGAGACGGCAGCGGCCGCGACCGCGGGAGAAACGAACGACGACGACGGTCGTGGAGTCGGGAAATAACGGCGGCGGCGGTGGTCGGTGGTGGTCGGCGACGGTGGCGACCGGTGATGGACGGCGCGCGGCGGCGACGGCGGCGGGCGGCGACCGACGGTAGTTGTTGAGTAGGAGGCCACCATGATATCTCCTATTGTGGTGGAGATCATGGGGGAGTGGGTTGATCAGTCAAACCCATGATCTCCACCACAATAGAAGGGATCATGGAGGAGATGGTTAAGTGCACACTCAAGCCTTAAATGCGGTTTCATCCCCATCAATTGCCCCCCAAATCCTTTGTTGTCGGAGGTTGGTACGAGCGAGAGAACATGGATTTTCCCTCCTTCTCTTCGACTATGACAGCGTCCAGCGATAGGGCAGAAACGTCTGCGCGTGGCGTCCGACGAGCCCAGGTAACGACATGCTAAAAAATCTCTGCGGGAGAGGGGGAATGACGTGCCCACGCTCGGATGGCGCGACGACGGCCAACGCGCGGGCACGTACGAACCAAGTTGCGCGGGGCGCACATCCGGTCGCGCACGCCCTTGGCTGCTCGCAACAGTGCACGTGTAACATTGCGCGCAACAACACTGTGTGCGCACTGTGCGCGCATCAACGCTGCGTGCACACTGTGCGCGTACTGCGCGGGATTTAATCTCGCGCGCTACAGTACTGCGCGGGATTTAATTCCGCGCAGGCGGGATTAATCCCGGCCAGGAGGGATTAATCCCGCGCAGGATTAATCTCGGCCAGGCGGGAATATTCCCGCGCAGGATTAATCCCGCTGGCGGGATTAATTCTGCCATCCCGCTGGCGGGATTAATCCCGCAGTGCTGGGCGGGATTAATCCCGCAAGCACTGCGCAGGGTTAATCCCGCAAGCACTGTGCGGGATTAATCCCGCATGCCCATGGCGCCCGGGATTAATCCTGCATGTGCACGGTGCCCGGGATTAATCCCGTGCTCGGGAGGGAAACTCTCATGCGTGACCTTTGTTGCGTAGAGCGATTGCCGCGCGGGAAGCCTCTACAAAGCGGCTCTGGCGGCCGTGTCGTGGGGTCGCTCTTTGCGGAAGATTACCGTGGTTGCGCTCACCGAACCCACGGTTCAGTCGAACCCGTTCATGGGACTTTTACTCGGAAGTTTGTTTTGGTGTGTAATAGTTGACGGTGGCGTGCACATGATAGGACGTGCGTGAGATGTGAATGATAGAATGTGAATAGTGAGCGTTATGCGTTGACACGTGTGGTGGGCGCAGTGCGCGCGAGGTGCACAATTGGACTTCATGCGCGCACGACGTGATATGCACAATCGTGTCTTGTGTGTGCGCAAAGTGCATGACATATGACATGTATACGAGGTGCGATATGCACAACATGTGATGTGCATGATGCATAACGGGTGTCGCGTGCGTGATGCACGTTGCACACACGATATGCGCAAGGTATAATATGTAAGGTGCTTTGAGCGCTCATCTGTGGAAGGGAAGAGGTCGCTGAGATGCGGAGTTTCTGGTTCCCCCAAGTGTGTCACCGGGGTAGCTCTTGTAAATGGTTGGAAGGACAAACTTGTTGTGGCGTGATACAGGGATGCAGACACGACGCCTCCCTTCTTATCGGGGTCGAATGATACTTCAGTTGGCGAGGTTCATGTTGTTTTACGTAAGTTTGGCGTGCAACGTCGTTTTGCGCAAGACTGACTCGCGACTCTTACTCTTACGAGATTGGCTTGTTACTTTTGCTCGCACGAGACTAGCTCGTGACTTTGCTTTGCGCGGTTTGTGACTGCGGCTTAGTTTGCACGAGGGTTGCGCGCGGCTTAGTTTGCACGAGGGTTGCTCGCGGCATAGTTTGCACGAGGGTTGCTCGCGGCTTAGTTTGCACGAGGGTTGCTCGTGGCTTAGTTTTCACAAGTGTTGCTCGCGGCTTAGTTGACTATGAGCCGAAGAGGCCAGAATCCTTTTTGCGAAGATCCGAACACTCTGTAAGGTAAAGGTCGGAGTCCCTTGTTGGGATCATCGAACACTCTGTAAAGTAAAGGCCAGAATCTCCTTTATGGAGACTACTGAACACTCTGTAAGAAGAGAGGTCAGGGTCCCTTGTTGGGAGTACTGAACACTCTGTAAGAGGTGAGGTCATCGTCCCTTGTTGGGAGCACTGAACGCTCTGTAAGAGTAGGGGCCAGAGTCCCTTGTTGGGAATACTGAACACTCTGTAAGGGGAGAGGTCAGAGTCCCTTGTTGGGAATACTGAACACTCTGTAATGCAGTCATCAACAAGATTGGAAATAACACTTATTGTTTATCTCACAAATGTTAAAAATACAAAATACAAGCAGTGATGATGGAACTCTGAATGCTCATTTGGCAGAAAGCGAACTCTTCTATGAGATGTTCATCATGGGGATCGTCTCAATCCCGGATCATTCTTGACATGTTGGTTTAGAGCCTTTGTTTTGGAGAGAACTCTCGAGGTACCCAAGGCGAACGAATCGTTCGATTTCTGTCTTCAGTCTTGAACAATCTTTGGTCGTATGCCCGTGACCTTGATGGAAGTTGCAATACTTAGATTGGTCCCCGGAATTTGGAGTAAGAGCCCTTGTCCTTTGGAGAGACGGATGGTTGCGTATGACGAGCAACACTTCCACTTGCGAAGTGTTGGGGGGAGTGAAGGCTTGATGTTGGTGATGCCCCCCTGCCCGTCGAGAGTTGACACGACGCGAGTTGCTCTTTTTGGGAACCGACAGTGGTGTCAACCCCTGCTCTCGCTGTCTCTTTGAATTGCTTTTGAATTGTTGGCGGTGTGCATCGATTGCATCGTCAGCGGCGATCTGGGCATTGATCCGTTGAACAAGATCAGAATCGCTGGGTATAGTTTCTTGTACTAGTGCGGAGTGGAAGCCACCAGGGCAGAGCCCTCCAAGAAGAAATCCGCGTAGGAGTTCTGCTTTTATTCCAGGGATTCGTCATGCTTCAGTAGTGAAACGTCAGAAGAAATATTTAAGGGTTTCCCCTTCACTTTGACGGATACCGGACATGTGGGAAGGATCGTTGAATATCCGGCGAATGACGATGAATTGATCCGTGAATTATTGCGTTAGTTCTGCGAAATCCTTGATTTCTCCTTCCTTCAGGAATATGAACCATGCGCGAGCTTGCCCTTTCAAAGTTGCTGGGAAAGTTGGCACAATAGTTGATCTGGAGCTTTGCAAAGTTGCATCATGATTGCGAAGTGTCTGACATGCTCTGACGGGTCACCCTTACCATCGTATGCCTCGATCTTTGGGAGCTTGAAACCGTGAGGGATCGGGTGTGCCCGAACCTCGGGTACAAATGGTGACTGATGATAGAGAGGTCGACTGGCGGGAGCGGCACGTTGCTTGGCCCACTCACGTTCTTCTGCGATTAAGTTGAGAACTTCTTCGCGTGTGAACCTTTCAGCTTATATTGGCCTGATGTTTGTTGCTTCTGGGTGATTGTAGTGATGCTGAACTTCAGATCCTTTGTCTAAACAGGCTCTACGGCCGTGGACATCCGCACTGGGGAGTTCTCCATCTGGTATGACGACACGCCGGTGAGGGTGACTTGGACCAACCTGCCCCCCGAGTGTTGTCCCTTCTGTCGTGCGGGCAGCTTCTCCCACTATGGTCTTTAGTTATAAGTATCGTTGTGTTGAGGGTACTGTCTTTTGAGGATGTTGGGAACTCGCTTCCCACAGACGATGCCAAACTGTTGCGGACTAACTCGACGTCCCGGTCGGGCCGAAATTCTTGGACCGTCTTAGCTCTCGGAACGGTCGAGCGCACACACAACCAATGAAAATAGAAAGCTGACAAGGTAATTTTTTTTACGTGGAAAACTCCGGAAAGAGGTGAAAAACCACGTGGTCGGATCTGTGCCGACCAAACCTCCACTAGATCTGAGTGCTGTTACAGGGCTTTTCAAGAACTCGAGGGCGACAGGCCGCCTCTCGTTACAATTATTGGGGAGAGAGAGAGAACCTGGAGGGTGACAGGCCACCGCTCACAGGGTTAATAATTTCTTCGAGTGCCGCAAGGAGCGATGCGCTCATTGTATTCTGGAGTCTTCTAATAATTTCTGGAGGCGAGAGTAGCTTGTTGTACACGTTCTGATGTCTGGAGCTTTGAGGCTCGGAGGCGCGCTTAGCGCGCCTTACCCCCCACTTATTGTCTCTGATTGTCTTTTGAAGAAGCCTCGTTTGGTTATCTTATCGGTAGATGAAGCGCTTGTTCTTAAGCGCGTAGAGCACGTGTTGGCAAAGAACGTGTTGGGCGCTTGCTGGAGGAGAGCGTGCGGGGCGCTTGTTCGAGGAGAGCGCGCGGGACGCTTGTTCGAGGAGAGCGCGCGGGGCGCTTGTTCGAGGAGAGCGTGCAGGGCGCTTGCTAGAGCAGAGCACGTCGTGTGCTTGTTGGAGAAGAGCGCGCGGGGTGCTTGTTGGAGGAGAGCGCGCGGGGTGCTTGTTGGAGGAGAGCGCGCAGGGCGCTTGCTAGAGTGGAGCACGTTGGGTGCTTGTTGGAGAAGAGCGCGCGGGGCGCTTGTTGGAGGAGAGCGCGCAACGCGCTTGCTAGAGGAGAGCACGTTGGGTTCTTGTTGGAGAAGAGCGCGCAGGGCGCTTGCTAGAGAAGAGCACGTTGTGCGCTTGTTGGAGAAGAGCGCGTGGAGCGTTGGGGGAAGAGACCCGTGCAAGGGAGCAACTTGTGTGATAACGCGCGGGAGCTTGCAGGGGAGAGACAGGCGTGATAATGTGCAAGGAGGCGGTGCGCGCGGCAGCGCACAAGGAGGCGACGCGTGCGGGAGCGCGCAAGGGAGAAATGCGTGTGAGAGCGTGCAAGGAGGCG
This sequence comes from Platanthera zijinensis, assembly GCA_039513925.1. Lineage (NCBI taxonomy): Eukaryota > Viridiplantae > Streptophyta > Magnoliopsida > Asparagales > Orchidaceae > Platanthera > Platanthera zijinensis. Next base: position 70,888,443 of record CM077078.1, on the reverse strand, counting down.
GCGCACGCGGCAGCGCGCAAGGAGGCGGAGCGTGCGGGGGGAGAAATGCGCGCGTGAGCGCGCAAGGAGGCGGCGCGCGCGTGCGCGCGAGGAAGCGCGTAAGGGAGAAATGCGCACGAGAGCGCGCAGGAGGCGGCGCGCGCGTGCGCGCAAGGACTATGCGCGCGGGGAAGCGCGTAAGGGAGAAATGTGCGCGAGAGCGCGCAAGGAGGCGGCGCGCGCGGGAGCGCGCAAGGGAGAAATGCGCGCGGGAGCGCGCAAGGAGGAGGCGCGCGTGGGAGCGCGCAAGGGAGAAATGCGCGCGAGAGCGCGCAAGGAGGCGGCGTGCGGGGGAGCGCGCGAGGGAGAAATGCGCGCGAGGCGGCGGCGCGCGCGGGGAGCGCGCAGGGAAGAGAAATGGAGGAGAGATAAAATTCGAAGGAGGATTTCCCGGACGAAGAAGATGAAGATCCTTAATGGAGACGTCGAAGACGAAGGAGATCTTCAAGGTGCATTTTAAGACCTTCGAAGGAGGAGATGAAGGAGGAAGGAGAGAGAAAATCCGTAGGAGGATTTCCCGAGGAAGGAGAGAATGAATTAAAAGGGAGAAGAGGTGTCATATTTATAGGCTTCATGGGTGGTTATGGAGGTCATGCGGTTATTCGCAGCCCATAACCACCATTAGTGTTATTAATATGTCCACTCATGACATAATATGCACTTATAATATTTAATAATTATACTAATCGCAGGCCAGTCTATTTTTAGCCGCGTATTTCCCCATTACGAAAGATCATGAGGGGTAGTTACGTGGGTGGTTACCCACACAATCAATGGCGGCGATCGCGAGAGTGCGATCGGACGGCGGAGGAAAGTCATGACCGGCGGCGGCGGATGGCGACGACGGCGGCCGCAAACGACGATGGCGGCGGCCGCGAACAACGACGGCGACGGTCGTGGAGTCGGGAAATAACGGCTGCGCCGGCGGCGGCGTTGGGAGACGGCGGCGGCCGCGACGTTGGGAGACAGCGACGGCGGCGGCCGCGGGAGAAACGAACGACGACGGCGGTTGTGGAGTCGGGAAATAATGACGGCCGCGGCCGCGACGTTGGGAGACGGCGGCGGTCGCGGGAGAAACGAACGACGACGACGGTCGTGGAGTCGGGAAATAACGGCGGCCGCGGCGTTGGGAGACGGCGGCGGCGGCGGCCGTGGGAGAAACGAACGACGACGACGGTCGTGGAGTCGGGAAATAACGGCGGCGGTGGTGGCCGGCGGTGGTCGGCGGTGGTCGGCGGTGGTCGGCGGCGGTGGTGGCCGGCGATTGACGGCGGGCGGGCGGCGGCGGGCTGCGGCCGGCGGTAGTTGTTGAGTAGGAGGCCATTATGATCTCTCCTATTGTGGTGGAGATTATGGGGGAGTGGATTGACGAGTCAAACCCATGATCTCCACCACAATAGAAGGGATCATGGAGGAGATGATTAAGTGCACACCCAAGCCTTAAATGAGGTTTCATCCCTATCAGATGCGTTTGTTAGTGTCGTACTCCGGCCCCTAACAATTAGATGATTCATCTTGCATTGTGCACCACTGGATTTGCTTCTCCTGGACTTAGATCGTCCCTTCCATTTAATTTCACCTTTTTTTGAAGATCTTTCACGTTCTCCAACATTCAGAGCACCACCAGAAATACTTCCAATTGTGATGTTTCTTCTCCTTGTGTTCTCATTCAAAAAAACACCGACCGCATCCTCAAATTTTAAAGGGTTTGAATCAGATGAGTTGCTAACTTCCATGACCTCAGGCTTGACAAAAGCAACAATTCTAATATCTCATTCTCAAATATCAGTCAAACTGATTCCAACTGACTTGTGATAGCATTAAAATCATTGAGATGCTTAGTCATAGATTTTCCTTTGGTCTTCTGCGTATTTAGCAAATGTCTCATAAGAAATACTTTGTTGGATGTTGAAAGCATCTCATACATCCACATTTGGGCTTCCATGACATCTTCTATTTTCTTTTTCTTAGATATATTAAAGGCTACGAATGATGACAAAGTTAGTCGGATTGTTCTAAGAGCTTTGCGATCCAACACCTCTCATTTCTTATTATTCATGTATGCAGCTTTTCTTTCTTCCCTCCAAGGGAAATAGAGAGCCCTCTGATACAAATAATCTTTCATCTGTATTTTTCACAATCCAAAATCTTGGCATCAAATTTGTCAATTTTCACTTTCCATTCTTCGATGTCCGCTCTTTTACTCAAACTGAGTTACCACAAATCATGTCACTAATCATGGAGCTGATTGTTTCAAGGATTGTGACCACAGAGGATAGGGAGCAAACTAACAGTCGTCATCTAGTACACTAGATCACAACACTAAATAAATCATTCATTCGTCTGAACCTACCTCTGATATCACTTGTTTGAATCACGGGTAAACAGTAGCAGCAACAAGCACAACAACAAACAAAAATTCCCAATTCTTTTGTATTAACAAGCTTGGAAAACCCTCATGAGAAATAAAACTCAATCATAACCTGCCACCACAATATTACAATGAAAATATAAAGAGAAGATTAGGTGTCTGCATGACCCTCTACCGGCCAATACTACGAAACACTTTTACATACAATCTTCAAAGGAACTAATGAAATTTTCTTAGTCACTACTTGACTAATACCTTAAAGCTCTTCTAGAATACAAAGAAAGTACAACAAGAGATTTAGGGCTTGAGAGGGTGTGAATTCTCGGCTACTAATCGCAGTCAGAAATGTGTCAAAACAACATAGAGAGATCTTTCTCTTCCTTCCTATGTAGGAATGAGAGTCACCAACCTTGGGATTGCACTCCATTCCTCTTGCTGACAACGCAGAATAACGAAAAAGCCCCTTGGACTTTCCTAAGCCATTGCCAACAGAAAGAGCCTTCTCTCCTTCACGATCGTCGACGTCGGCACCTTCGAGTCGCCCTTTGGAATTGCCTCTAAACAACCCTCTGGAGTTGCCTTCAAATCTCCATCTTCGCTTTTGCCCCTTGCACTCAAGATATAATCGATCAATAATAGTATGTGCCCTACTCCTTCAGGCATAAGGGGGGAAAGTGAACCGAACCGATTTAGATGAGACAATTTTATCAGGCCCACCAAATTTATAGGAGAGAGAGGAAAAGAAAAGGAAGAAGAGGTGGCATGTTTTTATTGAAAAGGTTAAGGTTTCATCATAAAAGAGTATTTATTTTGAAGTTTGTTGCAGACTAACTCGATGCCCCGGTCGGACCGAATAATCTTGGACCATCTCAGTTCACGGAGCAGTCGAGCGCACACACAGTCGATGAGAATGAAACAGTGAACACAAGTCTTGATGACGTGGAAAAATCCCTTAAAGGGTAAAAAACCACGTGACCGGGTCTGTGTCGGTCAAATTCCACTAGCTTCCGGGGGTTACAATATGCTTGGTGAATCGGGGCGACAGACCGCTCCCGTTACAACTTGAGGGGAGAGAGAAAGACTATGGCTTCCAGCGGGCAACAGGCTGCTCCGCGGAAGTGACTTAAATGATGGAATGTGCAGGATGGTTCTGGCGCGTGCGCTCGGGGCGGCGCGCGCTTCCTGGCCTCGATTGTCTTCTTTGTTCGGCTTCCTCGCGGTCTTGGGAGTCTCCTTGCCAACTGCGTGCTAGTGGGGTGCCTATAGCCGACGGTGGAAACTGGTGGCCGCTGGTGGCCGCCGGTGGCTGCTAGTGGCTGGCGGTGAGCGAAGGCCGACTTGGTGGAGGAGGCGGACGAGCTCTCACCTGAGGAAGGAGGAGAACCGGAGAAGGAAAAAGGGTAAAAAATAAGAGTCCCCCGTGGGTCTTTTTATAGCCTCCAGGGGTGGATCATGGCGGGCCCCACCATTAAAGTCGTGGGGTAGTGGGTAGTTACCACTTCGATCGGACGGCCGGAAGGGCGTCCCCTTGATCGGACGGCGGGGAGGCTTCCCATGACGGCGGGCTGTCATGACGGCGGCGGCGGCCGGCGATGGGGCCGGCCGCGCGCCTCCCGGCGGCGACCTGCCGCCGGCCGGGCGCGGCGAGGGAGGGCGACCACGGCTGGATCGGCCAAGGCCACGGTCGGCCATGGCCGCGGTCGGCCATGGCCGCGGCTGGCCATGAACGGGGCGGCCTTGGCCGGGGCTGGCCATGGCAGGGGCGGCCATGGCCGGGGCGGCCATGGCCGGGGGGGCCGGGGCCGGGGGGGCTGGCCATGGCCGGGGCGGCCATGACCGCGGCTGGCCATGGCCGGGGCGGCCATGGTCGCGGCTTCCTTGGCCGGGGCGGCCATGGCCGGGGCGTCCATGGTTGCGGCCGGCCAAGGCCGCGGCGGTCGTGGCCGGGGCGGCCGAGGGAGTGTCGGCCGCCGGCAGTGGCTCGGCCTCTTGCCGGCGGTGGTTCTCTCGGCGGCGGTTCTTCCCGTGAGGGGAGGGAGTGGGGCCCGCTTCCATCACCTCTATGAGAGATCATGGGGGTGGGACCCACCCATGACTTTCCTTGAGTGGAGATCATGGGGGGGGGGGGCTCCTTGTTTCCTATAAATGATGGTGGAACCCATCAAATGCCCCCTAAATCTCTACTGGCCCGGAACGAAGCGAGCGTGAGGAGAGATTTCTGTAATTCCTTGTTGTCATGGTAAGTGCAGGCGAGAAATCCGAGGCGACGGCGATGGATCGTGGTTCTAAGGTATTACGTCGTGCGGAGGCTTGGCGAATGGACGCCGGATACATGCGGACGGGGGCCGGTGCGGCGCCCAAGCGTCTAAACGGCGCGCGCGAGGAAGGGCTGCAGGGGCGGGCGCTGCCCGCGCGTGCTGGCAGCGCGCGGGCAGACCGCGCGCGTGGGCCACGCGCGCTGGCAGGCCCACGCGCGCAGGCCGCGCGACCGCGCTCGCAGGCAGGCCGCACGTTCAGGCAAGCCGCGCGCGTGCAGGCCGGGCGTGCGGGCCTCGCGTGCGGGCCGCGCGCGCAGGCAGGCCGCGCGCGCGCCGGCCGTGAGCGCGTAGGCCGGGCGCGCGCAGGCTGGGCGTGCAGGCCGAGCGCGCGCAGGCCGCGCGCGCGCGCAGGCCGCGCGCACGGGCTGCGCGCGCGCAGGCTGCGCGCGCGCAGGCCGCGCGCACGGGCTGCGCGCGCGCAGGCCGTGCGCACACGTGTTGGCCACCTGCGCAAGCCTTGCACGCAGTTTGCGCTGTGCGGGTCTTGCGCGCAGGCCGCGTGCGTCGGCCGTATGTGCGTAGCCTACGTGCGTGCGCGCGCTCAAGCGAGGGTTGCGCGGTTTGCACTGTGAGGTCTTGTAACTGCGAGCTGATTTTTTTTATTCTTCATCATGTGCAGGTAACGAAGCGCTCCTCCGATCTAATGCGTTTGCGCTCTTCCTTGACTGAAGATGGTGTGGAAATTTGGAGGGCGAAGTACGGGCTTCATGCTGACTTAGAAGTGAGGATCCCGCGGCCCGAGGAGTGGGTTCAGAATCCTCCCCGTGGGTGGCTGACGATTTGTGAAGTATCCCTTAGATCCGACTTCCGGTTTCCGCCTTGCGATGAGGTGATAGAGATTTTGAAGTTCTGTGGGGTGTCTGTCTCCCAGTTTGCTCCGACTGGGGTTGCCCGAATCATGGGCTTGGTTGCTTTCTTCCGCGAGCATGGGAGCTCTCTCTCTTTGGACCAGTTTCGAGATTGGTGCGATGTGCGTTTTGATGGTGGCGAGCGGATTGAGGTGCGTAGCAACAAGGCTTCGTTGGGGTTTGAGGCCCGTAAAGATCGTCGCCACGGTATTACTCTGTTTAGATATGTGAAGAACTCCTGCGGTCTTCCTGAGGTGTGGAATGCACTTCTCGACCGTTGCCGCCGTGTGAAAGGGAGGGAGCGGGACTTTTCCCCCGTGCTGGGATTCTCTGAGCCTCGTGAGCTGGCCAATCGTCTCTTCAACATATATATTTACGTGAAGGAAAAGCGACTGTTGGGATGTGGTATCTCGATGGGCACGGTTCAGGTGGCGGCGACTTCTCTGGGAGGGGGCCGAAAGAGGAAAGCGGTGACGGCTCCTGTTGATAACCTTGATGTTGTGGTGGTAGCTTCTGACGATTCAGTTCCAGAGGTGCAATTACCCGCTTCCCCGGTTCCTCAGGCGCCTGCCAGTAGAGTGGCTCCACGGATGTCATCTTCCTTGAGGGCGATGAGTGATGCGGTAAGGGGGAGACTATCTCTTTTCTTTCCTTTTCTGTTTGAAAGTGGTTGATTGCGTGTCTGTCTTTTGCAGATAGAGACTCAGGCGCATATCGCAGTGACCTGGAACGATCATTACGTGAGCATGAAGGACGGGTATCTCGCTTTACAGGAGAAGCTTCGGTTGTCGATGAGCTCGTTTGCCTCCTTGAAGGAGGAACATGACCGGGATATTGTGCGGCTCCGTCGAATTGGTTCAGAGCTGAAGTCCGAGCTAGAAGATACGCGTGCGGCCTTGGACGTGGAGAAGGCTTCGGTGGAGAGGACCACTCAGATGCTGAAGCATGCAAAGGAGGAGACATCTGGCTTGGGGACCCAGCTGTAGGTGGCGCGAGAGGAGGTTTCAGGCCTTGAGACTCAGCTTCGGGCGGCGAAGGCGCAGGTGGAGATGCCGTCCTCCGACGACCATGCATCAGAGCTGAAGGCAGCCGGGCTTGCGGAGTACTTGGAGTCGCTGGACTATCTTCGAGATCGTAACTTGATTGCGGAAGAGGTTCGTGATGATATTTGGTCCAAGGAGGTGGAGCCCCAGATGGATGATATACGCGAGCTAGCGCTTCGTCGCGGCGTCTCGAAGGCCTTTCGCTTTGTAGGCAAGCGCCTTGGGTGTGACACCTCCAGTTTCAGCTTTGCGGACGTTTCCGGGGACTAGCCCTCTAACTTAGACGCCGATGGAGAGTAGCTGTAATGTTTATCTGCTGTTGTATGTTTTGTCGTACATTTGTTGTTTTTTTGCTTTTGTTGTAGCTTTTGAAATTGTCCCCCTTAAGGCTGAGATTTGTTGTCTTTTATCTTCTTTATATGATAGTTTCATTTTTATGTCATTGCCATATGTTTTGCCACAAGGTGACAGTGCAGGAGGGCGTTTGTAGCGTCCTCCCCAAATCTTTGGGAGATTGTTCGAACCGTCTTTGATTTTACGGCCTAGCTGCAAAAATAGAGAGGGAGTAGACCCTCGTGAGGGTGTACAAGTCAGGCTCGTGGCTTGGTTGCGTGGAGCTGATCCACGACTTCGTGCGCGAGGCTGGCTCGCGGCTTGGTTGCGTGGAGCTGGTCCACGGCTTTGTGCGCGAGGCTGACTCGCGGCTTGGTTGCGTGGAGCTGGTTCACGACTTTGTGCGCGAGGTTGGCTCGCGGCTTGTTTGCGTGGAGCTGGTCCACGACTTTGTGCGCGAGGTTGGCTCGCGGCTTGGTTACGCGATGGATGCTCGCGACTTTTTTGTGAGGGGGGCATGCCCCCACGGTGTTGCGCGAGGGTTACTCGCGGCTTAGGTTGCGCGAGGGATGCTCGCGGCTTCTTCGTGAGGGGGGCAGGCCCCCACGGTGTTGCGCGAGGGATGCTCGTGGCTTAGGTTGCGCGAGGGATGCTCGCGGCTTCTTCGTGAGGGGGGAAGGCCCCCACGGTGTGGCGCGAGGGTTACTCGCGGCTTAGGTTGCGCGAGGGATGCTCGCGGCTTCTTCGTGAGGGGGGCAGGCCCCCACGGTGTTGCGCGAGGGTTTCTCGCGGCTTAGGTTGCGCGAGGGATGCTCGCGGTTTCTTCATGAGGGGGGCAGGCCCCCACGGTGTTGCGCGAGGGTTGCTCGCAGCTTAGGTTGCGTGAGGGATGCTCGCGGCTTCTTCGTGAGGGGGGAAGGCCCCCACGGTGTTGCGCGAGGGTTACTCGCAGCTTAGGTTGCGCGAGGGATGCTCGCGGCTTCTTCGTGAGGGGGGCAGGCCCCCACGGTGTTGCGCGAGAGTTACTCGCGGCTTAGGTTGCGCGAGGGATGCTTGCAGCTTCTTCGTGAGGGGGACAGGCCCCCACAGTGTTTCGCGAGTGTTGCTCGCGGCTTAGGTTGCGCGAGGGATGCTCGCGGCTTCTTCGTGAGGGGGGCAGTCCCCCACGGTGTTGCGCGAGGGTTGCTCGCGGCTTAGGTTGCGCGAGGGATGCTTGCAGATTCTTCGTGAGGGGGGCAGACCCCCACGGTGTTGCGCGAGGGTTGCTCGCGACTTAGGTTGTGCGTGGGATGCTCGCGGCTTCTTCGTGAGGGGGGCAGGCCCCCACGGTGTGGACTTGATTAACGCCATGTGTTTGATCTGATTGCATGACTTAGCGTGAAGAAGCCATTTCTTGATTCCCATACTGCCAAGGTATACGATAAAAAGATAGTCCTCACAAGCCTGGGCTTGTGGTTTGTACAATATTTAATAAACAAAACAAACTAACGAATGAAACATCTTAAAGATGGAGGTGGCGAGAGCGGGATTGGAAGACATCCATGAGCGATTGTTGGAGTATTGCTGTGTAGTCGGAATCAGCTTGGATGACGGCGAACTGTACGTCATAGGATTTCTGTCGGTGCACGTCTTTGAGAGTGACTGGGAGAGTGATGGTGCCGATGACTGGTACCGGATTGTTCCCCGAAACGCGTGCGCTTGTAGAAATTAACTTGAGGTGGCCAGTGGTTAGCTTGAGCTGAAGCAGTGTTGATAAAAACAACACATTGACGGTGATCTCTGCGTCCACCAAAACTTGGTTCAACTCGGTAGATGGATCGCCGATTCTGATGGTTGTAGGTACCATACTCTGACTGGGAGGCGGCTTCTTTCTTGATAGGAACTGATTGACTGCTCCTAGGCTGGTCAGTTGCTGGATTTCCTCCTTTAGCCCATTGCATTCGTTGGTGTTATGTCCGTGGCCCCGATGATACTCGCAGTATCTTGTTTGGTAAGCCTTGGGGTTTAGCTGCGGTGCTCTTGGTCGTTGGAATTCTGGATCATTTTGAATTGCATACATCACATTGGCGCGGGTAGTATTTAGGGGGGTGTATTCCTGAAGTGGATGTTTCCCCCCACTCCTTGGAGGGCCACGTTGACGACTACTGCGACAATGCCTGCTCCGAGGTCGCTCTTCTTGTTTTGGTTCCTCCTCTTTCTTCCTTTTCTGTCTTCCGCTCGGTCCTGTATTTTCCGGTGAGGGCTTTATGAATCTTCTGACGAAGAGGGCGGCGAGTTCGAGGTAGCTATCAATCTTTTCTCCTTGTAGGGAGTAAGACCAGGCTCGAGCTCTGTCTTTTAGTGTTCTCAGAAACGCCTGGATCATGAGTTGTTCTGAAGCGTTGCGGGTGTGCATGATAGTTTCGAAATACTCTAGGTGTGTTCGTGGGTCGCCTGTTCCTCTGAAACTACGGATTTCGGAGCCATCCTCCGAGCCTGGTGCTTCTTGGGAGTCTAGTGAGTTGTCGCTGGGCTGATACTTGTTGAGTCTTTGCTCTGTGGCCGAGGCGTCAGGGTTTGTTATGTTCCCAACCTTCTCTTTATAATGCGAACAGGCAAGGTGATGATCGTACATCTCTTGGAGTGATACGGCGGGTGCGGGGGAGCTGCTTGTGCTTGAGAATTCCTTCTCTATGTCATATTCTCTGTGCAAGCAATGTGTCATTGGAGGAAGAGCCTCTTCTGGTGACGTCAAATCAGCTTGCTCGAAGGGCTGAGGATTCCTTGGCCGGAGGGATTTTGAGTCACTTCGCACTGTATGTCTTGCGTTAGCGCATGCAATACTTAGGGGGAAGTATTCTTGGGCCGGTGCTGCCCCCCGGTCATTGAAGGGTTATGCTGAAGGGACTCATCTTGTCGCGACTCTTCCTGTCTCCTGAGATTTTGTCCTTCTTTCTGGTAGAATTCTCGCGTTGGGATGTGAATTGACGGAGGTTGCGGCTCGACTGGTGCTCCCATATCTCGGAGAAGGGCGAGCAATTTGACTTGTTGTTCTTCCATCTGGCGGATGCGTCCTTCCAGGGTGGTATCGGGAGTTAATGCGGCTTCAGCATTCAGTGGCACGTCCACGAGAGAGTGTGAACGTGCGTGCTCAGGGTTTCCGCTGAGGGTAAAGATTTCGGCGGTACGGGTGCTTCTCTTCGCCATTAAGGTTGAACTTGGCAGGGGCGATACTTGCGATGTTGCACTTTGAATGATGTTGGGAAATCGTTTCCCACAGACGGCGCCAAACTGTTGCAGACTAACTCGATGCCCCGGTCGGACCGGATAATCTTGTACCGTCTCAGCTACAGAGCGATCGAGCGCGCACACAGTCGATGAGAATGAAACAGTGAACACAGGTCTCGATGACGTGGAAAAACTCCTTAAATGGGTAAAAAACCACGTGACCGGGTTTGTGCCGGTCAAATTCCACTAGCTTCCGGGGGTTACAATATGCTTGGTGAATCGGGACGACAGGCCGCTCCCGTTACAACTTGAGGGGAAAGAGAAAGACTGTGGCTTCCAACGGGCAACAGGCTGCTCCGCGGAAGCGACTTAAATGATGGAATGTGCAGGATGGTTCTGGCGCGTGCGCTCGGGGAGGCGCGCGCTTTCTGGCCTCGATTGTATTCTTTGTTCGGCTTCCTCGCGGTCTTGGGCGTCTCCTTGCAAACTGCGTGCTGGTGGGGTGCCTGTAGACGACGGTGGAAACTGGTGGCCGCCGGTGGCCGTCGGTGGTCGCCGGTGGCCGCCGGTGGCCGCCGGTGGCCGCCGGTGGCTGGCGGTGAACGAAGTCCGACTTGGTGGAGGAGGCGGACGAGCTCTCACCTGAGGAAGAAGGAGGAGAACCGGAGAAGAAAAAAGGGTGAGAAATAAGAGTCCCCCGGGGGTCTTTTTATAGCCTCCAAGGGTGGATCATGGCGGGCCCCACCATTAAAGTGGTGGGGTAGTGGGTAATTACCCCTTCGATCGGACGGCCGGGAGGGCCTCCCTCTTGATCGGACGGCGGGGAGGCCCCCCATGACGGCGGGCTGTCATGACGGCGGCGGCGGCGGCCGGGCGGCCGGCGACAGGGCCGGCCGCGCGCCTCACGGCGGTGACCTGCCGCCGGCCGGGCGCGGCGAGGGAGGCTGGCCACGGCCGGAGCGGCCAAGGCCACGGTCGGCCATGGCCGCGGCGGCCTTGGTCGCGGCCGGCCATGGCCGCGGCGGCCTTGGTCGCGGCCGGCCATGGCCGCGGCGGCCTTGGTCGCGGCCGGCCATGGCCGCGGCGGCCTTGGTCGCGGCCGGCCATGGCCGCGGCGGCCTTGGTCGCGGCCGGCCATGGCCGCGGCGGCCTTGGTCGCGGCCGGCCATGGCCGCGGCGGCCTTGGTCGCGGCCGGCCATGGCCGGGGCGGCCTTGGTCGCGGCCGGCCATGGCCGGGGCTGGCCATGGCCGCGGCGGCCGGGGCCGGGGCTGGCCATGGCCGCGGCGGCCGGGGCCGCGGCGGCCGGGGCCGCGGCGGCCGGGGCCGCGGCGGCCGGGGCCGCGGCGGCCGGGGCCGCGGCGGCCGGGGCCGCGGCGGCCGGGGCCGCGGCGGCCGGGGCCGGGGCGGCCGGGGCCGGGGCGGCCGGGGCCGGGGCGGCCGGGGCCGGGGCGGCCTCTTGCCGGGGCGGGGCCAGGGCCGGGGCGGCCTTTTGCCGGCGGCGGTTCTCCCGGCGGCGGTTCTTCCCGTGAGGGGAGGGAGTGGGGCCCGCTTCCATCACCTCTATGAGAGATCATGGGGGGTGGGGCCCACCCATGACTTTCCTTGAGTGGAGATCATGGGGGGGGGGGCTCCTTGCTTCCTATAAATGATGGTGGAACCCATCAAAGTTCAATCATCTTTATTTTAGCATGCCAATATGTCCAAACGTGCGCGTAACTAAGCCTAGAAGGGGTCGATCTCAAGATCGTTCACTCAAATTCACCTTTCGGGATACCGCGTAGCCAATATCATCAAGTTCGTATTGATCTCAGGCAAGTTTGTAAATATCGGATGTCAGTGACATATCGGATTGAGTTTTAAATTTGGATATCAGAATTCTGAGATATGTATGAAATATTTTAAAATATCATATTTTCATATTTTATAAATTAAACTTTTATTTTTATGGATACTAATTATATAATTATATGTTATAAAAGTTTAAAAAATATAACAAATAGATAAAAAAAATGAGTCATTTATATTACAAAATAAAATTGAATAGTATTTAAGATAAAATATTAATAACAATACAAAATGATATATTGTAAAATATATTTAATATTATACAATATTTATACTAAATTGATTGTAAGAATAAAAACTTAAAAAATCACACAATAAGTTTAATCTATCTAAATATGCATAATATAATATAATATAATATATATAGATGATTTAAACATATGCTACTAATTTGCTAATATAACATAAAATAAAATGACGGACGATAAAAGTCGTGTCAGCCGATATATTGGAAAAAAATCAAATATGTTGGTTTATATTTTGCAAAAAGGACGTAATCTATTTTTTTTAGAAAAACATATCGTTTTACACTAAAAAATGACATGCCGGGAAACTTGTCGGATATGTCGGAGGACATTTAAAACAATGATCTCGGAGTGCAATATCACTGAGATTAGTTGAGAGTTCATTTACAGACTATTCTTGTTTTGAGTCTCGCTTAGTTCAAATTGAGTGTTCACTGAGTTGTAGTCGGTGATTTGATCAAAAGGGTCATCTTGACCCGCTCATCAAGTGGGTTGATTGAGCCAGTTAGGACCTTAGTTATTAAGGCGCACCATGGGGCAAAGGCGACTTGGAGCTTAGGCGCAAGGCTCAAGACGCAGACGCATGCTTGACGAAGGCAAAGCGCAACAATTTTCAGTTTAAATAATCAATATCACACATCACTTCATCTTCTTAATCAAATTTCTTATATATTCTACTCATTAATAATTCATTATTATCATTTATATATCTTAAAAAATAGAATCAATGTGATCACATGCATCATATCTAAGTCTCAACGCTCGATTGTGTGTAACAAACAATGGCTCCGTTTGGGAGGACTTATTTTCACCGGTCAAGCGGTTACTGTTGGAAACGTGAATGGGTCCCTGCTTCGGACTACACCTCCAAAACACTTAGCACAAAAAATCCACACACCGCCGAGTTCGCCAACTCTAGCCGTCTAACCGCGCGAGCTCCCACCTGCGAGACGGCCAACGCGAGACCACCACTCGCAAACTCTAACTCGCCAACACCACTCGCAGCCCGCACTCGCTCCTAACTCGGCAACCTCCTTCTCGCGCGGCTACACTCTTCTACTCGCGCGAGTACACCACTGCCGAGCTCAACCTGGCGAGACAAATACCCTTGCGAGACCGCAGCCCCTGCAAGCTCCAACTCGCGCAGCGAGATCAACTCGCCGGACACGACTAGCGAGAGCACCAACTCGCGCAGCGAGATCTCCAAGTCGCCCGAACTCGCGAGTACTCTCCTTCTACTCGCCCGGCAAACTCACCGCCGGCAACTTTCTCTCACTAGAGATTCTTGGCGCTACGGCGCTCTCTCCTCTCTCTAAAACACAAACAAGGAGTGGGGAATTTCTTCTATTGCATCAATCTTTACAAATGAAACTACAAGCCTATATATAGGCAACAACAACCAATGACAACGCGGCAAATGGCAAAGCAATAAAAGCTATTAAATACTAACCTTACACCTACCACCCTCTCATCTCCCCAATTAATCACATTCACTCCCCCTTAAGCAATTAAAACAAAACTCATAACTCCCATGCAAGTGGGTCCGGTCAACGGTCAACTCCAGGAAATCCAACAAACTCCCCCTCAAACTTGGCATAGCATGCCGAGTTTGCCTTTGAGCTTCATGAACGTGTCCACCTTCAACGCCTTGGTAAAGATGTCCGCCACTTGCTCTCCGGTCGGGCAATACTTGACCTCCACGGTCTTCAGCTCCACTTGCTCCCTGAGAAAATGATACCTCGTTTCAATGTGTTTGCTACGTCCATGTAGCACCGGGTTCTTCGCTAGTTGGATGGCCGACATGTTGTCCACCAACATGGTCGTTGGCCCATCCACTCCATGCTGCAAGCTCTCCAACAAATTCCTTAGCCAGATGGCTTGGCATGTGCCAGCTGCTGCCGCTATGTACTCCGCCTCGCAGGACGATAGAGCTATCGTGGCCTGCTTCTTCGAACTCCAAGAGAACACTCCTGTTCCCATGTTGAAAGCATATCCGGAAGTGCTCTTCCGGTCATTGACATCCCCGCCGTAGTCACTATCCGAGTAACCTACCAGCGTCAGCTCCTCTCCAGTACCATACTTCAGTCCATGACCTCTCGTCCCATTGATGTACCTCAGGATCCTCTTCGCTGCAGTGAAGTGATCTTCCTTTGGCTCCTCCATGTGCCTACTCACCACCCCGACCGCATACATAATATCTGGTCGGGTGAAGGTCAGGTAGCGCAGACTACCCACCAAGCTCTTGAATAAGGTGGAGTCCACCGCTCCTTCCTTCGACTCTTTGCTCAGCTTCATCCCCGGGTCGGCAGGAGTGGAGATAGGCTTGCTATCCTCCATCCTGAATTTCTTCAGAATCTCCTCCGCATACTTCTTCTGGGATATAAAAATCCCATCTTCTCCCTGTTTCACTTCCACCCCCAGGAAATAACTTAGCTCTCCTAAGTCAGTCATCTCAAACTCCTTCTTCATCATCTCTCGGAACTCTTCATACATAGCTGTGTTGTTCCCCGTGTAGATCATGTCATCCACGTACAAACACACTATCATCATGCCTCCATCCTTGTCCACCTTGGTATAAAGAGCGTACTCATGCGGGCTCTTTTGATAGCCATGCTTTTGCAGGAAAGCATCTATCCTCCCGTTCCATGCTCTTGCTCCCTGCTTCAACCCGTAGAGTGCCTTCACCAACTTGCAGACCTTCCTCTCTTGTCCCTTCACCACGTACCCTGGAGGCTGCTCGATGTATACCTCCTCCTCCAGGTACCCGTTCAGGTAGGCAGAGACAACATCCATCTGCATGATCTTCCACCCATGTTGTGCAGCTAGGGCGATGATCAAGCGGATGGTGTCAATCCGTGCTACAGGGGCGAACACCTCATCATAGTTGACCCCTTGAACTTGGCGGTAGCCCTTCACGACTAGCCTCGCCTTGTGCTTCTCCACGCCTCCTTCTTTATTCTTCTTCACCTTGTACACCCACTTCACCCCGAGGGGTTTGTGGCCAGCAGGAGGGTCGACCAGCTTCCAGGTCTCATTTTTCTTGATGGAGGCGATCTCCACATCCATCGCCTTCCTCCAGCTTTTCTCCTTTGCGGCCTCATCATAGGAGCACGGCTCAACATCTGCCAAAAGACAATATAGAGAAAAATTGTTAAGGGTCGGAGCCGTGTCCTCATAAATTTCATCCAGCCTCCTCATCCTGGGCTGAGGACGGTTGTCCTTGCTCCCACTGGTGCTTGCTCCACCAGAGCCGCCTCCACTTGTACTTGCACCACTAGAGTAAGGGGTGAGAGCTCCCCCTGAACCTCCGCTAGGTGGTGATGGTGGCTCCGCTCCACCCATCTCGGCTCCAGCCTCTTCTCCACCTTCTTCTTCATCTTCCTCGTAGAACATCCCCTTGATGCCTCTCGTTGCCTCATCCCAGCTCCAACTGCTTCCTTCTTCAAACACAACATCTCTAGAGATGATAGCTTTCCCGGTCTCCGGGTTATACAACTTGTAAGCCTTGCTCGCAGGAGCGTAGCCTACAAAGATGCATCTCTCGCTCCGGTCATCTAACTTCCTCCTCCTCTGGTCCGGGATGTGAGCATAAGCAACACACCCGAAGACTCTCAAATGCTTCACATTGGGCTTCCACCCACTCCAAGCCTCAAAGGGTGTCTTGAACTTCACACTCTTTGTTGGACAACGGTTCAGCACGTACACTGCCACCTGCACCGCTTCCGCCCAATACTTCTTTGGCAACCCCTTGCCCTTCACCATACTCCTCGCCATGTTCATGATGGTAAGGTTCTTTCTCTCCGCCACGCCATTCTGCTGAGGCGAGTATGCCGCCGTCAGCTGATGAGAGATCCCCCATTGCTTACAGTACTCGTCAAACAGCCTAGAGGTGTACTCCCCACCCCTATCCGTTCTGAGCACCTTCAGCAGTTGACCACTCTCCTTCTCAGCCATCGCCCGGAACTCCTTGAACTTTTCCAGTGCCTCAGCCTTCTCCCTTAGAAAGTACACCCAACACTTCCTGCTGAAGTCGTCGGTGAATGTGATATAGTATCTGCTTCCACCTATTGAAGTGGTCTCAAACGGACCAGCGATGTCCGAGTGAACCAACTCCAACGGCCTTGTTGCTCTCCGAGACTTGCCACCCTCAAATGTCTCCCTTCTTTGCTTCCCCTTCGTGCATGCCTCACAGACCCTTTGAGGAGGTGTGATCATAGGCAGCCCTTCCACCATCTTGGATCCAGACAGCAGCTTCAGGCCTGTGAACCCCAGATGCCCCATCCGGTGGTGCCACAGCCAAGCTTCTTCCTCCTCTTCAGTCCTCGCGAGACATGCCGTCTCCTTCACATCCATGCTCAAAGTAAAGAGACGATTCGTCGTCATCTTCACCCTCACAACTTCTTTCCCTTGACCATCCTTCATGGCTAGGGTGCCATCCCGCAGTAGGACCCGGTAGCCCTTCTCCACCAGTTGCCCGAGACTTAGGATATTACTCCTCAAGCCAGGCACGTAGAAAACGTCGTTGATGAGCACCTCCTTCCCATTCAACACAACCGCCACTACTCCTCTTCCTTCAACTGAAATCTTAGAAGCGTCGCCGAAACTCACCTCACCACCATTTGGTTCAAGGCTCGTAAACAGCTCCTTCTCTCCGCACATGTGATTACTGGCTCCGGTGTCCAAGTACCATGTTCCATTCCTTCCGCCTCCAGCCCCTTGGACGGTAAGGAACATCATCGGGTCGCCTCCCGTGTTGCTAGTCTCCGCATAATGGTTGGCATCTCCTCCCTTCCTAGGAGACCAACAATCGTAGCTCATGTGCCCGAACTTGCCACAGTTGTAACATTGAGTCTGGGACATGTCTCCTCTTCCTCCTCTGCCTTGACCTCTGCCTTGGTCCCTTCCTTGACCTCTGCCTTGGCCTCTACCTTGGCCCCTACCTCTACCTCCGGCGTTCCAGCCTTGGTTATGCTCCACCTCCTTCTGGTGCGGTTGGTACCTTCCTTGGTCTCTACCTCTTCCTCCTCTACCTCTTCCTTGGTAGCCACGGCCACGCTGGCCTCCTCCTCTTCCAGAGCTCTCTCCAAAATTGAGCTGAGTCTGAAGTGCTTTCCCCAAGCCACTTGACTCCTCCTCATCCTGTACCATCCGATACTCATGTGCTTGTAGCGAGCCTATCAGTTCATCCGCCGTCATCACCGTGAGGTCCTTCGATTCTTCGATGGCCACCACCACGTGTCGGAACTTCTTAGACATAGAGCGCAGGAGCTTCTCCATGAAGCTGACCTCGTCTATCGTCTCCCCGTTTCTCTTCATCTCATTCGTGAGCGTCCGTAGACGTGTCACGAAGTCTCCCACCTTCTCCGAGCTCTGCATCCTCATCACCTCGTATTGAGCCCGAAGTGATTGTAACTTCACTTTCTTCGCCTTGTCCACTCCTTGCATGGAGCGCTGCAGTATCTCCCATGCTTCCTTTGAAGTCTCGGCGTCCGAGATCTTCTCAAAGGTCGCTTCATCCACTCCTTGGTACAAGATGAACAACGCCTTCTTGTCCTTCTTCTTGGATTCTCTCCACGCCACCCTTTGAGCGTTCGTCAACGCAGCTTCTGCTTCGGCAGTCAGTTCCTCAACTCCATCCTCTACTACCTCCCACAACTCCTTGGAGGCTAGTAGTACTTTCATTTGGATGCTCCAGTTCCCATAGTTCGTTTTGCTCAACTTGGGGACTTGCCCCGGCATACCACTTCCCATCTCCATCACTACTCTCGCAAACACTTCCCGGGGTCGAACCTCCCTCTGATACCACTTGTTGGAAACGTGAATGGGTCCCTGCTTCGGACTACACCTCCAAAACACTTAGCACAAAAAATCCACACACCGCCGAGTTCGCCAACTCTAGCCGTCTAACCGCGCGAGCTCCCACCTGCGAGACGGCCAACGCGAGACCACCACTCGCAAACTCTAACTCGCCAACACCACTCGCAGCCCGCACTCGCTCCTAACTCGGCAACCTCCTTCTCGCGCGGCTACACACTTCTACTCGCGCGAGTACACCACTGCCGAGCTCAACCTGGCGAGACAAATACCCTTGCGAGACCGCAGCCCCTGCAAGCTCCAACTCGCGCAGCGAGATCAACTCGCCGGACACGACTAGCGAGAGCACCAACTCGCGCAGCGAGATCTCCAAGCCGCCCGAACTCGCGAGTACTCTCCTTCTACTCGCCCGGCAAACTCACCGCCGGCAACTTTCTCTCACTAGAGATTCTTGGCGCTACGGCGCTCTCTCCTCTCTCTAAAACACAAACAAGGAGTGGGGAATTTCTTCTATTGCATCAATCTTTACAAATGAAACTACAAGCCTATATATAGGCAACAACAACCAATGACAACGCGCCAAATGGCAAAGCAATAAAAGCTATTAAATACTAACCTTACACCTACCACCCTCTCATCTCCCCAATTAATCACATTCACTCCCCCTTAAGCAATTAAAACAAAACTCATAACTCCCATGCAAGTGGGTCCGGTCAACGGTCAACTCCAGGAAATCCAACAGTTACGACCCCATGAATCGGACCTTAATTATGGTCCAGTTCATGCGATCAAAACCGCTTGACCGGTGAAAATAAGTTCTCCCAAACGGAACCAATAAATCATGCTAAAAATGAGTTCTTACATTATTATATTTCTTTACTTCGAGAAAAAAAAAATCACAATAGAAATTGCACTTAGATGTGTCTTTTATGCTTCAGAGGCCTAAAAAATACGCACAAAGGCACAAACCTCTGTGTTTGATGAGCCATAAGCCTTAAGCGCGCCTGAGGAGCGGGTTTAACAACTACTCCTAGATAGTTCAATTGGCAAGGTCCGAAACTTGGGATGCTACACATTTACTTTAGACAATAATCGCAACGGGTACTTTCTTTAGCAATCACAGGAGAAGGGATACACGCCAAGAGTAAATATGCCTTTCGATCATTTCCATTTCTTTACTTAATAATAACATCTTGATTGAATTTTAAGTTTTGTATAACGGATGGATAAGACAGGAGTAACGTCAATTGCAGAGAAGATGCGAGAAGCTCGTCTAAGATGGTTTGGACACGTACAAAGGAGATCATTAGAGGCACCTGTTAGGTATTGTGAGAGTCTAGTCACTAGACATGTTAAACGAGGGAGGGGTAAACCAATAAAGACTTGGAATGAAACGGTAAAAAAAGACATGATGTACTTTGACATTAGTGAGATTATGACAAAAGATAGGGCACAATGGCGATAAAAGATCCATATAGCCGACCTCACTATAATGGGATAAAGGCTTGAGTGTTGTTGTTTACAAATGGACGGATGTGATGAATTTTGACGGTGGCACATTCAAATATGAAGATTCAAATGATTGACATAAATAAATATAGATATTATTATTAATTAATTATATTTGCATGCTTATTTACAGCCCTAAATGAAGCATTGAGCACAGAAGTGCAGCACCTGAGACTTGCTGCTGCGCAGTTGGATGTTTCCGCCCTCTCCAAACAGATGAACCAAGCAGCATTCATTAGAACCTGAGTATCATTTTCGATCTTATAACCAAGTGCAGTTTTTCATTAGTCTGATTTAATTGATGTCAGTTTTATTTTTTATTTTTTTTTATTTGTGCAAATATTTGATTGTAAGTAATTCACAAGTGTTTTTATGCATGGGAGAATCGGAATAAAGGGGCAAGTGATTTTTTTTATAAAGCATGTTTTTATGGGCGTTTTGTTATTAACAATGCAGTTTTGATTATCTACAAGTATGTTTTCAAAAATTGATATCCGCAAATACGAAAACTATACGGAAAATGAAGTTGATAACAATCATTGAGATGAAATCGGCGAGACGAAAGCTATAGGGAGAAGATTTCAGTGGCACGGAAGAAGGCATTACCAATCTGTGAGATGAAATATCTCAATTCGAAGAACCCAAAACCTGTTTATTTTCTTCTGCTCAAACATTTCAGTTCGGCCTGTTATTAATTAGTTTTTTTTTTTTAATATGACTGTTTTTTACCGTTTCTTTGTTTTTCATGGGTCTTAATGATGCAGGCAGTTTCTTAGAGTTTATTTCCCTTCAATAGTTGTAGGAGTTTTGCCTTAAATGATTTAGGAGTTATGATTTAATTAGGTGTTAATTGTTTAGCCGTTTCTTTGTATTCTCCAGCTATATAATGAAGTTGTATTGCTGAATGAAAATATAAAGAAAAATTACAAAGCATTCTTTCTCTACCAGCTTTCTTCCACCAAATTTTTTCCGTTGAGCTCTAACATTTGGTATCAGAGGCAAGAAGGAGATCGTTCCATTGTGAGGAAGAAACGTTGTTTCTTCAATGGCGGAGACATCTTCAAAGTCGGATGGGTTCCATGGACACTTCAAATACCCGGTGCTCACGAGGAGCAACTACGGCGTCTGGGCTATCAGAATGAGGGGGATCCTCGATGTCCAGGACGTCTTGGAGGTGGTGGAACCAATCGATCCGACGGCGGAGGTGGATGAGAAAAAGAACAAAATAGCTTTTTCGGTCATCCAACAAGCTCTTCCAGATGACATTCTCCAGATGGTTGCGGAGAAAAAACGGCGAAGGAGGTATGGGACATGCTTAGGATCATGTACCAAGGCGCGGACCGCGTCAAGGATGCAAAGATTCAAACTATGCAAACGGAGTTTGAGATGCTTCGCATGAAGGAGACGGATTCAATAGATGATTTCACAATGAAGCTTACCACAAACGTCAACATGCAAAGGGCGTTGGAAGGAGAGGTTGCGGAGGTTGCGGTTGTGAAAAAATTCTTGCGATCCGTCCCATCGAAGTTTGTCCAGATTGCTTCGACGATAGAGCAATTTGGCGACTTCACGACGATGACCGTGGAGGATGTTGTCGGCCGTCTCAAGACTCATGAAGAGCGTGTTGGTGGGGCTACCAACAAAGACGAGGAAAAACTCCTCTTGATGATGAGAGAGTTTATGGCTCGTGATAAGAAGCCATATAATGGTGGAGGACACCAAACTGGAGGCCGTGGAGGCCGCGGCCGTGAACGAGGGCGCGGCGGACAACATCGCAACAACGATCGACGCGAAGGTCAAGATCGCAACGACGGTGTTAAAGATAAGTCAAAAATTGAGTGCTTCTATTGCCACAAGTTGGGCCACTATGCCTCGGAGTGCCGCTCGAAGAAGAAGGACAACGAGGAGAAAGCGCACATGGCCGAAGCCTTCGAGGATATCGAACCGGCTCTTTTATTGGCAGAGGGCGAAGAAGATCACCCGAAAATGGTATGTTCTAATTTTCTCCTTAATGAAGAGAATGTACAACCGGGCATTTTTCCCGGCGACATGGAGAAATCGGATTGGTACCTTGATACGGGGGCTAGCAACCATATGACGGGTTGCAAGGATCTTTTTTCCTCGCTAGATGAGACGGTGAGAGGCAAGGTGAAGTTTGGCGATGGCTCTTCGGTGGAGATATGTGGTCGGGGAGCAGTCTTCCTCAAAGACCAAAAGGAGCAGCACAAAGTGTTTACCAACGTCTACTACATCCCGAAACTTCGCACAAACATTGCGAGTTTGGGACAATTGGAGGAGAATGGATGCAAGATCGTCATGGAGGATGAATTCTTGTGTCTATTCGATCAAGAGAGGCGTCTCTTGGCGAAGGTGGAGAGGTCCAAGAATCGTCTCTACATCCTAAATATGAAGACGGATTCTCTAGTGGCCTTGCTAGCGGAGCAATACAAAGACGAAGCGTGGCTATGGCACGCTAGATGGGGACATCTCAACTTTCGGGCACTTCATGATATGGGGCGTTTCAAGATGGTGGAGGGAATGCCCTCCATTGAGCACTCACAAGAACTTTGCGACGGGTGTTTAGTGGCAAAACAAAGGAGGTTACCATTTCCGAGTGTTGCGGCGGGCCGTGCAACGAAGCCTCTCCAACTTGTACATGGAGATTTGTGCGGACCCATCACTCCGGCCACCCCTGGCGGTAAACAATACTTCTTCTTGCTAGTAGATGATCATAGCAGGTTTATGTGGGTGGAATTATTAAAATTCAAGGACGAGGCCCTGGATGCATTCAAGAGGCTTAAGGCGCGAGCGGAGATGGAAACGGAGTTCAAAGTGAAGGGATTCCGTAGCGATCGAGGTGGGGAGTTCACCTCCAAGGGGTTTGATGCCTATTGTGAGGAAGTCGGGATCAAACGATTTCTCACAGCCCCTTATTCCCCGCAACAAAACGACGTGGTGGAGCGCCGCAATCAAACTGTCATGGGAATGGTTCGAAGTCTTCTAAAGTGCAAACACGTGCCGACGAAGTTTTGGGGAGAAGCGTTGACAACCGCGGTGCATCTTCTTAACCGGGCGGCTACTCATAGTGTTGTTGGGAAGACGCCTTACGAGGCGTTCTACGGAAGGAAACCAAAAGTGCACTACCTTCGAACTTTCGGTTGCCTTGCGTACGCGAAGACAACAAAGCCTAATCTTGCAAAGCTAGAAGATCGGAGCACCAAGATGGTACTCATCGGCTACGAGGCGGGTTCTAAGGCGTACAGGTTGTTCAATCCAGAGACGGGCAAGCTCGTGATCAGCCGTGATGTCGTCTTTCGTGAAGAGGCAAAGTGGGACTGGGAAGAGAAAGACGGAGAAATGCTCTCTGGCTACGATCAATTTTTGACGATAGAAGGAGCAGTAGCTCCTCTCGCTGCACTAGTACCAGCCACCCCCACCGACGACGGGCCGGCCTCCCCCCACCGCGGCTCACCCGCGGCCAGCACGTCGCCCGCAGCAAACAGCTCACCCGCAACCTGCACCCTTCACCGCGGCTCACCCGCGGCCAGTGCCTCCCCCACTTCCGAGGCAACTTCGAGCTCTAGCGGACCGATTCGATTCCGGTCACTTGAGGAGATCTACGGCGAAACTGAAGAGATGCAGGAGGAGGAGGCTGGACTCTGTTTCTTCGCTGCAGGAGAGCCAACAACTTATGAGGAAGCTAAAGACGATCAAAGTTGGAAACGAGCTATGGAGGAGGAACTAAATTCCATCCGGGACAATAATACTTGGGAGATCACCACCCTCCCGAATGGTCAAAAATCCATTGGACTCAAGTGGGTTTTCAAGACGAAGCGGGACCCGGAGGGAAACATTGTGAAACATAAAGCTCGTCTTGTGGCGAAGGGGTATGTGCAGCGACATGGGGTTGACTTCGACGAGGTTTTTGCACCCGTGGCGAGATTGGAGACGGTCCGTCTGCTCATTGCTTTGGCAGCGGAAGAAGGATGGGACATCCACCACATGGATGTAAAATCGGCTTTTCTCAACGGGGATCTAGTCGAGGAGGTATACGTTTCTCAACCTCCCGGCTTTGTGATTGTTGGTGAAGAGCACAAGGTGTTGAAGCTCAAAAAGGCGTTGTATGGCCTTCGACAAGCCCCTCGGGCTTGGAACTTCAAGCTGGATCAAAGTCTATCCTCATTGGGCTTTGAGAGGAGTCTGATTGAGCACGCTGTTTACAAGCGAGTTGTGGGAGATTCAATCTTACTGGTTGGAGTCTATGTGGATGATCTCATCATCACCGGATCAAGCGGCGTGGAAATAAACAAGTTCAAAGCTCAGATGAAGGAGTTGTTTTGCATGAGCGATCTCGGATTGCTCACCTACTACTTGGGGATAGAGGTATCCCAAACACCTCAGGTAATCACCCTTTGTCAGTCTTCGTACACATTAAAATTTTTTGAGAAATTTGGGATGGGAGACTGCAATAGTTCTCAAGTTCCGATGGAACCAAGGCTCAAATTGAGCAAGATGGGCGATTATCCTTTGGTGGATCCTACGGAGTACAGGAGTGCAATAGGATGCTTAAGATATTTGGTAAATACGCGTCCGGATATTGCATATGCCGTTGGGATAGCGAGCAGGTTCATGGAGAAGCCCAATACCCAGCATTTTGCGGTGGTGAAGCAGATTTTGCGGTATCTGAAAGGTACAATTGGGTTTGGTCTTTCTTATGAGAGGAATCTTCGTGGAGGAACGAAGCTTGTTGGCTACTGCGACAGTGATCATGGAGGGAGCATTGATGATAGGAAAAGCACTACGGGAGTTGCATACTTCCTAGGCCGGAACATCATCACTTGGATGTCGCAGAAGCAACGGGTTGTAGCCTTATCTTCTTGTGAGGCCGAATATATATCAGCTTCGATTGCGGCACAGCAAGGAGTATGGTTACTCAACCTACTCGATGATATTCGGAAGAGGATTAGGTGCAAAGCAACTCTCTTTGTTGACAACAAGTCGGCAATCGCACTAACCAAGAACCCCGTGTATCATGATCGTTCAAAGCACATTGATACTCGTTACCACTACATTCGGGATTGCGTGGAGCGTGGAATGATTGAGGTCGAGTATGTTCATACTAACGACCAACTTGCTGACATACTCACCAAGGCACTCGCAAGGAACAAGTTCGTTGAAATGCGGGAGCGACTTCGAGTGCGTGACGTGAAGGACAAACTAATTAGGGGTTGAATGTTATTAATTAGTTTTTTTTTAATATGACTGTTTTTTACCGTTTCTTTGTTTTTCATGGGCCTTAATGATGCAGGCAGTTTCTTAGAGTTTATTTCCCTTCAATAGTTGTAGGAGTTTTGCCTTAAATGATTTAGGAGTTATGATTTAATTAGGTGTTAATTGTTTAGTCGTTTCTTTGTATTCTCCAGCTATATAATGAAGTTGTATTGCTGAATGAAAATATAAAGAAAAATTACAAAGCATTCTTTCTCTACCAGCTTTCTTCCACCAAATTTTTTCCGTTGAGCTCTAACACGGCCGAGCAAGTATCATATCGAGGAATTTTTACTAGTTACATCTGCAAAAAACTAATTACAGGGCTTTGGAGCTTCATGATGCCAAGAGAATGCCGTTGAATATCACTTCTCGAGTATTTATCACTGGTTCGGCATTCAAAATGCAGATGAATGTCCGTCCAAGATCTCAAACTCGAGATTCTTGAACAGCTTGGCGGACAATAAGATCGGTGGTAGTGATCCCGAACTTAAAGTGGCGAAGTGCGGAAGTGTTGCGTTGAGTAGGATATGTCGGGGTCTCCATTTTTCGAGATCACGGAATCTTTGGGGCCTCACTGAAGGTCATTTCTCAAGCTAATTCTGGAGTGACGTACTGTTAGGATTTCACAGTATCTCCTGGATAGTCACAATAACCGTAAGGGTACAAAGAAACACAATAATCTGAAGAAAAATTCAACGCATGATAATTAATCAAAAACTACAAATAGAGGAGACGAAAGTACCAATCCGTTATAAGTGCATCGCAGATGAGATGAATTAGCTTAATTTGCGGGTGGACAATGATCTTGGATTGCAATTCTTAGAAGGACGCACAAGGTTCGCTTTGACAAACCTTTTTCATCGTCAGACAAGCAACCACCACCACCGCCACCGGAGAAGTCAACACAGAATAATGCCCACCTCGCATGTAAGCTTGTTGCTCACTACGTTGTTTGCCCCACTATAGTCTTGCCGCACTCACTACAGTCTGTCGCAACCTCGCATTCTTCTTCTCCATGAATCCACCTTCAAGGATCTCTTTCTCTAAGATGAGAGCCGTGTTGAGGTATATTTATCTAAGTGTGATTGGGCTCCTTAACGGGTCAGTTAGGATCCGATAGGCATCCAAACCCGTAGTCGGGGATTTAGGGTTTCGCCTATAAATACCCTAGCTAGGGGGCAATGGGGAGACCATTCCAAACTTGATGGTCACGCGGATGCTTCGAGCACTCTAACATTCTCGAAGTTTTTCCTCTTGCCCTAGCCCCGCTCCCGTGACCTAACTCCCGTTCGCGATTTTCCTTCATCCCCGTCTCTCCCGATTGGGAAGCAGATCGGAGAAGCCCGCCGTTTTCCATTGGGAAGTAGATCGAAGAAGGATAAAAAGTCATCGTCTCTCTCATTTGCGCTTGCTGCCCTAGCCGATCGATCGCCAAGTGGAAGAGAAAGCCGTCGTTCGCGTTTTTCTCGGTCGCCAAATTGATCGCTGTTATCGATCAGAGAAGAAGATCGAAGAAGAAGGTTTTACAAAGTCATCGTCACTGCCGATTGAGTTTTTCGTCGCACTGTATCCAGATCGGGAATTAGGAAATCAACCTGTAGCCGCATGTTGCCGCCGATCCTGTACGAGCCGCTCACGATCTTGCTTTCGGCCTGTTCGTCGCACAGACAACAGTTCGCCGGATCTGGAAGCCGTCGCTGGATCTCTACATCGCCTATTTGTTGTCGTGTTGTCGAACCTCCTGTGCGTTCATCTTGTTCCCGATCCAGATTCAGTCAGCAATTAAAATAAAATAAAAAGGTGTAAGTTCCTGCTTTCCCTTCCTGTTGCTGGTGACTCTGGTTTTTTTTCTGGTTTTATTGGAAGGAGCAGAGTGATATTTCAGATCTGAGAGATAAGGAAGATCAGTTTACAATTCCATTGCTTGGGATCTTTCTTTCAGATCTTGAGGAAGAGGGTCCTCATTACTGAAACTTGTTGGCAAATTCAAGTTCTTCTTGCTTCTAGCGGCAGTGCTCAGCCGGAAAGTGAAACAAATAATTTACTGGATTGGATCCAAAGTTTCCATCGTCTCCGCGGCTCAGGTGATCTCTTTCTATTTTTTATACGTGTGTTTTAGTTTCCTAGTGAAACTTAGAAATTTAGAAAGAGACGCAATGTCAAAGGCGATCAATCACTCCTCTCCCGTGCCGATGATCAAGCTGGAGAAATTCTCCAACGCCGAGTTCAGTGCCTGGAAGCGCAACACACAGTTTGACATGAAGTACCTGAACATCTTCTACACAGTGCAGACTGTTTTTGAAGACTTCAAAGGAAGCGAAGATGAAGATCAATGGGTCAACGACGAGGACTTCTGTAAAGACTATATCCTGAATTGCCTCTCCAACAGGCTTGTAGAGACGTACGACAAGATGCAAAGGGCCAAGGAGATCTGGGAAGCCTTATAGGAGCAGTTCAAGGAGGAGGAGAATATGTCCAAGACGCACCTGGTGGACAAGTTTATGGCATTCACCTTCACTGAGGAAAGGGAAATCCTGCCACAGGTTGCTGAGTTCAAAAATCTGGTGGACAAGCTCAACAGTGAGAATATCCCTCTGCCAGATGGATTTATTGCAGGGGCAATTATTTTCAAATTACCCACGACCTGGTATTCCTTCAAGACTGAGATGTACCGGAAGAAGACGCAGGTGAGTCTTAAAGACCTCAAGCGCTTCATCTGCATTGATGATGAGAACCAGACTAGGCACGTTATAGAGACGATCAACAAGCAGTCCTCTACTGCTAACATGATCACACATCCTAAGCGAAAGCCTAAGCCTAGGAAGACTCGCCCACCGACCAGTGCACCCGCAATTGCTGCCACCAGCAAATAGATAAAGAAGAAATTCAAAGGCAAGTGCTACAACTGCAATATGTGGGGTCACTGCGCTTCCGAGTGCCGACAACCCAAACGGGGTGACACTAGCACACCAAGGACTGAAAATCAAGCCAACATGGTTTATCAGACTGCGCCTATCAACTTTGTTGCCATGGTCGGTAACGGGACGGCCAGTTCAGAGTGGTGGCTCGACTTAGGTGCTACCTGGCACGTCTGCAACAATCCAAAGCTTCTAGAGGATGCAAAAGAGGTGGAAGAGACTGTCACTATTATGAATGGAGTTGTAGCCGACGTGCTGAAGGTCGACAACGCTATCCTGACTCTCTCCTCAGGTAAGACTCTTATTTTGAAAAATGTTAAATTAATACCGAC
This sequence comes from Platanthera zijinensis, assembly GCA_039513925.1. Classification (NCBI taxonomy): domain Eukaryota; kingdom Viridiplantae; phylum Streptophyta; class Magnoliopsida; order Asparagales; family Orchidaceae; genus Platanthera; species Platanthera zijinensis. Next base: position 70,860,348 of record CM077078.1, on the reverse strand, counting down.
ATTAGCTGCTAATTTAATTTCGATTGCTCTGTTGTGCGATGCGGGTATGTCTTTTAACATTAGTGGTGGTCGGGTAACCCTAATTGTTCACTCACATTACTTTGGTTGCGCATATGTCGTTAACGGGATGTATAGGCTGAGTCTAGCACATGAAGTAGTAAATCAGGTTAGCTCAAATATGATAGATCCTATTACTTTACATGCAAGACTAAGAAACATCAATTATAGAAAACTACTGCTAGCTAGAACTCACAACATACCCCTCGACACAAAAACCAAATTTGAAAAATGTGAAATTTGTGCTCAAACTAAGATAACTAGAACACATTTTAGTCAGGTTTCTAGGAGCACACAATTGCTAGAGTTGATACACTACGACATTTGTGACTACAAAAGTTCTGTCACACGTGGAGGTCGGAAGTATCTAATAACTTTTATCGACGACTACTCTAGATTCAATCACATATATCTTCTTAAAATCAAAGATGAAGCTTTTGAAAAATTTCGTATATTCAAAAATAGGATTGAAAATCAACTTGACATGAAAATAAAAAGGCTAAGAAGTGATAGAGGAGGAGAATACGTTTCGGGGGAGTTTAGAGATTTCCTTGCCAGCAATGTCATAATCCCTGAAACCACCGCTCCATATTCCCCACAATCCAACGACATCGCTGAAAGAAAAAATAAAACTTTAACAGAAATGTTGAATTCTATGTTGCTGACTGCTGGCATGCCTACGACCTATTGGGGTGAAGCCGTCCTCACGTCAAATCACATTCTTATTAAGTTCCCCATGCAAAGTTGACTAAGACACCCTACGAGCTTTGGTTTAAGAGACATCCTAGATTTGACAATCTAAAGACCTGGGGCTGTATCGCTTATGTTAGGATACCAGACTCTAGAAGAGCTAAGATTGGACCCAGGACAAATACCTATGTCTACCTAGGATGTGCAGATGATAGTGCTGCAGACAGGTTTCTGGATCTCTCCTCTAATACTGTAATAGAATCAAGAGACGTTGTCTTCTTTGAGGATAAGTTCCTTAAGGACAAGGACCTGACACTGTCAGGTCTTCCATCCACTAGTACTGAGCCTTTAGTTGAGCCAGGACAACGTAACTCTGATACTAAGCCTGTAGACATGAGTGGTTTAGATACCAGAAGGCTATCTAGTAGAGAGAAAATGCCTAAAAGTTTCGATACAGACTTCGTGACTTACCAAGTTGAAGCTGATCAATCCACTTATAAGGAAGCGATGCGATCTAGAGACTCTCTATTATGGAAAGAAGCCATAGACGAAGAGATGAACTCTCTCATGCAGAACAACACATGGACTTTGGTCGATTTGCCCAAAAGGGCTAAAACCATTGGCAATATGTGGGTTCTGAGGAAGAAGCTTAATCCTGATGGGAGTATCGAAATATAAAGCACGTCTAGTTGTCAAAGGCTTCACTCAAGTGAGTGGTGTAGACTACTTTGATATATACTCACCTGTATGTCACTATGCGACAATTAGGATTCTTCTCGCACTAGCATCTATTGAACACTACACTATTCATCAGATGGATGTCAAGACTGCATTTCTTAATGGAGATCTGACTGAGGATATCTACATGCACCAGCCTGAAGGGTTCGTCATAGAAGGTTTAGAGAATAAGGTCTGTAAGTTGATTAATTCACTATACGGATTGAAACAAGCACCTAAAATGTGGCATGAGAAATTTGACACCTGTGTAAAAGGCTTGGGTCTCAAATCCAGTCTCTCAGATAAATGTCTGTACGTAAGAACAAGTGCAAATAAAGTAGTCATCATATGCTTGTACGTTGATGACATGCTAATTCTGGGCACTGATCAGTCTGAGGTAAAAGACGTGAAAGTTATCATGACGGCACAATTTAGCATGAAGGACCTAGGTGAGGTGAAAACTATCCTAGGAATGGAAGTGAACTTCACAAAAAAAGGGTATTACCTTGAGTCAGAGTCAGTATATTAGGAATCTATTGGAAAAGTGGTGTTACGATAAGAGCAAAAAGGCTGAGACTCCATACGATTATAACAGTAGACTGAAACCGAATGAAGGTTCAGCTATTAGACAGTTGGATTATTCCAAACTCATAGGAAGTCTCATGTACGCTACTACCTGCACTAGACCTGACATAGCCTTTACGGTCGACATGTTTAGTAGATTCACCAGTAACCCTGGGAAGGACCACTAGGACACCTTATACAGGCTAATGAGATACTTAAAGTATACTGAGAAGTATGCTTTATATTACAGTGGGCATCCTTCAGTGCTTGAAGGGTATTCCGACGCATCTTGGTGCTCAGAAAAAGCTGATTGTCGATCCACTAGTGGTTTTGTGTTTACACTAGGAGGAGTTGTTGTAGCTTGGAAGTCTAAGAGGCAAACGTGCATTGCACTATCCTCTATGGAATCAGAACTCTATGCTCTCGCTTCAGCTGGAGAAGAAGCAGAGTGGATAAGAGATCTGATATTGGATATTCCAATGACGAGTCTAAAAATGAACTCTATTTCGATTTATTGTGACAATCAAGCCACAAATACCATTGCTACAAATACGTTGTTCAATGGAAAGCGAAGGCAACTAAGGTTGAAACAGACCTGGTTGACCTATCTCACCAATCAGGGGATAATCTACCTATTGGACGTGAGATCAAAAGATAATGTAGCAGATGTCCTTACTAAGGGCTTATGTAAGGTTCTCACATCTAAAACATCGGGGGAGATGAGATTAACGTCCATTTAGGAGGACTTAATACCTAGCTTATGTTTTAAATTTAAGAACCGTTGTCTGCTTACATTCAAGCATCTATGTTGAGCACACTAAAGTATTTCAGATGTTATCTGATGAAAGTTAGAGGTGAGATTGTTGTCAGTCATTCTAAACTTGATGAATTACGTAATTATTCTTTGTCAAAGACTGAATTGGGTATCATTCCAAAAAGGAATACTGAGGTTGCTGATATGTGTCCTGATATTATGATTATTAGTTATATCATTCCAAACTTGATGATATAACAGTCACAACTTGTTGTATCATTCCAAACTTGATGATATAGCACAATTGTGGAACGTTAACAATAATCTTAATAATCGAAGGAACATGGTTTGATTCTATGAAATCAATTAATCTAATTTTGTGTAAATTAGATAGAGATGCTGTTTTGGGATTCTTTCCTCCCAGTTAGAGTATTAAGTTCACCCGCTGTTAGAACTAATCACTTCATTTCTGCAAATGTTTGAATTCATAAAGATTTGTCTCATGACATTCTTGTTGTAATTGTTTGCAGGCAATATGGAGATTGGAGGAGAGACAGTTGATTTTGACCCAGATGATGATGATCTGCTGTTCGCTTAGATCAATTATCAATTTGAGCTTTCTAGTTTCTTATTTTATTTCATGTTTGGAACATTTGGTTTGAGTTTAGCATTTTGTTATCTAAAACTCATATTTATATTTTTGGAAAACTCTTTTGCTTTGGTCATTATTAACTATTGGATAAGTAGCTCATTTTCTTATGCTAACACTTTTATACAATATAAGAGGAGATTGTTGAGGTATATTTATCTAAGTGTGATTGGGCTCCTTAACGGGTCGGTTAGGATCTGATAGGCATCCAAACCCATAGTCGGGGATTTAGGGTTTCGCCTATAAATACCCTAGCTAGGGGCAATGGGGGAGACCATTCCAAACTTGATGGTCACGCGGATGCTTCGAGCACTCTAACAAGCCGGTGGTGTTTCCATCCAATGCATAACTCATCCCTTTATATAGCTATTTCATTTGTCTTGACCACTTTTCTTGAAGTTTCCTAGTAAGTGAAACACATGAACACCTTAGAGAGTCAACATCGGCGGTCGGTAGGTGGAAGCATAATACACATGTATTTGAAAGATCAAACCAACTCAGCACGTTCTTCCTCCATTTCTCAATTCATGCTTTGAAGGTGGAAGGAGGAGATGTGAGTGATGCTAAGTAATTAATAGAGGCTATGCAACACAGTGTCACTGCCAGGAGGAGGAGGGCTCGATCGGTAGGATTGTAATTAGAAAGCTCTATTTTTTTTGAAATTTGAGTGATAATATAAAAAAAATGATTGTTAATAGCAATGTCTTTTTTTATTAAGTCCACCTTTTAGGAATAGTTGGGCCGTATTATTTTGCCTTTATTTATTTATTTTTACCTAGAGATAAAAGAGAAAAGGAAGAGAGAGAGTGTCTAGAGATCACAAGCCCAATTACTAACCAGTGTGTATATCTATATCTATATATTTATGATTTCTTTTTTATGATTATTTTATCTAAGGTATTGTTGTGGTCTGCTTGAGGCTCTTGATAGATGCCCTGCTGAATCGTCTTAGTCCGCTGAGCCGTCAAACATGCAAACAGTAAGAAATTCACAGAACAGCGAGAGAGGGTCTTTTTTACATGGAAAACCCGTAATCCGGGTGAAAAACCACGCGATCGATTTGCTGTCGACCTAACTTCCACTAGATAGAGTAAGTTTACAAGACTTTGGGAAGGAGGCGAGGGGGACAGACCGCTCCTCGTTAAAACTAGAGATGAGAAAGAGGGGGAAAGCGTTCGGAGCGTGACAGGGTTATGTTTTTTCTCCTATTATATTGCTTCCTTCTGTAGGGGGAGCGTACGATATTGAGCACGTCGGCAGGCTTGATCTGCTAGCTTTGGGAAGGTCTGTGGTTCGCTCCGATGTCGCGCGGACGATCGAAGGCAGAGGGGAACTGTTGGAGTTGCTATGAATTTCGAAGTGCTCGACGGAACTTGAGGGCAACTTCGACGGTCAAGACGAAATTCAGTGGAGATCCTGCAAAGAGAGAGGAAGGAGAGAGAGAACGAGAAAGCACAGGGAAATCTGGAGTGGAAAAAGGATGAAAATGAAGAGGGTTCAGGGGCTTTTGATAGTTTTTGAAAAGGTGGCCCAGTAATTTTATCTGATAACTACCTGACGGACAAATAGGAACACCCGGATTTGAACACATGGATCACCAATTTTAGAGAAATGATGACCCTACCCCCGTGCCGAAAAAAGGCCTGTTTGGGGTAACTAGCGGCCTGATGAGCCCGATGGCCGAGCAAGGCGACGTCCAAGGTCACGGCTTCCCAAACTGCCTCACGTCGGGCGGCCAATGGATGGTAGATGGCCCTGGGCGACCAGCCGAACCCTCGGCTGCCCGAGCGTCGGGTGGCTAAGGGAGGAGTGACTGGCCTTTGGAGGCCGGTCAAGCCCTCGGCCACCCTCGGTCGTGCGACCAAGGGGGGCGCAGTTGGCCCTCGAAGGCTGTCCAAGCCCTCAGCCGCCTGAGCGCCAGGCGGCCAAGGGAGGGGTGGCCTACCCTAGGAGGTTCGTCGATCCCTCGGCTGCTCGAGCGCCGAGGGGCTGAGGGAGGGGCGGCAGGCCCTCAGAGGCTAGCCGTACGAGACCCAAACGGCCCAAGGAGGGGCGGTCTGGCCTTGGGGATTGGCAGAGCCCTCAACCGCTAGAGCGTCAGCCGACCAAGGGAGTCGGTCGACCGTTGGGGATCTGTTGGGCTTTTGGCCGCCCGAGCGTCGGGAGGCCAAGGGAGCGGTCAGCCCTTGGTTGCTATTCGTCGACTTCCCGAACACTGGGAGGCCGGCCCTTTGTGGTCGGTCGAGCCGCGGTGGCCGGTCAAGGCCGCCATGAAGCTAAAGGGTGCGACTGGCGCATGGGATCTTGCGTGGAGGATGGGATCTCGTGCGCGGTGTTTACTGCGTAGATCGGGCGTGCGAATCATGCGTATGGTGGTTTCATCCAGTAACTTCACATTTTGTTTGTGGGAGAAGCAGGAATTCTGGCTATTCACAACCCGGAATTCCTATAAATTGGGGGCAACCCCATCAGGTATAAAGGAGTGATGAAAGTAGTGGTTATGAACTGTTGTTCAGGAACGCCTATCCTCACCAAAGGATTTTCATTCACTTTTATGCTCAAGACTTGTTTTATTTTCTTGGTGACAGTCATAATCATTGTCTTGCCAACAGTGTTGCGGATATCCTCCAACATAGCCGACATGTCGGCCGACATAAAGGTTTCATGGACAAAATGACATGTTTCTAATTTTTTTTATAAAATATACTTTTGAAATATATCTTCTAATATGTCTGTTATTGACCGATATTTTCGCTGATATATCCCGACATTTTATCGACTATTTTTTTCAATCTATTTTAATTGGTGCTTATGACCCAATAAACAATAGACCAAAATTATTTCATTGTTTAGGCTGTTTTTCCCCTTTCTCTAGCTTTCTTCATTGTTCAAGTCTGTCATCGACTTCAATTATACATGATAATTCTGACATTTTGCTTGCTCTTGTTTTATTTCACACGTTTTACCGCCATTACTTGTTTAACAAAAAATGTTTATATTAGTTTGATAAATTTTCGAATTTAATAAATATCAAATTATTAATATATTAATATATATATATATATGAAAAAATGATTAATTTATAAATAATTACACATACAAATAATTAAATATTAAATTCTGATATATGAAATATCCCTGATATATCTCCCGACATATTAAAACTGTCATGAAAAACTTAAACCGACATGTCCCTGATATCTAATATATATAATCTTGCTTGTCAAACATACATTCTATGACGGTGGCATTTTGTCCAAACTCACTGGAGCAAAAATGGAGCCTTAGTGGTTACCTGATGTTGCCCGAACCCATCAGTGACAACAGGTGACAGTACTGTATGAGGGATTTTCCTACGAGGCCGAGATAACATCATTGATTGCTCACGCTCCTTGTTTGTATCCTGAAGCGAAGACAATATTAATATTTTACTTGATAATCTCACCGCATAATATTTCAAAATAGTAGTATTGTCGCTCACGTTACCTACAGGGGACACAGTTGACTAAGAGTATTATATCATGGTCATATCCATTGTTAAGAATGGCGCTTACCAACACTCACAAAACCCTAAAGTGTTAGGAAGGGTCAAACTGTTCTCATGACTCCCTCACACTTAAACTGTGCTCGAAACATCTTTGTACTCATGCCTGGAGCTAACCCGACTCCCTTGCACTAAACCGTACTATGGAGTTCCCCTGCATCCATGTTAGGAGCCAACTCGGGTACGCCTGGGAGGCACCTCATCCAACACCTAGATGGCAGGCCACACCCAACAAAGTCTTCCTGGAACGCCATCCAAGGGGATCCCGTGCGTGGTGTTTACTGCATATGGTGGTTTCGTCCAGTAACTTCTCATTTTGTTTGTGGGAGAAGCAGGAATTCTGGCTATTCACAACCCGGAATTCCTATAAATTGGGGGCAACCCCATCAGATATAAAGCAGTGGTTATGAACTGTTGTTCGGGAACGTCTATCCTCACCAAAAGATTTTCATTCACTTTTATGCTCAAGACTAATTTTATTTTCTAGATGACAGTCATAATCATTGTCTTGCCAACAGTGTTGCGGATATCCTCCGACATAGCCGACATGTCGGACAACATAAAGGTTTCATGGACAAAATGACATGTTTCTGTTTTTTTTGTAAAATATACTTTTGGAATTTATCTTCTGATATGTCTGTTATTGACTGATATATTCGCCGATACATCCCGATATTTTATCGAATGTTTTTTCAATCTATTTTAATTGGTGTCTATGACTCAATAGACAATAGACCAAAATTATTTCATTGTTTAGACTGTTTTTCTCCTTTCTCTAACTTTCTTCATTGCTCAAGTCTGTCATCGACTTCAATTATGCATAATATTTGAATCATGAACCAAAGATTCCTCCTCTTCCATTGTCATCGACAACTTTCTGACATTCTGCTTGTTCTTGTTTTATTTCTCAGGTTTTACCGTTATTATTTGTTTAACAAAAAATGTTTATATTATTTTGATAAATTTACGAGTTTAATAAATATCAAATAATTAATATATATAAATGAAAAAATAATTAAATTTATAAATAATTAAATATTAAACTACGATATATGAAGTATCCCTGATATATCCCCCGACATATTAAAATTGTCATGAAAAACTTAAACCGATATGTCTCTGATATCTGATATATAACTGCTTGCCAAACATACATTCTATGACAGTGGCATTTTGTCCAAACTCGCTGGAGCAAAAATGGAGCCTTAGTGGTTACCTGATGTTGCCCAAATCCATCGGTGATAATGGGTGACAGTACTGTATGGGGGATTTTCCTATAAGGTCGAGATAACATCATTGATTGCTCACGCTCCTTATAGGTATCATGAAGCGAAGACAATATTAATATTACCCATATTTTACTCGATAACCTCACTGTATAGTGTTTCAAAATAGTAGCTAGTATTGGCGCTCATGTTACCTACAGAGAACGCGGTTGATTTAGAGAACTATATCACGGTCATATCCATTGTTAAGAATGACACTTACAAACACTCGCAAAACCCCAGAGTGTTAGGAAGGGTTAAACTGTTCTCTTGGCTCCCTCACACTTAAACCGTGCCTGAAACACCTCTGTACTCAGGCCCGGAGCCAACCTGACTCCCTTGCACTAAATCGTACCATGGAGTTCCTCTGCATCCATGCCAAGAGCCAACCCAGGTGTGCCCGGGATGCACCCCATCCAACACCTAGATGGTGGGCCACACCAAACAAAGTCTTCCTGGAACGCCCCCAAGGGGTTCAAACCCATGACTGACATCCAACCTAGTTCTGATACCACTGGTAGGAATGACGCCTACCAACTCTCCCAAAACCCCCGATTGTTAGGAAGGGAACTACCAATTCCTTTATATTATTTTAGCAGGATCGGTCAAACTGTTCTCATGGCTCTTTATTACTTAAACCGTGCCTGGAACTCTCATGTACCCATGCCCAGAGCCAGCCCAACTCCCTTGCACTGAATTGTACCATGGAGTTCCCTACAACCATGGCAGGAGCCAACCTAGGCACGCCCTGGAGGCACCCCATCCAATACCTGGATGGCGGACAACACCCAACACCCATGCACTATCACATATTAATTTTACACATTTTCATATAAAATTTAATTAGTACAAAGGTGGAATTGACTTTCGATAAAATATGCAAATTCATATGGCAAAATTCACGTGATTCAAGTGGTTGAACCATATGAACATCAAAAATCTGAGCTGAAGTTTCAAGTCCACATTCAAAACAATTACAAAAGGAGGGTTAGCCTCTTCTAAGGGGAAATTTTTTAAGATTGATGAATGGAATGAAAGGAATTGCATGATTTAGCTGGATAAGCGGTGCAGCATGGGCCTCACTATTTCCATGTATTTAATTGATACTGAAAAGTATTCGGGATCCGGACCCAAGAATTCCTCCTCCAGAAGTTATTGAAAAATACAAGTTTGGTGAAGCTTTGAAAACATAGCAATGATTTTTTATTGCAAAATATTTATGGATAAATAAAATTATTTCCTCATCATTTCGTGTATAATATACGGGAATCTTTGCATCTTTGCACGGGCTACGCCCGTGCTCGATGTTCTCGGGCGGGCGACCCGTGTTTGATGCTCTCGGGCGGCCTTCGCCCGCATCCAGGCAGACTTCACCCGCCTCTGCATGGGCTTCGTTCGTGCTTGTTGCTCTGGGCAGCATGCGATCGCATAGAAGCAGGCTTCACCCGCTTCCATGCAATCCACCTGCTTGGAGCCGCACCCTCCACTCTCGGCCCCTGGAGCCATATGGTTATTTCTAGAAAACTAAAAATATGTACATTGGGATTCTCGTCTTATAACTCATCAAATTGTACATATTGTTGTACCATTTGTATGATGTTTGGATTCAAGTCAAAAGTATTGTTCACAATAGCGAGACGAACGATATTAGATTGGGCATCATCCAAATTAGGCTGAGTATAATAGGACATAGTCTATTGCACAGTCGTATCAGGATTCAGATCACCCATATTAGAAGAAAAAATGGAGGAAGTAGAAGAAGAAGGGAAAAAAAGGGAAATGAAAAAGGAAAAGAAGTGTTACCTATGGATTCCTCAATTAGATCTTGAGAATTGGTTTCTAGAAATCTTAATCATCGTCGAATGATTTTCTTTCATGATCCAAAAAAGAAGATCGAACGGACTCCTTCGGATCAAAAACTAAACATATACTTTTTATAAAAAAGATTTCTTCAATTTCCCATGGAATACCTAATGACGGGCTCTCGAGCTATTAGGCGGTCTTGTGGGATGATAGCCCAACAAGGCTCTTTCGCAAGAAATTTTATTTATAAAATTTTTAATTTAATTTTCTTTTTTATTTTTCAAAAAAAAAAGAAAAATGATAGCATTGAAACCGAATTTTGGTTTCAAGAGGAGTTCGGACCCGGGGGAGTAACCTGCACTTATTTCTCCCAAGGAAGGACACTTGACTAATTACTTGGAACTGAGAAACAAACTCTTGTGTTGTAGAGAGGAGGTCTTGTCTCATACCCGGAATATTATAGAGAGCTTCCCCTCCCTAGCCAATGCTGAGTCGAGCACCTTGGAGGAAACTTGGGGCCAACCAGGACCAGTCGGAGGAAGAAGACACTAAATATAATGCCTCCCCTTCAAAGATGCTCTTGGGGTCTATTTATAGTTTTCTAAGAATGGTCTGCAAATAGCAGAGTCCTGCCTTTTAGTTTTACTATACGCAACCCAAAATGGTTTGCAAACAGCAAAACTCTATTGTTTGGAGGGGCTACGAACAGGCCAAAAGGGAGCCCCATTGAGAATCACCTCTAAGCGATTTGAACACACTGTTATACTCGCCTGGGACGACGAGTGCCTAGGATGGCGAGTGTCGGTGAAGAGGGCACTTGTCGCTCGCCTGAGCAAGGGGCGAGTGCAGGCCACAATGCCCCCACCTGCCTACCACTCACCCCTAGTCGAGGCGAGTGCAGACCATGCTGCCTCACTCTCCCCCTACTTGCCCACGACACCCACCCTGGGAGAGATGAGGAGGTATGTCTCCCTCTCGCCTCTTCAGCTTGCCCAGGCCTGAACCACCCTCTTTGCCTTGGTCTTTTTTGAGGGCCCCACTTGGCAAATCTGTGATTATACACAATCCCCGCTCTTTGCGTGATTTCCTCAAGCTTGAAAAGAAAAGTCCAACCAGGAATTTGGTGAGTGCTAGCTGACTTAGAGAGAATCTTTTTGGTAGGCCCCCAACGTGCTATATAAATGACGAACCAAGGGGGTAGGGGAGCTTTGCAAACCCCTTCTTTTGTTTCTTACTCTTGTCGTGGGATGCCTCTTTCCAAAGAATTTTGGATCACCTTGCCGCCATACGAGAGTAGAACAATTCCTTTATCGTTGGGCTATTGTCCTAGAAGTCGAGCAAATCTTCAGGCTCTCCCTCAAAGCGCAAAAGGAAACCAAGAAAGTTGAATGTGACTCGATGCCAGGAGCACCCATTTCCCCCAACTTGGTGGCTTCAGGGCGAGGTCTTGGGCTCACACATCCCATTGAAACACAGGTTCTTTTAATTCTGATCACTCGTGACTTGTTACGAAGCTAGGCAATGACCATTCTGAGTACTCGCAGGAAAATTAGTCTCAAGAAATGGATGTCGGTGAGGCCCCGATGGACACTAGTACGCCTCCTCACGGCATCACAAGTTAATTGGAAATCTAAGAAACCCACTTTCATGAGGTGGCGAGCCCCCACACTACTCATGATCGTCTCCTACAAGCACCTGGTGAGTTGTTTGTTGTCACCCCACTGATTTCCTTCTCGTATTTCTCGCGTTGATCTTGCGTTCATCCTTGCAGCTCCCTTCGGGATCATCGGCTCGGGCGCTCAACTATCGAAATCCCCGACCCGCTAGGCTATACGTGATCTCGTCTCCACCTCGGTTCCCCCGACTAAAGGTGTTCTCGACATTTACACTCCTTCTATTGTCCAAGTCTGTGACCAGGTTCTTTTTCCTTCGGGTCTTGGGAAATCGCTCATGCTTCCCTTAGGCAACCCCTTCTAAGGACGGCCTAGTTCTTTTCACCATCATCTAGGCAAGGGAGTTAATCCCTCATACGGTTAGGGGGAGTACTCCCCCCTTGTAATTGCAGTGGCTTTAAAGTTTGTGTTCCCAATCTTCATAAATAATCAAGAAATCTTGGTGGCCAAAGAGTCTTCTATCGCAGGAGCCTGAGGGACCCTACAGAGATGAAGAGGATGATAGTGGAGGCCCTCCAGAAGTATGGGCACATGATGTGCGAGATCTAGAAGGAACATATAGTTAATGAGCACTGACCGAGTAATCTCGAGAGGGACTATGTACAAATGTCTGAGGAGATGAGGCATGGAAACAGTGGCGAGGTGACATCCCCAGGGGTGCACACTTAGCGAGTTGAGAAGACCTGTGCCTTGTGCAACTGGAGCTCAACACGGTTTGTGAATATCACAACCCACACTGACCGTCGGGAGCGGAGTCGTGAGGTCGGGGAAGATGGAAATGCATGCAATTCAGAGCCTACCGACACTCTCGTCCTCCCCCTCTACTCCCCCATTTTTCTTTATTCCTTGTGCATCTCTTTTCATAATAAGAACTGAATTGTTTGTATTGTTTTGCTATGAATTTGAATGGAGAATGTATTGAATTATTATGAATATTTGCCTCGTGCGAGAGCGATGTTTTAATGATGTCGCTTATGTTCTTTTCTTACTGTGATGTTGTGTCCGTTCTACTCGCTAGTGAGTGGGTGGGGTTGCTAGGCTAGCCTGGGGATGTAGGTGGGAAGTCGCGAGATGGCACTCCTCCCCTCGTCTACACCCTAATCATTTCTACTTCTTCTATAAATATCCCCCTCTCTTTGTACTGTACGCTTCACTTACTGCATTTATTGCTTTCATAATTTCGCCCACACCCTCCCTTGGTATTCACTGGCCTAGGTTTAGCCCTATTCACTTTGTTCTGATGGGCGGTGATGGCAAGTCTACGGACGACAGGCTGAAATGTGTGAAACAGTTTGTTGGGGTACATTGATAGCAATGTACTTGATTTGAAGAAGTCTTTTCATCTCAATGATATACATAGTTGTATTTGATGAATGTCAAGTCCATTTGTGTAGACAAATAAAGCTAAGTACAAAAGTGTCGGGACATAAGATCAGTGTCGATACTTTTTGTCAATAATGTGCTAAGACAAGGAGAAAGTTGTGTCGACACTTATGACTAGTGTCGACACACTTAAACAAGGAGTGCTGAGTCAAGGAGAAATTTGTGTCGACACCCAGGACTTGGGTCGACGCTATGATACAAGAAAGCAACTGTGTTGACACTCAGGACTAGTGTCGAGACAAAAAAAACAGTTGTGTCGAGACAAAAAACAGTTGTGTCGAGACAAAAAACAGTTGTGTCGACACAGAAGAGCAAGAGTCGACACACTCTTTACAAGCAATATCGAGATTGAAGACAATGGTGTCGACACTAAGGACTAGTGTTGACACACTTCACCAGTTGAGTCAAGACTGGAAGCAAGTGGTGTCGGCACTCAGGACTAGTGTCGACACATTCTACATCAGCTGTCTCGAGACAAGGTGATGGTTGTGTCGACACATTCAGAAGTATGTCGACACCACTACAAGAGTAGTATCGACACATCCAATAGTCAAGTTACAACACATCAAGCAGAATTGTTTCCTAAGTATAGAAATCAAGTCGGAGGTACTGACAACTTTCAAAACTGTCAGATGTCAGTTATTAACCGGATCAGCTGGTTACTCCTATTAGAGCCTATATAAAGAGATCAACTCTTCAAAAAAAAATACACAGAAAAAGAGAGGGAAAATTTGTAAAGGCTAGAAGCAATCAACTAGAATTCAGAAGGTGAAGAGAAGTCAGATCAAGAATTATCTTCAACATCCTCCAGCCTAGATCAACCCTAATTTTAACTTCAAGAAGCTTTGAAAAGCTAAGAAAGTTTGGATCAAATCTTTCATAACAAGATCAAAGGAAGTAAATAGATCGGGATCAGATCAAGAAGCAGTCATCCATTTCACTCTAGCTGGATTATTAACTCTGTATCAATTTCTTTTACCTTTGTTAATCTTGTAAAGATCTACCTGTAGATCTGTGAGTAAGGGATTTATTTTCTCTGAGTTGTAAGACTGAGTTATAAAGGCTGAGGTAGGGCTGGGATTGCCTGAGGTAGGAGAAGTGGGTAATTCTCTGAGTTGTAGGGCAGGATTTGCCTGAGGAGTAGGAGTGTGAATTCACTCTGAGGTAGAGTTCTTGGGAAGATCTTGAGGTGTAGGATCTTGGTGCTCTGAGTGGTAAGACTTGTATAGTCTGAGTTGTAGGAGACAGTTGGGCTCTGAGATATAAGATCTTAGAATCTGAGTAAAGGAAGGAGGAGTTTGGTTGAATCTAGTTCATTGCTAGATAGGCGAAGGGGAAAGTGGATGTATCCATAAATTGGGAAACCACTATAAATCTGTGTCTATACTGTGATTGCTGTGCTGAGCCTATTTTAAATTGTTGTTAAGATTATATTGTTTATCTGCCTGAGATAATTGATTTAAAGAAAGTATATCTCTGAATTAAAAAAGGTAGCCAAGATTCAAGTTAGGCCTATTCACCCCCTTTTAGGTCACTCTCAATCCTAAAATAAACATTATCAATTGGTATCAGAGGGAGGTTCACTGAAAATTAAAGATATAACAACCTAGTGAGAATCCAAAGGATTGAAGAGAAAGATATATCATGGTTCAGAGGGAAAATAATTCCATCAAGCTCCCTGTCTGCTCCAAAGAAAATTTTGGAATATGGAAGGAGATAGTCAGATTATTCATGGAGGCAGCAGATCCAAGAATATACATCACAGTGATTGAAGGACCCTTTATTCCTATGAAAGTATCAGTTTTTGATGCAAATATCAAGACACCTAAGACATACATGGAGATGGATAAGGATGAAATCCTTATGGCCTCTATGGACAAGAGGGCTCAGAAAATTATAGTCAGTGCAATAGATGATTCCACTTTTCAAAATCTGATTCACTGTAAAACATCAAAAGAAATGTGGGAGTCACTGATAATCTATATGGAAGGAACTGAAGAGGTCAGAGATGATAGAAAATCTCTGTTAAACCAACAGTATGAAGCCTTCAGACAGGATAACAAAGACTCTGTGGCTGATTTTTTTTGAAACGTTTTTTAGAATTGTAAATAACCGGAGAACTTATGGCAGGAAATTTATTAACTATGAACTTAATAACAAGTTCTTGAGGTCCCTGAACAAGGAATGAGACATAAAAATCTGTGTCATAAGAGAAATGGGGAACTTAGCCAACATAGACCTTCAGGCTCTATTTGACAAGCTGTTGTCTCATGAGTTATAGCTCAATCTCAGGAAGTCTGAAGAAGATTCAGCTAGAGCACACAGCAGAGAAAATACCTTGGCCATAAAGGCTGAGTCATCTAGAAAAGTCAGAGAGAAGTCAATACTCTCAGAAATACTGCAAACAGCTTCTGAGTATTCATAATCTTCCTCATCAGAAGGAGACCTGACTGAGGAGGAATTGTCTATCTTCTCTAGACAGTTTGCGAAGATGTTGAGGAGAAGAAAGCAAGGGAGCTGGAAGGGACCAGCTGGAGAATCTTCTCTCAAGAAGACAATCATCCAGATAAGCCCAGGAAAAAGAAATCTGGGGACAGGTATGGTTCTTCAGAGAATAAATATATTAAGACTAATATTGTTTGTTATTGTTGCAACAGGAAAGGACATGTCATAGCAGATTGCCCAACAAAAAGAAAGGAGAAAAAGTCAGAGAATTGGAAGGATGGACAACACAAGAAGGCTGACAAAAGCCTCTTGGCAAAGAAACAGTCTACAATGTCTGACAGTGAATCTGATTCATCAGAATCAGAAAAGGAGGAGACTCTCATGGGCCTGATGGCTATTGAGGAGACCCAATCAGGAGAAGGAGATAAGGATTATTCAGATACTACAAAGGAAAAATCAATATCTCACAGTTTAGCCTAAGATTCTTTCTCTACATCAGAAAATAAATCATGTTCACACTCATTTAATGATAGAGAACATGATTCAGACATTGAAGCTGATTTTAACTCCCTTATCAACAAATATGAGAAGTTACTCAAGGCCTTGATTGCAAGCAAATAGCTTGCTAAGGATCAGACCAGAGAATTAGAATCTCTGAGGGGTGTATCTTTTCAGTTGAAAAGGGCCAACATAAAGTTGGACCTACAAAAACTGAAGCTTATTGAACTATCTAATAAGATAGATAGCCAGGCAGAGGTAATAGTAGAACTTGTCAAGACTGTCAAGGATCTGGAAGCAAAGCTTACCTAGGAAAGACAGTGTTGAAGCCAAAATTGACCTCTGTGGAGTTCGGGGTCCCAAAAGAGGGGTGACCTCACACCTACTACACTCGGAGGAACGTCACGGACCTAAGACCTAGGAGCTAGGAACAGACCCTCGACTCTAGCGTGGAGGTCCCGCCTCATACCCGAAAGACTTTTAAGGTCTCCCCCTCCCTAGCCAATGCTTGAGCTAGGTGCCTTGGAGGAAGAAAGCCAAGGGAATTTAAGTGGATTAGAAGCAATGCTCTCCAAGGCACCCCCAAGGGTCTATTTATATATTTTCCATGTCATGGGGTTAAAATGACCAAAATGCCCCTAGGGCAAATATGCCTCAAGCGAATAGCAAACCTCCACACCGGGGGGGGGGGGGGTAAAGAGGTAATTTCCACCCCGGGGGGCACAACGCTAAAAGCACGGTCCAGAGAGAGGTGAGCAAGCGTACCCTCCCCGGGCTAGACTCCTAGGGCAAGAGGGCAGGCCGCTCGTTCTCGCCCTACGGGCCCGCCGCCTGGGGCGAGATGGCAGGCCTCCCGGTCTTGCCCCGGGGGCTCACCGCCTGGGGCGAGAGGGCAGGCTGCCCGGTCCCACCGCCTGGGCGAGAGGGAAGGCCGCCCGGTCTCGCCCCGCGGGCTCGCCGCCCGAGGCGAGAGGGCAGGCCGCCCGATCTCGCCCCGTGGGCTCGCCGCCCGGGGCGAGAGGGCAGGCCTCCCCCTCTCGCCCTACGGGCTCGCCGCCCGGGGCAAGAGGGTTGGCCGCCCCGTCTCGCCCCGTGGGCTCGCCGCCCGGGCGAGAGGGCAGACATCCCGGTCTCGCCCTGCAGGCTCGCCGCCTGGGGCTAGAGGGCTGGCCGCCCAGTCTCACCCCGCGGGCTCGCCGCCTGGGGCGAGAGGGCAGGCCGCCCGGTCTCGCCCTGCGGGCTTGCCGCCTGGGGCGAGAGGGCTGGCCACCCCGTCTCGCCCCGCTGGCTAGCCGCCTGGGGCGAGAGGGCAGGCCGCCCGGTCTCGCCCCTGTCCAAGTCTAGGGTGCCGTGGGCGGGATCCTGGTCTCCAGCCAGTCCCGCCATCCCATCTCGCCCCTAGCAAGCTGGGGGGGGTCAGCCATCTTGCCGCACCTGCCCCCCTAAAGGGCCTGGGGGAAGATCCAGATTTTCCCTCCCCCTACTAGTATATTTCTAAGCTAGAGCCAAAATTGGCCACCAAGAGTACCAAGACGTCCAAAAAGCTTAAAACTATATAGGGGCGAATACGGGGTTGTACACAATCCCCGCTCTTTTCGAGCGAGTCCCACGCTCGGAAAGAATCATCCAACCCAACGTATTCGCTGAGCGTAGTTCTTTTGCACGGTCGGAGAAAATACTTTAGCCTCTCCAAGTAGAATTCACTAAAACCTCCTCGAAGGGCCAACCTGTCATGCCAGCTAATGGGAGCCTGGGTGGCGAGACGGCCACAGGGTGAAATCACTTAGCCTCCCGAGGGGTCAACCTATCATGCCAGCTGATGGGAGCTTGGGTGACGAGACAGCCTCGGGGTGAAAACACTTAGCCTCCCGAGGGGTCAACCTATCATGCCAACTGATGGGAGCCTGGGTGACGAGACAGCCTCAGGGTGAAAACACTTAGCATCCCGAGGGGTCAACCTGTCATGCCAGCTGATGGGAGCCTGGGTGACGAGACAGCCTCGGGGTGAAAACACTTAGCATCCCGAGGGGTCAACCTGTCATGCCAGCTGCTGGGAGCCTGGGTGACGAGACAACCTCGGGGTGAAAACACTTAGCCTCCTGAGGGGTCAACCTGTCATGCCAGCTGATGGGAGCATGGGTGACTATAACGCCCCCGATTTTTTTGTGTTTTGTATGATTATTGTTTGGCGTTACGACGAAGCGTTGTCGGCTTTTGCCATTATTAGAGCGTGGTCATAGCTCTTTAGGTTCCTTTAGTGGTCCATTAGTAGCCTGTTTGTAAGATTCCCCAGCTAGTGGGAGTCTGTTGTGGTGACTCGGCTGAGCCTCTTAGGAAATGCTTGTATTTTGGCTTCGGGTAGTTTTAGCCCGAGTTTTGATCGTCGGATGTTGTTTTCGACTTAGCCGTTGTGTTTGTAGCTATGGTGTTTAGCTACGGTGTGAGTTTTGTCGAAATCCGAGATCATTTGTTTTTTGCGTCGTTGCGACGTTCGTTTTGTTCGCCGGTAGTGGCTACCTGTTTGTTGTGCATGGCCTTGTGTGATCGAGCTTGGTAAGGCTGGTGCTTGTTTTAGGCTAAGCACAGGCGCACCTCAGGGTGACGAACTCGGCCTGATAAAACCCTTTGCCAACATCTCATCTAGCTGGATCCGCAACTCCTCCAGCTCTCGCGGGGCCATGCGGTACGACGCCTTAGCAATAGGACGCGTACCCGGCTACAAATCTATGACAAACTCGACATCTCTATCGGGTGGAAGATCGGGAAGATCAGCAGGAAAAACATCAGGGAACTCACAAACAACTGGAATCTCTTCCAACCTCAGCACACTAACATCTGCCCCTACCAGAGAGACCAAATAGGCAAAATAGCCTGAAATAAGCAACTTACGAGCACGTACCGCAGAAACAACCGGAGACTCCTGAAGAAGATCGGCATAAACGCTCCCGGGCTGACCACTATCCTTCACGAAGTCCAAGCGCTTACCCTTGCACTGGATAACCGCATCATATTTGGACAACCAATCCATGCCTAGGATAACGTCGAAGTCCTCTAGATCAATCACTTTCAGATCTGCCTTAGCTAGAAAGTCTCCCAACAAGATTGGGTAGCCCTGAATACCCAAGTCTGAAATAACAGAGTCGCCCGAAGGGAACTTGACGCAGAAAGCTCCGCCAACACGATCTAGGCCCAAATGGAATCGCTCCACGAAAGCCCTAGCAACAAAAGAGTGGGTGGCGCCAGGATCAAAAAGAACGCGTGCCCAACGGTTCTTTACCTTAAATCTCCCTATACAACAACCCACATAACTAAGGGAAAATAAAAGCTAAACTATACAAGAGGTAGAAAATTCAAGTTAGGAAGAAATCTAACCTGAAATGACCTGGGTCGAGGTCAACGCTTCCTCTGAAGAGATAACATTCAGCTTTCCCTTGCCTTTATCCACGCGCGGGGGCGGCGACACCGCCTGCAATGGAACTACTGGGAGAACGGGCTGCTCCTGAGGGCACCTCGTCTTGAGATGGCCCTTTTTCCCACACTGAAAGCAAAATTTATCTTTCGACCAACAACGGGCCACATCATGCCCCTTCCTTCCGCACAAGGAACACACCACATCCCCTCTGGTTCCTGGGGGCCTTCCCCCCCAACAGACTTTTGCTTGTCTTACCTCTCCTGCTGGCCTCTGTTCTTAGCATTCTCAATGGCCTCAACTTTCAAAGCAGCTTCCACCACTCCGGCATAACTGACTGCTCCATAGGCATTTGCTAACTGCTGAACGTTGCTTCTTAGCCCACCCAGAAACCGCTTAACCCGGTCTGCTTCAACACTCACAAGTACAGGAGCAAACCGACTCAGTTTGCTAAACTCAATCTCATACTCACTAACTGTGAGTTTTTGTTGCTTCAAATGCAGGAAGGCATTTATCAACCGGTCCCGCTCGACTGAGGGAAGAAGTTGTAAATGACTCCCAGGTGCATCCTGCCACCATACTTCCCTTCTCCCTCAGCCACCAAATCTTTGCCAATACCTTGAGTTAGTGAGTCGGCCACGTACTCTAACCATCGCCCCTTGTTTTTTTTGACACCCCGATCATTTGCCCACAAGCTTAGGATTGTTAGCTCTCCCGTTGTCTGCTTTTCGCTTTTCCTGCTATTATACTGATGCTTTACTGCTGCAGGTTGGTTCTTTCCGCAGAGCAGGTAACTTTTGTGCTCACACTTGGTGTGATTTGCCTTTACGGTTTTTTTTAACAATAATTCTTTCTTTTTTTACTTCTACTGATTGGTACCATGTTGCCGGGTTGGAAAACCCTTCTTTATTAAGTAATTTGGTGCTCCTTTTCTTTTGATTATCTCCTTACTGAGGCGTTTCTTTTTCTTGAATGCCTCAGGTCCAGGTTTTAGCCGATCGAGCGGCTGATTTTTTTCCTTTTTGTGGGTCTTGCTGGTAGCCTCCAGGGTAGTTTAGTTGCAGATCTGTCACCTTGTGAGGTAGCTATCCTTCTTTTCTGTATGGACATGCACACTCACCGTTGAGTTCGTGTCGGGTTGTCGACGCCCACTGGCGGCTTACTTGTTTTGCTATATATGAATTAAAACTGCTGTTTTTGCCCTCTTGGGGTTATTTAATTGCTTTTGGGAAGGTTTTATGCTAGGTTGCATGTTAGGTATTTTAAAACCCTAAACTATTATATGTACCTCATGCACATCATACTTGCGAAACTAAATCACTATTTTCTTAAAGCGTAAAGCATATCTTTTAAATATAAATACTATACTCACCTTAAATGTAGTGCATGCTATAAGTGGTCTCTTGAGGGCCCTTATACTCTTTTAGGGTGTCAAATCAATTGAATCAAGTATTTTTTTCGCTGTAAACAAATATATATTTTTCCTAGTGTGGACTAGCTGATCCACTGTGCTAGGGATACGACCTTTAAATAAATTGGTTTTCTACTAAATTAAACTTGTGATTTGTGGTCTCGACGCGTTGCCTGAGCGTCGACAGTTATCTCTTGCTCGACGTGGCATCACAACGTGTGTTTTCCCGTACTCTGATACTCCTTAACCTCGGGGAAAATGCGGGTTGTGACAGTGACGATACAGCCTCGGGGTGAAAACACTTAGCATCCCGAGGGGTCAACCTGTCATGTCAGCTAATGGGATCCTGGGTGACGAGACCTCCTCCGGGCAAAAAACATTTAACCTCCCGGAGGGGTCAACCTGCCATGCCAGCTGATGGGAGCCTGGGTGGCGAGACCTCCTCCAGGCTAATAGAAACGAGCATCCACGAGAGGTATGCCTGACCTGCCAGCTATTGAGAGCCTGACAACAGGACCATCATCGGAGCAAAGAGGACTTGGGCATCCACGAGAGGTATGCCTGACCTTCCAGCTAGTGAGAGCCTGACAGCGGGACCATCATCGGAGCAAAGGAACTTAGGCATCAATGAGAGGTACGCATGACCTGCAAGCTAGTTAGAGCCTGACAGCGGGACCATCATCGGAGCAAAGGGACTTGGGCATCAACGAGAGGTACGCCTGACCTGCTAGCTAGTGAGAGCCTAACAGCGGGACCATCATCAGAGCAAAGGAACTTGGGCATCAACGAGAGGTATGCCTGACCTGCCAGCTAGTGAGAGTCTGACAGCGGGACCATCATCGGAGCAAAGGAACTTGGGCATCAACGAGAGGTACTCCTGACCTGCCAGCTAGTGAGAGCCTGACAGCGGGACCATCATCGGAGCAAAGGAAACTTGGGCATCAACGAGAGGTACGCCTGACCTGCCAGCTAGTGAGAGCCTTACAGCGGTACCATCATCGGAGCAAAGGGACTTGGGCATCAATAAGAGGTACGCCTGACCTGCCAGCTAGTGAGAGACTGACAGCAGGACCATCATCGGAGCAAAGGGACTTGGGCATCAACGAGAGGTACGCATGACTTGCCAGCTAGTGAGAGCCTGACAGCGGGACCATCATCGGTACAAAGGGAACTTGGGCATCAAAGAGAGGTACGTCTGACCTGCCAGCTAGTGAGAGCCTGACAGCGGGACCATCATTGGAGCAAAGGGACTTGGGCATCAACGAGAGGTACACCTGACCTGCCAGCTAGTGAGAGCCTGATAGTGGGACCATCATCAGAGTAAAGGGACTTGGGCATCAACGAGAGGTACGCCTGACCTGCCAGCTAGTGAGAGCCGGACAACGGGACCATCATCGAAGCAAAGGGACTTGGGCATCAACGAGAGGTATGCCTAACCTTCCAGGTAGTGAGAGCTTGACAGCGGGACCATCATCGGAGCAAAGGGACTTTGGTATCAACGAGAGGTATGCCTGACCTGCCAGCTAGTGAGAGCCTAACGACGGGACCATCATCAGAGCAAAGGGAACTGGCCTCCCCGAGGTACCCTCGACCCATCCAGCTAGTGAGAGCCTGGCATGAGGAGGTCCTCTCAGGGGGTGGGAATGGACATGTCACCTAAGCTTTGTCAATTCCAACATCCTCAAAAGGGAAAAAAAGATGGGTTACATGACCCCCCCCCCCCCCCAACCCAGCTGGTTGGGGGCTGGACTCGATACAACCATAAGAAAAAATACAAGACTCCATCGAGGCGAGGCTTCTTCAGAGGGCTTGGGCTCGATCTCCACTCCATCGTGGATCACTCACAAGGTCCCTCGGGTTCCCACATCAACCCGGTCCTCACATATGTCATCACTCCTCACTTGGGGTAGAACTTCAACCTGTGCCGGCGGCTGAGGCTGGGTAGGGCCTCTCGCTCCCCTCACCTCCAGGAACTCAGGGCAGGTAGCTGTAGCGTGACCCTCCAACTGGTGGAAGTCACAGTACGGCAATGCTCCTCCTCCCCTCCTTCGGCGGGCTCGGCGGTCTCTCCCGTTGCCTCTTCCTCCTCCGCCTATTACCAATGCTTGTTGTGGTGGGGGTAGGAGCTGTCTTGGGGCTTGCCTCTGGAAGTGGAACCTCCCTTGGCCCCCGTGAAAGTTCCCACCACCCTGGATGAGAGCTCTTCCTGGACCCTGGGCAGGTCCTCCCTGCTGCCTCCAACCTGGCTTCGGTCCCTCCTGTCCCTGAAACCCGTGGGCTCTCTGCTCTTCTCTCCGTCTTCCTTCCTGATGCCTTGAGCCACCTTGCTCCTTTGGCTCCAACTCTGTTAGCTTCGCCAACTTCTTGACAAATGCCGGGTTGGCCGCCTCCATGGCTATCTCCTCAACCGCCCTTTCCATCAGCTCCTCGAAAGAAAGGGGGGCCTTTCGGGTCAGGCTCATCTTGAAGAACCCCTCGTGCAACCCCACCGTGAACGCCATCTGGAGGGCATACCCCGGCATCTCCTGGATATCCAGGATCTCTTCTTGGAATTTGTCAACGTAATGGGCCAGCGACTCCTCGGCTTTCTGCCTTATCAGGAAGATGGATTCAGAACTCCTCTTCCTCTTCTTGGAGGTGGAGAAGCGGAGCTGGAAGCTTCGACTCAAGTCCTCGAACCCATAGATTGACCTCGGAGGGAGTTGATGAAACCAGTCCCTTGCCTTCTCCTTCAACGTAATTGCAAAGAGGCGACACTTGAAGGCATCTGTCATCGGCATGATGGAGACGACATCCTCGAACCACTGCAGGTGTTGGACGGGGTCATCCTTCCCAGTATAGTAAGCCATGTCTGGCTCCTTGAACCCCTCGGGAACGGGAGCTGAGATGATAAGCTCGCTGAAGGGTGACCCCCTAAGGGGTGCTCTCTCCACCTCTACCCGCGCGACCTCCTCGCGTGGGGGGCTAGCACTCGTCTAGCTAGGGAATAGCTCCCATCCCGGGAGGACTCGCTCAACCCCCTCTCCCATCCTTTCCTTCCCAGTTCTCCTACCTGGTACACTTCCTTCTCCCCCTGCTGGGTTCATCTCGCCTGTGCCCCAGGGAGGCAGCTCGCCGAGACCACTCTAGGTCAGCTCGCCAAGACCCCTGGGAGCCAGTCCCTAGGGGTTGGGGGTTGAGCTGTCAGCCCGAGGGGCAATGCCTCTCAGCATCTCCATGATGCCTTGAATGGAAGCCATGAACTCCTCCCTTCCTACGAAGGGTCCGGGGTGGGGGAGCTCGTCGAGATCATCACTACCTCCCTGATCTCCAGCCACGCACTCTCCCGAGATCTTCTGTGCTGGTCACTCTCCACGCTCACCGCACCAAAAGTGTTGAAGCCAAAATTGACCTCTGTGGAGTTCGGGGTCCCAAAAGAGGGGTGACCTCACACCTACTACACTCGGAGGAACGTCACGATCCTAAGACCTGGGAGCTAGGAACAGACCATCGGCTCTAGCGTGGAGGTCTCGCCTCACACCCGGAAGACTTTTAAGGTCTCCCCCTCCCTAGCCAATGCTTGAGCAAGGTGGCTTGGAGGAAGAAAGCCAAGGGGATTTAAGTGGCTAAGAAGCAATGCTCTCCAAGGCACCCCCAAGGGTCTATTTATAGATTTTCCAAGTCCTGTGGTTAAAATGACCAAAATGCCCCTAGGGAAAATATGCCTCAAGCAAATAGCAAACCTCCACACTGGGGGGTAAAGAGGTAATTTCCACCCGGGGGGGGGCACAACGGTAAAAGCACGGTCCAGAGAGAGGTGAGCAGGCGTACCCTCCCCAAGCAATACTCCTAGGGAGAGAGGGCAGGCTGCCTGTTCTCGCCCCACGGGCTCGCAGCCTGGGGCGAGAGGGCAGACCGCCCGGTCTTGCCCTGAGGGCTCGCCTCCTGGGGCGAGAGGGCAGGCTGCCCGACCTAGCCTCGCGGGCTCGCCGCCTGGGGAGAGAGGGCAGGCTGCCCGGTCTCGCCCCGTGGGCTCGCTGCGTGGGGCGAGAGGGCTGGCCGCCCCGTCTCGCCCCGCGGGCTCGTCGCCCGGGGCGAGATGGCAGGCTGCCCGGTCTCGCCACGCGGGCTCGCCACTCGGGGCAAGAGGGCAGGCTGCCCGGTCTCGCCCCACAGGCTCGCCGCCCGGGGCGAGATGGATGGCCGCCCCGTCTCGCCCCGCGGGCTCGCCGCCTGGGGCGAGAGGGCAGGCCGCCCAATCTCGCCCCGCGGGCTCGCCGCCTGGGGAGAGAGGGCTGGCCACCCCGTCTCGCCCCGCGGGCTAGCCGCCTAGGGCGAGAGGGCAGGCTGCCCAGTCTCACCCCTGCCCAAGGCTAGGGTGTCGTGGGCGGGATCCTGGTCTCCAGCCAGTCCCGCCATCCCACCTCGCCTCTAGCAAGCCGGGGGGGGGGTGTCGACCATCTTGCTGCACTCGCCCTCTTAAAGGGCCCGGGGGAAGATCCAGATTTTCCCTCCCCCTACTAGTATATTTTCAAGCTAGAGCCAAAATTGGCCACCGAGAGTGCCAAGACGTCCAAAAAGCTTAAAACTATATAGGGGCGAATACGGGGTTGTACAGACAGCTCCTGACTCAATTCTCAAAACTCAAGTCAGTGTTACCTATCATATACACCTTCTCTGCACCATTTAGAAGTGGTGTAGGGTATGGAAAGAACAAAAAGTTCAAGAAGAAGTCTGTACCTAAGGGTAAAGCCACAATTGGTCCAGTTAGGCAACAAGTCAAGTATCTGCCTTCTAACAGATGCTTGAGATCATATGTGCCTGGACACATGATGTTTGAGTGCTCTACCAGCAAGGTCAATAAAGAGCCTTGTTGGAAGAAACAGACATCTAAAGGGAATATAGGCAAAAAACCACCACAAAGGGTGATCAATCCAAGAAGCCAAGGAATTCTTGGAGCTGGTCCCAGTTCACCTCACCCAAATCTGAAAGGTAAGGGTGTGAATTTGCACCACTACCTTGGAAGTTGGATGACAATTCTGTGTTGCACAAAAGAACAATTTCAAATGTGCAACCAAAGAAAAGATACAACCGATTTGAGTGTTTGTGTTGTGGGAAGGTTGGGCATTTTGTCATAGATTGTTAGTATAATCAAACATCACCCTCATATAAGAATCAACCAGCTTTTTTTAAAAAGTTTGATGTGTTTCACACAACAAAGCCTAACAGGAACCAAGGCCACAAAATTATTTGGGTACGTAAGGTGAACTTAATCTGTGTTTGCAGGTGGAGTCAAGTACCACAGGAAGGCCAATATGATACTTGGATAGTGGCTATTCCAGGAACATGATTGGAACAAGGAGTTTGTTAAGAGATTACACTCTAGTTAGGAATGGACCAAAAGTCATCTTTGGAGGGTCAGAGAAATGACTCACCAAGGGATATAATAACATTTCTAATGGCCTAATTACCATCACTAAAGTGGCTTATGTGGAAGGATTGAACCACAATCTAATAAGCATAAATCAGCTTTGTGATACAGGTTATGAAATTATTTTCCACAATGACAAGTGTCTGATAAGGAATTCAAGTGATCAAGAAATCATCTTGTCAGACACTAGGAGTGAGAACATTTATTTTCTAAACTTCTTAAGTATAAATGAAAAATCACTTGTATGCTTAGTAACTAGTGAGAAAGACGCATTATATGTGCAATGGAACAAGAGGCTAGCTCACTTAAACTATAAAGCAATGAGCAAACTATTCTCTATGGACTTAATTAGAAATAATCCACAACTCAAATGCTCCAAAGAAGGCTTATGTTCTACATGTCAAAAATGCAAATAGACAAATTAAGAGCATTCAGTCCAAAAACACTGAGAGATGTTTGTACTTACTGCATATGGATCTATTTGGTCCTATGAAAGTTCTTAGTTTGGGTAGAAAGTCATATACCTATGTGATTGTGGAAGATCACTCTAGGTTTGTTTGGGTACTCTTCTTAAAGAGAAAGTCTGAAACATTAGACAACCTTGCTGATTTTGTCAGACAAGTTGAGAATGAGATGTGATATTCTGTGGTCAAACTTAAAAGTGACCATGGTATAATGCTATGTTCAAAATAGGGCCTTGATCAACAAGAATCGCAGCAAGACTCCCTATGAACTAATGAAAGACAGAAAACCAAATTTGTCCTACTTTAAGATTTTTGGAAGTAAGTGTTATGTATTGGACAATGGGAAAACATATCTAACCAAGTTTTCAGAGAAATCCTATGAAGGAATCTTTGTATGGTATAATGCTCATAGCAAAGCATACAAGATCTACAACTTGAAACATCAAGTTTTAGAAGAATCTATTAATGTAGTTTTTAGTGAAACTTCTGTTCTTTAAAATGAGATTTCTAACAACACTAGACTAGGTGATGTAGATTCTAAGATGGAAAAGTTAAATATAGGTGATTCACCTGATCTAGAGTTACACACTAGAGATAATGTAGAAATTCCTATAGAAGATACAGTAACTGCTCAGGAGGAGGAGGAAAATCATCCTAATTCTCATACATAACTAGGTGATGGTAGACACCTCCCAACTGTAGTTAGGCATCTTAGAGATCATCTTATTGATCAAATAATTGGTGATGCCAGACTAGGAGTAACTACTAGAAGTAGACATCACAATGAGGTTCTATACTCTAGTTTTCTCTCACAGGTAGAACCTAAAAAGTTTGGAGAAGAAAATTCAGACCCCAATTGGATTTTGGCTATATAAGAAGAGCTCAATCAATTTGAGAAATGCAAAGTCTGGAGTCTAGTTCCTATACCTAATGATCACAATGTCATAAACACTAAGTGGATTTATAGAAACAAACTAGATGAGCATGGGTTATAGTCAAGAACAAAGCTAGATTAGTGGCTAAAGGATATAGACAAGAGGAAGGGATAGACATTGACCAAACATTTGCACTTGTAGCTAGGCTAGAATCCATAAGGTTGTTCTTAGCTCATGCAACATATAAAGGATACAAGGTCTACCAGATGGATATAAAGTCAGCATTCCTAAATGGTAGATTAAAGGAGGAAGTCTATGTAGAGCAGCCACCTGGTTTTGTTTACTCTAAACTCAACTCTCATGTCTTCAAATTACACAAGGCTTTGTATGGGTTAAAACAGGCACCTAGAGCCTGGTATGAGACCCTATCTACCTTTCTTATAGAGAACAAGTTCTCTAGAGGAAAGATAGACAAGACACTATTCCTTAGAGACATCAACGGTTCAAGTATACTAGTCTAGATTTATGTGGATGACATAATTTTTGGGTCTACTAATGAGAAGCTATGTAGAAAATTTGTCAGGCTTATGCAAGGCAAGTTTGAAATGAGCAGCATGGGTGAACTAAAGTTCTTCTTGGGATTCCAAGTTAGATAATCTGAGGATGGTATATCCATCTCTCAATCTAAGTTCACTAAGGAATTGATTAAGAAATATGATATGGAGAATTCTACTACCATGAGAACTCCAATGAGTTCTTCTGTGTCACTACACAAGGATGAATCTGGGATTTTTATTAAACCCAATTGGGACACACTTGGGTCTCACCAAAACCTATTAAAATTAAACCCAACTGGGCTGATATTTTTATCAGGATCATATTATGACCCTAAAAGATAGCCACCAAAATTTTGGTGGGTTTAGAGGTCTTTAGACCCATAAAATAATTCATACATAGATTATTAAATTTCTACCAAAATTTTAGTGAAATATTTTCCAAAAATTCCCATTTTTGTATATGTTATAGGTATAGATAAGTGTGATTCCCAACCCAAATTTCAAGTCATTTGGACAAGTGGATTAGTGGGAGCACTCAATTTAATCTATGACTAGCCCTATGTATAGCCTGCACTATTTTGAGTGTTGTGGTCAGACCAGTGACCCAAATTGATTGAAATTAATTTTAAAATAAAGTAGACTTCAAGCCCTACAATTTTCATGTTGGTCATTTTTCCATCAGGGGGCTCTAAGTATTTTTAATATTTAATTCTAACCACAGCCAATTATGTAACAAAAATGGAGGTAATAATGAATTAATAAAATCATCAGTGCACGAATCTTGGCGCACAGACGGACGAAATCCCGTCATCTTCTTCCTGGAGCTAATGGCCAGGATTGACCCGTCTTGGGCTGACTTTTCCCATGATTTCCCGGCCACCCATGCCTCTTCCTGGTCGGCCACCGCCACCACCACCTTCGCTGAGGTGGTGGTTGGCGATTGGCAGTGGTTGGCCGGCCGGAGGTGGTCGAAACAGTAAATGGTGATTAAATTTTAAAGCTTGAAAACGAGCCTCTTGGCCAGCCCGATCCAGAGCCGTTTGGACTCGAATCAAGCCACTGATTGAAGTGGATCTATCCACTGAAGAAGGAGAGAGAAATAGGACCTTTTGGGAGAGTTGGAGTCGAGCCGATCATCGTGCCGCCATTGCCGGAGTTTGAGTTTTTGGGTGCTCTGCAACTTCACTACCAAAGGGCTCGGCTTCTACTATTAAGTGAAGGAAATGACTCCTCTGAGTCCACTGAAGCTTTTAAGAGAGCCAATTGGGGGAGGGGAAGGGCCAAGCATCAATTGTCATTAATGGCCTTGAAAGCTATTTTCGTCAAACTGTAATCCCACTGAATTCCCTCCCTTGGTGGTCGGGAAAGGCCTTTAATCTCCTCCTAATTCATCAGGGAAGATGAATCCAGCAAGAAGAGAGGAGCTTTTGGCCTTCCAAGCCATGAATGGCCTTTACTCCCCATTTTCTCCCTCCTCCATTAAAGGAAAATGGACTTTTCTCTATCCTATTCAGCACTTCCAGAAAGTGAGTGTATTTTGGGTGATTATAACCTTCATGAGGCTAGTGGGCCACCCTAGTTGGGCTTAGCCCAAGTGGATTGGGCTTGAGCTAGCCATTTAGGCTAGTTTGACCTAAACCTAGTTTAGAGTTGACCTTGGTCAAATTGACCTTTTGGGTTGACCCCAATGGGTTCTTGGTGACCCATTGGCCTCCCCTAAGGTCTAACAAGACTTGGGTAGGGTTGTTTGGGCACCTTGGAGGTCACTTGACCCTTAATTAGGGCACTTTGACCTTTTAAGGTTTAGGGTTGACTTGGGTCAACTTAGCCTTTTGGGTTGACCCTAATGGGTTCTTGGTGACCTATTGACCTCCCTTTAGGGTTACGAAGGTATAGGTGGGATCCATTTAGCTAAGGGAAGGTTAATTGGCCCTATATAGGTCAGTTTGACCCATTTAGGGTTAGGGTGGACTTAGGTCAACTTGACCACTTTGATTGCCCCCAATGGGTCTATAGTAACCCTATGGACCACCCAAGGGATTAGGGGTGTTGTGGTGGGGTCAAGTTGAAGCCCTAAGGTCAAATCCGAGGTCTGGTGGTGAGGTTGTGCTATAGGCAGACCAAGGTGGTTTTCACATTGTGCCTTTGCTCACTTGGTCTTTTGAGCTTCTTAGGGTTTTGTCATGACTTAGTCATGACAAAA
Organism: Platanthera zijinensis; assembly: GCA_039513925.1. NCBI lineage: Eukaryota > Viridiplantae > Streptophyta > Magnoliopsida > Asparagales > Orchidaceae > Platanthera > Platanthera zijinensis. The sequence continues at coordinate 70,829,977 of CM077078.1, read as the reverse complement.
CCACTCCTACGGGTATAGTTGTTTGAGGGATGTTACGTTGGACCAGTGTAAGACTAGAATAATCATAAAGAAAAAGGTTAGTAGTTCAGTCACTCCATTCAGGAGACTCAGTTCCATATCCGTTCTCATGAGGTATTTTTAGTTCCTTCAAAGTTTTCAGGAGGCATTCACAATTCCTTCTCCATTTTCAATATTTCCTTGGTTTACATTTATTAATAAGATTCGATAATTTGGTTGCGCCTTTTAGTTTACGGCTTAATCGGGTGACTTTTCAGGAGTTACATCCTTTATTATTTATTGAGAATGATTAGCAACACGCGACTCGTACTCTACTTTCCGAGTCTGCCCAGCTACCCGAGGGTCATGGCGTTTAGTGGTTTCATGAAATCTCGGAATGCTCAGAGCTTGGCCTCTTGCCTCAGCCACTCTCATTGCTAAATCAATATAATTTTAATATCCAATTTAGGGAGGGTGGTCACGCACTCAAACTTTCGTTTTCGAGGAAATAGCGCGAAATAAATTTTGAGCACGATCCTAGGATTTGGAAACATGTCAATTCTCATCACCATGTCACCAAATTTTAATACCACCTCTAATGGGGTATAAACTAAGCCTAGAAAAATTTTCCTAATTTTTCGAGCCACTTTGGGCCTTTATTTTGGTCAAATAAGTTTTGTTTAGGCTTTTAAAAATACCAAAACAATTTCAAAATTTCTCAAAATTTTTGTGGAGGGAGTCCTCATTGAGAGAAACATTTTTAATGTTGACCATTTTGCACCCAGAGGCATAGATTTTTTTTCTAGAAATTTCTTAAGTTTCTGTTAATAATATAGGTCTGTGGTTAGTTATATCTAACTCGATCCTGCGGCTGAGATTGAGCCTGACGGAGCTAATTGATCTTCTATCCCCACAATGAATCGAGCTCAGATCCGTTGTGGGGGCATTGATGCTGAGACGGGGCTGGAATCCAGGAATCATGGACCGTCCGATCTCATCGTGGAGATCGGACGGTGGTTGTACCTCCCGGCGGTGTGGAGGGTGGCGGCCTCCACCACCACCGGATGGCCGCTACCAGCCACCGGGGTCGCCCTCGATCGACTCGCCGGGGTCCGGCGAATTTCTGGGCAATGGTCCGGCGGCCTGCCACCGCCGACCACCGCCTGAAATTGTTATCCTGAGAGCAAGGTGGCAGAGCTCTACTCCTAGCGCCGCTGCGCCACCTTGCTTATACGGTGATGTTCCTTGTTACGCAACCACCCCCGGTCGGCGCGCCGGAGGCAGGGCTCCTCTTTAGTGGTGGCCTGGCGACTTCCCACCGCCGGCCGCCGCCGGAGTAAAAATATAGAGAAAACTCTGTTTTCTTGGGTGCCGCCAGAGCGGCATTTTCCGGCGGCACCCCGACCTTCCACCACCGGGGGATGTTTTCCCCGATAGTCTATCTCTTCTCCAGTGCCACCACCGGCGCTGGGAGGGGCTAGCTTGCAGCGGCCACCACCCGACCTGGAGCTTGGCTCGGGTTGTGTCGACGGCGCTCCGGCCGCCGGGAGGCGCATGCACCACGTCCGGGGGATAGGGAAGGGGGAGGAGAAGAATATCCACCTAGGGTTGGGGGGGGGGGGGTTTGGGATGGTCCTGGCCGAGCCGCCATTGAAGGTGGTGGTGGAGCTCAGGTGGAGGATTTTTTCCCAGCGAGCTGGAGCTTCGGCCAGGTGGGGAGAGGGGGCAGGGGTGAGGGAGATGTTTACTCAGTTGTGTCATGTCAAGGGAGGGGGGTTGCCTTTATATAGGTTGGAGGGGATGGATCCTTCTCCCTTTAGGAAATGTGGGATTAATCCCTCCTTAGGGAGGGATTAATCCCCACCCTCCAGCTGTCCAAGGATAGTTCGAGGCTCAAGGATTTCTTATAGAATCGATTTCAAGATAACCCAAACACCTAGAGGGGGGGGGGGGTGAATAGGTTCTTTCTTTTTTTACTTAAGGAAGAATAAGAATTCAGTTCTTTAAAAGAGAATCTAACTATTCTACAGTTAACACAGCAACCACAGCACATAATTCACAATCACACACACATCACAGATTGCACACTGGTTTATAGTGTAACGACCCCATCCGTTAAATGACGTATAGTAGAAGGTCCGGCCGGGGCCCCACACTATATGCCACAAACAGACGGTGAGGTCACAGGATAATACCAAACCATACGAATCCTAACTCAGAGCATTCTAGCGGAAGCTTTAAGTTACAACTTTGAACTCTAAACAGGAATGTCCAATATATAAACCACCTTTATATATATAACCATGGAATGTACAACAAAGGGTTTGGCCTTAAGGCCTTATAGTTCCTCTTTCCATACAACATGATTTACAAACCTCGACGCACAGGCCGGCCATACATGAGTAAAAGAGAACAAACAAAACATTCGCTTAGCCTTCATGGGCTAGCCGCAGCAGCAGCAGCAACAGCAGTAGGGCTTCAGCCCATCACTTACCACTTGGCTCTCCAGCACCTGCACGGGAACAATCCACCCAACCGGTGGCAAACAATGCAACGGTCAGCATTCAGCTGACCCAATTATAACAATCCTACTCCTTTCTCGGGGCATGAGCATTCTTTCCCTGCAAAGCATGGCATCATCAAATAGCAACTATGTGCGCGCAGGCACATTCAAGCCATCACAACTATCGGCCACACAGCCCGACAGTCCGTGCACTCAGGGCACATTCTTGGTGTACCAGAATACCAGGGTCAATACCACCGTCTACACGGTATTTGAGCATTCTAGTCTTTCCGGCGCGCGGGCCTAAGACTCTCATTAGGCGCTCCAACAAAACCTATAACCAGGCTTCCAAGTCGGACGGACCTAACGCAGGTACGGATCAGCCACCCCCCGTTGCTCAAGTCGCCGTGCCACCTCGAATACGGAAGTATCCATGGCTATTTATAGGCGCGGGTCGGTTTCACCTTTCCTGTTCGGCAATCTGCCTTTTCATCGAGTTGCAGCCCAACGGCTCAACCACTCACAAAGTGGCAACACACGGCCACAAGAGTTGCATCCAACCCTCTTCATTTCCTGGACATCGTCCAGTACTTCCTGCCGCACCAAGCAACAGGTAGGCACAAGGCATCACAAGCCATAATCACGGAGCCTTCTCCGATATGCAAACAAGCATCACCAATCCAGACTATATCCAGATGGGCTTCACACAGGATGCCTAGAGCCGTACTCCAATTCCGGCCTCTAACAAGGGGGACTTCACATATCTACCCCAAGGGACACCACAACCCACCGCACACTCGCGGGGAAGGGTTTTCCCTATGCAATGCAGAAAAGAAGGACTTCACATGTCCAAGGAGGGAGATCGTTACCCTTGTCGATCTCTTCGGAGCCATCGAAAACTAGCCGGTGAGAAAGAACCGCAGCAGCCTTGCCTTCACAACGCCGGCTTCGGATCACGAATCGGACCACGGGAACTCCGTCGGTGGCTTGCTCTCCTCCTCCTTCTTCTTCCTCCTCTCTCTTTCTCTCTTCCTTAAGCAAAATGAAGAATGACTTCTTCATCATTCCTTCACGAATTTAATCCAGCCAGGAATCACCTGAGCCCTTGGATCCAAAGAGAGAATCTGAACGGCCACGATTTGCCCAAAAAACTCAATTTTTGGCTGACACGGCATGTAACACGCCCGTGTCACAGGCCGTGTACCCTTAAGCGGCACACGCGGTATTGAACCGACTGAACAACACGGGCATCGACACGCCCGTGTCGAACCTGACACGCCCGTGTCATCTTGAGACACGCCCGTGTCGATCCTGCCTCATCGAGCTGCAACCAGTACACGGGTCAGAACACGGCATCTGACACGCCCGTGTCCAACCTGACACGCCCGTGTTCACGGCCGTGTTCAAGTCCGTGTACATTTCTGACTCGAATAGGCTATTCTCGAAATTTAATTCGGACACGCCCTGGGACACGCCCGTGTCCCAGGCCGTGTACCCCCGACACGCCCTGGGACACGCCCGTGTCCCAGGCCGTGTCAAACAGCCTGCACCTCAAACTTCATGTTGAGTCTTTTTGGGGTCTTTTTGGGGTGTTACAACCCTCCCCCCCTTAACAAAATTTCGTCCCGAAATTTGCACGGTAAGGAAACAAGAACCAGCAATGCTATAACTATGTTATAACAAAAAGTACACGGTCTACAGTTTATACAAATAACTCGGGAAACTCAGCTCGCATGGTCTGCTCTCGCTCCCATGTTAGCTCTTCACGGCCACAATGGTCCCATCGGACCTTGACCATCCCGATCACTTTGTTCCGCAACTGTTTCTCGGCTCGATCCTCGATCTGAATGGGTCTAACCCTCGTCGTTAGACCATACTTGACCGATACCCGATCATTCTCCACTACTTGAGCTGGATCCTTTACCGCCTTACGAAGGACTGAGATGTGAAATACATCATGTAATCCACCCAAGTCTGCTGAAAGTGCTAGTCGATAAGCAGCTTCCCCAACTCGCTCCACCACCTCAAATGGACCAAGATACCTCGGACTTAGCTTTTTCAAACGCCGAATCCTGGACACACCTTTGAAGGGTTTGATCTTCAAATATACCCAATCACCCACCGCGAACTCCACGTTCCGATGTTTGGCATTGTAGTACTTTGCTTGACGATCTTGGGCTATCAATAGCCTCTCCCGAATAGAGCGTATGAGCGAGGTAGCTTCTTCGACTTCCTTTTTCCCACTCAGCTTAGATTCGCCTGATTCTGCCCAAGCTAACGGTGTACGGCATTTACGACCATACAACGCTTCAAATGGTGCCATACCAATACTCGCTTGGTAGCTATTATTATAGGCAAATTCGACAAGAAATATATAATCTTCCCATCTCTTACCAAAGTCTAGGGCGCACATGCGGAGCATATCCTCCATCATCCTGTTGGTTCGTTCAGTCTGGCCATCCGTTTGGGGATGAAAGGCCGTACTAAACGCTAACTTTGTGCCCAACATTTGATGAACGAGCCGCCAATCATTCGATGTGAACCGCCCATCACGGTCACTAACGATGCTCCGAGGAACACCGTGCAGTCGAACAACCTGCTCCACATAAAGCTTGGCCAAGGTTTCCACTGAATCGTCTCTTCTGTTTGGAAGGAAGTGCGCCACTTTTGTCAACCGGTCCACAATCATCCAGATTGAATCATGACCGCGTTGAGATCTCGGCAACCCGTGCACGAAATCCATCGAAATATCATCGAACTTCCACTCCGGAATAGGTAACGACTTCAGGAAACCGCCAGGCTTCTGGCATTCTGCTTTCACCAACGCACAGGTATTGCATTCAGCCACATAACGTGCGACATCTTTCTTTAGTCCGGGCCACCAGAACAGCTTTTTCAGATCTCTGTACATCTTTGTGCTCCCTGGGTGAACTGAGTACTTTGCAAAGTGAGCTTCGTACATCAACTCTTCCCTCAATTTACCCACACTTGGGATGCACACTCGACCATTTCTTCGTAACAAACCGTTATCCCAAGAGAATTGGTCATCCGGCCCATCTTTTGCATAGCGCTGGAGACTTTCATCAAGCTCCATTGCTCGCCGAACTCTGTCCGTAAGGTCATGTTGCACCTCCATCCAGTTCAAACATGCATCGGTTGACGCACCCTTGTCAACACAAGATATCTCCATTGCTTCCAATTCCTGGATCAAACGCTGATCATGCCTCTGCAACCAGCTTGCCCGTACCGGAGTCTTTCGACTCAAAGCATCAGCGACCACATTTCCCTTCCCAGGAGTATAGTGAATCTCGAAGGTGTAGTCCCCGAGGAACTCCATCCATCTTCGTTGTCGCATATTCAGATCCTTCTGATCCAACAAATACTTTAGGCTTTTGTGATCCGTATAGATATCCACTTTAACGCCATATAGATAGTGTCGCCACAATTTGAGCGCAAAGATTACCGCCGCCAACTCCAAATCATGGACGGGGTAATTCCGCTCATGCACTTTCAACTGATGCGAGCCATAACCAATCACTTTACCAAACTGCAGGAGAACGCAGCCTAAGCCGCTTCCTGATGCATCACTATAGATCTCATACCCATCTGTACCACATGGCGATGTCATCACAGGCGCCGTGGTCAAACGACTCTTCAAGTCTTCAAAAGCTCGCGCGCACTCCGGCGTCCAAAAGAACTTTTGATCTTTTCTCGTCAGCGTGGTCAGAGGTAAAGCAATCCGTGAGAAGTTTTCCACAAACCGTCTATAGTAGCCCGCAAGTCCAAGGAAGCTCCTGACCTCGGCCACTGAAGACATCACTGGCCAATCCCGAATGGCACTTATCTTCAACGGATCCACCGCAATACCTTCTCCACTTACCACATGGCCTAAAAAGGCTACTGAAGAGAGCCAGAACTCACACTTTGAGAACTTGGCATAAAGCTTATTCCTCCGCAGGGTATGCAAAACCAACCGCAAATGGTTTGCGTGATCCTCTTCTGACTGAGAGTATACTAAGATGTCATCGATAAACACAATAACAAACAAATCCAAGTACTCTCGGAACATTCGATGCATTAGGTCCATAAATACCGAAGGCGCATTACATAGGCCAAACGGCATTACCGTGAACTCATAATGACCGTAGCGTGTTCCAAACGCTGTTTTGGGAATGTCACCTTCCCTAATCCTCAGCTGATAATATCCTGATTTCAAATCCAATTTGGAATAGACCGTTGATCCTGCCAGCTGATCAAAGAGGTCATCAATCCGTGGGATCGGATATTTGTTTTTCTCCGTCAGCTTATTCAATTCGCGGTAGTCAATACACAACCGTAAGCTACCGTCTTTCTTTTTCACAAAGAGAACAGGCGCGCTCCAAGGTGACATACTTGGGCGTATATATCCCTGCTCCAACAACTCTTGCAATTGGACTTTCAACTCAGCCATCTCTTTTGGCGCGACGCGATATGGTGAGCGGGCCACAGGTTTCGCACCTGGCACCAACTCAATAGAGAAGTCAATCTCCCGCTGGGGTGGTAACCCAGGAAGATCTTTAGGAAATACGTCGGCAAACTCTGACACAACTAGTACTTCACCGACACTGGCCTTTGGCTCAACAGCCTGAATTAGCATGAAGAATAACTCCGCGCCCTTCCGAACAGCATTGACGACTTGGAGTGCAGACAACAGAGTCCCGCCAACTCCTCGCATACCAGCGAACTTCGTCACAAGCCCGGTATTCTGGCCCAGTGTAATCTCCTTGGAGTTGCAATCAATAAAGGCACGCTGCTCCGAGAGCCAGTCCATACCAAAGATCACATCAAACTCCGATAACGGTAGCACAGCTGCACTCAAACCGAAATCCCGACTTCCTATTTGCACATCCACATCGCAAGCCCTATCCGCAAGCATCACACAGCCATTCGGCAACAGCACCCTTGTACTATCCACCGTCACATGACTTGGTAACCCAATGCGAGATACGAAATCCTCAGACAGAAAAGAATGCGAAGCACCCGTATCAAACAGGGCTCTCGCCAAATTATTCCGAATCAGGACAAAGCCTGCAGCACACACATATGCACAAGCTAAACATAACCAAAACCATAGCACATAAGCAAGTAAGCTAACTCAATTCGTACCTGTGACGACGTCACTTTGCTTAATCACTTCCTGTTGGCCAAGTTGATAGATTCGGGGCTGCGCCTGGGACGCAGAGAAATCAACCACCGCTTTGCCCTTCTCAGCATAAGACGCACCCGTCTTCTTTTCCCCTTTGGGCTGCACAACCCGACAGTCACGAGCTATATGCCCCACCCAGCCACAGTTATAGCATGTACGAGAATCCGGCCTTGATGTCGCTCCCGACACGACGGTCGTAGTCACTTGCCCAGATGGCTTGGACCTCTTGCCCCCTTTCTTCTGGTAAAACGACTTACTCGGGCGAGGTGCTTGAAACTCTGGCTTTGACACAACCAAGCCCTTGTTCTCTTGCACTCGCCTCATGTCCTTCTCCAACGCGCACGCAGTATCAACCAACGCCTGAAACCCTTGGCTCACTGAACTCGAAAGCAGGAATCGCAACTCATCCCGCAATCCTTCATAGAACCGATTCGTTTTCCTTTGGTCATCCGCGAAGATTGTACCCGCATATCGTCCCAACCTGGTAAACTCATGCAAGTAGATATCCACGCTATCTTCCCCTTGCTTTAACCGTTGGAACTCATTTTCCATAGCAATGCGTTGCACTGCTGGGACATGTTTTGCCAGAAATATCTGAGAGAACTCCTCAATCGATACTTGCGTTAATTGTCTGCCCGCCAAATGGTGTACCTCAACCTCGTCCCACCACAACCGCGCCTCTCCTTCAAGCATGAAGGTGGCCAAGGTGACCTTTAGAGTTTCCTCCGCCCTGATCGCTGTCATTATCCGCTTGACACGCGACAACCAATCCTCTGCCTGCGTTGGGGATCCCATTCCCGTAAACGTAGGAGGACTGAAGCTCATAAATTGCTTCAACTGTCGGTCAGCTGCTCGTGGATCTACAGCCTCAACCGGCTCGGGTCTTACATCAACACGAACTGGCACTACTGCCGGCTGCGCTTGCCCGGTCGGCTGAATCATGGCAAATAGCGCCTCAGCAACTAAGCGAACAGTTTCGGCAGATGGAGGAGGTGTTGGAACCTCAGCTGGTGCCGCACTCTCATCAGAGCGCTGGGGCTCAGACTGCCCAGCACCACTACGCGTCACCTATAGGTGGACAAGACACACATTAGCGAACGTATGCAAGCAAAACAACACAAAGAGGAACGCGCAGATTCCTCAAACAAGATTTTGTACATTCCTTAATGGACATTCCAGAGTTCATTAGTGTTACAGCAGGTCGCACAAACACGTGCTCGCCACCCCACAAAAGAATTCGACCACGAATTCGAAAGAGGAAGACCAACAAAAGCTGATACCAAAATGTAACGACCCCATCCGTTAAATGACGTATAGTAGAAGGTCCGGCCGGGGCCCCACACTATATGCCACAAACAGACGGTGAGGTCACAGGATAATACCAAACCATACGAATCCTAACTCAGAGCATTCTAGCGGAAGCTTTAAGTTACAACTTTGAACTCTAAACAGGAATGTCCAATATATAAACCACCTTTATATATATAACCATGGAATGTACAACAAAGGGTTTGGCCTTAAGGCCTTACAGTTCCTCTTTCCATACAACATGATTTACAAACCTCGGCGCGCAGGCCGGCCATACATGAGTAAAAGAGAACAAACAAAACATTCGCTTAGCCTTCATGGGCTAGCCGCAGTAGCAGCAGCAATAGCAGTAGGGCTTCAGCCCATCACTTACCACTTGGCTCTCCAGCACCTGTACGGGAACAATCCACCCAACCGGTGGCAAACAATGCAACGGTCAGCATTCAGCTGACCCAATTATAACAATCCTACCCCTTTCTCGGGGCATGAGCATTCTTTCCCTGCAAAGCATGGCATCATCAAATAGCAACTATGTGCGCGCAGGCACATTCAAGCCATCACAACTATCGGCCACACGGCCCGACAGTCCGTGCACTCAGGGCACATTCTTGGTGTACCGGAATACCAGGGTCAACACCACCGTCTACACGGTATTTGAGCATTCTAGTCTTTCCGGCGCGCGGGCCTAAGACTCTCATTAGGCGCTCCAACAAAACTTATAACCAGGCTTCCAAGTCGGACGGACCTAATGCAGGTACGGATCAGCCACCCCCCGTTGCTCAAGTCGCCGTGCCACCTCGAATACGGAAGTATCCATGGCTATTTATAGGCGCGGGTCGGTTTCACCTTTCTTGTTCGGCAATCTGCCTTTTCATCGAGTTGCAGCCCAACGGCTCAACCACTCACAAAGTGGCAACACACGGCCACAAGAGTTGCATCCAACCCTCTTATTTCCTGGACATCGTCCAGTACTTCCTGCCGCACCAAGCAAGAGGTAGGCACAAGGCATCACAAGCCATAATCACGGAGCCTTCTCCGATATGCAAACAAGCATCACCAATCCAGACCATATCCAGATGGGCTTCACACAGCATGCCTAGAGCCGTACTCCAATTCCGGCCTCTAACAAGGGGGACTTCACATATCTACCCCAAGGGACACCACAACCCACCGCACACTCGCGGGGAAGGGTTTTCCCTATGCAATGCAGAAAAGAAGGACTTCACATGTCCAAGGAGGGAGATCGTTACCCTTGTCGATCTCTTCGGAGCCATCGAAAACTAGCCGGTGAGAAAGAACCGCAGCAGCCTTGCCTTCACAACGCCGGCTTCGGATCACGAATCGGACCACGGGAACTCCGCCGGTGGCTTGCTCTCCTCCTCCTTCTTCTTCCTCCTCTCTCTTTCTCTCTTCCTTAAGCAAAATGAAGAATGAATTCTTCATCATTCCTTCACGAATTTAATCCAGCCAGGAATCACCTGAGCCCTTGGATCCAAAGAGAGAATCTGAACGGCCACGATTTGCCCAAAAAACCCAATTTTTGGCTGACACGGCCTGTGACACGCCCGTGTCACAGGCCGTGTACCCTTAAGCGGCACACGCGGTATTGAACCGACTGAACAACACGGGCATCGACACGCCCGTGTCGAACCTGACACGCCCGTGTCATCCTGAGACACGCCCGTGTCGATCCTGCCTCATCGAGCTGCAACCAGTACATGGGTCGGAACACGGCATCTGACACGCCCGTGTCCAACCTGACATGCCCGTGTTCATGGCCGTGTTCAAGGCCGTGTACTTTTCTGACTCGAATAGGCTATTCTCGAAATTTAATTCGAACACGCCCTGGGACACGCCCGTGTCCCAGGCCGTGTACCCCCGACACGCCCTGGGACACGCACGTGTCCCAGGCCGTGTTAAACAGCCTGCACCTCAAACTTCATGTTGAGTCTTTTTGGGGTCTTTTTGGGGTGTTACATATAGTGGTTCCCCAAGGTTTGGGTACATCCACTTTCCCCCTTCGCCTATCCAGCAGTGTGCTAGATTCGGCCTAACTTCTTTCTTCTTCTCAGATCCACAAGTCTTTTAGCTCAGAACCCTGAAAGGTTCCTATAACTCAGAATGAATCCACACTCATATAGCTCAAGCTAACAGCCCTACCTCAGCCTTTTCACAAGGCCTACAACTCAGATCTTGAAAGATCCAACACTCAGCCTTTATATTATAGGCTTACAACTCAGATCTTGAAAGATCCTACACTCAGTCTTTATATCATAGGTTTACAACTCAGATCTTGAAAGATCCTACAGAATTTGAAAAATCTTATAGATTGACTCTTACCCTTGTTAAGAGAGAATGGATAAAAGGTTTCTTGATCAGCTCTTGATAAAACTAATTGTTGAGATCAACCCATTCTTAGCTTTCTTCAAAGCTTCTTGAATTTGAACTCAGTAGGGTTGATCTTCTTTGAAGTTGACTGGCTGGTAGCTTCCTTCTTAGATTTCAGAAATAGATCTGAATTCTTCTTAGCAGATTTGTTCAGGATCTGCTTCTTAAGAGACTTGTAAATATCTTCTTCTTTACTTCAAACAGCTGGAGCTCTCTCTCACTCTTGAAATCTCTTGAAGTTTCTTCTAAATTCTTGTTTGAATTCTCCTTACACAAATTCTGAGTAGATTGCCACTTCAGACTGTCTTCTTAGATCTTCTCACGAAAATCTTCTTCTATGTGACGTGCTCTTTCTTGATCAATAATCAATGCTTCATTAGTTGTTTTTGATTTGATAGAATCCGTCTTAATATAGACTTCATCCATGACAACCGGCTGATCCAGTTTCTAACGAACTTCTGACAGTTTAATAGCTTCAGCAAACTTGTTAGAATTCACAGCTGTTAAGTCTTCTATCATTTCTTGAACCTTTGTCTTTGTCAGCAAAGCATCGAGACTTATCTTCATTATGTGTCGACACAAGTAGATTAAGTGTCGACATAAGCTTTGGTGATGTCGACACAGCTCCTTTTGTGTCGACACTGCTTCTTGACACTGCATCTGTAGAATGTGTCGACACTGCTTCTTTGTGTCGACACAGTCACTTCTTTACTTCACAGCAATCAAATTTGTTGAAACTCTGCTGTGTGTCGACACAAGTCCTGTGTGTCGACACAGTTGATATAGTCTAAGAATTATGTGTGTCGACACTGCCTCCAAGTGTCGACACAGTTGATGTCGACTAAAACTTTTGTGTGTCGACACTGCCTCCAGGTGTCAACACTGCCTCCAGGTGTCGACACAGTTGATGTCGACTAAAATCTTCTGTGTGTCGACACAGTTTCTTCTGGTGTCGACACTGCTTTTCTAAGTGTCGACGCATGCTTTATTAAGTGTCGACTCATGGACTTAGAAACTTTTTCCTGCATTTTAGCAAATTCTTAACCTGCACATATAAACTCAAAATAACATCAAATACACCTTGATGTATATCATTGAGCTAAGTGAGGCTTCTTCAAATCAGGTACACATTTTCCTATGTACCCAAGAATCTCCCCCTATTTGGAGAAGTCATAACCCTTTAGTCAATGATATACACCACTTATAATAAACAAAACATTATGATGTATATAAGTATTATATGACAGGGTAAATTATAAACAAAACATATACTAATATGACATTACAGAATAATGATGCAAACTTAATGAACATGAAACATTATTTTGTTTATACTATCAAAAAGTTTCTCAACAATTGTTTACATGGATTTCTTTAAAAACTAAAGATTACATTGTTCTTATAAAATCTAGTAAATCTATACTAAGGCTGATCAGGCTCTCTGATGACTATGCCTTTTCCTGGCTTAATCTGAGCCTCCACAGTAGGTTCTGCATCATCAATGAGCTTCTTTCCTTTCAACTCTGCCTTCTTCTGTGCTTCAGCCTTAATTTTCTGCCTTTCAAAATAATGAAAAGTCTTAGTGAAGTATTTGTTAGGCTCCTGAGCATTAGGAGGTAGCTTCCCAATTTTAGCCTTTTTTCTATATTGCAGAATGGTTTCTTGCCTTGCTACATATTTCTGTCATTCTTGTTCAGCATACCTTTTGCCCCTTTCATGGATCTGTTCTTTCACAACTTTCCAGGCAGTCAAAATGATATTCCTGGAAGTGGGGCTCCACTGCTCAAAATTAGGCTTTAACTCAGCTTGTTCTCTGAACCTTTTCTTTGACAGTTGAGCTTCCTACTGAGCTTTCAAGACAGCTTCTGGCATTTCTACTTTCTCAATAATAACATTATCAACTTCCTGTGGAGGACTGTACATTGACTGAACCTGTTGCTGAATCATATCAAAATCTGCTGGAGGATAGATGACTTGAGCAACTTCAGGTTGATCACCTTCAAGATAAGCACGTTTCACACCTGACTCAGCAACATTATCATCATCACAAAGGGGTGGATATCCCAGAGTGGCCATGATGCTATTGGATATCCATTTGGCATGATCTGAGATTGCTTTGACTAACACTCTCTCCCCCTTTATGACTTCTCTTTCAATATGGTCTCGTAAGTCATCTTTCTGAAATCTCACTTGTCCATCAAGAAAATTAACACCATCTTTATAAAATGATTTTAACTTGAGAAGCTTATTAGAGATTAAATTTTGAGAAGTAGTATTGGTTGTCTGAAATGAGTCTAAGGCAGTATGTAGCTTCTTATCAAACTCCTCTTTCTCTTTAGCCCTTGCTTCAGTCATTGCAGTGACTGTATTCTTTATTTGAGTTACTATCTCATTGTGAGATTCAGTCAGATTGTCATTCATCCTAATCTGATTCTCAAGGACATAGCTTTGTTTAATAGCAATGTCATCCACTTTAGCCTTTACTTCTGTTTGCTGCTTAGCCAGAAATACTACAACATTGCCCCCTATGTGGAAGCAATCTATCATCTCTTTCTTATGTAGATTCACTTCAAACCTGATGGATTTGATATCCTGAGCCAGATCAAATTGAAGTGACTTATGACTTTCATCCACATACTTCTCTAGAGCCACTCTCTGCTTATCTAATTTCACTTGCAAGGCCACCAATAATGAGCTGTAATCAGCCTCTGGGGCAGGTTGTGGAGCAGCAGTTTGCAATGCTTTCTTGTAGCTTTGGCTCCTTCTCTTGAAAACCATCAGTTTTCTCTTTTTGGCACTTATTATTTTTTCATCTACTGAAGCAGATGTACTAGCAATGTCTACTCTTTCCTTAGGACTAGGAGGGAGCTCCTTTTCAGTCCTAATCTGCTCCCCCTCAAAGTCAGCCTGCTCCCCCTCAATCCTTATTTGCTCCCCCTTATTTGTTGCTCCCTCAATATCAGGAAACAACTCTTCAAGAGTAAACTCTTGTTGAGTGTGGACTGGTAGTACTTCTTTCTCAGGAGCATCAGCAACTACAAATGTATCCTCCATGATAACATCTTGTACTGGAATGTTGACATGAGGTCTCTCAAGAATTGTTTGTGAAGCCATTTCACTTGCCAAGTATGTTGTCTCTTCCCCCTGCACCTGTGCATTATTTGGCTCCCCCTGCTCCTGTGCATTATCAGTAATGTCCTTTGCCTGTGTATCATCAGTAATGTCCTGTGCCTGTGCATTATCTGGCTCCTCCTGCACCTGTGCATTATCAATAATGTCCTGTACAAGTGATTTCTCAGCAGCTTCTTGTCTTTCTATATCAGGTATGTCCTTTGTTAGGACCCTATCCCATCTGGAGATAATCCTGATGTTCATTTTTCTCATATGTTTGATTTTAGAACAAGGAATCTGGTGCATTACTTCTGGAATTGCTCCAGCCAAGTATAAACTCATCAGTCTAGCCAAATTAGGCTTCTTTATGCCTTCCTTAATCTTCTCAAAAATTACTATAGACCAATCTGTGTTTAGTCTAAAAATAATCCTTGTCATTAGGCTGAACATATAGGCTGAAATCCTATCATGTCTCCCTGGCTTACATAGAATTACCTTGCCAACCACTTCAGAGAGGAATTTCCCTTGCTGATTCATCCCTTTCCTGTTTATAGCAGATCCAATATTCAAGGTGGGATCCAATCCACACCATTGTAGTGCTTCCCTTGTCTTGGATACGGGTACTTCTTCTTCATCCTGTGTCCTTGAAAGATTAAGAATTTTCCTCAAACTCTTCAAGGTCAACTTGACTCTAGCGCCATGAACTATTGATTTAATCTTAAGGTCAGTTGAATCTACTGTAGCTGTGCCATAAAACTCAAGTATCTCTTTCTTCCATATCTTGGTTGGTTTGAATACCAAAAACTCCAAACCATTTTCAGTAATTAGGGTAATTACCCCTTTAATCTCAGATTCTGCATCATCAAAGGCATGTAGAACCAACTCATATCCTTCGTTGATGTTATCTTCTACCTTTGGCGTCATTGGGATGGTGAGAAAGCTTGGATTGAGAGGAGAGAGATTGTCGACACAAGGTTTTGATCTCGAAAACCTGGAGAGTGTGTCGACAGAGTTTGTTTTTGACCTATTTATATCCTTCTAAACAAAGAAGGTCAAAAGACGGTCAAAAACTGTTTAAATGTGTTGACACTGTTGAAATGCGTCAACACATACTTCTAATGTCTCGACAACGGAGTTGACTACTATGTGTCGACACCAATTGATGATGTGCCGACACTTGACATACTTAGTAGTTCAATCAGAAATTCTGTGTCGACTCTTATTGTAAGTGTCGACACAATTTCTGGATGTGTCGACACCACTACTCTGGATGTGTCGACACCACTTTCTGAAGTGTCGACATCACTTCTCTGGATGTGTCAACACTGTTTTACTGAAGTGCCGACATCACTTCTCTGGATGTGCCGACACTTGACATACTTAGTAGTTCAATCAGAAATTCTGTGTCGACTCTTATTGTAAGTGTCGACACAATTTCTGGATGTGTCGACACCACTACTCTGGATGTGTCGACACCACTTTCTGAAGTGTCGACATCACTTCTCTGGATGTGTCAACACTGTTTTACTGAAGTGCCGACATCACTTCTCTGGATGTGTCGACGCTGATTTACTTAGCCAATTTTGTTAAACTAATCTATGTTCAACATTCCTAATTCAATTTTAAATTTATTGAATTTAGTATCATCTAGAGGCTTAGTAAACACATCTGCAATTTGATAATCTGTTTTGACAAATTCTAGTGAGATGTCCTTTTTCTCTACATGTTCTCTAAGAAAATGGTATCTAATTTCTATATGCTTAGTCATACTATATGAAATAGGATTATTAATAATAGAAATATCACTTGTATAATCACAAAACAAAGGTGTTCTACTTACCTGAATACCATAGTCTTCTAGCTGGTGCTGAATCCACAACAGCTGTGCACAACAACTTCCTGCTGCCACATATTCAAACTCAGCTGTGGAAATTACCACACTAGTCTGCTTCTTACTGCTCCAAGACACAAATCTTCCTCCGAGAAATTGACAGGTGCCTGTTGTGTTTTTTCTATCTTCTTTGCAACCTGCAAAGTCTGCATCTGAATAGCCTGTTAGTAGAAAATCTTCATTCCTATGGTACCAAAGGCCTAGATTAGGTGTGCCCTTTAGATATCTCAAAATTCTTTTTACTGCAGTGTGATGAGATTCTTTAGGGCATGATTGGTACCTAGCACAGACACATGTTGCATATATAATGTCTGGTCTACTAGCAGACAGATATAGAAGAGAGCCAATTATTCTTCTATACAAGGACTCATCTACAGGCTTACCTGCATCATCTTTGCATATATGCATACTTGTTCCCATAGGAGTTCTCATGGTGGAGGATGATTCCATACCATATTTCTTAATTAACTCCTTTGTGAACTTAGACTGGGATATGGACAAGCCATCATCAGTCTGTCCTATTTGGAGTCCAAAGAAAAACTTAAGTTCTCCCATGCTGCTCATCTCAAACTTCCCTTGCATAAGTTTAGCAAACTTCTTGCAAAGGTTGTTTTCTGTAGACCCAAATATTATGTCATCTACATAAATCTGGACTAAGATTATCTTTCCTTTGGAATCCCT
The DNA here is from genome assembly GCA_039513925.1 of Platanthera zijinensis. Lineage (NCBI taxonomy): Eukaryota > Viridiplantae > Streptophyta > Magnoliopsida > Asparagales > Orchidaceae > Platanthera > Platanthera zijinensis. Next base: position 70,812,913 of record CM077078.1, on the reverse strand, counting down.
TAGGAATAGAGTTTTATCTATTTTCCCCTTGAGAATTTATTCTCAATAAGGAAAGTAGACAAGGTTTCATACCAAGTCCTTGGGGCTTACTTTAACCCATACAAAGCTTTCCTAAGTCTATAAACATAATCAGGGTTGAGAGAATTAACAAAACCTGAGGGTTGCTCTACATAGACTTCTTCTTTTAGATTTTCATTTAGGAATGCTGATTTTACATCCATTTGGAATACCTTGAAGCCTTGATATGCTGCATAGGCAAGAAACATCCTAATTGCTTCCAGTCTTGCTACTAGGGCAAAGGTTTGATCAAAGTCAATACCCTCTTCCTGTCTGTATCCTTTTGCAACACGTCTTGCTTTGTTCTTCACAATGATCTCACTCTCATCCAGTTTGTTCCTAAAGATTCACTTTGTTCCAATGATGTTGTGGTCTTTTGGTTTAGGAACTAACTACCAGACCTTGCATCTTGTGAACTGATTCAGCTCCTCTTGCATGGCATTAATCCAATATGGGTCTAGAATAGCTTCTTCAAATCTCTTTGGCTCCAGTTGAGATAGGAAGCTTGAGCAAAGAACTGTGTTCAATTTCCTGCTTCTGGTTTGCACTCCATATCTTGGATCACCAATTATCTGATTTGCTGGATGATCCTTTAAGTGTCTAACAGCTGGAGGTAGACTATCTTCAGGTTGAACACCTCCAGTCTCTTCAATATGCTGCACCTCTTGGTTTTTATCAGCATCTAGAGAGTCCTGTACTCCCCCTGGACAGTAGCCACCATTTTCCACTTCCTGCTCTGCAGTTGACTCTTCTGTAATGGTAAGCTTGTCCATTCTCTCATTTATACCTGTAGAACTGCATGAACTACAAGGCAACACACTGTTAATCAGTCTTGTTTCATCAAAGACAACAGGTACAGACTCTTCTACAACTTGAGTAATCAAGTTGTAGACCCTATAAGCCTTACTATTGTTACTCTACCCAACAAATATCCCATCTTGGGATTTTTCAGCAAACTTAGTTAGATAAGACTTACCATTGTTAAGGACATAGCACTTGCAACCAAAGATCCTAAAATAGGATAAGTTTGGTTTTCTACCCTTCATGATCTCATAGGGAGTCTTTTTGTGTCTTTTGGTGATAGAAGCCCTATTGATCACATGACATGCAGTATTTACTGCCTCAGCCCAGAAATATTCTAGGAGAGATGTGTCACTCAATAGAGTTCTACCAGCCTCAATCAGTGTTCTATTCTTCCTTTCAGTAATACTATTTTGCTGTGATGTTCTAGGTGAGGAGAATTCTTGAAAAATCCCAAATTCTTCACACAGTCTTATCATACTCTCAGATTGAAATTCAGTGTCATGTTCACTTCTGATTTTGACCACTGTACTGTCAAGTTCATTCTGAATTTGCTTGAAAAAACTATATAAAACACTTGAGGTTTCTGATTTTTGTCTCAGAAAGAACACCCAGGAATATCTAGAATAGTCATCTACCACCATAAAAGTGTAGACCTTCCTACCTAGACTATGAACTGGCATAGGACCAAATAGATCCATATGCAAGAGGTATAGACATCTCACTGAATCCTTGTTTTTAAGGCTATGAAAGGAGGATTTTGTCTGCTTGCCTTTTTGACAAGCTGAGCATATCCCATCCTTTATACACTTAACTTTAGGACCATTCCTCACTAACTCTTTGCTAAAGAGTTGGCCAATTGTTTTGTAGTTAAGATGGGCAAGCCTCTTGTGCCATTTAATACAATGAGAGGCTCTCTCATCAGCTACAAGACAAATAGGAGAATCTTTGTTCTCACACTCAAAGTTAAGACAGTACACATTTCTTTTTCTATATCCTATCAATATGACCTTTTGATCACTTGACCTTTTGATATGACATACATTCTTAATAAATGAAATGTCATATCCTAAATCACTCAGCTGACTTATGCTTATAAGGTTGTGTTTCAAACCCTTCACACAGGCCACTTGAGTGATAGTAATCTGGTTATTAGAAATGTTACCAAATCTTTTAATGATTCTTTTTTCAGAACCACCAAAGATTACTTTAGGCCCATTTATGATAGGTAAGTACTCCTTCAGCAACCCCCTTATTCCAGTCATGTGCCTGGAACATCCACTGTCCAAGTACTATATAGGGGCATGACAACTTGGACTCACCTGCAATAAAGAATTACCTAACCTTAGAGCCCAAGTAAGTCTTGGGTGCTTGGTTCAAGTTAGCTTCATACTTAACAAATCTACCTGCTGCTCTACTAACAGGTAAACTGTTGTTCTTCCTGACACTAATGTTGTGCCAACAATCTAAGGCATAATGGCCTCTCTTGCCACAGCACTAGCATTCATACTTGTTGTATCTATTTTTAGATACATTCTTGGCAGTCTGGTTGACAGCAAATCTTTTATTTTGTGCTGGTATTGCTACAGCTACACCCACTATTTTCTTAAGAACATGGGGTTTATGGACATGGGCTGCCTTATTGACATAAACACCCTTGTCATTCAGAACTTTAGTCTTACTATGACCATAACTATTCTCAAGGTCATACTTGTTATAAGGCACTTGTACCTTTCTAAAAACTACAGGGACTTTAAAGTTCTGTGGCTGGACTGAGGCTTTGCCCTTTCTCTTAAATTGGATAGCTCTGGTATCACTTTTAAAGCCTATTCCAGCCTTACCCTTTTTAGCCACAAACTCATCTATTAAGGGTAAAACTGATTTTGGCTTGAAATAACTAGCCACCAAATCTTTTTCTTTTTGAAGTCTGGCTTCCATACTTTTAATTAGATCATTTTTGTATATGATTGTGTCCATCTGAATAACAGTTATAGTTTTCAGTTTGACAATCTCATTCATTTTTTGATCCAACACTTTCTCTAAATCAGATGCAGCCATCTTAAGATCTGTAATTTCCTTAGCCTGAGTTTTGGCCAAGTTTTTGCTTTTCTTTAGTACCTGCAATAAGTTCCCATATTAATCTATCAGCTGATGAATATCACCTTCAGACTCAGACTCATCCACATCACTTGATGCAGATGTAGCTGACTCTGAACCAGTACTACAATCTGAATTTCTAGAAAAACATTGTACCTTACTAGGACCAGGCTGATCCTGTCACTTATCTTCTTCTGATAATGCCATCAGTCCCATGCACCGATGGTCTTCTTGTTCATAGATAGAGTTCAACACTTTCATAAACTCATCTTATTCATCTGCTGCATATAGACCAATGTATGCCTCAGCTTCAGATTCAGACTCTGAAGATGATTGGTCTGTCAAGATCTTCTCCTTATTAGCAACAAAGGATTTCTCCTTCTTGCTCTTTTGTTGAGTCTTAATTTTATCAGCAGACTCCTTTCTTTTTTTTGGACACTCAACCACAACATGTCCAGGCCTATTACAGTAGTAGCAAACTATCTTTGATGTTGTAGATTTGCTAGGCTTAGACATGCTCTTGTCCTTCCTAGATGACTTCCTCTTTTGATAATAGTCATCCACAGGCTGAGATGTGGAGGGCCTAGACTTCTACTGCTTATTCTTCAGGAATCTCTGAAACTGCCTTGTGAAGGCAGCAAAGTCTTTATCTGAATCACTGCTGTCTGAACTTTGGTTGCTTGAATTATCTGAAGTAATTTCAGCAACAATCTTAGGAGGTGATGGAGACATCCTCCTATTCTTCCTAGTGGCTTCCACCTTGAAGGCCACAGACTTTTCTCTATGCTCCCCTTTTGCACTTTTCTCTTCCTCTTTCCTAGCCATCAACTGCATCTCATATGACAGCAATTTTCCAAACAAAGTTGGAGGAGAGATATCTACAAGTTTGGCCACTTCCCTAATGGCATAAATCTTAGTGTCTCAATCCTTTGTCAAGGATCTTAAGAATTTATCATTGAGTTCATATGTACTGAAGATCCTTCCATAGGACATCAACTCATTTACTATTCTATAGAATTTTTTATAACACTCAGTTATACCATCTGACTTTCCTTGTCTGAAACTCTCATATTCCTGGTTCAGCATAGATTTTCTATCTTGTCTGACTTCTTCAGAACCCTCCATGTAGACTATCAAAGTGTCCCACATTTCCTTGGAGGTCTTGCAGTGAATCAAATTTTGAAAGGTTGAATCATCTATGACACTTACTATGATATTCTGGGCTCTTTTATCCATAGTTGCCAGGATGATCTCTTCCTTAGTCATCTCTGAAAAATCCTTGGGAATTCTTTGATTTGTATCTAGAACTGACAACTTCATTGGAATATAAAGACCTTCCTTTGCTGTAATGTAGATCCTTGGATCAGAAGCCTCCACAAAAAGCCTGACCCTTTCTTTCCATATTCCAAATATCTCTTTCCTGCATATGGGTAATTTCATAGAACCTAGTTCCTTATAATTTTCTGCTGAACCCATTTTCTTGATCTTGAATCTGCCTTATGGATCTAACTCAGATTGTTAAGTCCTTCTTTGAGGAACCTCCCTTTGATACCACTTGATAGAATCAATTTCAAGATAACCGAAATACCTAGAGGGGGTGAATAGATTCTTTTCTTTAAAATAGAATCTAACTATTCTATAGCTAACACAACAACCACAACACAGAATTCACAATCACACATACATCACAGATTGCAAACTGGTTTATAGTGGTTCCCCAAGGTCTAGGTACATCCACTTTCCCCCTTCGCCTATCCAGCAATGTGCTAGATTCAGCCTAACTTCTTCCTTCTTCTCAGATCCATAGATCTTACAGCTCAGAACCCTGAAAGGTTCCTACAACTCAGAATGTATTCACACTCCTGCAGCTCAGGCTAACAGCCCTACCTCAGCCTTGTTACAAGGCCTACAGCTCAGATCTTGAAAGATCCTACACTCAGCCTTTATATTATAAACTTACAACTCAGATCTTGAAAGATCCTACACTCAGCCTTTATATCATAGGCTTACAACTCAGATCTTGAAAGATCTTACAGAATTTGAAAAATCTTATAGATTGACTCTTACCTTTGTTGAGAGAGAAGGGATAAAAGGTTTCTTGATCAGCTCTTGATAAAACTGATTGCTAAGATCAATATGTTCTTAGCTTTCTTCAAAGCTTCTTGAATCTGAACTCAGTAGGATTGATCTTTTTGAAGTTGACTGGCTGGCAGCTTCCTTCTTAGATTTCAGAAATAGATCTGAATTCTTCTTAGTAGATTTGTTCAGGATCTGCTTCTTAAGAGACTTGTAAATGTCTCCTTCTTTACTTCAAACAGCTGGAGCTCTGTCTCACTCTCCAAATCTTCTGAAGTTTCTTCTGAATTCTTGTTTGAATTCTCCTTACACAAATTCTGAGTAGATTGCCACTTCAGACTGTCTTATTAGATCTTCTCACGAAAATCTTCTTCTGTGTGACGTGCTCTTTCTTGATCAATGATCAATGCTTCATTAGTTGATTTTGATTTGACAGAATCCGTCTTTATATAGACTTCATCCATGGTAACTGGCTGATCCGGTTTCTAACGAACTTCTGACAGTTCTGATAGCTTCAGCAAACTTGTTGGAATTCACAGCTGTCAAGTCTTCAGTCATTTCTTGAACCTTTGTCTTTGTCAGCACAAGCTTTGGTGATGTCGACACAGCTTTGGTGATGTCGACACAGCTCCTTTGGTGTCGACACTGCTTCTTGACACTATATCTGTAGAATGTGTCGACACTACTTCTTTGTGTCGACACAGTCACTTCTTTACTCCACAGCAATCAACTTTATTGAAACTCTGTTGTATGTCGACACAAGTCCTGTGTGTCGACAATGTTGATATAGTCTAAGAATTCTGTGTGTCGACACTGCGTCCAGGTGTCGACACAGTTGATGTCGACTAAAACTTCTGTGTGTCGACACTGGCTCCAGGTGTCGACACAGTTGATGTCGACTAAAATCTTCTGTGTGTCGACACAGTTTCTTCTGGTGTCGACACTACTTTTCCAAGTGTCGACACAGGCTTTCTTAAGTGTCGACTCATGGACTTAGAAACTTTTTCCTGCATTTTAGCAAATTCTTAACCTGCGCATATAAACTCAAAATAACATCAAATACACCTTGATGTATATCATTGAGCTAAGTGAGACTTATTCAAATCAGGTACACATTTTCCTATGTACCCAACAATTTCCCCCATGTGGGGGAAATGAATTTACCCTCATGGAGAGGGCCTTTCAAAGTGGGGGAAGAGAGGGAGAGGTGGGGGAAATAGAGTTGGTGGGCCTCCACTTGCCTCCAAGAGTGGGCTTGCTGATTTGGGTCCCAAGTGGATGAGTGGGTAAGGTAAAGCCCTAATTAATTAATGAGGAGGGGGGGAATGCATACTTATTTTGGGAAAATCCAAAAATTGAACTTTTAGAGGGGTTTGACCAAAGTCAACCCTAGGGTGGGTCCCCCAAGCTGGTCAAAGTCAAGGTGGGTCCAAGACATCGAGAGTTGGGACAAAGTTGGGGTGTCACATCCTAATTTGGGTGTGCACGCTTTTCGGAGTACGATTATGCCTAATTTGACCACGGGTTGACTTCTCGTACCGAAATTGACCGGGAAAACTCCTGTAGACTTTGAATTGGTTATACGGGTCCAATGCAGCTGACCGGGATCGAATCGAAGTTCGTTTGGTAAAAGTCCAAAATCTGTGCATTGCGGCGCACTAAATCGGTCAAAATTTCTATATTCATTGTTACACCTCGGAATGTAATGCGACGAGTTCCAACGTGCTCGTATTGTTTATACGAGGCCATAGGAGCTGACATAACTCAAATCGGGGTTCTCTAGAACGATATTCAAAATCTTATCTTCACGATGCTTTACGAGGGATGGTCATATCCATTATATGACCTCGGGGTCCAACGGAACGAGTTTCGATGCGTTCGTGCTAACTATACGATGTCACAGGAATTGACAGAACTCAAATCGGAGCTCTCTAGCTCCATTTCCCACTTAGGGTTACCTTCTACCAGGTCATGGGTAGGATTCAGGTCACTTTTATTGGGCATACTAGGGCTCTGGTGGCCCAATAAAAATTGGGATGTTACATTGGATCCCTTTCTCTCCTTGTCTCTCCCTCTATCTTTATGATATGTTGCTCCCCCTCCCTCTCTCCTTCTCTCTTCCTCTCTCTTTCTCTCTCTCTCTCTAATACGGGCACTGCCTCTCTCTCCTCTCTCTCTCTCTCTCTCTCTCTCTCTCTCTCTCTCTCTCTCTTTTCCTGGACCATTAATGTGGGATAACTTTTTTTAAGCCAGACTCTCGCCGTCTCTCTCTTCCCTCCCTCTCTCTTAGGGGTGCAAACGAGTCGAACTCAAGTCGAGCTTGACAAAATTCCCAAGCTCGAGCTTGACGTGCTCATTTTGCATGGTTCAGGCTCAAGCTCGAGCTCGAGAGCAATATATTGAGCTCAAACTTCTCATGAGCTTTTCGGCTCATTAACCATTATATATATATAATTATAATTATATAAATATATATATTGAAAAAGTAAAAAAAATCTCGCGAGCTAATGAACAAGAGCAGGCGAGATCGAGCTCGGGTCGAGCTTTTTTCAAGCAGACTCAACTCAACTTGCACCTCTACTCTCTCCCTTCCCCTTCTCTCTCTTTCTCGGTCTGCCCTCCATTTGTGATTGACAACTGAACTGTTTCATGCAAGGTTTTGAAAATCGGACCGAACCGGGCGGTTCAACCACTGCCGACGGGTCCACCGGGCAGTCCGATCTGCGTTGTATAACCTCTCTCGTCCAGAACCGATCAAGAACCGGTGAACCGAGCGGTTCGCCCGTAGTACCGCTAACCGGCGCGAGTTTAGCTCAGTCGGGCAGGTCGTGGGTGGGGTTTTAAATTTTTTTAATTTTGTCAAGTCGAGCTTGACAAAATTCCCAAGCTCGAGCTTGACGTGCTCATTTTGCATGGTTCAGGCTCAAGCTCGAGCTCGAGAGCAATATATTGAGCTCAAACTTCTCATGAGCTTTTCGGCTCATTAACCATTATATATATATAATTATAATTATATAAATATATATATTGAAAAAGTAAAAAAAATCTCGCGAGCTAATGAACAAGAGCAGGCGAGATCGAGCTCGGATCGAGCTTTTTTCAAGCAGACTCAACTCAACTTGCACATCTACTCTCTCCCTTCCCCTTCTCTCTCTTTCTCGGTCTGCCCTCCATTTGTGATTGACAACTGAACTGTTTCATGCAAGGTTTTGAAAATCGGACCGAACCGGGCGGTTCAACCATTGCCGACTGGTCCACCGGGCAGTCCGATCTGCGTTGTATAACCTCTCTCGTCCAGAACCGATCAAGAACTGGTGAACCGAGCGGTTCGCCCGTAGTACCGCTAACCGGCGCGAGTTTAGCTCAGTCGGGCAGGTCGTGGGTGGGGTTTAAATTTTTTTTTAATTTAAAATTTTAACTAGAAAGCCAACCAGGATCGTTCCCAGATCTTTAACGAGAGCGTTGGGCGAGTTCACGATCCGGTTTACAAGCTCATGAACAAGAGCATGTGAGCTCGAGCAGAGCTTTTTTCGAGCCGGCTCATCGAGCTCACGAGACAGCTCAACTCAACTTGCACCTCTCTCCTTCTCTCTCTCTATCTCTCATCCATTTGAGATGGACAAATGAACTCTTTCATGCAAGGTTTTGAAAATCGGATCAGACTGACCGATTCAACCAGTCGAACTACCGACTGGTCCACCAGGCGGTCCAGTCTGAGTTGTATAACTGCTCCCGTCCAGAACCGGTGAACCGGCGTTTCGCCCGTAGAACCGCTAACCGGCGTGGATTTAGCTCAGCCGGGCGGGTCTTGGGTGAATTTAACCGGAATTGAACTGTTACAACTATATATATTATATATGTATATTAAATTATAAATATTTATAACTATAATAATAATGTTAGGAAAATATAATTTATTATATCCCGCCAGGCAGGCCAACCACTGGGCTTGGTCCGGCTCGGTCGGGCCCGGGCTTTTTCTTAATCGGGCTCGGCCCGGGACTATTAAATTCCTTAGCCCGGCGTCGGGCTAAGGCTAGCCCGGCCGGGGCACCGGGCCGGGCAACCGGGCCGGGCAACCGGGCCGGGCAACCGGCAAAAATGGGGGCCCGATAAGGCCCCCAAGCCCGGCCTTGGCCCGAGCCGGGCTTTCCGGGCCCAGACTTTTTGCCCATGACTAGACTCTCATGTATGAATAATTTTATAATATAGATATGTAATTGTTAGGCAAAATTGTCATATCATAGGCCTAGCTGTTGGGAAAGGTGGTTGAACCATAACAACTTATAACAGAGTGAGTAGCTTATCCCCTTCCTTACCCCCCCTAATCCACGTACTCAACTCCTACTACTTATAACTAATCACAGCATGCATGCTTCTAATACCATGACGAGCTTCATAATCAATCACGCTATCGGCCCAACGCTAACTCTTGTGAATATGCAATATGAAAAGGAAATGCCGTTCTCGCATCACCGGCGGTATGGAAGCCAGCCAATCTCCATCCCATTCCTTTGGGAACAGAAGCCAGGCACGCCGAAGCCAGATTGGATATACGAGGCAGATATTTCTCCGGCGAAGCCAGGCTCTTCCGGCGAAACCCCAGTCGCACCCATCAAATTCGTCATTTCAGTTCCTTTCCAGTGGGAGGAGAAGCCCGGGAAACCACTTGACCGGAACCCTAGCTCCCCCAATATTCTTCCTGAATCAATCTCTTCCCGAAACCCCTTCTTCATTAATCCTTTGGCGGCCGAGATTGGCGCGTTCTACTCGGATCGGTACTATCCAGCTCTTCGCGAAAGATCAGCCGGGGGTGATTCGAACCGAAACGAGAGCTGGAATTCCGTTTCTGAAAGCGATTCCCGGTGCGATTCGTGTGGCTCGGAAAATGGCGGAGTCGCCAATTCCTTCGTCGATTTGATTTTCGGACTGCCTAATCCTAACGACGATCATCCGGCGAGCTGCATTGACCGTCGTAGTCAACTGGCGAAGAAGAGAAAATTGACACTTGGGGAGCTCATCCTGCTGAGCCGCAGGCTGAGCTGCCCGAAGAACTCGGAATATGTCAGAAACCGGCGAATCTTCCCTCAGGTGAAGCATTCTTTGCTTTTCATAGTCCCTCTTCAATTCATTCACTATTATAATCTAGATAATACATATATAGAAAAAAAAAAACGCGTTAGATGCTCGTCAATATTACTATATTAGCCCTTTAAATACATCTAAAAATTAGGGCGCTGCTAATCGCCCTGTAGTTTTGGCTATTTGCACCGCACTTTGTCCTAATTTTTCGTGTTTTTTTGGAAATACGTCTTGTACATGCATTTTAAGGAAAAATGTTCAACACGAAAGTTGTAGATCTGGACGAGATCTACAACTTTTGTGTTGAATACTTTTCCTAGAAATGCATGTACAAGACGTATTTCCAAAAGGCGTGAAACCTGAGCGAATTTCCAAATGCGCCTTGTACATGCATTTTTAGGAAAAGTGTTCAACACGAAAGTTGTAGATCTCGTCGAGATCTACAACTTTCGTGTTGAACACTTTTCCTTAAAATACATGTACAAGACATATTTCCAAAAAATACGAAAAATTAGGAGAAAGTGCGGTGCGAATAGCCAAAACTGCGGTGCGGATAGCAGCGCTCAAAAATTATGCGTAAAATGAAAAAAAAAATCTGATTGAATTTTGGGTCATCAAAAAAAATCATGGGATATTTATCTTTGCATTTTTATGATCGTTTTAAGTAGTCATATATATATACTTCGATTTGAAAATACAAGCAAAAAATAATTTGACAACAGCATGTTACTACTTTTACAACTGTATTTTACATTGCAATTGTATTTTACACTGAAAATACAGTTCCGCAAGATCTTTTGTGCTATACGTACAAAATTATTGTTTCGGAAAAAAAATATTAATGCGTTCTATATTTCCATCAGCATAAACACGATTTATTTAAAATATCATTATTTTTCAATACGATAGTATTATATGAATATGACAGTAAATTTTTGCAAACAATCTACATCGTCGAAATCATGAATCCTATGGAGGGATCGTGCTGTGATCTATTATGATCACTATGCACCTAAGCATTTCTCCTTTGTTGCGACATTTGGGCTCCGGCATGACGGCAACGAAGGCGGGACGAAGAAGACCCAAACGATCGAGTGGGCGTGGCCGCACTCCTCAAACAGGATTAGGCTTATCTAGAGCAATCGGAATCAACCGTGAGATCACAATAAGTAATTTTAAGGACGTGTTTACTTCACCATATTGCTATAAATTCTGAGACACTTTTACTGCTCCAGTTGCACTTACTATATATGTTTTTAGAAAGAAAAAAAAATATACATGTAGGACTAAAATAAACAATTATGCGGGCTCCACTGATGGGACTTTGCTATTGACCCAACTAGGGGTGTGCACGGTGCGGTTTGGTGCGGTTTGGTGCGGTTTTGGCCCAAACCGCAACCGCACCGTAAGGACTCGGTTTTTGCCCGAGCAAAACCGCACCGCACCGAAATTATGCGGTGCGGTTTCGGTTCGGTGCGATTTTTTGCGGTGCGGTTGCGGTTTCAGTGCGGTTTTTACATGTATTTTACATAGACTACGGGTAAGCATCGCCCCTAGTTGCGTCAACTTGAGCATTCTATTTATAGAGAAATAGATTTTCTACTACTACAGATGCACCTTTTTAAAACGGTCATGCTATTTTAGTACTTTATCTCAGATTCCATTGAGTTCATTGAGGGTCCGTTCGGCGCGCAGGTATTGGCTTTCTGGAATTGGCTTTGGTCAGAAAACCAATATCTGCAGGAATTGGTTTTGTGCTGAAAACCAATTCTGCTGTTCGGCTGCAGGAAGGTATTCAGTGAACAGAATTGGCATTGATATGTTAAAGCTGTTCGGCTGCACAATGGAATTGGTTTTCTGAAATTAAAATTTTAATAATTTAAACAAGCAAAGCTAACTAGTACTGATAATTAAAGTTCAGAATTATAATGATGTTCTGTCGCATAAACATTGTCCATAATTAAAAATTCAAACATAGATAAATGTCCGTCATCGATTTAAAAAGTCACAAATCTAGCGCTCAAACTGCATTCGCAGCCATACGCCCTTCATGTCTTCAGGTAGCCGCATGAATATGTCACGCTTGACATTATCATGACACAGTATGTCCATCGCCTTGAGAAAATCACCCCGGTCTAAATCCGTCATCTGAGCTAGTGCGACATATATGTCATCAACATTGCTAGCCGACTTGCCCCCCGCTGCCTTTTCCACGGAATCAGCCAATTTTTCAATGGCTACAGCTACAGCATCAGCTCCTACTGGGCGTTTTCTCCTCCTTCTACTGCTCTCTTCCCCACCTGTTCTAGTCTGTTCTTGTGTATTAGTTGTTTTCTCTGCCATAGACTCAGCATCAATTTCCTTTGCCATTTCAGTTGCGGTCGCGGCGTGACTACCAGTTGCTCTATCAGTCCCACAGAGAACAGCCAAATCAGACCAGTTAACGATAACCTTGTCCTTGTAATGCTTTACAGATGGATGAGCCTGTAATAGTTATAATTAGTGTATCATTACAATAAAATCAATGCTGAAAAATTAATTTAATAATAAATATACCTTCACATAGTTAGCCCATACTTCCTCACTATCTACTTGCACCATGTTCCGTTGCCAATCCCATCCAAATCCGCTAGTGGCCAGCATTGCACAAACTTCTATGTAGTACTTGTTCCAAGTTTTAAGTCGAGCCATTACTTTCTCTTTGCTAGTTTCGATGCTACAAATATCCTTAAGTGCAGTCATAGCTGCTGTAAAAGCAACACTTTTCCAGCCATTAGGAGTTTTATGTCCCAAACTATGTTGCTCCAACAAGGCATTTGAGAGGGTAATGTCCATCTCTGATGTCCAGTGCATGTAGGACCGCTCAGTCCTACCACCCACCTTTCCTGAGCTTTGCTCCATGATGTCTGCTAAAATGTATGACAACAGTGATATAAAAAATGTATGAAATATGAGCAGTCTAATAAGTACACGAACATTTGATAACATCTAATAAGTACACGAACAAATAATACTTTCATACCAGCAAACAGAAATAACATAGTTTAATAGCACACGAACATCAACAAGATAATCTAATAAGTAGCAGATGTAATACATAACAGAATTAAAGCATATTTTGATATTCGTTGAACATATTTATAGCTATCGTGTCTCTAAAATTTGTCCACTCCTGTGTTGCTTGGATTGGGCTCACGACATCTACGTAATCATAAAACTCTTCTGGTACGTCTTGTGCTAACAGCTCGGAATCAACTTCATCCAACATTTGAGCGTCGCTCTCTAATCGCTTCTCCACAAGGAAATTATGTAATATGCAACACGCATTTATGATCTGAACCTGGACAAAAGTTAATTGATTAAATATTGTATAGGCCAGTAAATCTTAAACACAAATGTGTAGAATATTTGAGGTCATACCTGCACTTTAATGCTGAAGAATGATGGTTGGCGTAGAATAGCCCATCGTTTCTTCAACAACCCAAATGTACGTTCAATAACATTTCTCTCTTTAGCATGACGTAAGTTAAATAACTCCTTATATGTTGTCGGTTTATTACCCTGACTTGACCATTCTTTCAGGTGATAACGTGTTGACCGATATGGGGCAAGAAATCCTTGACCGTTCGTGTATCCAGCATCAACAAGATAATACTTTCCTACACAACAAACAAATGTTTATTTACTATATAGTTGTACATATTTCATTTTTGTTTGGGAAAAAATAATTCTACTTTAATTACCTGTTGGCACTTCAAAGCGGTCTTGTCGTTCCAACGCATCTCGTAATACACGAGAGTTGGATGTTGAGCCCTCCCAACCAGGTAATACATATAAAAATTTCATGTTACTATCACATACACCAAGCACATTTGTAGTGATAGCCTGTTTACGGTTTCGATATCTGCCCTGATCTTCAATGGGTACAGTTACGTCAATATGTGTACCGTCTAAAGAACCAATGCTATCTGTGAACCATTTAGATTTGTGTTGTTCTCTATTTCCAGGCAGTCGAATGTAATCGTTTGAGAGTCTTAGAACTGCATTCAAGACATTGTTGAAGTGTCTGCTAATAGTATCTGTTGATCGGATAAACGTGCCACCAGCAATTCGAAACTTTGTGTTATGTGCCAAAATATGTAGAAATATGGCGACTGATTCCTTAGTCGATACAGACTGTGTGTCGCATACGAACCCTTTTGCGCGGAGAATACCACAAAGCTCACGGAAGGGTGTTTTACCCATGCGTAGGTGGCTAAAGCAGTTAGCCTCTTGTCCATCATACAGTCGTTTTAAAATTATGTTACGGAGAACGTCTTTATCTATAGTGTCAACCGGGTTTCTGGGAATGGATTCCATAACAACTACAGCTGCTCCATAAGCCGCAGCAATCGCTGACTTGATTATAATATCTATCTTACGTTTTTTCTCTAACTCAACGAGCTCCATGAAAAAATCCTAAATTTACAAATCAAAATGCAAAGAAAAAAAATAAATCAATAAACACTCAACACATACACTCACACTCAACACTTACACTAAACACATACACACACAGCACTTACAACATATATTACACTTACACACACAACACACAACACTTAACACATACACTCAACACATACACACACATACACTCAACACTTTTTACACTCAACACATACAACACTCAACACACACACGCACACACACACACAACACACACATACAACCAAGCAATAAATTTAACAAACTACACTCACCTGCTTGATTACATTGGTCATCAATAAAATACAATCTCCACAAAACATTCATTACATGGTGTTAAAGAAAGACCAACAAGTGAATCTCACCTGCTTGATTATACAAAAGAAGAAAACTTGGAGGTAATTTCAGCTGCAAGCCTATCAAAATGTATGTTATTGTGTCTCCATATTGCATACAAGTCACCAACAATATGGGGGAAATCTATTGGGCCATTTGACATGACAAAGATCGCCATAAACAGAGAGGTTACAAAGCATTACTTATTTGGAGAAGCAATTTTGCTCCCACAAGTTTGTACAAAAAAACTACTGTCATAAAATATGTGTTTGACCACCACCAATAAAAAAACTAATTTTGAACATAATAAAAGCCACTGCACAAGAAGCAACAGTGCTGTCCCTGATGCTGGGAGGCAATGAAGGCTGGTGGTTAAGTTAGGAATTCGGGGTCAAGTTAAGATAGGAAAGCTCAGGCACAAAAATCCAAATACTGATTTCAGAATTTGTACCCACAGATCTCTTGGAAATAACTACAATAACTCAAGGAACAAGTTCACAATCAGCTCATAACTTAATTAGAATCAACGCAAAATTTTCAATAATTTGTTGGCAAGAAAATTATATAATGCAATAACAAAATCAGCCCAGAACCTGTTCAAATATGTTCATAACAGAAATACATTGCAAGAACGTCCAAAAATGCCTTCAAAAATATATCTTGCCACCGAGATTACAACATAGATCGACTTAAGAAACAGTCAAAATAGTCCCCCAAAACTTAGATCGACTGCTTCTTAAGTCGGTGAAGAAGAAAGGGGGAGGAGGAAGAAGAGGAAAATGCGGAATAATAGGAGGAGTCGGACGAAGATGGTGAAGAAGAACAAAAGAGGAGGAAGAAGAGGAGGTCTACCTGCGGCGGAAAAGGAGGAGGACGATCGGGGACGAGTGTCGCTGGTGTCGGGGCGGGACGTCGTCCGTCGGCTGCGATCGGGGAAGATGAAAATCGCGAAAACTTTGCTCCGGAGATAAGAATTGGGGCTCGAGTTTTTTAACTTAGGGTTAAAACCGGCGGCATTTAGCCCAAAACCAATTCCGCTCCAATTCTGTCTCGCCGAACACAGGATTTGGCTTTACTGTGGCCCAAAGCCAATTCCAGAAAACCATTTCCGTCCCGCCTTGATGTCGAACAACACAATTAATTCCACAACACTCATCAAATTTTCTCTTGTGAGTTTATCTCGATCAAACAATTCTTTAATCAAGTCACTGTTACTACTGTGACTCTTGACGAATTCTCAACTCTCATGACAATATCAAAGTAACTTATTATGGTTTGTACTTGTATAAAAATCGATGATGATTTATCCACATTATTCACCTCCACCAAGTGTTTATACTGTTGATTCTCCACCTCCACTTCTTGGCATGATAATATCCTGTATGATCTTAATCTTGCTCTACGAAAGGGTAGGTGCACATGCGTCACATAATTATAAAAAATTAAATACACAAAATATTCGGTGCGGTGCGGTTTTTGCGGTTTTCAAAATACAAAAACCGCACCGCACCGAACCGCGCTCGGTTTGTAAAAGTTAAAAACCGCACCGCACCTAAACTACGCGGTGCGGTTTAAAAATCGGTGCGGTTTTTGCGGTGCGGGCGGTTTTTGCGGTTTGCGGTTTTTCATGCTCACCCCTAGACCCAACCCAGCCAAGATTTCTCTCATATTTTTGAATAATTTTTAGTTTCAGGCTCAGTTTTCAAATCCGTGTCTGAGATTAACAGCTGGTGGAAAAAAACAGCGAAGATTTATTGCATGTGAAATCACGCGTTATCTTCATGAAGATCACATGTAATATTCACAAATATCAAAAGTGTTTTTCAATGAAATCACGGAGATCACACACGATCTCCACAGAGACCATGCACGATTTTCATGGATATCAAGAGTGATCTTCAAGAATATCACTCATAATCTCAACGGAGATCATCTGCGCTCTCCACGGTCCATAGAGATCAATGTGCTCAAGAAGAAATTAGATTGTCACTCATAGGCTACATTTGGCACAGTGATGACAATCGTAAACACATAGGTTAAAACGACATTCGCTAAGGATTATCTAACAAATATCATCTGGTTGAATATAAAAGTGGATGAAATTTCTTAGGTGGGCATTAACAAATTACAATTTAAAACCCGTGTTCATGACCGCCAACACCGTGTCAAACAAAGCCATAATCTCAAAGGAGATCAACCGTGGTCCCCACGGTCCATGGAGATTAATGTGCTCAAGAAAAAAAATTTGCACGATCGACGCCTCCACCTAGGATGGCGCTGAACTACTGAAGCTCTTTCTGATGCTGCTACTACTTAACTAGTATGATTTCAATTTCTTTTTCTCCGATGAGTTTGGAAACCCGCGACCAACAAGAGAATGTCGGCTCAAGCGAAATTATTTGGGACCGAAATTCGGACGGAATTTTTTTTCGTTTAGGTGATCTCCTGGGCTAATTTTGATCTTTTAAAATGACTTTCTCTCTCTATCTCTGAACCACGCGCAAAAAGTGGATGGCAAGCGTCCTCTCCTCATTGGTCCTGAATGGAAAATTTGAAAACAGATTACCGGCTCAAAAGGATTCCATCGGTAGTGATGTGATTCCCCCAAAAGATTGCCAAGTCAAATGGGCAGGACTTTGGCCAAAACGCACAAGCAATATGACCCAACCGAACAAGCCGCACATGAGAGTTGCGCCCGCTTGAGGGGGGCAAAAATCACCCCAAGAAGGGGCGGACCCAAGCACAGTGCACCAACACGCGCGCAATGCGCAAGCACCCGCACCACGCAAGAGAGCGCGCTCGTGCGTGTGTGCAACGCGCACGCGCTCCTGCCGCCCGCGGGAGGAGCAGGCGCGGGCGATCTGTAAAGTGTTAGTTTAGGATAGAGAGTGACCTAGAGGGGAGTGAATAAGTCCAAATTAAATCTTGGCTACTTTTAAGTCACAGAAATTTCTTATTGTGTTAATTAACACGGCCAAAACATTCAAAACACTGTTGATCTACTAAATACAACACAAATCTAAGTTTAGCAATCACAACACAAATCTAATCTTAATAATCACAGCATAAATCATAGCACAACACATCAAATTTATAGTGGTTCCCCAATTTATGGGTACATCCACTTACCCCCTCCGCCTATCTAGAAATAAGCCAGACTCGACCAAACTTCTTCTTATTTTTTCTCAGATCCTCAGATCTTACACCTTAGAGCCCAGTTGACTCCTACAACTCAGACAAAGCAACGTCCTACCTCAGATCCTCAAGATCTTACAACTCAGATTCCTCTGCAAGAACCCTACCTCAAAGTGATCCTCTACCCCTACTCCTCAGGCAAACCATTGCCCTACAACCTTAGAACCTTCAAGTTCCTACAACTCAAAGAAATAGCCCCTTCTCCTACCTCAAGCTCACAACCCAATCTCAGTCTTTATATTTTAGGCTTACAACTCAGAGAAATCAATCTCCTACAACACAAATCTACTGATAGATCTTACAAAATTATTATAACAAAAAGAATTTGTGTTTTTGAGGTGTCACCCAGGAAGAAAGAGACTGGTGACTTTTTCTTGATCAGATCTTGATGTGAAATCTTCTCCCTTAATCTTGGTTGTGAAGAAAAAGGTCCAACCCTTCTTAGCTTTTTCAAAGCTTCTTGAAGGATAAGGTAGGATTGAACTTGGATGAAGAAGATTGAAGTTGATCCACGACCTGCCTCCTCTCCACCTTCAGAATTCTATTGAATTGTTCTGACAGACTTAGATGAGAAGAATAAGAATTATCGCTCTTTTTTGTTGTATTGGTCTCCTTATATAAGCTTTTACAAGAGTGTGTGGCTGCCCCAGTTAATCCACTGACATCTGACAGTTCTGACAATTGTCAGAACTTCAGGCTTCGAATACTGGACTTAGAAGAATTTCTTTCTAAGAGCTTCTGCATGAAGGTGTTGATACCAGTTCTGAGTGCTGACACTTCTGTACTTAGATTTTGTCGACTCTAGTCCTGGGTATCGACACTTCTCTTATAAGGATGTCGACAACAATCGAGTGTGTCGACATAGCTAGCTTCTTTCTCAACACAATTTTTATCAAATGTGTCGACACTAGTCCTGAGTATCGACACAGCTGGTTCTTTGACTAACAGTGTCGACCCAAGTCCTGGGTGTCGATACAGCTTGCTTCCAATCTCGACATAACTTATGTAAAATGTGTCAACACTAGTCCTGAGTGTCAACACAGCTGGTAATTTGACTAATGGTATCAACACAGCTTGTTTCATGTCTCAACGCTACTTGAATAAGGGTGTCGACACTAGTCCTGAGTGTCGACACAACTTCATTCCTTATCTTAGCACTGCTTTTACAAAGGTGTCGACACTTGTCTAGTGTCTCGACACTTTTGTACTTAGTTTATTTTCTTCAATATAGAACTTGCACAACTAAACTCAACATACATCAAATACGAATTTGTGTATATCATTGAGTTGAAAGGACTTCTGCAAATCAGATACACAATTCCCAATGTACCCAACATTCTCCCCCTATTTGGAGAAGTCATAACCTCAATTCAATGATATACACCATGATACCAAAATACGATGATAAAGATATATTTTAAAAGTGTTGAACAAAAATATAAAGAACATAGGAATGAACACACAAATATAACCAAGTTCAAACAGACTTTTCATTCCAATTTGTTATCAATTTACACCTTTCAGTTTGTTACAAAGTTCTTAAAAGAAAACAAAATTACAAATGTTAAAAAAAATATTCCAGGAAAGATCTGGTTCTTTGATGACAATGTCTTTTTCTGATTGTATCTTGGCTTTAACTTCAGACACTTTATCATCAGCTATCTTTTTGTCTTTGTCATTTTTGGCTTTAGAGATCTTTTCCTCCATAAGTCTCTGTCTTTCAAAATAGTGAAATGACTTGGGAAAGTATTTGTTGGGCTCAACATAATTAACTGGGATCTTCCCTGCCTTCAGATCATTTCTTAATTTTTGGATGACCTCCTGCTACTTTAAGTGCTTAGCCCACTCTTGCTATGTATACCATTTTCCCCTATCAGTTGTATTAGCATTGATTGCTTTTCATGCAGTGAGTATAATTGATCTGGAAGTTGGGCTCCATTGTTCAAAGTTTGGCCTAGCTTCAGTCTGTTCCCTGAACCTTTTCTTTGACATTTGAGCTTCTTTTTCTTTTATCAAAGAAGAATCAGTCATTTCAACCTCCTCACATACTATATTGTGAATTTGACCTGAAGGACTATACATGGATTGGACAGCAGTTTAGATGTCCTCAAAATGAGCTTGTTTGTACATGAATTAGAGAGGATTTTGAATGGCCTCAAAATGAGCTGGTTGGCAACCAAACTCAGCAGTTTGGTCTCCATCATACCATAGGGGAGGAGGTCCAAGAGTGTCTCTGATGTTATTTGAAATCCAAGTAGCATGCTCAGAGCTAGCCTTTATCATTACCCTCTCCCCCTTTATGACTTCTCTTTCCATATGATCCCTGAGGTCATTCTTGTGAAATTTTACTTGACCATCTGGATAATTTATTCCAGAAGTTAAAGCGTGCTTGACTTTGAGTAAATGTTCATCTAAATCTTTGTCAGAAGGCTTGATATCCTTAATCAAAGAGGCAGAGTGGGTTGTCAGCTTGGTTTCAGTATCCTTAGAAGTAGAAGCAATCTTAGTCTCCAAAGCAGTAGTTTGTTTCTGTAGTTCTTCTAATGTAGTATCATGCATAATTATCATATTCTCATTCATTCTTGTTTGATTCTCAATGACATAGCCTTGCTTTACAGCTATTTCATCTTCAGTTTTCTTTGATTCTTATTGCTCGCTGTTTAACAATGTAAACCATAACATTTGCTCCCCTTTCAAAGAAATCTGTCATATCCTTCTTTAGTAGATTTACTTCAAATCTTATAGATTTAATGTCCTGAGCTAGTTGAAACTTGTTGGGTATTGCATCCACAATAGACCTGATTTGAAGAAGAGCCTGAACAAGCTAAGTTGAATTGACAATGTATTTGACAATTCTATCAAGTTGTGTTTGCAGCTATTCCATGCTAAGTACACACCAATGTCAGAGTGTAGTGGGTCAATATACACGGGTCTGCGCAACGTAATCCCTCGTTGGGTAGATCAGTGTGTTGATCCACGTGTGCTCTCTCTATTGGAGTGTACTTATTTTCAAGTACAAGGTCAAGGTAAATCAAGAGCAGAAGAAGGAGCAAGGATGGGCCAAAGACCAAGCTATCAAAAGAAGGAAGGAGGAAAATTCTTCCAAGTAAGAATCGGCGGGAGTCGTTAGTGATTCCCGCTGACTTCGACGGGAATCACTAAGTGACTCCCGCCGACTACTTCCGGCCGGCAAAGTCAGAAATTCTGCCAAGGCAGAATCGACGGGAGTCGGGAGTGATTCCCGCCGACATCGACGGGAATCACCAACGACTCCCGCCGATTTTGCCTTAGGAAGATTCTCGCCGCTCGCTGGACCGATCCGAGCCGTCGTGCGTTGTTTCGGCCGAGGCTAGGGCTTTTCCTCGTGGGCCCCACAACGGCTCTTAGGGTTGGCTCCTGGTATAAATACATGCGTATTTTGAAACTCTACACACACCAAAAATACGAAACGAAATCACGCCGTCATGACCTAGCTGATAACGGAATCCGCCGATCGCACGTCGCCGATCGCAAGGTTGTCGCCGCCGCTGATCTCAGCTTGTCTCTGATCGCTCGACGACAGCACCGAGGCAAGCAGTCGGTCTTACGTGTCTCTCTTGAGATCTCTTGTCTTCTGATTCGTTGAACGAGACTTGTTCTCCCTTCCGAATCAGTTGAGACGTTTGATCCGACTGAGATCGTTCGAAGACCTAGCTTGCTTCGTCAAGAAGTTTGGATTTACAAAGCATCGCCGCCGCACTTGCTTGCCGCCGCCGATCTTGACAAGATCCATTCCAAGTGAGAAATCCGGTTGTGGACTCTTCGTACTTTTCGTGCAAGCTTCAACGAACGAAGAAGGACATCGGAATCTCCATAAAGCATTGTTTGTATTTTTATTTACATTCAATTTTATTGTAAAGGAATTTTCATTCCTATTTGTAAGGGTTGGGTGCAACCCGTTGTGGTGGAGTTGTGACTCCGTTGTTGGAAGGGTTCCTTCCGTGATTAGGGGAGCGTTTCTCCTAGTGTGAGGATTGGATTTCAATCCGTTTGGAGAAGTGACCGAGTCGTCCCTTGGTGGGAGATAGGTCGAAGGAGGAAAGTGGACGTACCTGATGCGTGGAAAACGGCAAGCGCACCGGTCGCACAAGTAATAAAGTTTGGGAATAAATCCCCGAGTGTCGGTCTCTTGAGGAACACAGTAAGGGATGAGTTAATGTCGAGGCGGACTTGAGATTGAAGTCCTCGGGGCGGATCTAAAAGGGGGGGGTTTAGATGGTTGCGGAAACAGAAAGTAAATGCTACAAACTACTCCTATGCAATGCCGCTATGCAAAGCTTCGCCAGGCGGGATGGAAAACTAGTCGGGCCGCTATGCACCGAATCGCTTGGCGGATGGAAGAGTAGGCTAGCGGATGGGGTGGAGAGAACGGCGGAAATCCTACTATGCAGGCCGCTATGCACTGCTTCGCCAGGCGGGATGGAAACTACACGGGCCGCTATGCACCGAATCGCTTGGCGGATGGAAGAGTAGGCTAGCGGATGAGGTGGAGAGAACGGCGGAATGAGGGTCGTGAGCACCTCTTCGCAACGCACGCCACTAGCAATTGCTAGTGCGGCAAGGGTGGATGGTGGATGGAATATTAAGGCGCACCTCAAGCAATAATAACGAAAATACACAAATCACATAGACATGATAAAGTGCAAGATCATTAACTACAATAAAATGTACTTCATCAATATAAAGAGTTAAACTAAGCTATCAAATACAAGAGGAAGAGGTGTGCGAATCGACCGAATCCGAAGCCTTATTGAGGGTTCACGGTTGGAATCCCGGGTTGTCAATCCGAGTCCAAGCTCGGTCCTCAACTACGTCCGGGGTAGAGGAGGCTGTCACTCACTCCCAATAGACCCGTCTTCTTCGTTGAAATGATCCGTAGATTGCGGCTCCGGCCCTTCCTTGCTTGATGGAGAAAGCTAGGTCAAAACTCCGCTTGAAGCTCTAGGATGAAGGAGGAGGCCGAGAGGATGCTCCGGCGTTGATTTGGCGTTGAAAGCTTGCCCGGAGACCCTCCCTAAGGTGGAGGATGAAGGGGGACGGAGGAAACCCTCGTCCGAGACGAAGAACGGCGGAAAATCGCGGATCTGGATCGATCTAAATTAGGGCGGACCTGCGCTATTTATAGAAAACAGATTTAAACAGCGCGCACGATCACAGGCGCACGACCAGTGGTCGTGCGCGGTATGGCCTGTGATCGTGCGATATGGAGGCAGAAAAGTGGGAAAAGAAAGTGTGACTGCGCACGACCGGCAACGCACGAGCAGTGATCGTGCGCGGTATGGCTGGTGATCGTGCGATATGCCGGGACAGAACTTTCACAGGAGAGGTCATGGCTGCGCACGACCGATGATCGTGCGCCAAAGAGGTCGACGGTCGTGCGTGGGTAAAAACGCACGACCATTGACTCCTTTGCCAAGCAGGGTGAAAATCCTACCCCGGACGCCCACACGATCCCAGAACCTGCAGGAAAACTGGACGGGATGTCGATATGGCAGTCACAGACATAAATATAATGCATAGCAAAAGGGAAATACACACACGCACAGAAATAGGCTAATAAAGTGCACAAGACGTGGAATAACCGTAGCGAACCAAAAGGAGTGCAAATGACGCTAAACGGCGTGCAAAGATAAGAAAATAAGCCTAGATGAGTCCGAAAATAGGTATATAAAGAGGACTCATCACACCCCCAGACTTAACCGTTTGCGCGTCCCGAGCAAACAAAACCTAAGCAGACAGGGAAAATGAACTAGCTAACAAAGAAATTGCAAAACGGAGTACCATGCGAAGTCGCATGCCCGCGTGCATAAAAATAAAGTAGAGGAAATTCTTAAGTATACAAAATATTTTATATTTTTCACAATGCGTAACAGAAATTTATTATTACTCAAAAGTAGAATCACGGTGAATCATCCGGTCCTACGCAGGGAGAAAGTAGGCAGGCCACTAAGGTGAGCATTGCCGAAGACCGGGGCTCAAGATTACCCCCAAAGGAATCCACCAATGTCGGAAACCATAAGCTTGCCCGATCGCACTCTCTCCACGGCACTAGTCAACTCAAGCGCAAGTCCGTAGGACTTCGGGTAATAATGGGGCTTGGGTTACGGTGAGATAAACAATGATAAAAAGAAAGGCTTATGCACCTAACCCAACTGAGCTAGCATACGAATAAATCCAACCGCTAACCACCAAATAAAAGCGGGTGCACCACACCCCCAGACTTGATTTTTAACTTATGGGTGTGTGCACCGCCTACTCCAAAAGTAAATCATCTCCAATAAAGATTTTCAATCAAACTTGTTCTTTCTCTTTTTCTTTTCTCTTTTTCTCTTTTTCAAATATTTTTCTTTTCTTTTTTCATCTTTTTATTTTCACAATTTCAGCAGATATAACATGGAAGCACTTCCACATTTTCACAAATAATAACACCACATCACAACCCCACATGAAAATATAAAACACTAAGCTCGACTTGGGTGCGCGACTAGGATAGGCTATAAGGCTTTGGTGAAATATAGGTGGAGCTGAATCAAAAGAAGGGTAGGCACAACGGGGCTTAGCGAGGATATGACGTTAGGAACGGTACAAAGCTCAACCGGGCCAAAAGATGGCCTACATCACTCTCACGCTAGACTAACCGTGTACCAATGCTTCAAGAATAGCTTGGGGCAAGTTCTTAGCAACCGAGAAAGGTAATCCTTCCTCCCGACTCAAGCAATACGAGTCTAGTGGCGGCTACACACATTCCTACGCTACCGTTTGATTCACACCGGATTCACCAACTTTTGAGTAGAAAAAAGAGAATTTACGCAGATAGAAAAATATAAAACTATCAGCATACAGAAAAATTAAATCTACTCAAATTTCTACACGAGACGAGAGCAGTTGACTAGAAACACAGCAAGGCCAACATTTTACTCCGTCGTGCAATCCTAAACTAGCACATAAATTTTCCAAATCGAACAAAAATACAGGTTCAACCCGTGACACGCAAACAGCCAAGCACGCGCTCATGTGGGTGCAGTGGTGTGCGATGCAATGAACATAAACAAAATAAAACACGAAAAGCTTCTAGTATGCGCAAGAAATGTGCACGTGCAAAAGGTAAACTGACTCTCCCCCAGACTTAAACTAAACAACACATCAAATGATAGAGAAATTTAAATCAAAAAGAGCTAAGGGAAGAGGTTACCCAATGCTCAGCTAGTGAGCATACCAGAAGACGCGTGAAATCTAGGAGCAGGCCCGCCATACGAAGAATCACAACCCCGCCAATGCGTAGTATCCATGAATACCTGCAGGGGTGAGCTCCGCAAAAACAAAAGAAAAATATACAAAAAGAAATACTAAACTAAGCTAGACATAAAAAAAGAAAAATGCAGAAAATGAAAGATAAGCACTGGGGTTATTGTCATCCCAGCACGACTTATTCAGCAAAAGAAAAGTTCTAGCTAATGGGCCTATGAAAAGAAAAGTGCACAGGCAACTGTCCTAATATCCGTGTCGGTAACGGGTACCGATACGGTGATAGCACAGTTACCCCTCTACCTAGATAATAATACCTGAAAAGCTCAGGTAGAGGAAGCAGGAAATAAGATGAGGAGGAGACCTGGTCCTCGCTCATCTCATCACAAAAAGAATCCTTGCCTAGCAAGGTATCGTCCACCACAAGCTCGTTGGGGGCGAAGGTGAAGGTAGAGGCTTCAACTGCAAAAGGAGTAGGAAACTCCTCATGCAAGCTGAGGCACTCGCCCACGACCTGAGCGCAAGGCTCAATGTCAACCCAACTCACCTGCAGGGAGTCAACTCGCACAGGCGCAGAAGGAGAAGGGGGGTCAAGGAATAAAGGAGACGAAGAACATAAGGAACTAATCGGGGGAGTGGTCCCGGTCTCACTCCCAGCAGGCTCCAAACAATGATCATCGTCGGTGTCATGTGAGTCATGGCGAGGGGAAGCTGAGACCATGAGGTCCTCGGTGGTGATTCGGACCTCCTCAACCAACAAGGAAGTAGAAATCTCCTCGCCGGCAAGGATTTCCTCATCACACCTCGGTACGTTACGGTGTTCCAAGACATAGTACTCACCATTGATGAGAATAATGTCCTCGTCACACCACGACGCATCCTCATGTTCCCAATTCCCAAAGGGCACAACATCATCAACCAACTCACTAGAAAGGGGAGTAGGTAATTCATGCAAAGAAAGCGGAGGAGCAACATCATCAGAGATAATATGCGCAGGTTCCTCCGGGGGTGAATCAAAAATAGGGGAAGAAGGCACAAGGAGAGAAGGCGCCGCAATGTCGTCGCACTGACCAGTAGAAAGTCTGATGGGTGTATCCACAGCAGTCCCCCATAGACAAGGTGGTACTGCGGATACATCATCAGAATCAGAAGGAGCGGCCATTTGAGAGGTGGATGAGACAATCCGGATATCCGGTTCATCATCCGCCTCCAACTGGCGCTGAAATTCTGCACAATCTTTCAACACATGGTCGGTGCTATGACAACACAAACACCGTTTTCCATTACTCCTCGGTCCAGGTAGGACCGGAGAGGAATATGAAAAAGATGTAGGCGGAGAAGAGTAGTGACCATAAGACTGGGGTACGGTGTATGAAGTACCATAAGACAACGGTGCTCCATACACTGAACCACGAGAATTATGCTCCCATTCTTCAGTGGGGCACTCATCACTGTTATGCCTATAATCCCCGCACCAACGGCAACGAATATTCGCATAAGAATACATGGTGCAGCAAGAAAGAATTCACCACAAGAATTTTCTAAGCAAAAATTAACTACACACAAGCAGATAAATAAAAAGGAATACCTGCTACTGGAATATAAAAAATTAGAAAAGGAATAAAGAAAAATAAGCAACAAATTATAAAAACTAAAGTAAAGAAAAATAAAACATGGAATGAACAGATGGAAAAGGGCTTCTATCTCAAATCTACCTCTTCATAAACTCAAACGACTGTGCTCCCCGGCAACGGCGCCAAAAACTTGATGCGTGGAAAACGGCAAGCGCACCGGTCGCACAAGTAATAAAGTTTGGGAATAAATCCCCGAGTGTCGGTCTCTTGAGGAACACAGTAAGGGATGAGTTAATGTCGAGGCGGACTTGAGATTGAAGTCCTCGGGGCGGATCTAAAAGGGGGGGGTTTAGATGGTTGCGGAAACAGAAAGTAAATGCTACAAACTACTCCTATGCAATGCCGCTATGCAAAGCTTCGCCAGGCGGGATGGAAAACTAGTCGGGCCGCTATGCACCGAATCGCTTGGCGGATGGAAGAGTAGGCTAGCGGATGGGGTGGAGAGAACGGCGGAAATCCTACTATGCAGGCCGCTATGCACTGCTTCGCCAGGCGGGATGGAAACTACACGGGCCGCTATGCACCGAATCGCTTGGCGGATGGAAGAGTAGGCTAGCGGATGAGGTGGAGAGAACGGCGGAATGAGGGTCGTGAGCACCTCTTCGCAACGCACGCCACTAGCAATTGCTAGTGCGGCAAGGGTGGATGGTGGATGGAATATTAAGGCGCACCTCAAGCAATAATAACGAAAATACACAAATCACATAGACATGATAAAGTGCAAGATCATTAACTACAATAAAATGTACTTCATCAATATAAAGAGTTAAACTAAGCTATCAAATACAAGAGGAAGAGGTGTGCGAATCGACCGAATCCGAAGCCTTATTGAGGGTTCACGGTTGGAATCCTGGGTTGTCAATCCGAGTCCAAGCTCGGTCCTCAACTACGTCCGGGGTAGAGGAGGCTGTCACTCACTCCCAATAGACCCGTCTTCTTCGTTGAAATGATCCGTAGATTGCGGCTCCGGCCCTTCCTTGCTTGATGGAGAAAGCTAGGTCAAAACTCCGCTTGAAGCTCTAGGATGAAGGAGGAGGCCGAGAGGATGCTCCGGCGTTGATTTGGCGTTGAAAGCTTGCCCGGAGACCCTCCCTAAGGTGGAGGATGAAGGGGGACGGAGGAAACCCTCGTCCGAGACGAAGAACGGCGGAAAATCGCGGATCTGGATCGATCTAAATTAGGGCGGACCTGCGCTATTTATAGAAAACAGATTTAAACAGCGCGCACGATCACAGGCGCACGACCAGTGGTCGTGCGCGGTATGGCCTGTGATCGTGCGATATGGAGGCAGAAAAGTGGGAAAAGAAAGTGTGACTGCGCACGACCGGCAACGCACGAGCAGTGATCGTGCGCGGTATGGCTGGTGATCGTGCGATATGCCGGGACAGAACTTTCACAGGAGAGGTCATGGCTGCGCACGACCGATGATCGTGCGCCAAAGAGGTCGACGGTCGTGCGTGGGTAAAAATGCACGACCATTGACTCCTTTGCCAAGCAGGGTGAAAATCCTACCCCGGACGCCCACACGATCCCAGAACCTGCAGGAAAACTGGACGGGATGTCGATATGGCAGTCACAGACATAAATATAATGCATAGCAAAAGGGAAATACACACACGCACAGAAATAGGCTAATAAAGTGCACAAGACGTGGAATAACCGTAGCGAACCAAAAGGAGTGCAAATGACGCTAAACGGCGTGCAAAGATAAGAAAATAAGCCTAGATGAGTCCGAAAATAGGTATATAAAGAGGACTCATCAGTACCCAAATCGGGGAACCACTATAATTCTTTGTGTGTTTTCTGTGTTTTGTTTGTTTACTTGTGCAGGTTAGTTTAATTCCGCAAAAGACTACACGACACTTATCCCCCCCCCTTATAGGTGGATTAGGTTGACACTAGATACTTTCAAGTGGTATCAGATGGAGGTTACTCATCAATAAAGTTAACACCTTGAGTAAGATCCTGTGTCTAGTGTCAAGAAGAAAGAAGATCTCAGGAATGGACAGACTCAAGTATACAGGAAAGATTCCAGTATGCACCAAGCTGAATTTTCCCATCTGGATGGAAAGGATCAGGTTATACATGGAAGCAGTCGATCCCCGACTCTTCATGATAGTGGAGGAGGGCCTTCATATCCCCTAAGGCCTCCGCCATTGATCCGACCAAGATGGTGTCGAAGAGGCTCTCCGAAATGGATAAGGATGAGATGGTGCTTGTCGACCTAGACAAGAAAGCTCAAAACATTTTAGTGAGCGTCGTCGATGATTCAATGATGCAGAATTTCAGCAACTGCAGGACTGCCAAGGACATCTGGCACTGCCTGATGATTCTGATATAGGGCACAGATGAAGTAAGGGATGATCGAAGATCCCTTCTAAACCAGAAGTATGAGGCCTTCAAGCAAGGTCCTAAGGAAGAAATCGTAGTGACATTCGAGAATTTCCTGAAGATCGTTAATGCCCTGAAGGGTTATGACAGAGTGTTCACCGATGGTGAACTAAATGACAAATTCCTTAGATCCCTGACTAAGGAATGAGACACCAAGATCTGCTCCATCTGAGAGTTTGGCAAGCTGGCAGAAACTGATCCCCAGATTCTATTTGGAAAGCTAATGTACTACGAGCTTCAGCTGAACACCAGAAAAGCTGAAGAGGAAGTCGATAAGGCTGCTGCCAAAGAAAAAACTGTGGCCCTGAAAGCTAATAGCTCAAGGAAAGGCAAGGGTGCAGCCTCATCCCGCTCTCGAAGAAAGGCTGAGGAAGAAGACTCTGAGCCATTCTCATCCGGCTCAGAGCTATCTGAAGAAGAATTCTCTTTCATCACTCGAGAGTTCAAGAAGTTCCTCAAGATGAGGAATCAGAGAAAAGGAGATGGCTCCTCCTCCAGACATCAGAAGAAGAATTACTCTTCTGATAGGTATGATTCTAAGCAGAACAAACATCGTTCTGCTGACATTATCTGCTTTGGGTGCAATAAGCCAGGCCACGTCATTGCTGACTGCCACCAAAGCAAGAGAGATAAGGGGAAAGGAGAGGAGCACAAGTCCTCTCGAGACAAGAAGAAGGAGAGGAGCTACATTGCCAAGAAACTAAAGACACTGAGTGAATCTAACTCATCAGACTCCAGTGATGATGAGGAAGCCTACTTCAGGCTAATGGGCCGCTCCGACTCAGATGGAGATTGTCCCCCATTTACTGGGAAGGAAAAAGATCCCACCCCCTCTCTGACTCTGACTCTGACTCTGAGTCTCTTGAAGATGATCACGAGGACAGTCCATCTGCCTGTGAAGCTGAACTCCTCGAAAAGTATGAGCTCTTGCTCAATACATTTGAAGAATGTCGAAAGAGGTTGAGCGCTCAGAAAAAGGAAGTCAAATTCCTTAAGGCTGAGGGAGTGTCCCTAAGAGAAGAGATCACTTGCTTGATATCTCTCCGATAGGAACACCTGGACCTGACTTCTAAGCACTCAGATTCTCTAAGGCTCCTTGACCAAAAGCAGGAAGAAATTAACAAGCTGGAAGAACAGCTTGCGGCCTAAAGGAAGATTGCCAAAAGCTTCTCTATGCCCAAGACCGTTCTTCCTCTGGTTGATGAACTCTCTGCTCAGGCTAAGGGGGTTGGCTTAGGGCATGTGGCTGAGCCTGGTAAATCATCTAGGAGAAACAGAAATCAGAGGAAAAATAAGGCTACTAAGAAGGCCTCTGCTGCAGAAAAGGTAAAGGCCCCACTCGGTCATATTTCATTTCGAAAGCCTAGCTTTCCCTACAATGAGCATGACTTTGAGTCAACCTATTTCCACCTCTTCCGGCCCTCGGTTGAAAAGCCCAAGAGCCGGTATGATGGATGAACCTTCCCCCACAACTACGGTGAGAGTGTCTTCAAGGCACCTTATGAGGAAATCCAAGTAGAGAATTATGGCCACTTCTCTAGCGGCCATAATAGGAAGCAGGCACCAAAGGCCAAGCCTGTTATACAAAAGGAACAGGAAGTGAAGAAATCATGTGACTGCTGTCATCATGATGCCTCCACCTCCAGATCCAAGGCCCCGGCTGGACCCACCGTTCCAAGGGTGAAGCAGGAGCCTAGGAAACGGTACAACAGGTTTGACTGTTAGTGCTGTGGCAAAGTTGGTCACTTTGCCGTGAATTGCTGGTTTAATCCAAGAAAAAAATGAGAATCCTCATGTTAGCAATGCGAGGCCGACCACTCGTAGGGTTAACCACCCGAGGGGGAGTGTGCTAACAAGGAATCTATGACCCAAGTCCGATTGGGTTCCTAAGGGAAACTAATTATGTTTTGTAGGTATGTCCAAAGGCCACCAAAACGCCAATCTGGTACTTGGACAGTGGATGTTCCCGACATATGACCGGGACAAGAAGCCTATTGCGTGATTACTCCCCAGTCAAAAATGGACCCAAAGTCATCTTTGTAGGATCAGATCGAGGAGTCACCAAGGGTTATGGTATGATATCCAATGGTGTATTCTCTATCACAGACGTGGCCTATGTTGAAGGGTTAAACCATAATTTGATCAGTGTAAGCCAGTTGTGTGATAAAGGATACGACGTTAAGTTCTGCAAGGAAAAGTGCCTGATAATATCGTGTGCCTCTTCCGAGACGGTATTAGCTGGCATTAGGAGCAGAAATATTTTCTTCTTAGATTTTCTTAACATAGACTCTTTTACCCCCGTTTGCCTAGTAGCAAAAGACAATGCATCTCTCTGTGAACAATGACACAAGAGATTAACACATATTAATTTCAAAACTATTAATATGTTGTTTTCTTAGAACTTAGTAAGGGATGCCCCTACTATTAAGTGTATCAAAGATATCCCTTGTCCTGCATGCCAGAAGGGCAAAAAGACTCGGGCTACCTTTAAGAGCATTGCAGACAAAGACTCTTCCAGATGTCTTTATCTTCTGCATATGGACTTGTTCGGTCCAGTGCAAGTTCATAGCTTAGGAGGCAAATCGTATATGCTAGTGATTTTTGATGATCACTCTCGGTTTACGTGGGTGTTCTTCTTGAAACGAAAGTTAGATACGTTTGACATCTTCACTAATTTTGTCAAGCAGATTCAGAACAAACTTAACTGCTCCGTGGTCAAAATTAGAAGTGACCATGGAACAGAATTCGAGTCTGGGGCTATGACAGAATTTTGTGAAGAACATGGTATCTTTCATGAGTTTTCCTCCCCGCATACTCCTCAGCAAAACGGAGTTGCGGAGAGGAGGAATAGAACGCTCATTGAAGCATGTACGACAATGTTGAATGACGCTTCTCTTCCAGAGTACTTCTGGGCAGAGGCTGTCAATACAGCTTGCCACGTACAAAACCGAGCCTTGATCAACAAGAACCATCGTAAGACGCCTTATGAGCTATTGAAAGGCAGGAAACCGACCATGTCCTATCTAAAGATTTTTGGCTGCAAATGCTATGTACTCAATAATTGGAAGTACACACGTACTAAATTCGGAGAAAAATGCGTCGAAGGCATCTTCGTGGGCTATAGTAGTCATAGTCGGGCATATAGGGTTTTCAATAAGAAAACCCTGGTGGTAGAAGAGTCAATTAATATTGTATTTGATGAAGGAAGCTTGCTTTACAGCAATTCTTCTAGTGGTATTCTTGAAGATGCAGGTGCAAGGCTTAAACAGCTAAGTCTAGATGAGACTGCTAAAAATGAATCTCCCAAGTACGTCAAGGTCTCCACCTCAACACCAACTGGAGAAGATGACAGTCAGGATGGGGAGATTCTCCCAGAAGAGGGAGGAGCCCGAGAAGCTGTAGGAGCTCCAGATGCCAGACTCTTAGAGCTCAGACACGTGAGGGATCACCCAAGAGATCAGATCATAGGAGAGCCTCGGGACGGTGTTAGAACTCACAGAGGTACAATTAACGAGATTATGCACCTTAGTTTTCTGTCATAAGTTGAGCCAAAGAAGTTCGATGAAGCGAACAAAGATGCGTCGTGGATATTGGCCATGCAAGATGAACTTCATCAATTCAAACGATGCAACGTTTGGACGCTAGTTCCTAGACCAAAGAAACAGAATGTGATCGGCACTAAGTTGATCTTAAGAAACAAACTGGATGAACACGGTGTCATCATCAAGAACAAAGCCAGACTGGTGACTCAAGGATACAGACAGGAGAAGGGGATTGACTTCGACCAAACCTTTGCACTAGTTGCAAGGCTGGAGGCGATCAGGTTGTTCCTGGCGTATGCCTCTCACAAAGGATTCACTGTCTATCAGATGGACGTGAAGTCTTCTTTCCTGAATGGAGATTTAAAAGAGGAAGTATACGTTGCGCAACCCCCAGGTTTTGTTAATCCAACTCTCCCTGATCATGTTTACTTTCTTAATAAAGCTTTATATGGCTTAAAACACGCTCCTCGAGCTTGGTATGAGACTCTGTCTAGTTTTCTTCTTAAGAACAAGTTCTCGAGAGAAAAAATAGATAAGACATTGTTTCTTAGGGAAGTCAAAGGCAAGATTTTGCTGGTGCAAATCTATGTCGATGACATAATATTCGCTCAATGGACAACAACCTGTG
The DNA here is from genome assembly GCA_039513925.1 of Platanthera zijinensis. Classification (NCBI taxonomy): domain Eukaryota; kingdom Viridiplantae; phylum Streptophyta; class Magnoliopsida; order Asparagales; family Orchidaceae; genus Platanthera; species Platanthera zijinensis. Next base: position 70,779,323 of record CM077078.1, on the reverse strand, counting down.
TAATAAGTTTTCCAAACTTATGCAAGGGAAGTTTGAAATGAGCAGTATGGGAGAGCTGAAGTATTTCTTGGGACTTCAAGTGAAATAGTCTGAGGATGGAATTTTCATCTGTCAGACGAAGTTCACAAATGAACTCCTCAAGAAATTCGGAATGGAGAGTGCAACCTCTATGAGGACTCCAATGGGATCCACTATGTCTCTAGACAAGGATGAGAAAGGGAAACCTTCTGATGAAACCAAGTACAGAAGCATAATTGGATCCCTGCTCTACCTTACTGCTATTAGACCGGATATTATGTTTTCTACATGTGTTTGTGCCAGATATCAGGTGAACACTAAGGAATCTCATTATGTCGCTGCAAAGCGGATTCTTAGATACCTTAAAGGTGCACCAAATCTTGGCTTGTGGTACCCAAGAAACAATGATGTCGAGATGTTAGGATTTTCAGATGCTGACTTTGCAGGAAGCAGGGATGACAGGAAAAACATTTCCGGGACGTGTCAATTCCTCGGAAGAAGGCTTATATCGTGGAGAAGTAAAAAACAGAACTGTGTCGCAACCTCTATGGCTGAATCTGAGTACATCTCAGCAGGCAGCTATTGCGCACAACTTCTATGGATCAGAAATCAACTCGAAGATTATGACTTGCAGTTCAGAGAAGTTCCCATGTATTGCGACTCCTCGAGCGCAATTGCAATTGCGAAAAATCCAGTATCGCACAGCAGAACAAAGCATATTGAAGTGCGCTACCACTGCATTCGGGAGCATGTGGAGAACAAAGATATATCTCTCTGCTATGTCCCCACGAATAAGCAGATTGCAGATATCTTCACGAAGCCACTAGACAAGGCCAAGTTCAATTTCTTCAAAACTGAACTCGACATGCTGAACTTTGAAGATTGAAGACTGAAAGGCTCAAGGCTCTTGGATCAAGGGGAAGCATCTGCTAGGAACTCAAGATCGGGCATGGATGCAAGAACTGAGGGGGAGCATTTTTCTCCAAGTGAAGTTCCAGGTTTGTAGAAGCCGAAAAGGGGGAGATTACCCTCTCAGCCAAGACTAAGGTGGATGCTAATGCTAAGTAGGCCACAAAGGCTATGTTGCTCTCAAATAGGGGGAGATCACCTCGGCTAAGGCTATGTTGCTCTCAGGAAAATGGTAATGAATTCCACACTCAACTGAATTTTCATTTTATGATTTTCATTTCCATCTGTTCTATTCACCTTAGCTTATAGGGTTTAGGCTTCTTCAAATAGGGGGAGATTGTTGGGTATTGCATCCACAATAGACCTGATTTGAAGAAGAGCCTGAACAAGCAAAGTTGAATTGACAATATATTTGACAATTCTATCAAGTTGTGCTTGTAGATATTCCATGCTAAGTACACACCAATATCAAGGTGCAGTGGGTCAATATACACGGGTCTGTGCAACGTAATCCCTCATTGTGTAGATCAGTGTGTTGATTCACGTGTGCTCTCTCTATTGGAGTGTACTTATTTTCAAGTACAGGGTCAAGGTAGATCAAGAGTAGAAGAAGGAGCAAGGATGGGTCAAATACCAAACTATCAAAAGAATGAAGGAGGAAAATTCTTCCAAGTAAGAATCGACGGGAGTCGTTAGTGATTCCCGCCGATCTCGACGGGAATCACTAAGTGACTCCCGCTGACTACTTCCGGCCGGCAAAGTCAGAAATTCTGCCAAGGTAGAATCGATGGGAGTCGGGAGTGATTCCCGCCGACATCGACAGGAATCACCAACGACTCCCGCCGATTTTGCCTTAGGCAGATTCTTGCCGCTCGCTGGACCGAACCGAGCCGCCGTGCGATGTTTCGGCCAAGGCTAGGGATTTTCCTCGTGGGCCCCATAATGGCTCTTAGGGTTGGCTCCTGGTATAAATACATGCGTATTTTGAAACTCTACACACACCAAAAATACGAAGCGAAATCACGCCGTCGTGACCTAGCCGATCACGGAATCCGCCGATCGCACGTCGCCGATCGCAAGGTTGTTGCCGCCGCTGATCTCAGCTTGTCTCTGATCGCTCTATGACAGCACCGAGGCAAGCAGCCGGTCTCACGTGTCTCTCTCGAGATCTCTTGTCTTCCGATTCGTTGAACGAGACTTGTTCTCCCTTTCGAATCGGTTGAGACGTTTGATTTGACTGAGATCGTTCAAAGACCTAGCTTGCTTCGTCAAGAAGTTTGGATTTACAAAGCATCGCCGCCGCACTTGCTTGCCACCGCCGATCTTGACAAGATCCATTCCAAGTGAGAAATTCGATTGTGGACTCTTCGTATTTTTTGTGCAAGCTTCAACGAACGAAGAAGGACATCAGAATCTCCATAAAGCATTATTTTATTTTTATTTACATTCAATTTTATTGTAAAGGAATTTTCATTCCTATTTGTAAGGGTTGGGTGCAACCCATTGTGGTGGAGTTGTGACTCCGTTGTTGGAAGGGTTCCTTCCGTGGTTAGGGGAGCGTTGCTCCTAGTATGAGGATTGGATTTCAATCCGTTTGGAGAAGTGACCGAGTCGTCCCTTGGTGAGAGATAGGTCGAAGGGGGAAAGTGGGCGTACCCAAATCGGGGAACCACTATAATTCTTTATGTGTTTTCTGTGTTTTGTTTGCTTACTTGTGCAGGTTAGTTTAATTCTGCAAAAGACTGCACGACACCTATTCCCCCCCCCCTTTTATAGGTGGATTAGGTTGACACTAGATACTTTCAAAACTGTAACTCCTTGTTGCTTTCATCCACATACTTCTCAAGTTGAGTTCTTTGCTGGTCAAGCATAATCTATAGTTGAACTAGCAATGAGCCTTAATCCATTGGAGGTGCAGATGTTGGTACAGATTGTATAATTTTCTTATAGCTTTTACATTTCTTTTTAAGTTCATATAATTTTCTTTTCTTTAACTGAGAGGTTTATTCCTCTTTAGATTCTGATGAACTAACCACCTCCATAGATGTAGGTTCTTTAACTGTTTTAGTAGTTAGGGCCTGATCTGCAAACTCCCCCTCAACCAGTGCAACTTCTTCACCAATGTTAGTGGTATCCAGGTTGATCTCATCTTACTGAGCTTCAACATTCTGAACAGGGTCCTTTAGAAGTTCAGTCATCTCCCCTTGGATATGTATATTTGCATCCAAAGGTATTTCTTCTTCAGTCTCCTTGGGAATTGTATTCTCATTGCCTTCCCTAGAAATTTTCACATCTTGTGCAAGATCCTCAGCTTCTCCCGCAACTGTATTCAGTCCTTGTAGAACTTCCATCACAGTGGTATTAACAATTTCACTTTCTAAGTCAGGAAGAACAGTGAAAGTCTCCCCCTCAATTTGATCCTTCTCTTGTATATTTTCCCCTGCACTTGATCATCAGTTCTAGGTGAGGTCCTTGGAAAATTCTCTTGTTCTCCACCATCATTTTTATTTGAGCTGGAACTATCTTGTGTTTCAGAATTACTGGAAGAATCTTCTTCCTCAACAACTACTTTCTTCTTCTTCTTCTCAACTACAGGTGTCTCCCTTGTCAAAACTCTATCCCATTTTGCTAAAACCTCAAGTTCATCCTCCTCATGTGGTTTATCTTTGATCCAAGCTTAAGATTAAGACTGTCAGGAATGACTTACACTAGGTAGAGACTTATAATTCTTCCCATATTGGACTTCTTAATACTCTCTGTTATTCTGTCAAAAACAATCTTACTCCAATTTGTCTTGACTTTGAATATAACTTTTGTCATCAATTCAAATATTGAAACAGAAATTCTGTCATGTGCTCCTGTTTGCAGAGCAGCACTTTTCCTACTATTTCTGGCAGAAATTTGCCTTGGGTATTCATACCCTTCCTGTTTAAGGTACTTCCAATCTTAGTGGTTGGACCCAATCCACACCACACCAATGCTTCAACAGTCCTGGTGGTGTCTATATCATCTTCTTGATCGATTGTTGGTATTTGAAAAACCTTGGCCAATTTCCTAGTTGTGATTTTCACTTTTGCTCCATTTGCCTTAAACTTGATCTTTTCTGAGTTTGAATCTAGTTTAGCATTAGAGAAGAACTTTGAAACTTCTCATTTCCAGAAATTTGTCAGTTCTGAGAGAAGATAATCCAGACCTGCTTTTTTAATTAGGTCAATAACATTCCTAATTTCTTCTTGCGCTGAGTCGAATTCATGGCGCACGAGTTCATGCCCTTCAAAGATGTTGTCGTCGATCTTGGGAGCCATTGGAGTTGAGAGAAATTGAGAAAGAGATGTGACGATTAAAGGAATTCTAGGTCTCGACACTCAAGGATCAAAGTTCAAGAGATCAAGAAAGCGTAGTCAAATTCTACTCACACTCCTTTTATAGTCAAATCTTCCCTAAAGACGAAAGGGTGTGCTGCATTTAAACTGTTCTAAATTTTGGGGTGAATACCTAGTGTCGATATAAGGAAAGTTGACTGTCGAGATGCGTCGACTTAAGTCGACGCAAGGATTATGTATCTCGACACATACCTTAGGGTCTCGACACCCTTATGTCTCGACACTTATTTTAGTGTCTCGACACTTTGCATTTATGCAGTGTCGACACACTTTCTGGTGTCTCGACACATTACTATCTATAGTGTTGACACACTTTCTGGTATCTCGACACTTACTCAACTGTCTCGACACATTTTCTGGTTTCTTGAAACAATTTTTGACTTAGTCAAAAAAAAAAATCTGAAATGTAGATTCTTGACATTTATGATACCAGGTTGGTAGACTTTACTTAACTTATACAAGTTGAACAGGGATTTGTTTAGGTACCAAAAATATGGTTACTCTATGTTTAACATTCCTAGTTCAAACTTAAAGAAATTGAACTTGTTTTCATCTAAGGGTTTTGTGAATAAGTCAGCAATTTGATTTTCAGTTGGAGTATAATGTAAACAGATATTGCCTTTTTCAACATGTTCTCTAAGAAAGTGATATCTGATTTCTATATGTTTGGTTCTACTGTGAAAAATAGGATTATTAGCAATTGAGATTGCACTAGTAGAATCACAATACATAACAGATTTACTTTATTGTACAATGTAGTCCAGGAGTTGATGCTGAATCCATAGTAAATGTGTACAGCAGCTCCCAGCTGATATATACTCAGACTCAGCTGTTGAAATAGCTACACTTGTTTGTTTCTTACTACTCCAACTGATGAGTCTTCTCCCCAGAAACTAACCAGTTCCTGATGTACTCTTTCTGTCCTCTTTACATCCTGCAAAATCTGCATCTGTGTATCCAATTAGATCAAAATCACCATTCCTAGGATACCAAAGCCCAAGATTGGGTGTACCATTTAGATATCTCAGTATTCTTTTAGCATCTGTATAATGAGACTCTTTAGGGCATATTTGGTACCTAACACAGACACATGTTGAAAACATGATATCTGGTCTACTAGCTGTCAAGTAAAGGAGTGATCCAATGATGCCTCTATACAAGGATTCATCCACTGGTTTCCCAGATTCATCCTTGTGTAGTGATATTGAGGAACCCTGGTTCTTATGGTAGAAGAATTTTCTATACCATACTTTTTAATCAACTCCTTTGTGAACTTAGACTGAGAGATGGATATACCATCTTCAGATTATCTAACTTGGAATCCCAAGAAGAACTTCAGCTCACCCATGCTGCTCATTTCAAACTTGCCATGCATAAGCTTGGCAAATTTTCTACATAGCAGCTCATTAGTAGAACCAAAAATGATGTCATCTACATAAATCTGGACTAGGATGCTTAAATCTTTGATGTCCCTTAAGAAAAGTGTCTTATCTATCTTCCCCCTAGAAAACTTATTCTCTATAAGAAAGGTAGACAAGGTCTCATACCAGGCTCTAGGTGCCTATTTTAACTCATACAATGTTTTACGTAATTTGAAGACATGAGAGCTAAGTTTAGGATTTACGAAACATGGTGGTTGTTCTATATAGACCTCTTCCTTCAATGTACTATTTAGGAATGCAGATTTAACATCCATCTGGTAGACTTTATATCTTTTGTAAGCTGCATGTGCTAAAAACAATATAATGGCTTCTAGCCTAGCCACAGGTGCAAAGATTTGGTCAAAGTCTATTCCTTCCTCTTGTCTATACCCCTTAGCCACAAGTCTTGCCTTGTTTTTAATTATTACTTCATTCTCATCTAATTTATTCCTATATATCCACTTAGTTCCTATGACATTGTTATTTCTAGGTCTAGGAACTAGACTCCAGACCTTATATCTCTCAAATTGGTTTAGCTCTTCTTGCATTGTTATAATCCAGTTGAGGTCTGAATTGGCTTCTTCATACTTCTTAGGATTCATCTGAGAGAGAAAGCTTGAGAACAAAACCTCATTATTATGTCTACTCCTAGTAGTCACTCCTAGCCTTTTATCGCCTATTATTTTATCAATAGGATGATCTATAAGGTGTCTAACAGCTACAGGCAGATTCCTACCATCACCTAGTTCTTCAGGTAGAGAAGGATGAATCTCTCCCTCCCTTTGGGCAGAGACTGTGTCTTTTATAGGAACTAAAACATTGTTTCTATCCTCTAATTTTATATCAGATGAATCTCCTATTTTTAATTTTTCCATCTTAGAGTCAACATCTCTTAGATTAGAATTGTTAGATAGTGTATTATGTAAGACTTAAGTTTCATCAAAAACAGCATTAATTGATTCTTCTACCACTTGATGTTTCAAGTTGTAGATTCTATATGTCTTGTTATGATTACTATAGTCTACAAAAATACCTTCATATGACTTCTCTGAAAACTTAGTTAGATAAGTCTTCCACTTATCTAAGACAAATCACTCACTTCCAAAGATCTTGAAATAGGACAGACTTGGTTTTCTGCCTTTCATTAGTTCATAGGGAGTCTTATTGTGTCTTTTGTTGATCAATGCCCTATTCTGAACATAACAAGCAGTGTTTACAGGCTCAGCCCAAAAATATTTTGAGAGAGATGTGTCACTAAGCATAGTTCTAGCAGCCTTAATGAGAATTCTATTTTTCCTCTTAGTAACCCCATTTTGCTGGGGAGTTCTAGGAGATAAGAATTCCTGAAGGATCCCTAATTCTTTACAGAAATTTGTCATTTTTCCAGTTTGAAATTCTGTTCCATGGTCACTTCTGAATTTAACCATAGAACAGCCTTTTTCATTTTGAATTTGTTTGACAAAATCAACAAGAATGTCTAGAGTTTCAGACTTTCTCCTTAGGAAGAATACCCAAGCAAATCTAGAGTGATCATCTACAATCACATAGGTGTAAGACTTCCTACCTAAACTAAGAATTTACATAGTAATAAATAGGTCCATATGAAGTAAGTACATACACCTCTTAGTGTCTTTGGACTGAATGCTCTTAAAGGAGACTTTTGTCTATTTGCATCTTTGACATGCTGCACACATGCCTTCTTTGGAGTATTTTAGCTGGGGACCATTTCTAACTAAGTCCATAGAAAACAACTTGTTCATAGCTCTATAGTTTAAGTGAGATAGCATATTGTGCCATTACACACACAAAGTGTCTTTCTCACTTGCTACTAGACATACAAGAGAATCCTCATTTATACTTAAGAAATTTATACAATAGATGTTGTCACTCCTAGTGTCTGACAAGATGATCTCTCGATCATTTGCATTCCTTATCAGACACTTATCATTGTGGAATATGATTTCAAAACCTATATCACTAAGCTGACTTATGTTTATTAGATTGTGATTCAATCTTTCCATATAAGCCACTTTTGTGATTGTCACTAGACCATTAGAAATATTGTCATATTCCTTGGTGAGTCCTTTTTCTGAAGCTCCAAAGATTACTTTTGGTCCATCATTTACTGAAGCATAGTCCTTCAGCAGACTTCTTGTTCCAGTCTTGTGCCTGAAACAGCCACAGTCCAAGTATCATATTGGGAATTTTGTAGTACTTGGATTCACCTGCAATCACAGAATTAATTAACCTTAGACACTCAAATAGTTTTCGGGCTTTGGTTCCTATTAGACTTAGCTGTGTGAAGCACAACAGGCTTTCTGAACAGATGAGTCTGTAACAGAAATGAAGGTGTTGTTGGATTGTACCAACAATCTAGGGCAAAATGATCAACCTTCCCACAACACCAACATTCAAATCTGTTATATCTTCTCTTAGGTTGCCCCTTTGAAGTTGTACTTCTGGGTAACTTAGATTTGATATTCAGATTCCTTGATAGAGGTGCAACATTGACACCCTTACCTTTCAGGTTTAAGTGCTATGCACTGGAACCAGATCCAATAACAAATAAGATTAGTCTTAATATGTTTATTTTGAGAAGAACCATACATGTTCCCAGATTTCTTTTTCTTGGGTTTCTCTGAGTGATCTGTCTTCTTGTGAGAAGAGTCTCTAGCTGGACCCTTCCAGTTGCCCTGCCTTTTTTCCTCAACATCTTCTTGAATATTCTTGAGAAGAGTGACAGTTCTTCTTTAGTCAGGTCCCCTCCTGATGAGGAAGATTATGTGCATTCTGAGACTACATCATGTCTTTCTGAGGGAGCAGATTTCTCTCTGACTTTCCTGGATGTCTAAACCTTTAGGTCCTTAGACTTTTCTCTGTTGAGTGCTCTTGCTGAGTTTTCTTCAGACTTCCTGAGATTCAGTTGTAGCTCATGAGACAACAGCTTGCCAAATAGAGCCTCGGGGTCTATATTGGCTAAGTTGCCCATTTCTCTAATACGACAAATCTTGATGTCCCATTTCTTACTCAGGGACCTCAAGAACTTATCATTGAGTTCATAATTGGTGAATCTCCTGTCATACGTTCTCAGGTTGTTCACTATTCTGAAAAATTTCTCAAAGCTCTCAGCCACTGTGTCTTTCTTGTCTTGCCTGAAGGCTTCATACTGCTGGTTTAATAGAGATTTTCTGTCATCTCTAACCTCATCAGTACCTTTCATATATACAATTAATGATTCCCACATTTCTTTGGATGTTTTGCAATGAATCAAGTTTTGGAATGTGGAGTCATCTATAGCACTGATAATTATGTTCTGAGCCCTCTTGTCCATATAGGCCAGAATTATCTCATCCTTGTCCATCTCTATGTAGGTCTTAGGTGTCCTTATGTTGTCATTAACAATTGACACTTTCATAGGTATGAAAGGTCCTTCCAATACAGTGATGTATATTCTTGGATCTGCAGCCTCCATGAAGAGTCTAACCCTTTCCTTCCAAATTCCAAATTTTTATTTAGAGCAGACTGTGAGTTTGATGGAATGGTTTTCTCTTTGAGCCATGATATGATCTCAGTTAATCCTTAGGATTCTCACTAGGATGTTATGCCTTCACAGTGAACCTTCCCTCTGATACCAATTGTAAAGTGTTTGTTTAGGATAGAGAGTGACCTAGAGGGGGGGTGAATATGTCCAAATTAAATCTTGGCTACTTTTAAGTCATCGAAATTTCTTAGTGTGTTTATTAATACAATCACAATATTCAAGAAAACTGTTGATCTACTAAATACTACACAAATCTAAGTTTAACAATCACAACACAAATCTAATCTTAATAATCACAGCATAAATCACAGCACAGTAGATTTATAGTGGTTTTCCAATTTATGAGTACATCCACTTACCCCCTCCGCCTATCTAGCAATGAGTCAGATTCGGCCAAGCTTCTTCTTACTTTTCCTCAGATCCTCAAATCTTACACCTCAGAGCCCAGCTGACTCCTACAACTCAGACAAAGCAATGTCCTACCTCAGATCATCAAGATCTTGCAACTCAGGTTCCTCTTCAAGAACCTTACCTCAGAATGATCCTCCACCCCTACTCCTCAGGAAAACCCTTGCCCTACAACCTTAGAACCTTTCAGTTCCTACAGCTCAGAGAAATAGTCCATTCTCCTACCTCAGGCTCACAGCCCTACCTCAGCCTTTATATTTTAGGCTTGCAACTCAGAGAAATCAATCTCCTACAACTCAGATCTACTGATAGATTTTACAAAATTATTATAACAGAAAGAATTTGTGTTTTCGAGGTGTCACCAAGGAAGAAAGAGACTAGTGACTTCTTCTTGATCAGATCTTGATGTGAAATCTTCTCCCTTAATCTTGGTTGTGAAGAAAAAGGTTAAACCCTTCTTAGCCTTTTCAAAGCTTCTTGAAGGAGAAGGTAGGGTTGAACTTGGCAAAAGAAGATTGAAGTTGATCCACGATCTGTCTACTCTCCAGCTTCAGAATTCTATTAAATTATTCTGACAGACTTAGATGAGAAGAATAAGAATTATCGCTCTCTTTTTCTATTATGTTGGTCTCCTTATATAGGCTTTGGCAAGAGTGACCGGCTACCCCAGTTAATCCACTGACATCTAACAGTTCTGACAGTTGTCAGAAATTCAGGCTTCGAATACTGGACTTAGAAGAATTTCTGTATGAGAGCTTCTGCATGAAGGTGTTGACACCAGTTCTGAGTGCTGACACTTCTGTACTTAGATTATGTCGACACCAGTCCTAGGTGTCGATACCAGTCCTGGGTGTCGACACCAGTCTTGGGTGTCGACACTTCTCTTATAGGAATGTCGACAACAATCGAGTGTGTCGACACAGCTAGCTTCTTGTCTCAACACAACTTTTATCAAATGTGTCGACACAGTTGGTTCTTTGAAGAAGCTGAAGGCACTCTAGATAATGAAGATCTACTGAGTCTCTTGGCTAAGAGATTCTACAAGATGGCAAGGAAGGACTTCAGAAGAAAGTCTTCTAGAAATGAAGACAAACCCAGGTATGACAAGACTCCTACTAAGGAAATTTTTTGCTATGGATGCAAGAAGACTAGACACATTCTCCTAGAATGTCCAGAGGCTCAAAAGATGGACAAGAGAAAAAAGAAAGAATCTAAGAAGCACTCTAGCAAGCCCTCCTCCAACAAATACAAGAAGAAAAAGGAGAGAGACTTTGTAGCTGAGACCTAGAGTGACTCAAAAGAAGAAACTTCTTCCAGTTCTAGTGAGGATGAAGAAGAGGATAAAGCCAGAGAGATATACTTGATGGCAATTGATGCATCATGCAATCACTCAGTAGCCGAAGAATCAACAGTAGAATCTGAATTAGAAGAGGACCAGGTAATAGCTTCTTTTGATTTCACTTCTGATCATTTTAAAACTGAATTCAAACTTCTATGTAATGACTTAATTAAATCTGAGAAGGAAATCAAATTTCTCAAAGAAAAACAAATTGAATATGACAATCTATTTTCTGAAAATATCAAACTAAAAGATGAGTTAGACTTAGCTTCAGAACAAATTATTTCATAAAAAACAAAACTAAATGAGGCAAAATAATTTGAAGAATCCCTTAATGTGAGAAACATCAAATTAATGGATATCACTAGCACAGTCAATGCCAGGCTTAATGGCAAACTAGGCTTAAGAGCTTCATTAAGTCAGCCTCCTCTTCTTATGAAAAACATCCTTTCTACCCTTGTTAAATTCATATACGAAAAAGGTAAAGAAAAAATAGAAGATAACAACCAACAAATTGAAGTGTTTCAAAAACCTAAACAAAAGAAAAAGAAATTTTTTTTTAATAAAAACAATGTTCAACATTTTTCGTCGAACCAAGATCGACGAAATGTATATGGTTCGTCGAACTCAGATAGACGAACAATGAACGTAGATTTTCTATATAACCATTCTTCTAACTGCGATCGATGAAATCAATATGGTTCGCCGAACCGCGATTGATGAAATTGGGGCGCAGAAAATGAATATTTTCATTTTCTGAGCGGAGTTCGACGAACTCAACCCTATTCGTCGAACGCAGATCGATGAACTTATTGGAATTCGTCGAACCTAGAAAACTTTAACAGAAATTTTAATCCTTGTAAAAATAATAATCAAAGACAAATTAAAACTCTAAGAAAATTAATGACGATTTCCTAAAAATTATTTTATATCGAATGATGAGAAAATGGTTTTATATTTTGATTTTCTAAGTCTATTATGATGGATCAATAAAAGATTTTTATGAGAAAATTTGGTGTGCTCTCCTACAACGATTTTAATGCAGAGATATGTACCTCTCAATATCGAAAATCACTATATTAATCGTTCCCTTATCATCTCTAACTCAGGAAAAACAAAAAATAATAATAATAATAATCAAAGTTGCTAACGTACAGGTGAAATATCTTTCTCTCTTCTACGCTATATTGAGTTGATGATACACTAACATCTTTTCTCTCTCAAATCTCGAAGTGTAGTAAAACGGGTCGAAAACTTTGGTTAAAGATTTACGAAACTCATCTTTCGAATCTCGCTACGTAGTAAAATAATTTTCGCTCATATACTCACACGTTTCATCTCTCGAATTTTGAAGCGAAAAATAGAATGAAAATATTATCCAAAAGTTTTATCATAAAGATCAAAAATGTTGAAACCAAAATTTGTCTTCTGTTGAGTTTGAACTCTTGGGGAAGGGGTGATCGCACACTTACTTCTCCCTAGCGAGCTTGAACGACCAAAGACTTCGAACCAGAACCGATCTAAGGCTCTAGCACGGAGGTTCCACCACACACCCAGAAGATCTTAAATTGCTTCCCGCCCTTAGCCTATGCTGAGCTAAGGACACCTCAGAAAGCACTAGAAGATCTGAGAGTAAGAAGATTAGAATGCTTCAAAGCTCCTCTTCTGAGGTACTCCCTTGGATCTATTTATATTTTTTAAAGTCTGGCCTTCAAATAGCGAGGCTCTGATGTTCTAAACAGCTATATGCAGCCAAAAGCGGTCTGTCAATAGCCAAACTCCGTTGTTCTAAAAGGTTATTTGTAGCCCTACAAGGGAATCCAGGTAATTTTATCTATGGACCCCATCAGACAAGTGGTCCATGAAGGCACCATTCGCCTGAAGGGGCGAGTTTCGGGAGAACAATGCACTTGCCTCCTCGGGATTCTCTGAAGAGCGAATGCCCACCTGGCAACCATTCGCCAGACTTGGCGAGAACTTTACATGTGCATTAAAGCGCGAGGCCTGGGTGAGTGCTCGATGAAGATCGCACTCTCCTGAGGGTCCATCAGCCTCTACTACCTTTTTAAATCTATGTGAATGCCCCCTTTGGGCGTTGGGCGAGTGCGGGCCAGCCTTCCTCACTCGCCAACCTTTTATTCTTGGGCACGAACGTCCTTCAATGCCCTGAACCTGCTTGAGAGGGCCTGCTCAGCGAATACAGGATTGTACATAATCCCCTCTCTTTGCGAGCTTTCACAAAGCTCGGGAAAAATCATCCAACCCCAAGTATTTGCTGAGTGCTTACTGACCTGGAAGAGAATCTTTGGTGGGCCCATCCATGACTATAAATATTCTAACGGGGACAAAGGCTTTTTTGCCCTCCTCAACTCTCCCGGTTCTCGCCTCCACTACAATATCGCTCTTAAAGGAAGCTCTAGATCGCCTCAACGCTGTCCGCGCTAAGGACAAAGCCTTGATGGGCTCATTCGCCCCCTGGCTTACGAGCAAAGTCCTCGGATCGTCCCCGAAGATGAAGAAAGCCAAGGTGGTCAAAAGCAATCTGACCAGAGATGAGTCAGTCTCACGGGATCCTTCCCACTCCGGGATTCCTCCGGTATCCTTCCCCCAAAGTGATTTTCAATGAACTCACGGAGATCATGCACGATCTCTACGAAGACCGCACACGGTCTCCACAGATATCAAGTGTGATCTCCAAAAATATCACTCATAATCTCAACGGAGATCATCTGTGGTCTCAACGGTCCATGGAGATCAATGTGCTCAAGAAGAAATTAGAAAATAGGCTACGTTTGGCACGGTAGTGGCGGTCAAGCATAGGTTAAAACGTCATTTGGTAAGGATCTCCTAACAAAAATCATTCGTTTGAACATAAAAGTGGATGAAATTTCTTAGGTGGGTGTTAACAAATGACAATTTAACCCCACATTCATGACCACCAACACCGTGCCAAACGGAGCCATAATCTCAACGGAGATCATCCGTGATCTCCACAGTCCATGGAGATCAATGTGCTCAAGAAGGAATTTTATGCACTATCGGCGCGTCCACCTAGGATGGCGTTGAACTACTGAACGTCTTTCCGATGCTGCTACTACTTAACTAGTATGATTTCAATTTCTTTTTCTCCGTTGAGTTAGGAAACCCGTGGCCAACAATAGTGTCAGCTCAAGCGAAATTATTTGGGACCGAAATCCGGACAGAAATATTTTTTTTCGACCAGGTGATCTCCTGAGCTAATTTTGATCTTCTAGAATGACTTTTTCTCTCTATCTCCGAGCCACACGCAAAAAGTGGATGGTAGACGTCCTCTCCTCATTGGTGTCGAACGAAAAATTTGAAAACAGACTCCGGTTCCAAAAAACTTTCTGGCTCAAAAGGGTTCCATCGGTGGTGATGGGGTTCCCCAAAAGATTTCTGAGTCAAATCGGCAGGACTTTGGCCAAAACGCACAAGCAATATGACCCGACCGAACAAGCCGCGCATGAGAGTCGCGCCCGCTTGAGGGGGGGCAAAAATAACCCCAAAAAAGGGGCGGACCCAAGCATAGCGCACCCAGACGCGCGCAATGTGCAAGCACCCGCGCCACGCAAGCGCGCGCGCTCCCTGCGTGTGCGCAATGCGCGAGCATGCACGCTCATGGCGCCCGTGGGAGGAGCAGGCATGGGTGCTCCCTGCACACGCGCGCAGTGTGCAAGCACGCACCCACTCCCACCACGAGTGCATCGGCGGCCGTCGCCGCCGCCGTCGAGCACCTTGCCTGAGCTGCTCGTACTGCCCGGGGGCACTCTCGTCATTTTGCTAAATTTGGTGATTCAGGTTACTGAAACGGAGCGATGTCATTCACTAACACAAATCGCGCCACGGGGCAATTACCGGCGCGACCCTACTGAAAACTATAAAAAGGCTCACAGACCTTCATTTGAGGACAAACAACTCAGAAGGCTAGAAAGAGCTCTGAGGTTTTTCGGTGAGTTCATTTGAGGTCAAATAACTCCAAAGGATAGAAAGATCTCTGAGGTTTTCTAGCGCAAAGGCTCCATCATGCTTCCGAGGCAAACCATTCATCCCCGCGAGAGCACTCCCACCAAGCATCCGCTTCAGCATGGGCCCTATCATCGAGCCTTCATGGAATTAGAGATTTCTCCTAGCCGGAATGCTTCCATCGAGGTTCCGTGGACAACCATTTTCCTAGCCATAGCGCTTCCATCAACGCTCCAGGGACTTGCTTCTTTTTTTGTCAATTCTGTACTTTGTACTTGTAATGGAGAGGTGACATGTCATCCTCTGAGGAATCATCGTCAAAATTTTGTAAAATCCAAGAAAATAGTGAATTTTAGCTCAACACAGATCTAGTCACGTGGTTTTTCACCATTTCCGAATTTTCCACGTCAAAAAAAGTCGTTTGTCATTTGTTATTGTGTTTTTTCTGACTGTTTGCATGTCCGGTCCGACTCCGAGCTAAGACAGCCTGATTCTCCGGACTGGAAAGATACTGGGTGACCCACAACAGTTTGGCGTCATCTGTGGGAAGGTGTTCCTAAAAGCTCTGACAATTTTCAACATTCGTTAACTAGCAGCAATGGCAAGAAGGAATGTGCACACCACTAACGACACGACCTCAGAAGAACGCACATAAATAGCACCCGCCACCCTACCAGCAAGCAACGCTCCACTACTGGATAGAGCACTACCGCCGCGCCTGCGGACTCGGTAGAGCAGTGAGTCCGGCTAATGGAAGAATGCCAAGCAGCAGTACTCACCATCCTACGGGATATGGGAGTGTCTGACTCTCCCAACGCAGCTGTCGCGCGCAGAGCACGATCAACAGTAGAATAGGAGTGTGTCTCACTTCATGGTGCGGCTCTCCCTGAGGAGCCCCCCAACGAAGAACTCTTCGATGAAGCAAGCTCCATGCATTCCGCCCAAAGGCAAGAGCCATAGGACGACGCTCATCCCAACCCTCTCCTAGGGGACATGGAAGCCCGACAAGACTAGCGTAGGCTCAATCACCCGGAGGTTAGAGATATGATTGAGGAAGGGTACGCTCAAGAACGATGCCACCCAATGAACGTGTGACACACCTTTTACCATGGGTCACCGTTCTCCCCTCAAGTCCTAACACACCCTATTTCGCACGGGTTCAAGCTACCCCACTTTGAGGCCTTCGACGAGATGGAAGATCCCCTGGAGCACGTAAATCACTTCGAGACGATCATGCGCCTCTTCAATGTGTCCGACCAATTGTTGTGTCAAGTATTCCCCACGACTCTAAAGGGGCAAGCATGCACCTGGTTCCACTCCCTACGTGAAGTGGAGATCAACGACTTTGGGGAGCTCACCCGCCTCTTCATCGACCAATTCATAGCTAACCGACGGATCATTTGAGACCCCTCCAAGCTCTCTGACATCCGCCAAAACGAGGGAGAGTCACTCAAAGAGTTCTTCTGTCGCTTCACCTCCGAGCCATGACAAATCCCGGGAGTCAACCAAGAGCTCTTTCACGGCGTCTTTCTTGGAGGACTCCGCCCGAGTGGATTCTACTCCGCTCTAATGCGAGAAACGGTTCCAAGCTATGCATAGCTTGTTCACCGGGCTGAAGCGCAAATCGCGGCTGACGAAGTCATCGAGGCCCATCATCAACAATTTCAAGGATCTTCCAAGTGGAAGAGGGAGTCAAAGCCTACACCACCGCTGAAACGATGACTGCCGCAACAACCCTCGCAAGGCTCCCGCCGACATCGGGAATTAACCCCACTAAATACTTCTCGAACGCAGGTACTCATGACCATTTAGGACTCTGGCATGCTCCGATGTACTAAGTCATTGCTCCCAAATCGAGGAGACCAAGCGCAGTACTATGTGTTCCACCGTGGGAACGGGCACAACACTAAAAACTACACCTGACTAAAGGATGAGATAGAGAGCCTCATCATGCAGAGGCATTTGGCTATACTTACATAATCAAGTGCCCAATCAGCCCCTGCCACACCTAGAGCTGTCATAGTTCCAGTTTGGTTCCGGTTCCACTAAAATCATAAACCAAACCGCGAAGGTAATGGTTCTTCAAATTAGAACCAAACCTTATTTGGTTTGGACGGTTTCGGTTCCAACATAACTTTTGGAACTGTCGTGCCAACGGTTCCAGTTACTGTTCAAAAAAATCAAAATCAAACCGTCCACTAACGGTTCGGTCGGGTTCTATGTGGTTTGGTCTGATTCCAATCGATTTCAGCCAGAACCCAAACAAAACTTGGAGGTCAAAAATAAAATACCAGAGGGGAAAAGTAAACTCGCTCGGTATTTTTTGCATGAGCGACTTTGAATCAGGGGACTAGACGTAGGAAATTTGCATTATACTAAGGATGAACATTTTTTTTGTATAATATAGTAAAATATTTGACTTGTTTCTCTTAAAATCTTATTTTATAATTAAAATTTTGTTTGAATAATATATTAGTTAATTTAATTTGACTCATGTATCGGCTATAATTAAATGTCTTTCATGATTAATATTAAATAGGCATTGTATATCATCTATATTTTTAAAATAAAATATTTCAAATAAATATACGAGTAAAATTGAAAACACAGTATATAATTGTATAAAAACCGAAATAACACTGCAAAAACCGACTCCATACTGCACTAATATCAAAACACACTGCATTTTTTGGGTATGGTGTGATTGTGTTCAATACAAAACTGACACCTTTTGGTGCAATTATAGTTTGAGTTCAAACTACATCAGTTTCACCCTTAATAGTAAGTATATTATAGACTAAAAATAATAAATAACAATATTATAATATTATTATTAATAATAAAATATTATAAAATAATAATAATAAACGGGTCGCGGTTCGGTTCTGCTTTGGTCCTGTTTGGATCAGGTCTAAAAATTCTGAAACCGCTTAGGACTTGTATGTTGCGGTTCCGGTTCCGGTCTGGATAATAAAATGAAAGAACCACACCCAGACCAATGTTATTCACGGTTCCAAAATTCAAACTGAAACCCGAATAATTCATGAACGGTTCGGTCTGGTTCTTTGCGATTTCAATTCGGTTCCGATTCAGTTTGCAGTTTTAGGTTTTAAATGACAGCTCTAGCCACACCAGCTTGGGCGGGATCAGCCCCAGGCGCGCCAGGATGCGCAAGGGGGTAGGAAAATGGTCGGAGAGGTTGATACGGCTGAAATAGATTTACGTATTATACGCAAGTGCACGTGTCGGTTAAAGTAATATAAAGTGAATAAAGATTATTCTCACGGAGAGGTTATTAATTTAATACTCATAAATACTAGCTAACCTTGTCTTTAAATTCAAGTGAATCAATTTAAAAGTTAAAAAAATTAAAACTCTAAGAAAATTAATGACGGTTTCCTAAAAATTATTTTATATCGAATGATGAGAAAATGGTCTTATATTTTGATTTCCTAAGTCTATTATGATTGATCAATAAAAGATATTTATGAGAAAACTTGGTGCGCTCTTCTGCAGCAATTTTAAGGCAGATATATGTATCTCTCAACATCGAAAATCATTATATCCATCGTTCCCTTGTCATCTCTAACTCAAGCGACACAAATAATAATAATAATAATCAACGTTGCTAACGTACATGTGAAATCTCTTTCACTCTTCTACGCTATATTGAGTTGATGATACACTTACGTATCTCCTCTCTCAAATCTCGAAGCGCAGTAAAATGTGCCGAAATTTTTGATTAAAGATTTACGCAACTCATCTCTCGAATCTTGCCGCGTAGTAAAATAATTTTCGATCATATACTCACACATCTCATCTCTCAAATCTCAAAGTGCAAAATAGAATGAAAATATAATCCAAAAGTATTACCATCAAGATCAAAAACTCAATAACGAAATCACACAAAAAATCTCATAAATCAAAATAAAAATAAAGATCACAGCAAAATAGAACAAAGTACTCTCAAAATACAAAACCTAGAGAATTAGTTCATGATTTGAGAAATCCACTGCGAAATTAGAGAGATCTTACAAGACATAATGTTTAGAGATCTAAACGTTACAGAAAATTTCACTCAAACGCGCGCAAAATCTCTCTTTGATGAAGATCTGTGTGGCTCCTCCTTCTTCTCTTCAAAACCTTAGATCTCCTCTTTGAATAATAATGAAGATATGAAAGATTGTAAAAAGATCTTTATATCTCTCTATTCATCTTCTTTTTTCTTCCCTCTTCTAAATGAGTGTTTTGAACGCTAAATAGAGACATCTCCATGGTATTGAAACTGTCCAAATTTAAGTATTTTCGAATTTGAAAAATCTGTTCCCACGAATATGTTGTAACATAATTTCTGCACTGTAAAAATATGTTGTAACATATTTTCTGCATTATTAAAAATTGTTCCAAACTGTAATTAAATTATTATAACTCTTCT
Organism: Platanthera zijinensis; assembly: GCA_039513925.1. Classification (NCBI taxonomy): domain Eukaryota; kingdom Viridiplantae; phylum Streptophyta; class Magnoliopsida; order Asparagales; family Orchidaceae; genus Platanthera; species Platanthera zijinensis. The sequence continues at coordinate 70,759,885 of CM077078.1, read as the reverse complement.
GCAACTTTTCCCCTGGACTTCAAATAAGCTCAACCATTGACTATTTAAGGTGGATAGTTTGAAATTCATATATATAAAAACAAATTAAAATGATCATAATGTCTCTATTTTTATCAAAAATCAAATTATTCTTTATTTGATAAATTTAACTCGTATTTATCAAATATATTAATCAAAATGATTAAAAGTAAGGACCAAGATAACTTATTTTTGAGAAGTTATCAGAGGTCGACATCATCGCCGACTCGCCCTTTCAAGTGCTCTCCATCGCTCAATATGAGAAGGACCCAGAAGACCTAAGGCCGCTAACGGACACTGCCATCAACTTTGGGGAAAAAGACTTAAAAGGTGTGCGCACACCACACCAAGATCCGTTCGTCATCAACACAGGAAGCGACAAATTCATTCTTCGGGGTCCGACAGATACTGATCGACGGTGGAAGCTCAATGGACATCCAATTCACATCCACACTACTCAGCATGAAGATCCCCAAGCGTGTCTCGACCATCAACCGAACCACTATACAGTTTTGACAATGCACCAGTACCCGTACATGGGACAGTTACTCTCCCTATCACCCTAGGGGAATTCCCGAGGCAAGCCACCCGGGATGTTTAGGTCGTGGTAGTCGACTCCAGCACAGCGTACAACGTAATTTTTGGTCGGCCACTCCAAACACTCTTTGAGGCAATTCCCTCCATTCCACACCTAGCTATGAAGTTCATCACCCTAGAAGTAGGAGTCATACAGGGCAATTAGGAGACAACATGACTCGGCTACCTTCAGCAGACGCACCTCGACCAGGACTCGGGATGAGAAGGATTGGGCGGGGCTTAAGCCAGCACGCCCCCTGCTATCTATTGCTTTCCATATTTTCTCTAGAATAAGCTGCGAAAAAAATTCGCAAACACTTGTATCTTTCTTTTCGATAATGAAGTATTTGTTTTCCTTTTCACAGCAAATGGGTCCCCGAAAGGCGAGATTGGAGAAAGCCTTTCTGCACCTCCCAGGCGAGATCGGCGAAAGTCTTTCTGTACCTCCCATGCGAGATTGTGAAAGCCTTTTTGTACCTCCCGGGTGAGATCGGTGAAAGCCATTCTGTACCTCCTATGAGAGATCGGTGAAAGCCTTTCTGCACCTCCAATGCGAGATCGGCGAAAGCCTTTCTGCACCTCTCAGGTGAGACAGACGAAAGTCACGAAAGTCCTTCTGCACCTTCTAGGCGAGGCGGACAAAGGTCTGTCTGTACCTCCCAGGCGAGATGGACAAAGATACATGTGCACCTTCACTTGAACGAACCTCGGTTCTCTTAAGGAACAAACGAATACTGATTTTCCCCACCTCCACCCGGACGGACCCTGGTTCTCCTAAGGAGCGAATGAACAAAGATTCTTTGCCACCTCCACCTAGACGAACCTCGGTTCTCCTGAGGCGCAAACGAAAAAAGGTTCTTCGCCACCTCCACCCGGACGGACCCTGGTTCTCCTGAGGCACAAACGCACAAAAGTTCTTCGCCACCTCCACCCGGACAGACCTCGATCCTCCTAAGGCGCAAACTAATAAAGGTTCTTCGTCATCTACACCTGGATGAACCACTGTTCTCCTAAGGCACAAACAAACAAATGCTCTTCGCAACCTCCACCTGGACAAACCCCTATTTTCCTGAGGCACGAACGAATAAAGGTTATTCGCCACCTCCGCCTGGACGTACCCCGGTTCTCCTCATGCACAAACGAACAGAGGTCCTTTTCCACCTTCGCCAGGATGAACCCCGGTTCTTTTGAGACACGAACGAACAAAGGTTCTTCACCACCTCCACTTGAACGAACCCTAGTTCTCCTGAGGCGCAAACAAACAAAGGTTTTGTGCCATCTATAACGGGATGAACCCCGGTCCGAAGAAACGGGCGAACAAGGGCTACTCGCCTCCAACTCCTAAGCTCCCTACGACCCTCCCAAAAATGTGAGTGAACAAATATCTCTCACTAGTAAGCTGTTTGAAGTACCAACACTTGAGTTAAGCACTACTCCGCTAGAAGCGCACGCGCACAAAAAACGCAAAAAGAACACGAAGGGTCAAAAAATAGAAAGGGTCTTCGTTCGAGTAAAAATTACCCCACATGCTACATCATTATGAAAAACAACAAACATGCAACGACGCAGAGGAGCACTTACAAAGCAAGGCAAGACAAACAAACAAGAGAAAAAGGGGCCCGTAGGGTCATCCCTCGACATCGATGTCGATGTCAGCGTCATCATCTGAGGCATCCTCTATGCCCAAATCATCATGCTTCGTTAACCTTTGAGGAACCTGAAACCCCTTGTCAAAACCCAAGCAGTATGCGACATCGCGCTCATCCTCCACAAGCGAGTCAAAATTGTGAGACCCCTTGTACTCGGCAACCATAGATGCTTGCATGACCTCGACGTCCTTTCGCTCCACTGTCAATCGAACCTTTGCTTTCTTTAGTTGCTCCACCACCATCCGGATGGACTCAGGTCCCCCAAAAGTGCGATCAAACAAAGGTTTTTTCACCACTACCGTACGGACGGACTCCGGTCCACCTCAGACAAAAGCAAGAAAAATCTCTTTGCCAGATCCCGGGTCCTCTCAAAGCGTGCACGAACCAAGGGACGCCGCCGCCTCCCGAAGCAAACAGACCTTCACGTTCACCTGCGCCTCCAAGGCAAGGGGGCAAGTGTCCTCCCCCATCACGCTTAAGCAAAAAACTCTTGCCACTAACGCTCGGCGACAATCGCCAGTGATAGCGCACGACGAACAAGGAGCATAAAAGATCCAGATACTCCCAGGCCGCCACAACACATATAACGACACTAAGTCACCACCGCATGGACAACAACAAGGAGAGATTCGGCAACTGGTGAGATCCCCCGCCTAATGACGACGACAGGATCTTCATCACGTAAGGCTGACACCCTAGGGGAGTCGTAAGCTCAGCACGTCATGCAAAAAACTCGCGCGACTAAGCAAAGGAAGTGACAAAAGCAATGCACCAGTCAACGATGCCAAGCGTGCGTGCAGCATAGATGCGATTAAGTGTTCCCCTGTCACTGACACCATCTTTCAAGGCAGCACTTGCTCAGGGGACAGAACGCCCATGCGTCCTTCGCATTACACAAAGCCCCTCGTCGAGGGCGTAACAGAGTTCAACAACGCGCATATCCCACCATGACGGACCTTCCTTCGTAGTCATCATCTTAGGCCCCGCTCAGCTATCCGACACCGCTCATCTTCAAGGCCCAGGACTCCATGTGTTCTGCAAACGCGAAAGCTCTCATCATTGCAACATCCTGAGGAACAGATGTCATCGATGGCCTCCGCCTCCGGAAGCCACGCCCCAACTCCTGATGGGAACGAACACCGAATTATTCTAAGCTACAGCACGAAAATAGACATCATGTCCTTCCATGTATTTTAGTGGCAGCAAGCCAGCAGGTCCTTCTGTGACACTAAGACAAGGGGGTAGAACCTCGCCCCCACATTGAGTGGATCCTCCACCAGCACACAAGATAGAGCGCAGTGTTACGCTCGCACATTCATACAGGGGGGAAGTATGAAAAGCAACGCGCTTTCACACCAACACGACATACAAGGAGCAAGGCAGAAGGGTGTTTAAGCAATGCGCCACAAGCGCCACACAATAATCAAGGTGATGCGCGAGCAACCTGCTGCAAGGGCCGTCGTCTGAGCGCCTGCCGCGGAGCCCTCAACTCACAAACCAGGCACGAGCAATGCCTATTGATCAGTGCACACATCCAAGTCAAGCGGAAAGGACACTTCACACCGCAAAGCAAAAAAGTGCCTCACGATGCAACAATCAAAAGTCCACAACCCCGAGGAAAGAAAGTTAAAGTTCAAAAATTTTTGGGCTTATCACTTCGCGGATCACAACCCACAAAAATTTGGGGCATTTGATAGGGTTCCCCCAAAAGATTATCGAGTCAAACCGGTAGGACTTTGGCCAAAACACAGAAGCAATATGACCCAACCAAGCAAGTCGCACATGAGAGTCGCGCACACTCGAAGGGGGCAAAAATCACCCCAAGAAGGGGGCGGACCCGAGCACAACACAACCACGCGTGCACAAAGTGCAAGCACACGCGCTCTCTGCGCACATACACGTGTGCGCCGGTGGCCGCCGTCGCCGCCGCTGCCGTCGGGCCTCTTGCCCGGACAGTCAGGGGGAACTCTCGTCATTTTGCTAAATTTAGTGATCCAGGTTACCGAAATGGAGCGACGACATTCATTGGCACAAATCTCGCCCCGGCGCAATTACCGATGCGACCCTCCATAAAACTATAAAAAAGCACCCAAGTCTTCATTTGAGGATAAGAACCTTTAGTGGCGAGAAAGAACTCTGAGATTTTCCGACGAGGTCGTGGACTTAAACCGATCCTCCGCTCAGGAATTTGCTCTGCTCTCCTTCTAGCGCAAAGGCTCCACCAAGCTTTTATGGCACGTCGTTCGTCTCTGTGAGAGCGCTTCCACCAAGGCTCCGCTTCAGCAAGAGCGCTATCATCGAGGCTCCATAGACTTTGAGATTTCTCCCAGCCAGAACGCCTCAATCGAGGTTTCGTGGACTTAACCATTTTCCTAGTCGGAGCGCTTCCATCAAGGCTCTAGGGACTTAGTCTCAATTCGTTATTTTTGTACTTTATACTTGTAACAGAGAGGTGACATGTCAACATCCGAGGAATAATCCTCAAACTCTTGTACTCTTAAGGAAATAGTGGATTTTGGATCGGCACAGATCAACCACGTGGTTTTCACCCTTTTCGGATTTTCCATGTTAAAAAAAAATTCTTTTGTCATTTTCTATTGTTTTTCTTTGACTGTTTGCGCGCCCGATCCGACTCTGAGTTAAGGCGGTGCAATTCTCCGGACCGGAGTAAAACCGGGTGACCTGTAACAGGTAGCATAGAAGGGTCGAAGCTCCTCTTGGAGGAATTCAATGGGAAGGGGCACTCATGGCAGCTCAACTTCGAAGGATTTTGGCGATCCAAGCTGGAGAGAAGCCCATATGTAAGCTAGGATTTAGGAATTTACAATTGAGGCGCAATTATGATTCTGTTTGGGACAGCTTATGTTGATGAATAATCTCTATTTAAAACACAAACACAGTTTTATAACTATTTGTTTGTGCAGCTTATAGAAAATCACTCATTTTAAAATTGATGATAACTTGATTTTTCATTAGTTACTGGGTACAGCTTATAGCTTCTCATAAGCGATTATCTCATTTAAAAGTCATTTGCGTGAATTTTTTGTCCAAATGTGACTTTTTTATCTCGACGTGATTTTTTCACTCGGTCGCGAATTTCTCGTTCACGAGAGAATTCCTCACCTGAGCGTGATTTTTTCGACTGGGAAATTTTTTTTCGTAATGGAACGGTTTTTTCGACCCGGCGCGATTTTTTCGCCCGGGCACAACTTTTTTGATCGGTCGGGAATTTTTTCAGCAGGGTGCGATCATTTTGCCATAGCATGATCTTTTCGCACGGACATAATTTTTTAGCCAAAGCGTGTTTTTTTCGCCCAGACGCGATATTTTTGCCTGAGCGCGATATTTTTGTCCCGTGCGAGATTTTTCGCCCAGGTGTGATTTTTTCGCCCGACCGTGATTTTTTCTCCTAGACGCGTTTTTTCGCCCGGGCGGAATTTTTCCCGGCCCGACGCGCTTTTTTCGCCCCGCCGCAATTTTTTCGCCCCAGCGCGTTTTTTTTTCGCCCGGGCGTGTTTATTTTTGAACGGGCGCATTTTTTTTCCCGGGTGCGTTTTTTTCGCCCAGGCGGGTTTTTTCGCCCGGACGCGATTTTTTCGCTCGAGCGCGATTTTTTCGCCTGAACGAGATTGTTTAGTCTGGGCGGGATTTTTTTCCCTGGAAGCAATTTTTCCTGGATACGGTTTTTTCTTCTGGGCGCAACAAGGAGCAATTTTTTTGCCACGGCGCGGTTTTTTTCGCTTGGACGCGTATTTTTTTCCCGAGCATGTACTTTTCGTGTAGACATGATTTTTTCGCTCGGACGCATTTTTTTCGTTCTCCCGGGTGAAAAAATCACACCGCGGCGAAATTGTTGGGGAGAAAAAATTGCGCCGGGGTGAAAAAAACGCGCCCAAGAGAAAAAACACGTCCTTTCAAAAAAATCGCACATGGGCAAAAAAGATGTGTCGGGCAAAAAAAACGCGTCCGGGCGGTAAAAAACGCATCCCGGCAAAAAAAAACGCGTCCGATCAAAAAACACGTGCCTGGGCGAAAAAAATGCGCCCGGACAAAAAAACGTGATCGGATGAAAAAACCCTCCCGGGAGATAAAAAATGTGCCCGGGCGAAAAAAATTGTGACCGGGCGAAAAAAGCGCTACCAGGCAAAAAAACACGCCTGGGCAAAAAAACCGCTCAGGCGAAAAAAAACCGCGACGGGACGAAAAAAACTGCGACCGGGCGAAAATATTTGCCTGAGCGAAAAAATCGCTCCCAGGCGAAAAAAATCGTCCGGGCGAAAAAATTGAGCTCAGGAGAAAAAAATCAAGCTCAGGCGAAAAAAATCGAGCTCGAGCGAAAAAAATCACGACCGGGCGAAATAAATCGCGACCACGCGAACAAAACGCGCCCGGATGAATAAAGCGTGCTCGGGCAAAAAAACGCTTTCAACCGAACAGAATCTTATGAATGAATGAAATTTTAGATAAGCACTTATGAACAAACTATCCAAACAATCGATTACTTATTCATCGTTGATTTTATAAAATTTCTATGCAAATATCAATTTTCAAATAGCGGTTTATTTATCATCATAAGTTGTCTCAAACAGAGCCTATATCTCTAAAAGAGATAAATTTAGATTTTAATTTTTTTTTCACTTTTAAGATGCTAATATCATCACTCTTATTTTAACGAGTAATTTATAAGCCTATCAATTTCTATCCAAGAAATTTACTTTATATAAAAAATATATGAACATATAGAAGCGCACAAATGATTCCAAATAGTTTTTTTTTTCAAAACAAGCTCTCGACATAATAGCATTCTGTCATTTTATTAAAAAAAAGAAAAGCATAAGAATATAAATAAATATTAGGTGCACTAAATGCACATTTTTGTATCATCCTGGCGCACAAAAACTCGAAGACCGATTCAAGCTCTACGGTTACAAAAGTATTGAACAAGATGCGTAAATTATAGTCGACATCAAATCAAAACATTTCGAGCTAGACGTGTGTTAGAAATGCAAAATTTTATTAACCGGGCGGATCTTACCTTTGTAGAATGAAAAAGAAGAAAAATTTATTCTTCTACAAGCACCTAAAATGTTTGCATTGCAGGAATTCATGAAGGGCCTTTTTGCGTGTTTCCCCTTCGGAACAAATGGTCCATCCAGCGGCGAAGTCAACCCAAAACATGTAGGGCTATAGCACTTTTGGTCGCGTTATATTAATGATGTTTTTGTTCGTAGAATATTGTTTTTGGTTAATTTTATTGTATCTAAAGGCATTTCTAGATTATTGTGATTGTGAGATTTATAAAATGTCTATAGATATCTTTGTGCTAATGTTTGAATGTTATTTAAAAAAAATACTATCAAACCAAATAGTTAATATATGTATATTCTGTGATACCCCATTACAATTTACATTATATTGTGGAAATAACAAAAATACTATCAAACCAAATAGTTAATATACATTCAGTGATACCCCATTACAATTTACATTATATTGTGATCCAATGGCTTTTGACGGGGAAGTCGGTCCTCTTCATTTAGGCTCCGCTTGGGGGGACTTATTTCCCCCAATCAAGCGGTTATGTTCGCATGAATCGGACCTTAATAAGTGCCCCTAAATAGAGCCTTAGAGGCAAATGGAGATTATTCATTTTACAGTATTTGATCAGTTAATTAATCTCATCTTTTATAATTTGTCATAAAAAATAATTTACACCATTAAATAAATAAGATTCAATCTGAACAGTGAAAATAAACCACCTCCATTTGGTTTCAAAGGGAGAGAATCTCTATCCATGATGGGGTTTTTATAGTGACCGCTCTAGGTGTCGCATGCTTCAATTATGGCATGTGCTTTATTGGTACTGTGTGTATCTTGGACGTTAAAAACCCTAGCTTGCCTATTTAATGGTAGTGTCTACCCTTTTGTATTCCATACTCAAAGGATCAATTGTTGGAAGAAAAAAAACCTAATCACTTCAAATAAAATACTCGAAAACTTAAAATTGGAATGAACTTACCGAAATATGTTGAAGCATGCTGTCACGGACTTGGTGCTTCAACATTAAGTGCGTGCAACATTTGGTTAGGCTTTCCACAACCTTCTGCTAACCAAGCCTTTCTTCAATGATGCAACATAATGAAAGAAATCTTTTGATTAACCTTTTGAATAAAATTCCAAGACAGTTGAACTAGGCATACAAAAGATCAAGACATGCAAAACTAATCAACACTCAATGCTCACAAGCACTCAACCCTCACAAGAGGAGACTCACTAACAAAATAAGCCCTAAACACTCAATGATGGAAGTGAGGAGAGGTCTTCCCCTTATATAGGCCTTCTCTCATTTTCACCTGAGTTATTTCTCCACTCTTTCTTCATCACCACCGAGATCTTGCAGGAAAAGACTGACTTAACCAGGCTACGTAGAGTGACAAAGAAGAGACAAATCCATGACAGAGTGTTGCAGTCTTTAAAGATAGATTTCTGCCCTCCAAGATAATAATTTATCTGCACAAAAATCTCAGTGATTTATCCTCAAAAATGAACACATGGTTTCAAACAATAATGAATACAGAGCACCAAATATTGTTCCCCATATGTAGCTTGGCATTTCATCATCCAGCTTTATGACTCATTAGAACTTCTCCGATTCGTCCCATCACTACCGGAATATCACTCTCAATCAGAGTCGCGAAGCAGCACCGAAACCACCCAGGTTCAATGCAGTGGCACAACGATCCCGGCATAATATTAACCTTTCCCGAATTCAGAAGATTCTCCCAAAGCTCCAGCTCGCCTCTCTCGTTGTACGATCGTAGAAACTTGCTCATGTCCGCCCAGCAATAGAATCCCGCACTGCTCTTAAAACACTTCACGCCGAGCTGATTTACCCCCTCAGCAAATAGTGCAAACATTTTCCCAAGTCTCTCGCGATTTATTTTCAAGAACTCGCTCAAAAACTCGGTATCCGATAGCATCGAAATGAGCAGCCGCCGCGTGGGTGTTGAAATTGCGCAGAACCGCGTTAGCTTGGAAGTTGCTGCGAGGACGTTTGCATTATACGAATAGATCACTCCCACTCGTAATCCCGCAAGAGCCAGATCTTTAGACAATCCATACACTATATGAACCCTGCTCTTGTCAAAATCCTCGGTATCAAGAAGTTCGGCAACACTCACAAATCCCTCGGTGCCATAGATTGAACCGGCATATATTTCGTCGGAGATTAGATGAAGGTTCCTCTCTGAAACAAAGTTTAGAAGATCGTAGAGTGTTTTCCGATCCATTAGATTGCCCACGGGATTAGAAGGGTTCGAAAAAAGAACCGCACGGACTTTTATTCCTCGCTTTCTTGCCTGCTTGTATCCCCTTTCAAGCGCAGAAATGCTTAGACTGAAGCTATCAGTGCTTCGACAGGGAACCGGTATTAGCTCGATCCCGGTTCGGAACTTCATATCCCGGTCGAAACTAGAGAATACGATTCTATCAGTTGGATTTATTGTGCGTCTGGTAAAAAGATGAAAATTTTGGGAAAAGTAAAAGAGAAATCACCCTGAATAATATGGAGAAGGAACAAGGAAGGCATCCCCAGGGTCTCCGAGACAGAAGCCAAGTGCCTCTATTGCAGGAGTTGAGCCGGCTGTTAATATGATCTGTGAAGGATTGAATGAAACAGATCCTTGCATGATTTGACCCATGAACCCAGCCATCGCCTGATACACAGCAAGCAAGAGATCAACAAATCTGCGGCATGTGATGGAATTGGGAATATTACATGTCGGGTAAGAGAAAAAAGATGTTGGTTTTATATCTGAGGCTCTCTTTACGATAGTTGTGGGGTTTGAGCGTTGGCGATGTGAAATTGTCATACCATGGAAGTCTTTTTAGCTCAAATTTTACTTTCTGAAATCTCTTTATGATAGTTGTGGGGATCGAGCGTTGGCGATGTGAAATTGTCGTACCATGGAAGTCTTTTTAGCTCAAATTTTACTTTCTGAAATTAAGCATTCATGATTGCTAAAATTTGACTACACATGTATGAATGCGGTTGTGTTTTAGGGTCCGTTTGACGCGTCATTTTTGCTCTTGTGAGTTGGGACACAATGCCACCGGTATATTCTGTTTGGACGAGATATCATGAACAGCAAGCAGAAGAATGATATGTACCATATAGCATGCGTCTTTTTAATGATAAAGTATGAATATTTACAAGAGGCTGCTTTCAATGCATTTTTGCAAGAGGCTGCTTTCAGGACTCGAACCCGTGACCTCAAGATCACACAGCAACACGTCAACCGGTATGCGCCAAGGCTCCACTTCATGGGTTTTAAGACAAGAAATAAAAATAAAATTATGGGATAGCAGCAACGATGATAATGATTTTCATTTTTTTACTTTGTCAAAGACCTAATAAGGTGAAATATGTTGTATTGTATCTATTTCATAGGAGTAACTTTCTTTGACATCTAATATGGTATCATTATCATTAGCGTCTAGTAACTGTCACTTCAAACCGAAAACCGTAAACCGAACCGAAACCGCAAAGAACCGGACCGAACCGTTCGTGAATTATTCGGGTTCCAGTTTGAATTTTGGAATCGTGAACAACATTGGTCCAGGTATGGTTCTTTCATTTTACCATCCAGACCGAAACCGGAATCGAAACCGCAATATACAAGTTTCAAGCAGTTTCGGGATTTTTAGACCCGATCCGAACCGGACCGAAGCAGAACCAAACCACGACATGTTTATTCTTATTATTTTTATAATATTTTATTACACGACTGTAATCTTTGAATTTTTCAATGGAGATTGGAGGTCCACGATTCACTTTCAACTCTCAGAAGTCAGGAAATCAAATTTTGAATATTATTTAATATTTTTCAATGAAGTACCGAAGAGGAATGATAATACCAGATCGGTTTCTAACATGAATACTTGCAATCGCTGTTTAAGTAAAGTCGAAGAGGAAGGAACCACTAGCCGAATAAGAGAGGACAAAGATGTGAAAGCATGAAGATAACATGTACTCGCTGGAGATGATTGGAATGTCAAACCCTCTCGAAAGAAGATATTACAGACGTTGATTTCAATGTGAGTTCCTCTCGATGAATAGAATAAAGAGAATAATTGGAGTGCAAGTCCCCCTCAACAAAAAAAATAAGGGTTTAGGAGCTTCTCATCATCTCTGTTCTGAGTTTTCATAAGGAGACAAACATACGTGAAGTAAGTGGGTGGCAGACAATTAGGTTAAATAAAATAAGTGAACAAAATAATAAAATAACCTAACTAGAAAAATAAAACAAGTCAGGCTCAAATAAAATAAAACAAGACAGTCTGATAGAGTGTTCGAGTATGAAATATTAAATTTGGAGCATTTAAAATTGATATAGATGAAAGATGTAATGTTTTCGGATTAAATAAAATATGAGAATATTACAATAACCTAAAAAAATTTATTTGTAATAATAGTGTTGTGGCCCAGTTTTGTAGGTTTTACACCACCGAAAAATGCAACGCAACTACCTGGTTTTTTAACCAACGAAACCGCTCGACAACCAAACTGTTCGATGCGGCTTAAAATTAGTGGGGATTGTGGTTTTGCGGTTTCAATTTTTAACTTTCATCCCTACTTATTATATTATGCAAAAAAGTATTTCATCTTGGTATAACGTGAAATTCCTGCGTTCGGGCCCCGGACTTTGAAGTCCATCATGCAAAAAAATCGAACGGGCTTACTTTTTCCCTCCGGAGTTTTATTTTTGACTTCCCTCATTCATTCATCCAAGCTTGATTTTGGTTCTTGTTGGAACCGATTGGATCCAGACCGAACTGCATAAAATCGGACTGAACCGTTAGTGTCCGGTTTGATTTTGGTTCTTGTTGAACCGTTACCAGAACTGTTGACACAACAGTTCCAAAAATTATGATGAAACCGGAACAAGAACCGGAACCGGTTAAACTAAATAATGTTTTGGTTCTAATATGAAGAACCGTTACCTTAGCGGCTTGTTCACAATTTTAGTAAAACATGAACCGAACCGGAACCGTGACAGCTCGCATTGATAAATACGCGTTATTGTCGAACTAAAAATCGAGTAAATTAATACAATGCAAGACACAATATATCGAGGTATGCTCGATGCCCAAGTGATGGGAATCGATGTTGGACTACGGGCCACTATTCGACGGGAGCCCGCATTTATGTGCTCGTGCCAGAGGCATTGATCGGATCAACAATCTGAGACCACGAGGCCGTCCGGAGTGCCGTTTTACAATTTCTATGTATTTGTTTTAATTTATTTTGGACTTGTATTTAATATTTTAGTACATCGGGAGTAACGGTCAATCATAAACGTTTACGTCAGGTGCCCAACCACCCCTCTCGTTATAAAAATAGGGACGGGGGTTTTCAGTTTCGGCATTTGTTTCTCTCTTGAGGTTTCCAGAACCGGCAATCTAATCCTGGTGTGACGTCGCGAGACCCCGAGGTGTGACGTCCCGATTTATTTTCCTGATACTTCTGTTTTACTTGTTTCATTTCTCCTATGACCTGTCTTCCCACGAATTTCTCCTATCCGCAAATCCTACGGTTCTTATTCATCTTCTTCACCTAGTAACTGCAGAACTGTCTCATAACCTCTCCCCTTCTGTATGTAAGCTGCAGATCTTGGCCCCCCTTTTCTCTCTGCTCTCACCGCAAAAACACCTTGTTGAAAACAGTTCGAGCTAGGATTTTACAAGCGCCTAAAATGTTTGCATTGCAGGAATTCATGAAGGGCCTTTTTCCATGTTTCCCCTTCGGAACAAATGGCCCATCGAGCGGTGAAGTCAACACAAATAATGTAGGGCTATAGCACTTTATGTTGTGTTATATAAATGTCGGTGTCATGAAGATCAGTGTTACTTAATGCTGTTTTTGTTCGTAGAATATTGTATTTGGTTAATTTTATTGTATCTAAAGGCATTTCTAGATTCTTGATTGAGATTACGGCCCCGTTTGGTGGGACTTATTTTCAGCGGTCAAGCGGTTACGACCGCATGTACCGGGCCTTAATTAAGGCCCGGTACATGCGGTCGTAACCGCTTGACCGCTGAAAATAAGTCCCACCAAACGGGGCCTACATGTGATTTATAAAATGTCTATAGATATTTTTGTGCTAATGTATAAATATTATTTTAAAAAATACTATCAAACCAAATAGTTAATATATGTTTTGTGAACCAAGCAAACAGGTGGCCCTATGGGTTGTGATGGGGAATTGGGTTCCTCTTTATTTTAAGGCAAATGAATATTATTCATTTCATGGTCCAGATTGTTTCTTTTTCATCTAACCAGTTACTTATTCTCACCTTTTATAATTTTCCATAAAGATAATACTTTGCACCATTAGATAAGTAAGATTCCGGCTCGTTTGAACATAAAAGTGAATTAAGTTCCTTCGGTGGCGTTAACGAATGACAATTTAATCCTCATGTTCATGACCGCCACCAATGGGAGAGAATCTGGGACGGGGTTCTTGAAATGAACGCTCTAGATGTCACATGCTTCAATTATGGCATGTGCTTTATTGGTAATATGTGTATCTTGACCGTTAAATACCTTGGATTACCAATTTAATGGTAGTGTCTACCCTTTTGTATTCCATACCCACGGATCAATGTTAGAAGAAAAAGATCGAATCGCTTGGAATAAAATACTCGGAAAATTAAAATTGGAATGAACTTACCGAAATATGTTGAAGCGTATTGTCATGGACTTGGTATTTACAACATTAAGTGCATGTGGCACTTGGCTAGGCTTTCCGCCAACTTCTACTAACCAAGTAAGCATTTCTTCAATGACGCGGCGGAATGAAATAAATCTTTGATTAACCTTTTGAATAAAATTACAAGACAATTCGAGAGACAGTTGAATAAGACATACAAAATATCAAAACATACGACCAACACTCAATGCTCGCAAGTACTCAACCCTCACAAGAGGAGACTCACTAAGACAACAAGCTCCAAACACTCATGATGAAAATGAGAGGTATTCCCCTTATATAGGCTTTCTCCCTTTTTCACTTGAGTTGTTTCTCCACTTTTTCTTCATCACCACCCAGATCTTGCAGGAGAAGGTTAACTTAACAAGGCTACATGGAGTGGCAAAGAAGAGCTAAGACCGCACGGGGGCTTGAAGAGAGACAAGTCCGTGATAGTGTGGGCATTCTTTAAAGATAGATTCTGCCCCTCCCGAGATAATAATTTCTCTGCACAAAAATCTCAGTGATTTACCCACTAAAATGAACACAACTTGGTTTCAAAAACTATAATGAATACAGACAGCACCAAATATTGTTCCACAAATGTAGCTTGCCATTTCATCATCCGGCTTTATGACTCCTAAGAACTTCTCCAATTCGCTCCATCACCACCGGAATATCACTCTCAATCAGCGCCGCGAAGCAACACCGAAACCACCCAGGTTCAATGCAGTGGCACGATGATCCCGGCGTAATATTAACCTTTCCCGAATTCAGAAGACTCTCCCAAAGCTCCAGCTCGCCTCTCTCACTGTACGATCGTAGATACTTGCCCATGTCTGCCCAGCAGTAGAATCCAGCACTGCTCTTAAAACATTCCACGCCGAGCTGATTTAGCCCCTCGACAAAAAGGGCGAACATTTTCCCAAGTCTCTCGCGATTTATTTTCAAGTACTCGTTCATAAACTTAGTATCCGAAAGCATAGAAATGAGCAGCCGCCGCGTGGGTGTTGAAATTTCGCAGAACCGTGTTAGCTCGGAAGTTGCTGCAAGGACGTTTGCATTATATGAATAGATCACTCCCACTCGTAATCCCGCAAGAGACAGATCTTTAGACAATCCATACACTATATGAACCCTGCTCTTGTCAAAATCCTCGGCATCTAGAAGTTCGGCAACACTCACAAATCCCTCGGTGCCATAGATTGAACCGGCATATATTTCGTCGGAGATTAGATGAAGGTTCCTCTCTGAAACAAAGTTTAGAAGATCGTAGAGTGTTTTCCGATCCATTAGATTGCCCACGGGATTAGAAGGGTTCGAAAAAAGAACCGCACGGACTTTTATTCCTCGCTTTCTTGCCTGCTTGTATCCCCTTTCGAGCGCAGAAATGCTTAGACTGAAGTTATCAGTGCTTCGACAGGGAACCGGTATTAGCTCAATCCCGGTTCGTAACTTCATATCCCGGTCAAAACTAGAGAATACGATTCTATCAGTTGGATTTATTGTGCGTGAGGTAAAAAGACGAAAACTTTTGCGAAAAGGAAAAGAGAAATCACCCTGGATAATATGGGGAAGGAACAAGGAAGGCATCTCCAGGGTCTCCGAGACAGAAGCCAAGTGCCTCTATTGCAGGAGTTGAGCCGGCAGTTAAAATGATCTGTGAAGGATTGAATGAAACAGATCCTTGCATGACTTGACCCATGAACCCAGCCATCGCCTGAGACAACAAGCAAAAGATCAATAAATCTGCGGCATGTGAAGGAAATGGGAATATTCTATTATGATTAAAGATAAATTCTAGGAAGAATTCCGGCAAGGGGAAGGGCCGGCGGGGGTGAGCGAGAAGGAAGAGGAAGAAAGGAGATGAAATTATGGAGCAACCCTAAAAACCTTCATGCATTCCAAGATAATTTCACACATAAACCCCTCCCCCTTATATAGATGAGGGAGGACAACCAAACAAGGAAATAAAAAAGAGACTCAAATAAGAAAATACAAAAGGCAACCCAACAAGAAATACAAAATAATTAACTTAATTGATTGTTATTAATTAGAATGAATTAATTACTATCAATTAATTAATTCATACAAATTAATTATAAGAATGTCGTCATGGCGGTTTCCATATGCGCGCTCCATAAGTTAGATGAGGGGGTCCACTTGAGTGAATGTGCCCGCGATCATGGCGGCTTCCATATGCGCGCTCCTTATATTATGACGAGGAGAATCCACTTGAGTGAATGCGCCCATGACCACGGCGACTTCCATATGCGCCCTCCATAAATTATGACGAGGGGAGTCCACTTGAGTGAATGTGACCGCGACATGTGGACCCGTAACATATTCTTAGTCAGGTGCGAGGAAAAATATGTTGGTTTTATATTTGAGGCTCTCTTTGGGATAGTTGTTGTGAAATTGTCATGTCATGGCGCCCTTTTTAGCTCAAAGTTTTCTTTTCAAAGTCTAAGTGTTCATGATTGCTAACGTTTGACGGCGCATGCATGATTGCAGTTGCGTTTAGGGTCTGTTTGATGTGTTATTTTTGCTCCTGTGAGTTTGGACAAAATTTTTAGTCATAAAATGTGTTTGACATGACCCCAACCAAGAAAAAAAATATTTTGAAAATAAAGGTGGAGGAAGTTCCTTATGTGAGGTAGGGTGTTCACGAACGTTCAACCGCCACCAACGTGCCAAATAATTCCTTGGCCTGAAATATCGTTTAGGGCAAATAACGGTCATGACCGCACATATCCAGAAGCTACCTGTGATTTTCATAACTGTGTTTACAATCTCAACCGCCCTACCAAATAGGGCCAAAGATTTTTGGTCGAGAATTGGTTTAAACATTGGTGCATTAGGCCCAATTTTGATCACCATTACTTCATACATACTCACCGGAAAGGAATAAAACTAGGGTGTAAAATATTAAAACAACATGATTCTTGACAATGAAGGCAAAAGAAATGCTTACTTCCTCTGATGCCGGTTTCTAGATATGAGAAGAATCATCAAACAAAAGACACGATGTTTTCATTTAGGCCT
This sequence comes from Platanthera zijinensis, assembly GCA_039513925.1. Lineage (NCBI taxonomy): Eukaryota > Viridiplantae > Streptophyta > Magnoliopsida > Asparagales > Orchidaceae > Platanthera > Platanthera zijinensis. The sequence goes on along the minus strand of CM077078.1, from coordinate 70,742,847 downwards.
CGTTTTGCGGGGTGCCTGGGCGGGCACGGATTTCATCCGTACCGCGGGACCGCAAATGCAATTCCTGCGGCGTGGATGAGATCCGCGCCTTTTCGGTGGTTGCTAGCGGTAGCCTTGCAGCCCGACCATGGCCCCGCCAAACGCGCGGAAACAGTGGACGGGCAGTTTCATCCGCGCGACCGGTGCGGATCCGCTCCGACAAATGGAGCCTTAGTCGCCATGAAATTTGCCTTTTTGTGAGTCAACTTGCTTCTAGAATAATCTGAAGCTTTAGGCTAGTAGTAGCCTTTAGATTTTCAGAACTTGGGTTTCTAAATTTGAAGATTCAAAATATTTGGAATACATCATTTATGCGTCCAGTTAGGTGCATGTTTCATTCCATAATGAATAGAATTAGTTAGAAAGAGTGATAAAATAAGGAAATTGATAAAACTACACCTCATTTGGCTATTCCTGCCCCATTTTTTAAAAAAAAACTGCTCTTTATTTTAACCCAAAATGAGCTATTTGTACCCCCTTCCCCTCATTCTTTCAATCATGCCAAAAGCCGCCCCACCCATTTTTGCTCACGCACGGAAGCCTTTCCCCGACCACCCCCCTTGCGTCGCCTCCTAGTTGATTTCCGGCCGGCCAATCCTCCTTTTCCGGCGGTTTCGACTACGTCGACACTCTCATTACCCTCTGGTGAGTCCTCTTTACATTTTTTCTCTCACAATTGTTCCACCCTAAAATCCCAGATTGCTCAAATCTTTTTGAAATCGTTGTTGTAGTTTTCAAAATCCGTATTCTTGACATTATTCTCCTCAACGGATCCCCAATACGAGTATTTCTAAATCATTTTTCTAAAATCTATCATAATCTATATTTTGGAGACGCGAGGAATTTGGAGTTGCTTAAGGCTCTTGATTGTTGGGTGGTTCCAGCCCCACTTGATAAGTGGATGGCAATGCCCGACATGATGTTATTGGTGGCGTCGTGCTATAACATTCAGTTTGTGCACTTTTTAATTCAACAATCATTCACATTTTTGTAGTTGCATTCAGCTCTTACTACTATACGGAAGATTGTTTACATGTAATATATAAATGATAATCACTTCATCATGTTACGAATGAAAGAAGATTGCATAATGCCACTGATATATCCTGTTTGGACGAGATACCATGAACAACAAGCAAAAGAATGGTATGCATCATATATCATGCGTCTTTTTTAATGATAAGGTATGAATATTTACTAAAATTTGTTTATTTATTAGTGTTAGTTTTTAATCATATGATAGCATAAAAATTTTCGCTTTCATAATGCAATTTTGAGAGATTGTTAGAGGTTTACATGATTGATGGTTGAAGAATTTAGAAGATTTAGATGATTTAAATTATAAGGTACGCACCACTAAATATGAATGTTTACGGTTATTAATATCTTTATGTTTGTTAATTGTTGTTTTCTTTTATTTTTTTAGGTTTTTTTAGGAAACGGCTACTAATTAGATATTATAGATCAATATTATATTAGATTGAATATATGTATTTCGATGTTTATTGGAACAACTTTATTTTTGGGAAAAGATGTATCGAATTAGCTCATAAACTAACTTAGAATAAATTATGTGTTGGACTCTTAATATATATGTTCAGTTTTATCTAAAAAAATCAATTTGTATAATTTTGGGGGGGGGGGCGGGAATAGTGGCGTTAGATACAAATATAATTTTGCGGTCTATGAATAAAAGTGTTACAAATAATCAACTATGGTGTAGGATTATCAATTCCCTAAAATAAAGCACAGACAACATTAAAGATGATTAGAAGATAAATCAGAAAAATAATGAGAGGAGATGGGTTTTAAGAAGAGAAAAAAAAATGGGCACCCCGGTGCACAAAGCCATCATGCGCAGAGAGAGTCCGGGAAAGGGTCTCACCACAAGGATGAAATATAGGCAAACCTTACAATGCATTTTTGCAAGAGGCTGCTTTCAGGACTCGAACCCGTGACCTCAAGCTCACACGGCAACACGTCAACTGGTATGTGTCAAGGCTCCACTTCATGGGTTTTAAGACAAGAAATAAAAATAAAATTATGGGATAGCGGCAACGATGATAATGAGTTTCATTTTTTTACTTGGTCAAAGACCTAAAAAGGTGAACTATGTTGTATTGTATATATTTCATAGGAGTAACTTTCTTTGACATCTAATATGGTATCATTATCATTAGTGCCTAGTAACTCAATGTGGCATTGATAGATACGCGTTATTGTCGAACTAAAAATCAAGTAGATTAATACAATACACCATACAATATATCGAGGCACGCTCGATGTCTTCGTGATGGGAATCGATGTTGGACTACGGGCCACTATTCGACAGGAGCCTGCATTTATGTGCCCGTGCCAGAGGCATTGATCAGATCAACGATCTGAGACTACGAGTGTGTCCGGAGTGTCGTTTTACAATTTCTATGTATTTGTTTTATTTTATTTTGGACTTGTATTTAATATTTTAGGACGTCGGGGGTAACGGTCAATCATAATCGTTCACGTCAAGTGCCCAACCACCCCTCTCGTTATAAAAATAGGGGCATAGGTTTTTGGTTTCAGCATTTGTTTCTCTTGAGGATTCCATAACCGGCAATCTAATCCTAGTGCGACGCCGCGAGACCCCGAGGTGTGACGTCCCGATTTATTTTCCTGATACTTCTGTTTTCCTTATTTTATTTCTCTTGTGACTCCCCTATCTTCCCACAAATTTATCCTATCTGCAAATCCCACGGTTCCTATTCATCTTCTTCACCCAGTAACTGCAGAACTGTCGCACGACCTCGCCCCTTTTGTGTGTAAGCTGCAGATCCCATCCCCCCTCTTGCCCTCTGCTCTCACCGCAAAACCACCTTGTTGATCACTCTCCTTCAGTCGCACGTCCCATTCTCAATCCCTTCCCGGGCAGGAGAGGCTCCGTCTAGGCCCGTTTCAACAAGGTAGTTACCTTCAGGTTACAACCCATTCTGGGACAGCTTCGTCTAGCCCCATTTCATTCACGAAACCACCTCCGGGTTCCATCCCGGTGAGGGAAAGTTTCGTCCAGTCCCGCCCTAGTCAGGAAGATCCATTTTTGATCTCGTCTCCGCCAGGAAGGTCCAATCCCGATCCCGGCCCATGCAGGAGAAGCCTTGTCCATTTTTGTCACAACCAGGGAATACTTCCTCCATTCCGGTTGACCCCTTCCTCACTCCCGCACATCCCCTCCCTCTCTTGTCAGCCTCCTGCCATTTCATTTTCACGTGCTTCACCTTCCCCCTACTCTAAACCTCTCAGCCTCCTTTCTCCCCAGCAAGCCCCAATTAGTGCAGTCAAAATATCCTAGACGACAGCCTATCTCCACCCCAGTTTCCTACATCCCTGGGCTGCCTTTGATTTGCAACTATAGTTTGTGAATCTCCTACCACAGCCACCGTCGGATCTCCGTGATTGTGAGTATTCGTATAGTGTGTTTATTATCGCTCTTATTGAATATTGGAAAATACCACATATTTGTTTGAGTAATTGACACGTTTGTGTAGTTACTTTCATTTTCATATTATCATGTTACTCAATTGAGAAAGTTAATAGTTGAAAGCACCTCGTGCACTTGCGAGTGTAGCATTGCTTGGTCACTTGAAATCAAAGGTTCACGTCGTGATTGATTTTCTAAACTTAAATACATATAGTATAAATTTATTTTCAGATTATCAAAATTGCTCTCATATCATTTAGATTGGGGTTGTTTGAGTCTTTCTTGCATCACTCACTTAGGATTGCATTAGTTTTGGCACAACCACCCCTCACAAAGCCTAACCTGCATCGCCAAGTCTTGAGGGCAGGACCCCTTTAAGAGCTCCTCTCATATGAAGGCCTAAACAAGACAATGATCTGAGATACTCAAATGACTCTCCACTCGCTTACATAGGCAGGAGCAGACATATAATGAAATTGCAGAAATGTCACTTAAGGCTAAAAGATCATAAACGCGAGCGATACTACGATGATAATGCTTGGTGAGGCAGCTATTGGTCAGGAGATTCGTATTCGTATCAACGCTCCCCTTCCAAAAATAGAAATGGTCCTCAAGATTGAGGCTCATAGAGGTCAGCAATGGGGGTCAAAGGATCAAAGTCAACGAAGTTGGGATCATCATCTTCAGGACCGTGCAGCAAGCACAAATTCTTAAGCGGAATTTGTGTGTTTCAGAGCATGACTAGTGGAAATGAAAATAAAGGCCCTTCCAGCGAACCTCGAGGTGCTCCTAGTGAGATAAACACCGGTTTGGTGGATATACTGGTGGTGTAGGTGGTGGGTCAATCATCTGAGGTCTGGGTGAAGTCAGGGAGATCCAGACGATGGAGTGGCGACTGAGGTTTCGTTGGTGGCAAGAGCTGGTGGGGTGGCCAAGTAGAGGATGGTGGATGGGTCGTGTAAATTTCCTCATCGAGACAAAGAGCTTGCTCCATGGCGCGGGAGACAGTAAGATGGGTTATAGACACGAAAGCACAAGTAGATTTGGGGTTGCAGGTCTGCTATAAAGTATCCCAGTCGACGAGTGTATGGTGACATGCGTAGAGACCTCGATGAACTCAGTGATGTAGGTCGCAACGGTGTCAAACTGGTGAACAGAGCAAAGGTGTTCATAAGGATTGCCCGCTTGTCGCGGATTATAGTGGAGAAGTTCCTTCTTCAATGTGGGTCACTAAAGACCAGGGACATTTTGGCTCTTGACCCTTCATGAATATAGTCGTCATAGGAACCTTTTGGTTGGCGAGGGTGAACTAGAAGTCGAATAACTGCTCGTTGCGGGAGATCCAACCAATGTGTTTGCCGTTGCTGAACACTGAATTCTGAATTCGGTGGAGGTGGGTCGAGCGAATGCCTCTGACAAGGTGTAGCAAACACGTGTAGTCAATGGCAGACATGTAGGGGCGGTGGAGGGGCAGGAGGTGTCGATTGACAATGTTTGTCTCCACCAAGACAAAGCCTTTTCATCTACGCAGAGGGACATGGAACAGTTTGTGGGCATGTAGAGAAAGTGGAAAAGGAGAATGGGGCGGACAGTGGATTGTAAAAAGAAGGGGCACTTTGATGTCATTGTAACGGCCCTAGAGGGGGCCTTACAACATGAGCAATATTAGGTTATACATAGGTTTATATACCGCCTTGCTCAAAAATGCGAAAGGAAAAAACGGTGAATAATTAAACACCTCGAAATCAAACATTATAATAAAAAGAGATGACGGAGTGTGCGATATCCGTGCACACTACTAGCCAACGTTCACTGTCTTGTTGGAATTTGTGTCCTCGTTTCCCCGATCTTGACGTCAATAAACAAACCACCCATGAGGACACCCCTCACCCTCATTTGCATCCATAACAATTTATACCAGGAAAAACATTATATCTACCTCTTTTTAGAAGCCTGCAAACAAATCACAAAATGATTGAGATTTTGATGGATGGACTGACATTGGAAGTAATGCGTTTATCTCTAAACAAAAATGTTCCCTCCACCATTTGCATAAGAAGAATCATACATGGAGTTTTGAATGCTCAGTCAAATATTTAAGAAAACTCGTTTGTAGTTAAGACATTTTGAAGGTATTTCAGGCTATGTTGTTAAAGGCGCGTCTAAGGCTCCAGGCTCAAAGGTTTGCGCCTTCGTGCGCCTTTTTTGCGCCTTTGGAAATTAAAGGCGCGCCTGAGTGTGTTTTTTTGTTGTAAACCTATTTTTTTCAAAATAATGAAAAAAATAATACAAGAACTCAATAATTTTTATATGTTTAGTGTTTTTGATACATAATCGATCATTGAGAATTAGCTATGATGTAGATGACCATATTGATTTTATTTTTTAAGAGATATAAATGATAGTAATGAATGATTAATTAGTAGAATATATAAATATTCTGTTCAAGAAGATTAATTGATGTTTAATGCCGATTATTTAAAATGAATGTGGCTACGCCTTGCCTTTTTTGGGTGTGCGCCTGCGCCTTGAGCCTTGCGCCTAGGCTCCAAGACCCTTTTGCGCCTCGGTGCGCCTTGCGCCTTTAATAACTAAGATTTCAGGAGTGGAACATATCAACGAGTTCAATCTGCTCACAAGTCAATTGAGTTCAGTTGTTATGGTTTTGACACAAGGTTGGTGCATTGAGATTTGTAGAGAAAAATCAATATTTTATTAATTTCTCATGTATTTTTCCTGAATACCACACAAGTATTTTTACATAAATATAGGAGGAGAGGAGAGCATAAACACCATCCTAATGTGTGAGACTAATCCCTAAAAAGGTTTTACATGTGTCTATTATATAGGTCTTTCTTTACAAGTTATTCAACTGTCCCCTGCAAGCTGGAGCATACAAGTTGTAGGAACCAAACTTGGACAAGAACTGAAAATATAGTGGTCATGGTAAGGCTTTGGTAAAAATATCAGTGATTTGTTCTGCAGTAAGAACATGTCTCAAGTCTAATTTCCTTAGTTCAACATTTTCCTGAATAAAGTGACAATCGACCTCGATATGCTTGGTACGTTCATGGAACACGGGATTTTTGGCAATATGAATAGCAACTTGACTATCGCATAACAAGGTAGTAGGAGAGGAGAATCTGATACCTAGGTCTCCCAGAAGGTTTTACAGATGAGCGTGCACAACAGACTGTTTCTTGCTTCGCCAAGTAACAATATGTCCACCAAATTATGTGCAAAAACCACTTGTGAAATGGCGATCATCCAAGGATCCAGCATAATCAACGTCAAAATAAACAATGAGAGATAGAGAAATGTATGGCATGTATACAAGCCCTTGTCCAGGAGCATACTTAAGGTATCGGAGAATCTGCTCAACTGTCTAAAGATGAGAGGTCCGTGGAGAATGCACAAACCGACTGACAACCTCAACAACAAAGGATATATCATGTCGTGTAACTGTAAGATAAATAGACTTTCCCACAAGAAGGCGATAGTATTTTGGGTTTGGTATGAGTGTATCAGAGTCGGAAGAAAAGGCACAGAACTTGTGGTTCACATCCATGGGTGTGTCAACTAGCTTATAACTAGAGTAGACAGCATCATGAAGAAGATCAAGGCAATTCTTTATTTGGGATAGGACAAGGTTATCAGGACGACGAGCCACCTCGATGCCAAGAAAGTATTGGAGATTCCCCAAATATTTGGTCTGGAACACAGAGGCCAAGTGTTCCTTGATCATGTGGATGTATTTCGAATTATTGCACGTAATTAAAATGTCATCAACATAAACCAAGAGTATCACGGTGTATGTTGAGCAATGTCGGGTGAATAGAGAAAAGTCAGTCGAGCAACGGCCAATGACAATAAACAACCAGACTAAACTTTTCAAACCATGTCCGAGAAGACTGTTTGAGACCATAGAGAGATTTCTTGAGGTGACATACAGGGGACCCTCATTCCCCCGTGGTCTCAAAGCCGGAAGGTTGATGCATATAGACAATCTCGACAAGATCACCATTTAGAAAGGCATTTTGGCATCCAACCAATGCAACGACCAATGACAATGAACAACCAGAGAGATAAAGACACGAGCAATATTTAACTTCGCAACATGTGAGGTCACTTCGTAATCTAGGCCTTGTCTAGGCCTTGTCGTTGAGTAAAACCACAGGTGACAAGGCTAGCCTTTAGACGTTCAACCACCATTTAGAGCATGTTTGATAGTAAAGACCCATTTGAAACTCACACATGTTTGGACAAAAGGGAGAGGGGCAAGATCCCAAGTGTGATTAGCCCAGAGAGCAGTCATTTCCTCTTTCATAGCTGTCCACCACCCCGGATGTTGACGAGTGTTGGGTCCATTGATCCCAATGTTCTAGATTTGTAAGAAGTCAAACAGGTCAATGGTATATACATGGTTGTATTTGATGTATGTTTAAGTTCATGCATACAAGTTGGTCTTTGTCACAATGATTGGACATATAGTTCAAGAGACAATGACAGGTGGACTCAAAGTGATAGGCTGGAAAGTCAAAAATTTGGCTAAGTCCACAGGAGTTGAGTGAGGCAAGCTCACTCAACGCTCTCAACGCCATACAGCTAATAGCGCTGAGAGAGGGTTGGCAGTCAAAGCTTACAGTATTGACAAGACAGAAATTTGGCTAAGTCCAGAAGCATTGAGTGAGGCATATACACTCAATGCTCTCAACGCCAAATGGTCAGAATCATTGAGACAAGGATATCATGTCAAAGCCTAAGCAGTGGAAGCCAGAAAATCGACTAAAGTCCAGAAGCGTTGAGTGAAGCTTCATCACTCAACGTCATGCGAGTCTGTCAACGCCAAACTTCAGCAAGAAGGCAATATTGCAGAAAATCGACTAAGTCCAGAAGCGTTGAGTGAAGCTTATACACTCAACGCTCTCAACGCCATCAGGCAGAAAGCTGAAAAATATGACTAAGGCAAAAGGCGTTGAATGAAGCTTATACACTCAACGCTCTCAACGCCATCAGCAGAAAGCTGAAGAATATGGCTAAGGAAAAAAACGTTGAGTGAGGGACATACACTCAACGCTCTCAACGCCTAGCAGAGCAGAAATAATTTTAAGTTCAAATTCGTTGAGAATGGTCTATACACTCAACGTCACTCAACGCCTAGCAGAACTGAAGAAAATTCTAAGTCCAGAATCGTCGAAGTATTGCTTACCCAGTTTTCGTCGAGCTGAGCTGTGATTTCGTCGAGCTAAGTTCAGATTTTGTCGAACTCAGCTTTCACCTGTTCGTCGACCTGAGGATTTCTGGAATGATACTTGTTTTCGTCGAGCTGAGTTCTGGATTTGTCGAACTAAGTTTTGAGTTCGTCGAACTGAAGTATTCTGAAGTATTGTTTGTTTTCGTCGAACTGAGTTCTGGATTTGTCGAACTAAGTTGTGAGTTCCTCGAACTGAAGTTTTCTGAAGTATTGTTTGATTTCGTCGAACTGAGCCATGGATTCGTCGAGCTGAGTTTAGAGTTCGTCGAACTGAAGTTTTCTGAGGTATTGCTTGATTTTGGCTAAGTCCAGAATGATGCTGACGTCAGCAAAGTCAACAAGTCAATGATTTTCTGTTTCGTTACTTAATTGCTGCAAATCGACATTAACGTCGTCGTCAATCTACAGTATATCTCATTTTGATTAAGCTGAGGTTTTAACCACCGTTAAAACTAGGACACGTGTCAAACATCCCACAAATCGACGGAGTTATAAATAACAGCTGAGATTAAGAACAAATTAATTATTCTGATTAACATTCTGAAAAACAAGAAGCGGGAGTTCGTCGTCTTCATCCGCCATTATTGCAGAACCAAGAACTTCAATTGAAAATTTTGAAGAATTTCTGAGTTCACTGGTGCAATCAACATCTGCTATAGCAAGATCAGAGGATTTCTCTGAGGAAGACGAATCAGTCTAGGCAAACCCTAGCTGAAGTTGATTCTCGATCCAAGCTGAGTCATATCTGAAGATCAATCTCTGGATCGCTGAAGAAGAAGTAGAGATCTGCACAAAGTTTTCTTTGGACAAAAGGAGAGGCAGAGGAATACATTTCTCTGTCAATAAAAGTTACCTGATTGAAGATTTTCATTCTGAATCTTCCCCTTTCATCTGCAAGAACAGGATCAAGGTCCTAAGGAACTTCCAGCACAAGCAGCAGATAGTCAAAGATTGTCATCCTTATTGCTGGGAAGCAGATAGGGCTGAGAATTTCTTAGCCCAGGAAGAAATTGACTCAAAGAACAATTTTTCTTGAGTCAAATCAACAAACACTTTCTAAACCAGTAGATCTGTGAATGATCTGTGTTGAGACCTAGGTTGATTAGGCTGTGTGTGAGATCTGTGAGATCTAATTGTAATGCCTAAATTATAAAGGCTGTGTGATTGGATTCCTGTGTGAATCTGTGTGGGGATGTTTCTCCCAGCCTGTGTCAAGGGCATTTGTGCCTGTGTGGTTATCAGATGATTATTGTGTGGGGGGTTGTGAGCCTGTGTTGTAAGTCTCAGTGGAGACTGACTGATCCAGTGAGATCGTGCTGTAATCTCTGAGGAGTCATAGTATTTGGAGGAGAGTCTTGTCTACCATACTGTTAGAAATGCGGAAAGGGACAGTGGATGTACCCATACACTGGGGAACCACTATAAAATCTGGTGTGTTGTGTTCTGTGTTGTGCTGATTGTTGTTTTCTTGAAAGCTGAAATAAGTATTCACAGTAAGACATAAGTCATAAAAGATTTTAAAGACTCAAGAAAAGATTGCAATAACCTATTCACCCCCCCCCCCCCCTCTAGGTGATTAGCTACCCTTATAATCAAAGACTTTCAACGAGCCTCCTGCAAAGATGTATGGGTGGAAACATGCGACAACAAGGACGCAAATGTGTGGAGAGTCGGAGATAATCGAATCAAAGAAACAAAATTATTTATGGGGTAAGTTGTAGAAGTCGTGGTTGGATCAGCAGAGCGCAAAGCCTCATCAGTAGAGAGTAAATGGGTAATGAACTCGGGGCATCGGAGTGATGAGGACGACGAGTGTACACACTGAGAAGAGGTAAGTTGGTGGGTCTTGTAGATGGCGTGGGAAGGAGAGGTGGTGCAGGAGAAGTGACGGGAATGGAAGGACGTGGTAGGAGAGGAGGTGCGGGAGAATCCAGAGGTGAGGAGTGAAAAGGTTGATCTTCAAGGAAAATTACATCTGTAGTCGTTACTAATTTGCGAGTGAAGGAGAAAAACAAACAACCTTTTTGAGTGCGGGAGTAACCAACAAACATATACTTAGTATCTCGAGGATCAAGCTTGACAGTTGCAGGGCCGAGGGAGTAAACATAGTAAGTGTAGCCAAAAACACGAGGCGTTACAGGAAAGGGAGGGGTGGAGGGGAACAGAAGACTAAAGGGAGTGACAAAATTGAGAATGGAGGATGTCATGCGATTGATAAGATAGTAGACAATGGATACCACAAAATGTCAATAGGCTTTGGGGATCTGCATTTGAAACATAAGTGAACGAACAACGTCAAGGAGATGACGGTTTTGCGCATAACAACGTATTCTGTTGTGGTGTGTAAGCACACGAGGTTTGGTGGATGATACCGAATTCAGTACAAATGTTTTGAAATGCATAACTTGTATCCTCGCGAGCATTATCAGTCCAAAGATTTTTAATAGTGGCTGAGAATAACGTATCTCAGCATTAAAGGCTTGAAAGACACGAAATAATTCAAAGCAATCGTGAAGTACAACCAGGTCATGCGAGAATAATCATCAATAAAGATAAGAAAATAACGATAATCAGAAACACTAGCCATTTTATAAGGATCCCAAATGTATGAATAAACTAAAACAAAAGAAACATTGCTCCGAATACAAAAAGAAGAAAAAGAAGAGCGATGTTGTTTTCCGAAGATGCAGGATTCACAATTGAAGTCAGTGAGGGATAGATCTAGAAGAGCTTTCTTCAGAATTGAAAGAGCAACATGTCCAAGACGTCGATGCGAGTCAATGGAGGTAACAGAAGAGAGAGCGATGGAGAAAGTATCCAAGATGTACAGCCTGTTAGACAATCGCCCTCTATCAATGATATTTCGCGTCTGTCGATCATGCACAACAAAGGGGGAGGATGAAAATGTTACAGAACAGTCGAGGTCTTGAGTAACAGAAAAAAGATTAAAATGAGAGCCCAGAACATGAAGAACCAAGCGAAGAGAGAGATAAAGTCAGGTACATGTTGTCAGAACCATGAACAGGAGTGGTGTCAACATTGGCCACAGTGATGAACTTAGGACAAGAAGTGTCCAAGTACTAAGGAAGCTTCTGCGGAGTAATATGATTGGTGGCCCAGAGTCCATAATCCAAGTTGGACTATGGGATAAACAAGAGATATCTTCATTGGAGATGGTCGCAACAGAGCTCGAAGCCCGACTAAGCAGGCCCTGAGGATTTTGGAGTTGAGTGTGTAATCCAACAACATCGGGGGAAGTAGCGGTGGGAGCAGCAGTCGCCATAGACGCAAGGTGTGCAGGACGGATACCATGCTTACGATAACAAATAGCCTGAAGATGACCTTCCCGACCATAGTAGGAGCACTTAGGGCGCGGCCTACCAAATTGACCTCTCCCCCGAGAGTCGGTGCGAGCTCCACGTGTCGGAAGAGGAGGGAGGTGAGTAGTAGGAGATTATTGGAGAAGAGCTAGAGAGACATTGTCGGAGGTATCAGGAGATGGTGCCACTTTTAAGAGCATGGAACACACATCGGAGAAGGGGGTAGGGTTGAGGATAAGAGTATATTGGCACGAACGCTGTGAAAATGTGGGTGAACACGGGCCATCATCATGGCTATGTCAGCAACTTTTTTTGAGCTTGTTGAGCAGCAAGATCCGACATGGGAGGCTGATGTTGAATCCGGGTTTCAATGAGAGTCTTGGACAGTGCAACAAAAGAAGTCGGGTCACCATCCACCCCTGGATCAAGACTGGAGGTCGGTGAAGATATCAATCAAGTGTTGCAAACTGTCCTTATTAGAGTATAAGGAGTGAAGTTCATCTCACATAGCTTTGGCCATTTTGTGAGACATGGTCATACGGTATGGTTCACTGTCCATAGAGTTCAAAATCCGAGTTTGGGCGTGCCCATCATCTCAAAGCCATTCCTCAGTGAGGATAGTAGATTGTGCCTTGGTAAGGTGATGGAGTCCTTTGAACTAGATAACATGACACACCGAGTGGACCCACTCCACAAATTTTTTTTGAACACTAAGAGAGATAGTGGTCATTCAAAGTCCATTACAAACTTCAGGAGAAGTAGCCGCGACATGAACTGGAAGAGATGATGCATCATTTAAAGCCATGACCACTGAGGAGGATAGAAAAAATGGGATATCAAAAAAGGAGCGCGGCAAGGGCGGTCAAGAACTTGCAATCAGGAGAGCTCGTGGTCACGTACGGTTAGGAAAACCTGAGGGCAGGGGAACGATATTGTTGAGGAGTGTGGCAAGTGCGGAGGAGATTGACGGATAGGCGATCAAGAGCTAGCCTATGATCGGGATTGGAGACGTGGCAAACACGGGCGAGATCCGGCGGGCAAGAGCAGCAGCGAACAACTCGGTTGGTCAGGGGAGTTGCGATGTGGGCGGTCAGGCATGCAGAGCTCGAAAACGCAAGCAGACGCGGTCAAGAGCGTACAAAGCTAGCATGCAGACAAGCTGGCAGACGCGGCAAGAGCGGAGAGATCCAGTGGGCAGAGCTGCATCAGGGGAGCTCTGTGTCCAGGCAAGTAGAGCATGGCAACGCCGAGATATCACTTTTGGGCGAGTGATTCTTGTGACTACCACTTACCCGGGGCGGCGAGTGTGTTGATAAGGCCAGCACTCGCTGCCTCCCTGGGGCTGAGGGAGAGTGCGGGCCTGTTTACCTCACTCGCCTCTCCCCCGCCTTAGTCCAAGGGCGAGTGCGGGCCTAAATGCTCCACTCGTCACCATACTGGTGGCGGCATGATCTTATGCGAGTTGGAGGAAATCCATTTCCACTTGCCTAATACTGCTCCCTTTTTCATGGTCACCTTCCAAGGGGCCCACTTGGCGAATACAAGGTTGTACAGCAGACTCAATAGGTCGCTCAGGCTCGTTCTCAGTCGGGGTCACAAGAGACAAGTCAAAAACAAGAGATAGGTCACTCAATGGGCTACACACCTCACTGGGGTGAGAGCAATCCGCATCAGATATCACTTTTGTCGTGGCTGACAGGACAGTGGTAGGCACCGCGGTGACCTCAGTATGGGAGGGACTCATATTGTGAAGGTCAAGGTGAGAATCTCATCGACCAGCTCTTGCAGATCAAAGACTGCTCATAACGAAGAGCGAGCTGATATGTCTGCTCGAGGGACTTCGATCTATGATAAACTACCTTAGTATGTATGTCAGACTAAATTCCAGACCGAAATCGAGCAATGGTCATGGATGGGTCCTCACACACAACGCTCCACACCACTAACTCATCAAAACAGTCATTGTACTCAGTGACAAGCATGGATCCTTGCTGAAGGGAAAATAATTGGTCGAGCAAGCGACTCCAATACAACAAAGGCAAATACCTCTTGCACAATGTACACTTCATGTCCATCCAATTGGTGATGCGATGTAGACAGTCTCGCTCGCGGGTCTTCTCGACGCTAGACCAATATGCCCTCGCCTTATCTAAAAGTCTAAGTTTTGCAAACTTGACGCGACGCTCACCGAATAACTAAAAATGATCGAGATAATACTTCATATCTACGAGCCAATAACTGAAAGACTCGGGACTCGATGAGTCATCAAAGGGAGGGGCAAAAATACGAAACTGACTCTCAAGATCTCTCTCAAAGCGACGATCCTCATAATGGTCATCTCTAAGGCAATCGAGTCGTGTCGAAGAGTCAACACAATCCGCTCACGTGCAAGGATATGAACGACGGCAATCATCGTACTGATCATCTCTAGTGTAGTGGGTCGCGTCGGTGGGTCAACACGATCTCTAAAATTTGTGTGTTGTAATCGAGATAATCGTTGTAGTAACATGAGGATCTCCCTAACGGGGCTCTGTAAGAGCGGGTGCAAGTGGACTCGAGACCTCCAAAGTGGGGAGAGGAATAATTGTGACACCTTGACATAAAGAAAAATCTATAGACTGACTGCTTATCGAAAAGTGTGCGCAACCTGGCTCTGATACTAATTGACGCGGGAGGAATCTATAGGTGGCGGATAAACGGTGACCTTACCCTACATGATATGCAAAGCTCAACGAATTAAATCAAAATTCAGCAATGAATAATAAAATTACACGCAATTAATTCAAACAAGGCAGGATAATTTATTAGGGCAAAGCAGGCTTGGACTTTCCTCTGCGTGGAAGGTCAAAGCACGAGCGTGCGGCGAACCGATCCTTCCTGCAGTTAGAGATTTCTCAAAGGCAAATAACATAATAAACTAGATACCCAAGCGAACACATAATATCCAAACCATAACAATGTTTACAACTAAACAAATCAATACAAAATACATTACGATTGTTATGGTTGCTTGTTGTAAATAAAAAGATCTGAACGTTGGAGGGCTCAAAGAGGGACTCCGGTGGTTGGTGGGCCGGATCGGGTAAGGGGAGGGTTGGTTGGGGATTAGGAGGGTTGGATCGGGGCGGGGGATGGCTGGAAATGGGCTAATATACCCAGATCTGGATAGTTTTGGTGTTGGGTGGCTGTTTTGAGGTGGATCCACGGGATGGAGGGTGATGGCAGCGAAGGGGAAGAGGCGGGGAGGCTGAATCTGGCTGGAAAAGTCCAGATTTGGACTGATTTGGGCTGAAAACAGCCAAGGGGGATGTCTTGGGTAGCTGGCAGCAGGGTTGTACAGGGAGGAAGGGGACTTGTACATGGGTTCTGGAGAGAACTAGGGGCGACGACCTGGTGCCTGAGGGGCAGCAACCTGGGGGAGGGGTGGCTGGGATGGCCGGTTGGGTTCTGGACAGGCAAAAAAGCAGGCTAGATTCTGGGCAAGTAGGAGGTGGACGGCTGTTTTCTGGACAGGGAGGCTGCTATTTGTTAGACTGGACAGCAAAAAAAGGAAAGGTGGAGGTGGGGGAGGAAAAATACAAAGATACAAAACTTTACCCAAGGGGTTACATGCAATCGGCACCGCGGTAGAGATCACCGGAATGAAGAGATTTCTTCTCCAAACATTCAACAATAACTCTAATCAGTCCACAAATATCCTATTTATAATAAAATAAAGGCTAGGACATCCCACCTTCGACGACTATGATTGGTCGGAGGTGAGGTCACTCAAATATAATGATAATAGACCAAAAATACTAAAGTGATATATCAAATTGATTCGCAACGCAAATCCGGACGCATCTGCGGAGTCCGATCGTCGATCCGGGCACGCCATATATGGAAAGTCGTCAATTGGCCACGAACAGACCCAAAACTCATCCTCCACTGCAGGTCATCGTCTTTGCTCCGCATCAACACTTCAACCAATCGACGCCCCCTCCACTCGCATCGTCTAATCAACCTATGATTGTTTCCCTGTCATGATGACACTATGAAGGTGGTGTGTTATCTTGTAGTCTTATACTCCAAGGATGAAAAAAACTTTTGCATCTACACCCTCTATTCTGATCTATTCGCTCGAACAACACTTTCCCTTGATGATGTGTATCAGGAAGCTCAATCTCTCGGCACAGAACTTCTCCAACATCGGTCTTTCTCTACTAACCATGTAACTTTGTGAGACATGTCGATCAATATAAAGATTTAGCACCAAAAATGAAATGCTTTTGTTTTATTTAGTTCTAATGTTGTTTTGAAAAAAAACAGGACATATATTGGTTTGTTTCCGATATATCGGCCCAAAAAACATCCTATATATCGCATATTTTGTTGCATTAATTAAATTAATTTAACAAACCTTTCATTTCGTCATTTCAACGCGTCTGATTAATAACCCCTTCATCGTTCTCATTCTTCTTGCGTCATATTCCATCTATGGATGTTCTCTTTGAGTCTTTCGCGCCCTTCTCTAGCTCTTCACCTTAGTTTTTAAGGCTTCTCTATGTCTTCTCCATGGTTTCAGCGACTCTCTCATTGGTATATATGACTTCTTCTGCTTCTTCTCCTTGACTCTCCCGTTTCAGTAAAGGCATTGTAAGTTTTGTTCCACTCCCTCATTTCTATGACATTTTTTAGTTTCTATAGTTGCACTCAACTACTCAAGTTCTTCTTCCCTTGTTCATCTCTTCTCTCTAAGCTATTTTCTAGTCTTTGGCTGCCAATTTATTTAGGACTTCTACTTTTTCTAATTCCTTAGTTATGATGTTATTTCCTATTTCACTGGTTTCTATATTATTTATAGTTGCATGTTATGATGTTAATATGCTGGAATTTTTATATTCTCCAATCTTTATTCTCTAAGAATTTGAATTATTTCTATTTTCTTCTTTGTTGATATCTGTAGAGAAGTACACGATAAGAAAAGGAAAACCAGTAAAACCTTGTATATCCTTTTTCAGTATCAAATTACATGTGTGAGTACAAATATATATATATATATAGAGAGAGAGAGAGAGAGAGAGAAATGTTGAGATCGAGAGAGATACCTTAGGGTTCGATCCTCACTCGTCCTACTCTTCCCGTAGAAGAAAATAACTCATTTATATGATTAGACACTCCTTAAGATCTGGTCACCACCTGGTGAACCCAAGTTAGCTTGACACATAACACCGTAAGCATTCAACATCCCGAGCTTGAGCGAGAAAGACTGAAGAGATTTCCCAGAAACAGCTTTGGTGAGAATGTCAGCAAGTTGATCCCTCAGATGACACAAACACCACAGTGATAGTCTTGTCTTGGATTTTGTCCCGAATGAAGTGGCAGCCGACTTCAATGTGTTTGGTTCTCTCATGAAAGACGGGGTTGTTAGCTATATGGATAGCCGCTTGATTATCACAGTAAAGATCCATTGCTTCAGAAACAGAGAAGCCCATCTCCCTCAATAAAGATTTAACCCAGATGAGTTCACAGGTAGTGATAGCAATAGCCCGATACTCGGCTTCTGTGGAGGAACAGGCAACAACATTTTGTTTTTTACTCCTCCAGGAAATAAGATTGCCACCCGCATAAATAGAATATCCACTTATAGATCTTCTATCCGAGGAAGAGCCTGCCCAATCAGCATCACAGTACCCATGGACCTTAAGATGACCATAATCTTGATAGAAAATGCCTTTTCCGGGGTCCCTTTTTAAATATTTGAGAATCCGCAGGACAACTTGATAGTGATGAACTTTAGAGTTGTGCATGAATTGACTTACCAAGCCCACAGCAAAGGAGATATCAGGTCTGGTAATAGTCAAATAAATCAACTTTCCAAGAATACGTTGATATTCTGACTTACTCTCAAGATCGAAAGAATTCTCCTTGTGAATGTCATAATAAGGATCCACAGGACTATCCACGGGTTTGACACCCAAATATCCAACATCTCTAAGAAGATCCAAGACATATTTACGCTGAGAAATCATAATCTTCCCCGCAGATCGAGCGATCTCAATTCCGAGAAAGTACCTAAGGATTCCCAAATCCTTAATTTCAAAGGCAGAAGTCAATTCCTTTTTTACCAAAGTAATGCGGTGTTCATCAGTTCCGGCAATAATAATGTCATCCACATAGAAACCAAGAATAGTAGTACATTCTTCATTTCTGTAGACAAAGACGGAGTGATCTGAAGTGCAACGAGTGAAGCTTAGATGAACACTTGTCACTTAACTTGGCAAACCAGACCCGAGGCGACTGTTTGAGGCCATACAAGGCTTTGTTAAGGCAACACACATGTCTTGCAGGACATCCACACCAGGGGGAGGCGTCATATAAATTTCTTCCTATAAATCACCATTGAGGAAGGCATTTTTAACATCAAGCTGATTAAACGTCCAAGATTTATGAGCAGCAATGGACAATAAGATTCTGACGGAGTTCAGCTTAGCGAAAGGGGCAAATGTCTCTTGAAAATCAATACCATCAACCTGAGTAAAGTCTTTAGCAACCAATCGTGTCTTATATCTGTCAAGAGTTCCATCTTGAAGAAATTTAGTTGTATATATCCATTTGCATCCGACAGGACGATGCCCATGTGGGATAGGAACAACTTCCCAAGTTTTTTTATGTTGGAGAGCATTCATCTCCTCCTCCATGGCCTTCGTCCAATGAGGACACAAGATAGCCTCTGAAAAACTGTTAGGGATAGAAATAGAGAAAACAGAGATAAGATATGCTTGCAAAGAGTGAGAGATAGAATTATACCCAACATACTTATCTACGGGATATCTAGTCCGACTGCTGTGAACTTGCAGCGCAGAAGTGGTCTCCTGAGTGATGTTGTTGCTCGGATCTGGCGGAGCGGTGGTGGGTGGTGGAGCATGAGTGAGGCATTCTTGACCAAGATTTCTATGTTTCCTTCTCTGGTACACCTGAAGATTTTTTTCTCCTTCTGTACACACGTAGCTCCTTGGGAAGAACATCCTCTTTAATAGGAATATCCACACATCCCGGAGCAAGCACATCAACCGAAATAGGAAGAGGTGGCACCATATCATTATCATCTTTGCTCTTCTCTTAAAATGTGATAACCTTTCCCTCATCTGAGTAATAGGGAGTATTTTCAAAAAACGTGACATCCTTTGAGATAAACCTTCTCCGAAGAATAGGAAAATAACACTTGTACCCCTTTTGGTTGGCAGCATATCCCACAAAGACACATTTTATTGCTTGTGGGCCCAACTTATCCTTATGAGGCCCCACAATATGGACAAAAACAATACATCCAAAAAATTTGGGGGGAAGACAGAATAGAGGCTAATTTGGGCAAAGAAGCTTTAGGGGGTACTTTCCCCCCAAAGTACCTGTAGCCATCCGATTAATAAGATATACGGAGGTAAGAACACTTTCATCCCATAGCCCCTTAGGAACATGCATCTCTTGCAACAGGAAACGAGTGGTCTCCAAAATATGAAGATTCTTCCTTTCAGCTATCCTGTTCTGTTGAGGAGTCCTCGGACATGAAGTTTGGAAAGTAATGTCATGCTCTCCCAGGAACCTCTGAAGGTCACTGCATGTGTATTCGCCTCCGTCATCACTCCTAAGGATCTTAATTTTAGTATCAAATTGAGTCTGCACATGATGATAAAATAACTGAAATATTTCTGAAACATCATCCTTCTTTTTCATGAGATATACCCAAGTAAAGCGCGAGTGATCATCAATAAAAGAGACAAAATACTGAAAACCATTCACATAGCAAATAGGAGCAGTCCAGACATCAGAATGTATCAAATCAAAGCAATTTAAACTTCGACTACGACTAGGGGCATAATTAGTTCTACAGTACTTAGCCAATTCACAAGACTGACAATCAAAAGTAGTTTTTCAATATTAATAAAATGCGGGAAAGTAGCTTTTAAAGTCTTCAAACAAGGATGTCCAAATCTCTTGTGCCACAGCATCAACTGATCAGGGTTAGTAGACTTCTGAACACCAAAAGCTTGACAGTTGTCCAAGACATACACACCATCAAACTCATGTCCACCACCAATCGTCTTCCCACTCGCCAGATCCTGAAAAACACAATGGGAGGAGAAAAAAGTGATAGAACAATTAAGCTGTTTAGTTAAACTGCTCACAGATAAGAGATTTGTAGGAAATGTGAGAACGATAACAACATATTTGAGAGACACGGGGGGGAGAAAGATGAATAATCCCTTTACTAGCCACAGGAGTCGAAGACCCATCAGTAAGTCTCACACTGCCAGAGGCAGGAGAAATAGAAATGATCCCCATGGAAGACTCACACTGGTCATGTGGTCGGAAGCTCCTGAGTCGATGATCCAAGAAGTAGATGGTCCTTTCGAGGACACGGGAGTAGAATAAGCATGAGCTGTCGTCCCCACAAAATCACCAGAAAGAGATCGCCCAGTAGCATTGGCCTTTAAGGCCTTCAGTTCTCTAGTCAAACTCTCGTTCTCTGCCTGAAGGTACCTAGTATTCTCCAGATTACCATACATAGCCGTTTGGGATCTCACAAATTTCCCATCGGCACCACGAATCCAACCTGGAGGGATCTGGTGAGGATGAAGATCCAAACATTTCTCCTTCCCATGACCTTTCTTCCCATAGTGAGGGCACTTCATCTTGCTCTTGTCCTGTAGTCTCACGTTCCTCAGGTGCCATCTCTTCTGCTCTGTAGTAAGGGCGGATTTTTCATGACCAACCAGAGTGTCTGAACGAAGAAAATTTATACGGCTTGCTTCCCCTCGAATATAATGAGTCACTGTCTCTAGATCCGGCACGGAATCTCTACCCAACATCTGAACTCTCTGGAATTCAAGTTCAGGAGGAAGACCAAAAAGCATCTCAAAGACCATTCGCTGCATGAGTTCAATCTTGTAGTCATCTATAGTCTGAATAACGGAATACTGATCTATTTCGGCCCACTTATGGGTCAACTTGTTGTAATATTCTTCGAAATCAGACATCCCTGTCATGTGGACTTGCTCAGTTTGGAGCTGATATATTCTAATCAAGTCCTTTTTTGAGTAATTCCGTTCGATCAACTCTCACATCTCTTTCGCAGTTTGACAGAATAAAAAGTGGCTTGCAATCTTGGGTTCCATAGAATTGACAAGCCAATTTATAACAGTGAGGTTCTCACCTTCCCATTCCTCATATAGGGGGTCAGACACATCAGGAGCTGGTTTGGATCCGGTGAGAAACCCCAATCTCCGACGACTTCCAATGAATATTCCCATAGATTGGGCTCATAAAAGATAATTTCTCCCATTGAGCTTGATTTGAGTAACACCATGATTGATGTACATGTTATAAATTCCCCCACCATAGTGTTTAGATCGATCAACCACCCCTTTAGGGGCACCAATACCCTTCAATTTGTCCTCCATAGGGTCAAACAAGAAGGGAAAGGAGGACAGAAACGCCAACGACAGGAGGCACCAACAGGACAGCAACAGCAGCACCCCTGCACCAAACGACTTCAGCCGCACCACCAGACCACGACGACGATCGATCCTGACGATCGAGGGGCCGACGAAAGACGGAGACGAACGACAAGCCTTTAGGCTGAAGCGGAAGAAACCGCCTCTGATACCATGTTGAGATCGAGAGAGATACCTTAGGGTTCGATCCTCACTCGTCCTACTCTTCCCGTAGAAGAAAATAACCCCTTTATATGATTAGCCACTCCTTAAGATCTGGTCACCACCCGGTGAACCCAAGTTAGCTTGACTCATAACAAGAAATCTCTATTACACGATGTGGGACTAAACATCCTACTTAGTTAAGAGGCTAAATGGGCATTTACTAATTGGCTTTTTCATATATCATCCAACACTCCCCGCAAGCTGGAGCGTACAAATCGTAGGCACCGAGCTTGGACAAGAACTGATAGTACAAAGGTCATGGTAAGGCCTTGGTGAGAATGTCAGCAACTTGCTCGGTAGCTGGAACATGCATTAAATCTACCTTCTTTAATTTAACCTTTTCTCGAATGAAATGACAATCAACCTCAATGTGCTTCGCCCGTTCATGGAAAACAGGATTTCTGGCAATGTGTATGGCAACCTGACTGTCGCAACATAGAGTGGCCGGTGCGGAAAGCTTGACTCCTAAATCATCAAGGAGACCCTCAAGTCAAGTGAGCTCAGACACAACATCTGTCATTGAACAATACTCGGCCTCAGCGGATGAACGGGTAACAACAGACTGTTTCTTGCTACGTCAAGTAATGAGATGTCCTCCAAAATAAGTGCAGTATCCACTTGTGGAGCAACGATCATCCAATGAACCAGCATAATAAGTGTCACAATAAGCACTCAGAGATAAGGGAGACGAAGAGGGCTTGTATACAAGTCTCTGTCCAGGAGCAGTCTTCAAGTATCGAAGAATGCACTCAACTGCCTGGAGATGAGAGATACGTGGCTCATGTATGAATCGACTGACAACCTCAACAGCAAATTATATATCAGGTCTCGTAACAGTGAGATATATCAGTTTTCCCACAAGACGACAATAATACTCAGGGTTTGGAAGGAGTAGATCAGAGTCTGAGGTATGAGCACAGAGCTTGTGATTACTTTCCATGGGAGTGTCGGCGGGTTTGCATCCAGAGTAGCCCGCATCATGCAGCAAGTCAAGACAGTACTTCCTTTGAGATAATACCAGTCCATCACACCTCGAGACCAAGAAACTAACGAAGGCTTCCTAGGTCCTTTGTTTGAAATACAGTTGTCAGATGTTGTTTGATCATATGTATTCATGTAAGATCATCTTCCGTAATCAGAATATCATCAACATATATCAAGAGAATCACTGTGTTTGTTGGACGATGCAGAGTGAACAATGAGAAGTCGGCTGAACTCCGAGTGAACCCAACCGCACTAACAGTCTGACTGAATTTGTCAAATGCCTGAGGCGACTGTTTGAGACCATAAAGTAACTTCTTCAGACAACAGACAAGAGACTCCCCCGTGGTCTCAAACCCGGGAGGTTGTTGCATATAGACGGTTTCCTGCAAATCACCATTAAGAAAAGCATTTTTGACATCCAATTGGTACAACTGTCAATGCCGATGAACAATGAGGGAGATCAACACACGAACAGTATTCAGTTTGGTAACTGGAGAAAAGGTCTCATCATTATCTAGACCTTGTTGTTGAGTAAAACCACGAGCCACCAACTGAGCTTTTAAACGTTGAACCGTCCCATCTGGGCCTTGCTTGAGGGCAAACACCCACTTACAACCCGCGCAAGTCTGTCCAGAAGGAAGAGGAACAAGATCTCAAGTGTGGTTTTCCCAAAAAGCAGACATTTCCTCATTCATAGCCGATCGCCATCTCGGATGTTGGAGAGTCTCCTGCACAGAAGTAGGGATTGTAATAAAGGATAAAGAAAGAGCAAACTGGCGAAGTTCCGGATAGAGGTGGTGCAAGGAGACATAATTCGTCATTGGGTGTGCAGTAGAAGTAGTTGCCGGATCTGCAGGCTGCAAAATATAATCAGAGGAGGGCATCTCCCGTTTGGTAGTGAATGAAGGAGGGCGACGAGTATACACATGAGTGATAGGTGGTTTGTGAGGAAGAGGCGTAGTAAGAGGTGGGTTTGGTGGGAGTGGTGTAGGAAGGAGAGGCAATAGGTTGGAAGTAACGGGGATAGCAGGTCGCGGAAGGAGTGGTGGAAGGAGAGAACCAGTGGGTTGAGAATGATATGGCTGATCTTTGAGAAAGGTGGCATCAGCAAAAGTAACAACCTTGTGATCTTTATGAGAGAAGCAGACATATAACCCTTCTGAGTATGGGAGTAACCAACAAACATATATTTCGTGGCACAAGGAGCGAACTTGTTTGTGTACGGGCCAAGATTATGAACATAACACACACAGCCAAACATGCTAGGAGGGAGTGAAAAGGGAGGTGTGGAGGGAAAGAAAAGGTTGAAGGGAACCGCAAAGTTGAGAACAGAGGAAGGCATGTGGTTAATAAGAGAAGATGAAGTAGAAACCGCGAAATTCCAGTATTTCTTGGGAACATTCATTTGAAACATGAGAGCGGGTAACCTCAAGGAGGTGGCGATTCTTGCGTTCAGCAACACCATTTTGTTGTGGGGTATATGCACATGATGTTTGGTGGATGATGCCATTGTCTTCCATGGTGGTCCGGATCTCTGGCGGCCTCATTTCTTCTCTTCCCTGACTGTAATAACTCCTCCCTAGCCGAGTCCGGCAGCATAGCTTCCAGCGAGCATTCCGTGCATCCACCTCCAAATCCAACAGGGGTCGGTAGTCTAACTCCTAAGAAGACCCGTCCAGCCTTCAATCTAGGGTTGACCTACCAGATCAGTCCATTGTCGTGAAGGTATACACATGCGCTATCCTTGCTCTTACGTCGTAGAATAATTTTATGCTTAATTTAAATGGATTTCTAAAATCAGAGCTTGCCCTCAAAATTACCAACTTGCATTCTTTGTCATCATTTTCCTTACTCATTTCTTAAACACTTGTTGAAGAATTACTTTGTACTGTTAATCTCGTACAAATGCTATACTATTATGTGCCTTTACAAAATATAGATTGGTTAGCGATCGAGATTGCGCGTGTGAACTCCAATATTGCCACGATTTTTTTTTTATTCCCAAGTTCAACAATGAAGAAATTAATGACTAGATTTTGAAATACATCAGATGGCCTCCCGGGTCAGCGATGAGGGTCGTTCGAATGGCGGCAAGGTGCGGGTCCATTTCCATGTCATGTTGAATCGATGTGGCATTCTCCCAGACCGGACGGGAGATGGCCCGGAGTTCCGGGGAGTGTACTTGTCGGGACAAAGCGTCTGCCACTCGGTTGGTGCGGCCCGGGCGAAATTCGATGGAGAAGTCGTACCCAAGGAGCTTTGCCACCCAAAGCTATTGTGTTGGCATGGCGATCATCTGTTGGAGGAGACACTGCAGGCTAACTGGCTAAGATGATCGGTGCGGACAATAAAGGAGTGGCCCAGGAGGTACGGTCGCCAGTGTTGCACTCTCAGAACGAGCGTCATGAGCTCATTTTCATAAGCCAAATGGCTACGAATGGTGGTGGAGAATGCCCGACTGTAGTAAGCGATGGGGAGGCCGCCTTGCATGAGGACCGCACCCACCCCGGTGCCCGAGGCGTCACACTCCATAATGAAGGATTGATTGAAATTGGGCATGGCCAGAACTAGGTCATTCACAAGAGCTGCCTTGAGGGCGGTAAATGCAGACATGGCAGCCAGGGTCCACGAAAAGGGTCCCTCTTCAGTAGATTTGAGCAACTGTGTCAGGGGATGAGCCAAGGTGTCGTATTCCCGAATGAAACACTGATAATATTCGGTCAGACCCAAAAAATACCGGACATCCCTAAGGGGGTGGGGGTCGGCCAATGTAGAACCGCCGTAATTTTGTTGTCATTCATGGTCACGCCATGGGCCGAGATCGTATGGCCCAAGTACCTGACGGTGGACACACCGAACAAACACTTCTTGCGATGGAGGATAATATGATGCTGACGGAGTGTCTTGAGTGTGCAGAGAACATGACAAAAATGCTCATGCTAGGATGAGCCATACACTAAAATATAATAAAAAAACAAGGACGTGTTGTCGGAGTACCGCTCTAAAGATATTGTCCATGGTGGCTTGAAAGGTGGTCGGCGCGTTGGTCAACCCGAAGGGCATGACCAGGAACTCGCAGTGCTCATCATGGGTCTGAAATGTTGTCATTGGTACATCCTCCGGCCGAACCCATATTTGGTGGTATCACACCCGGAGGTTGAGCTTTGTGAAGAAGGCGGCGTCGTGAAGCTCGTCCAGAAGCTCCTGAATGACTGGAATGGGGTACTTGTCCAGGACTGTGGCCTTGTTTAACTCCTGGTAGTCCACATAGAAACGCCAACACCCGTCCTTCTTGCGCACAAGGAGGACCGGGCTGGAGAAAGGGCTCGCGCTGGGGCAGATGAGGCTGCCCATGAGCATCTACCGCACTAAGCGTTCGATCTCATCCTTCTGGACATGCCCGTAGCGATAGGGCCTAACGGAGATGGCCGAGGTGTGGGGCTACAACGGAATGGCATGGTCGGTGGCCCGCACCGGAGGTAAGCCCGCGGGAGAGGTAAACACGTCGGAGAACTCCTCGAGGAGAAGGCGGAGGTCGGATGGAAGCACCGGGATTTCCGTCGGCGCGGCCTATAGTTGCCAAAGCAAAGCAGAGAACACATCGGCAGTATGTTGGATGGTACAGAAGGAAACTGGTGTACGGAGAAGAGCAGAGTCGCCGATAAGGTGGCAAGGTGACCCCTCCCAGAAGAACTGCATAGACATCTCGAACTAATTGACCCGAACGTCGCCCAACGTCGCCAACCACGCCACGC
This sequence comes from Platanthera zijinensis, assembly GCA_039513925.1. NCBI lineage: Eukaryota > Viridiplantae > Streptophyta > Magnoliopsida > Asparagales > Orchidaceae > Platanthera > Platanthera zijinensis. Next base: position 70,716,343 of record CM077078.1, on the reverse strand, counting down.
CCAAGATGATGTCAATGTCGCCCAACTCGAATACATAGAAATCTGTCGTCACGGAGCAAGCTCCCATGGAAACCCACACGGCGGTGCAAGAACTTGCGGTCGAGTGACGGCGGCCGTCTCCCAAACATACGATGAAATCCGGCGACGGTGTGCACGGAATGGAGAGTTGCCGCACCAAACAATGAGAAATGAAATTGTGGATGGTGTCGCTATAGATCATAATGAAAACTGGATGCCCATGGATGAGGTCGGTTAACTTCATCGTTCGTGGTCCGGTGAGGCCGCCCACCAAAAAGCAAGGTCCAAGCGGTGGAAGGTGGCCCCGTCGGTTTCCGGCATGGGCATCTCGTCGGCGAGTTCGAGCGCTTAAAAATTCTCCAACGTGATCTTGAGGGTAAAATCCCTGATGATTGCGTGAAACTCCTTAACGGTGTACTCGTGATTGGGAGAGTAGGGTTGGCAGTACCAGAAACATAACACACTCTTTCGTAGCTCGTTGTAGTCCCCGTTGGAGAAGCGGTGTGGTGTCGGCGTGCGGCCCGAGCGAGCCCCGCCAGTGGCGAATGGTCGCGGCCCGTAGTCACGTGGCGGGGTGGCCGAGTAGGAGGCCTGACGGCGGCCGACGACCGGGTAAAGAGATCCGCCTCCACGACACGCGCTAGGTCGAGCGGTTCGGAGACCGTGTACGGCTGATGAGTGCGAAGGTGAGAGTTGGTGGACGAAAGTAGGTCTTGCATGAAGAAACCCAAATAGTGGTCAGGCGGAAGGCTGGGGACATGTGTAACAAAGGCGACGAACTCGTCTATGTAGGCATCCAAACCGGCAGACTAACTGATGCTACAAAGGCGCTCGACGGCGGAACCGGCGTAGCGGGGCTCGTACCGGTGGACCATCTCTTGCTTCAGTTCGCCCCATGAGATGAGGGTTGAGATTGGTGCAGCCATCGTGCCCAATGGAGAGCGGATCAGTCAAGACCGACCACGGCCATGCCGACCTTGTCCGTCGCCGATGTGAGGTGGAGATCGAAATATTGTTCCGTCTTGGCTATCCACCCCACGGGATCAGTGTCGAAGAAGTGCGGAACATCCAGGGCTAGGGCCGAGCGACCCGGAATGGGGACGGCAGCAGTGGGCTTAGGGGGGTGTCGAGCAACGAACCCCAGACGGCCGAGGAGGCGCAGCCACCGTTGGCGGCGAATGCGGGGCAGGCGTCCAGGTGTGCGACAATTGCCTGCAACGTGGCCTGGATCGAAGCGAATTGGAAGTTGTGGGGGTCCAGGCGACGGTGGATGGCGTCATCAAAGGGATCGGCGGAGGATGTGTCGGGGTGGGCACGAGTGGTGGACGGAGCCCAGGGAGAGTCCCAAGAAGACGACACGGCATACTGAAAGCACGATGCGGCGATACCTCCGACGAACGGCGAACAAGACGCGGGCAGCGAACGACAGACAACGACGCGATGCGGAAGCAGGGACACGAACACCGGCGGCTCCTAGGCGAAGGGAACGGCGGGTCAGACCAAATATTACCGACAGAGAAAAGATCCGGGCAAGGGGAATGGCCGGCGTCAAGAGGGAGAGAAGGAGGCTAGGGTTTAAAGGAAGTAAGGGAGCACCCTTTTTTCATATCACATCCCAGACAAGAAAATCACAAATTCCATACATGTCATCTTATAATAGTGAGGTGCAAATAACAAACCCAAAGTATAAATAAACCAAAACATAATATAAGCCTTAATGTTAATTATCCTTCACGTTCGCCACAACCGGTTCATCCTCATCGGTCTGAGTCGCGCCCTCCGCAACTGGTTCATCCTTGTTGGACCAAGCCGCGCCCGCCGCAACTGCCGCATGCAGATTTCGCTGCATGTAGACCCGCCATGGCCGGTCCTCGTCGTGAATATCCGCAGCATAGTCTAATATAAATATCTTCTTTAAAGTGTATGATTAAATGCATTATTTATATTTTTTCATATTATACAGCTGCATTCTAAGAAAAGGAATAGACTCGACAACAAATGATTGAACGATCTAGTTTTTATAATGTTCAATGTTTTATTGAAGTCAAAATATTCCGACAGATCTCAAGTTCCTTTGCCAACCAAGAGCTTAGATTCGGAGGTGCAGAAGTGGACGGTGAATGTTGATGGTGAGGATGATGATGATGATGGTGACTAGAAAGTGATGCGGAGCAGACACGAGAACCTGCAGTGAAGGGCGAGTTTTGGGCCGGTTCGGGGCTGATTGGTGACTTTCAATATATGGCATGCCTGGATCGACGATTGGACTCTGCATATGTGTCTGGATTCGCGTTGCGAATCGATTTGATATATTACTTCATTATTTTGTATTGTATTTTGATGTATTTGAGTGGCCCACCCCCGGCCAATCATAGTCGTCGATGGTGGGATGTCATAATCCTATTTTTATTATAAATAGATGAGTAGGGGCTGGTTTTGAAGGATTGCAGATTTTGGAAAAAAGAAATCCCGAAATACGACAATCCGTCCACGGTGTCGAGTCCGTGGAACTCCAGATGATGACTCCTAGGCCTGTATCTCCCTCCCCAAGGTATCCCCTAACCCTAGCCTTCTTTTCCCGTCGTAAACCTCCTTCCACCGCCTCCCACGGCCCCTACAGTCGGCTGTTTGTTTGTTGTTCAAAAAGCTCCACCAGCCAAGTAACTGTTGAAAAATGAAATTCCCTGTTCATACCATATAGGCTTCCTTTGTTTTAACTTTTAAATATGTTTTGTTTTATCAAAACGCAATAATGGGCGTTAAACTCGTTTGTTTTTCCGCCTACAGTTCTAGTCGTCGGCGTTTTTGCGGACTCAAAAATTTGCAGGACGAAACCACGCAGAAGAGCTCCAGTTCGCCGCATTTATGGAGGAGATAAGCCTCGCTGTGTCGCCCTCCCGTGTCCCGCGCTATGTCGCCCTCCCGTTTCTCCAAGTTTCTTGGGAAGGAGGAAAACTTGGGTTGCTGCCGGCGACCTGCCCGGAGAACACTGGCGGGCTCGCCGGTCCCCGGCGAACCCGTTAGGGGTATCCCGGCGGCGCTCCGGCAAGGCCACCACCGGTTGTGGCCCTACCGGAGCGCCGACGGGATACCCCCGGCGGATTCGCAGGGATCCGGCAACCCTGTCAGTGGGCTCTGATCATGCCGCCGCCGGCGGAGGCGCGCAGAAGCAGGGCGGAGGCAGGCGGAGGCGGGAGCTTATACAGTAACATTAAAAATTTTATATGAGTTTATACAGTAACATTAGAAATAATAATAATTTAAAATAAATTTATATATATATATGTTAGAAAAGCCCATGTAAAGGGGCCCATTAGTGGCCTATTTATTTCTCTCTCTCCTTTAGTCCCACATCATGTATAGGATTTATTCTTCTCTCCTCTCCTATATATTTGTATTCTCTCCTTGTATTTACATACGGAATATAGATCTACAAGCTTTGGGCTGATTTCTACATGGTATCAGAGGCAGGTTTTGGCATTCCTGCGGACTCACATCTCTTATCCGCGCGCCCAGCCCTTTCCGAAGAACTGCGGTCTCCGCGGTCTGCCTGTTGAGTCCGCGCGAGCTCCCTTCTCGCTTGCCTCTTGCGGACTGACATTTGTCTATCCGCTCCCTCCCCTCTCTTCTCTTTTCCCGTGGATCCACCCCCCCCCCCTTTACAGCCCTCTCTCTCTGCCCTGTGGGGTCCACCGCCTCCTGCAGTCCGCCGCGTGCTCCCCTGTATCCGCAGCGAGCTCGGCGAGTGCTCTTCTACCCGCTGCGACCTCGGCGAGCTCCCTTCCCCTGTATCCGCAGCGAGCTTGGCGAGTGTTCTTCTGCCCGCTGCGACCTCGGCGATCTCTCTCTTCCCCTGAATCCGCAGCGAGCTCGGTGAGCGCTCCTGTCCGCTACGAGCTCGGCGAGCACTCTTCTTCCCGCTGCTGTTTTTCTCCCTCTTGGCGGGCTCCTCTCTCTGTCTTCTGCTCGCGATCTGCTCCAGGTCGCCGCATCCCTGTCGAGCTCCTCTTTTATCTTTGTCGCTTGCGAACTGCCTACTCGCAGCGACCTCCCTGTCTCGTCGCCGCGATCTGCCACGCTCCCCTTATCTCTTTGACGCTTGCGAGCTGCCTAGTCGCCGCGACCTCACTGACTAATCGCCGCGACCTCCATTCCTAGTCGCCGCGACCTCCCTGCCTAGTCACCGCGACCTGCCGAGTTCGCCGTTCTCGCTCTTCTCCCTTCTCCTAACCGTCATGTCTTCTACCGACTCCACTACTGCTAGCCCTCCTGCAGACCGCCCGACTCCTGCTCCTGAACTCCGCGACGAGCTACGAATTACTACTCTTTCCCTCTCTGGGAAGAAAAACTTCATCCCATGGGTGCACTCCGTTCGTCGGGTCCTGCAAGCTAAGGGCCTTGTTGGTCACCTTACCCAGGCTCCTCCTTCTCCAACTACTGATGACTGGATAAGAAATGATGGTCGAGTTCAGACCTGGATCCTTAACTCCCTCGAGGGTGAGCCCTACCAGATGGTCATGTATCATGAGACCGCTAAAGCAATGTGGGAAGAGCTCCACTCCCTGTACTCAGGCAAAGACAGTCTTCAGCACCTCTTCGACATCATCACCGATCTACAGGCTTTGGATCTTGGCCAGGCCATGGACATGACTTCCTTTGTGGCTCGTGCTAAAACTCTCACGGAGGTCTGGATTCAACACCAACCATCCACTACTGATCTTGCGGCTCAGCGTGCCCAGAAGGAGGCTGTTTGCATTGCGATGATTATGGCTCGAGTCCCGCCACACCTTCATAGTATACGGGCACAGGTTTTGGCATCCCCTGTTACTCCCTCCTTTTCGGATGTCTGCTCTATGCTCCTTCACGTCCCACCTCCCCTGGAGCCCACCGCACCTCCATCTCCGGTCCTTCTCCAGCAGACCCTTCCTCCCCTACTTCCCCCACCATCTTCTACTCGGGGTGGTCGTACGGGCTCTCGAGGAAGGGGCCGTGGCGGTCGAGGTCGCCCTCAGTGCTCCTATTGCGGCAGGGATGGACACACTGAAGCCGTCTGTCATAAGAAACATGGCTACCCTCCTCGTTCGCCTACTGCTGCCATTGCTGATACTTCTTCACCCAGCGGTACGGACCTTGAAGTTGTTCGCCTTCAACTGCAGCAACTCCAGGGGCTCCTCAACCCTCCCTCTGCTTCGGTTGCCTCTACCTCCACTGCAGGTATTGCCTCCACCTCCACTACAGGTACTGCTTGTCTCTCCTCCAGTTCCCGTTGGATCCTGGACTCGGGAGCCACTCACCACATTACATCTCTACTGCCGCCAAGATTTTCCGATGCTCCTCATCCAACATCTATTACTGTGGCGAATGGTGCGATTGTTCCGGTCTCTGGGTGTGATGATCTCTTGCTCCACCCCTCCATCTCCCTTCGCTCCGCTCTTTATGTGTCGGCATCCCCCTTTAATTTACTTTTCGTTGGTCGTCTTACTCATGATCTGAACTGCTATATTACTTTCACCTCTACTGGTTTTTTGATACAGGATCAGCAGACGCAGACTACCATTGGTAGAGGACGATTGCAGAATGGGCTCTATCTCCTTGATGCTTCTCCTACCGCACTCTCTTCCGTGTCCTCCAGTGATTGGCATTGCCGTCTTGGGCATGCTCCTCTTCCTATCCTCCAGAAAACGCTCCCTGATGTATCTCTTCAGTCATTTCAATGTAATTCTTGTATTCTTGGTAGAGCTGTCACTTATAACCGAAAACCGTAAATCGAACCGGAACCGAACTGGAACCGCAAAGAACCGGACCGAACCGTTTGCAAATTATTCGGGTTCTGATTTGAATTTTGGAACCGTTAACAACTTTTGTTCGGGTGTGGTTCTTACATTTTATTATCCGGACCGGAACCGGAACCGCAACATACAAGTCTCAAGCGGTTTCAAGATTTTTGGACCCGATCCGAACCGGACTGAAGTAGAACCGAACCGCAACCCGTTTATTATTATTAATTTTATTATAATATTGTTATAATTTTATAATCTATCTATAATATTTATGTTAAAAAAATTAAGGTGCGTCGCTACGTAATTGTATTATCAAAAATTTAGGATAATTACAAAATGTTGAATGTAGCGATGACGGATGAAAGATCGTCTTATTTAAAATCTAATAATCTCTATTGGAGTAATATGTAAAATTAACTTTTCTAATTAGTCAAATTAATTTAAAAACACACAAATGAAATAGAGCTCGAATAAACGGTAACTGAAGTGCCGAAAATTTATACTGTCGTTTGTTCTGAGCTCATACTTCGTGATAGCGGATGTTCGCAACAATTGACATGTATTTTCTTTATGAACTCTACGGCGCTAGCATATCCCGTTAGCATACAAAATTATATGTTGTTTAGATTACTACAACAAGAGATAATTACTATAATGTATGCATATAAAATGATCTCTCCATCCGAGTCAGTAATTTATGAATATGCTAATAAAACTCTTGATCAAACATTAATAGTTGCAATTTAATGAATGATAGTATTCAGAGCTTGCACATCCTTAGGAATCTATTACCAAAAACTAAATAACAGTGAACATAATGTCTGGAATTTCGGATCATTGTGATCTGTAGTTTTCTGCTACTGTGTATGTATATCCATATCAATTCAAAACCTAGATTTTGGTCAAAAATTGAAGACTTGTATAGGTATAGGTGTGCATACCTTTTCATGGTCAAAAACCTCCACCAATGAAAAAGCGACATATACTAGCCCTCCGATCGTGGAAGAGACCGTCGAGGAGTGTGCAACTTAATTATTTCTATTTTGAAGGTGTTTTGAGTTTTTGCAGACCGTTTTTATTTCATTCTGTCAAATTTGGTTTTAGTTTTAGTTGAAACCGATTGGAACCGGACCGAACCGCATAGAACCGGACCGAACCGTTAGTGACCGATTTGGTTTTGGTTCTCGTTAAACCGGAACCGAAACCGTTGACACGACGGTTCAAAAAATTATGATGGAACCAGAACCGAAACCGGTCAAATCAAATAAGGTTTTGGTTCTAACTTGAAGAACCGTTACCTAAGCGGTTCGGTTCATGGTTTTAGTAGAACCGAAACCGAACCGGAACCGTGACAGCTCTAATTCTTGGCAAACAGCCACGCTCTTCTTTTCCTGCAACTTGTACTCGGAGCTCTGCTCCTTTTGCTTTAATACATTCTGATATTTAGGGTCCGTACAAGGTTACGAGTATCTTTGGTTATCGTTATTTTTTAACGTTTATTGACGACTACTCGCGTACAACATGACTGTATTTACTTCTTGATCGCTCCGAGCTTCCTCGTGTCTTTCGGGCATTTGTGCTAGAAACCCGAACGCAATTTTCTACTACGATCAAGATCCTCCGCTCTGATAATGCCCGCGAGTACACTAGCCACGAGGTTGCCAATATTTGTGCGGACTTCGGGATCGTACATCAGACATCGTGTCCCTACACCCCTCAACAAAACGGTGTAGCCGAACGCAAGAACCGCCACCTTCTTGATGTGGCTCGCTCCCTCATGCTTCACATGAATGTTCCCAAAGTTTACTGGAACTTCGCTGTCTCTACTGCGTGTTATCTCATCAACCGCCTCCCTTCGTCGGGTCTCCAACATGCTACACCATTCAGCCTTCTCTTTCCCTCCGCTCCACCCTTCTCCCTACCACCCAAAGTTTTTGGATGTACTTGTTTCGTCCATCACCTTGGTCCCCCTATCGACAAACTAGATCCCCGCGCAGTAAAACACATCTTTGTCGGCTACTCCCGAACCCAGAAGGGCTATGTCTGTTACTCACCTGCTACTCGGACGGTATCGGTGTCCGCTGATGTCACCTTCCGGGAGGATCAACCCTTTTTCCCTCCTCCTCTGCAGCCTCCTCCACCAACCACCACTCTTCCAACTTCCCTTCCTCGACCTGTTATCCCGGTCCACACCCCTCTTCCCCTCCCTACACCACAACCCCCACCTGCTCCTTCCCGGCCGCCCGTCATTCGGGTCTACTCTCGTCGACCTCCTCTTCCCGTTGCCCCTCTGCAGTCGTCTTCACCCTTGGACTCTCCGCAGTCTGCTGCTCCGGTGCCCGCCTCTATAGCACATTCGCTGGCCAATTGTGTGTCCCTACATCGGCTCTCGTCACAGCTACAGGTATTGGCTACATCATTATCCTCGGTCTCTATTCCTAACTCCGTCCAGGAGGCTCTTCAACATCCCGGGTGGCGTGCTGCCATGGAAGAAGAAATGACTGCGCTTTGGGTAAACCGGACTTGGTCCTTGGTGCCCCTTCCTCCCGGACAGAAACCAGTTGGATGCAAATGGGTGTTTGTCATCAAACATGCTCCTAATGGGACTATTGACCGACTCAAAGCTCGCTTGGTCGCTCGGGGCTTCACTCAGCAACAGGGTCTCGACTATGACGAGACATTCTCCCCGGTCGCCAAACTCAACACGGTTCGCATTCTCATCTCCGTAGCAGTTCATCGACAATGGCCCTTATTTCAACTAGACATCAAGAATGCCTTTCTGAATGGCGACCTCCAAGAAACGGTGTACATGCATCAACCTCCCGGGTTTGAGACCACGGGGGAGTCTCGGGTATGTCATCTTCATAAATCGCTCTATGGCCTCAAACAATCACCTCGGGCATGGTTCGATAAGTTCAACAAGGTTCTCCGGGAGGTTGGTTTTACTCGAAGCTCTGCCGACTTCTCATTATTTACTCGTCACCGAGCAACGGGTACGGTTCTCCTATTGGTATACGTCGATGACATCATCATTACTGGCGACGATTCAAATGGAATACTGGCGGTAAAGAAACATCTGAGCTCCATTTTTCAAACCAAAGATCTGGGGCATCTTCGGTACTTTCTAGGTCTGGAGGTTGCAAGACGACCAGATGGTTTTGTCCTCTCTCAGCGGAAGTACTGCCTAGATCTCCTTCATGATGCAGGCTACTCTGGCTGCAAACCTGTAAACACACCCATGGAGGTAAATCACAAACTATGTGCTCAGGCATCGGAGTCAGATACTCTTCTACAAAACCCAGAATATTACTGTCGCCTCGTTGGGAAACTAATCTATCTAACGGTTACAAGACCCGATATATCCTACGTTGTGGGAATCGTCAGCCGATATATGCACTCTCCTCGGAACTCTCCTCGGAACTCTCATCTTCAAGCAGTGGAACGAATCCTCAAATATCTTAAGACAGCTCCTGGCCAAGGACTTGTGTACAGAACCTCATCTTCAAATCCAACATTGATGGCATACGTCGATGCTGATTATGCAGGATCTCTGGATGATCGGCGATCCACTAGCGGGTTCTGCACATATTTTGGAGGACATCTGATTACCTGGCGAAGCAAGAAACAAGCTGTTGTTGCTCGATCCTCAGCAGAAGCAGAATATCGGGCAATGGCCTTCGTTGTCTCGGAACTCACGTGGATTGAGAGTCTCCTTGCTGACCTTGGGGTCAGGCTCTCTTCACCTGCTCTCCTCTTATGTGACAGTCAAGCTGCCATACATATAGCCAAGAACCCAGTCTTTCACGAGAGAACAAAGCACATTGAGGTAGATTGTCACTTCATCCGAGAGAAAGTCCACATGAAGAAGATCGAACTCAAGCATGTCCCTGGTACTGAACAGGTTGCGGACGTCCTCACAAAGGCTCTACCTAGTACCCTCTTCTATCAGTGCTTATCCAAGCTTGGAGCATATGACTTGTACGCTCCAGCTTGTGGGGGAGTGTTAGAAAAGCCCATGTAAAGGGACCCATTAGTGGCCTATTTATTTCTCTCTCTCCTTTAGTCCCACATCATGTATAGGATTTATTCTTCTCTCTTCTCTCCTATATATTTGTATTCTCTCCTTGTATTTACATACGGAATATAGATCTACAAGCTTTGGGCTGATTTCTATAATATATAATACAAGTGACAGGCACGGGCCTTCGGCCCTGGGGGCATTCGGCGAGGGTGCGACAATCGGCGGGGTGCGACATTCGGCGGGGTGCGACATTCGCCGGGATGCGACATTCGCCGGTGGTGTGAAATTTGTAGTGGGGACGACATTTGTCGTGGGCGGCGACATTTGTCGTGAGCGGGGACATTTGTCGTGGGCGGCAACATTTGTCGTAGACAGTACCCGCCTCTATGGTCTCGCGCGACAGTACCCGACCGACGACGGCGGGCTTTGCCCGCTCCCGGCGGGCTCCGCCTGCTCCCGGCGAATCCGCTCGACCTGCAACATATACATATGAGTACTCAAAATGACCGTAAAAAAATATAAATCAAGAATACAATTTTTATTTTGCAAAACAAATTATATTTTAACGTTAAAACATTAATTTTTCTCTTGTCATTCCTAGCTAGAGACAATAGGTTTAGGGTATCTAGTGTTTTTATATTTTGTATTTTAATATTGTAAAGTTATGTAATTACCTAAAAGGATATTGTCTTTATAATATATTAATATAAAGTTTGGTATAATTGTGTAATTATGAATACAATTATAAGGGCAATATAGGGACATCAGGCAATGTTTCACCAAAGAGTAGTTTTTGTATATTAGTAGAGATATATATATATATATTAAAATTTTAAAATATATATTTACCTTAAAAAAATAATAAAAAATTATATTATAAAAAATATTTATAAAACGGCACCGCAGATTTGTCAAATGGTTTTTTGTTCTAAACAGCTCTGCAAACACAGACTACCCAAACAGATCTCAATTTACAGCAACTAGTTTCAATCAGCTTCATTTACAAACTTGCATTTACAACAGCTCATTTTACAACCGCAACCGCTCTCCCAAATGAAAACATAGTTTCTTTTTTTCCTCATGTCAAGCCGTCGGCTTGCTGTCTTCAGGTTTACTGCAGCCTCCATACTCCCAGGCCCTTCCACCTCCACCAACACCACCCGTCGGCCTCCCTGATCCAATTCCCCCTCCAGCTGACCATTCCTCTCCCATAACCCTAGACGCCTGCTTCCCCTTGATACCCTGCAGCAACAGCCCCTCCAAAACCTCCACCAATACAAAGCTGTCAGCCCTTATTTCCGTGGAACCACTTTTCCAAACCTTCTCCCTTCCGAATCAGTCCAGATCTGGAACTTTTCGGCCTGGATCTAAATTCATATTGTTATATCTACCCTCCTCTGCTCGGATCTACCCATACGTGGCTAAATCTATCTATTTCCAGTCTGATTCTGTCGTCCACCACCGAGGACAACCACCGCCATCACTTCCCCGCCACTAGTTCCACATTCGATCGTCGATCCACGCATTTCCGGCTCCGGATTCTTCAGTGTCTTGACCAACCCACTATTTGGTGAGATTTCGTTGTACTGAATTATTATTTTCAGCATTTTTAGATTGGATTGGATCACTATATTAGTTGGATATCGTGTATTGTGGTGGTTTGTTAGATAATTATTGTGATTTGCAGGATTTATTCGTCGTGCGCTCTCGCTTTGGCCCTCCACGCGGAGGAAAGCTTAAGCTTGCATCGCTTAAATAAATTATTGTGTCTTGTTGTGAATTTATCTGCGTGGGATGATTTTATTTATTATCCAATTGTGATCTAACCGTCGGACTTTTGCATAACATGTAGGGTTAGGTCGCATATTTTTTTGCCGCCTATAGATCCCTCCTGCGTCAGAAAGTTTATCATAGAGAGGGGTTCACGTGGGCACAACTTGGAGATATATGGACACCGATCTGGATGCAAGGAGGCAAATACGTGGTCATGAGTGGAAAAAAAAGGGAAAGAGAAGTGACTGAGAAGGGCGAGGCGAATATTGAGTGGTCAAGTTCGTTGGATGACGATCAAATTCTACCTAATATCCTGACTGTTTACGATTATGAAAGATATCAAGAATACGGTATGTTTGAAATTTAATTTTTTTAATTTTGATGTTATAGAATATAGATATAGTTGCAAACATCTTAAAATTGCTACTATTATAATGTTTGCATCATTGTATGCTCAATATTTTACTTTTTGCATTATCATTCTTATTTATGTAACATAAATGTTTCATAATTGTTTGTAAGATTTAGAAATTCAATGTGTTAAATTAGTAATATAGCAAGATAAATAAAATAAAAAAATAGACTTACATATAATTATATATATATATACAAGTGACCGTGCACGGGAGGCCCCCGAGCCTCTCACGACAGTACTTGGCCCACGGGGCGGGCTTCGCCCGCTCTCCTGCCAGCAGTAATATATATTAAGTCATTAGAGTAAAAGAATAAGGCTATATGTGACAATTATGAATGTTGCACCAAAGCTAACTTTTCCCTTATAATCGAGAAACATAACTATATATAAGTGTTTGTATACGCACAACTACTAAAATTTCTTAATAAATTCAATAATCAGTGAAATTCTAGTTTTAAATTTTGCTATTTATATAAAGAATTTATAAAAAAACATCGAAACTATTATATGGAATCTGCGAATTTTAGTTGAGGCAGTGAGGCTTTCACCCACGTCATTTGGTAAATTTTTGCCGCTTCCAAATTTTCCTCATGCATTAGTTCGGTTTCACCTTATGCCTATTCAACCAATTAATCCCACATCGTGAAATTTTATTAGTATTGTATTGTATAAGATACGCCACCCTTGCTTTGAAGCAGGATTGTTTTGATGGGGGGTTGCAGGCTTGTCCTTTCCGGCTGTCTGGTACCATATAGCTTATCATATACTCAGGTTTGCTGATTGTGGGTGACTGAAAATTAAGCTATGGTAATGTCAATTTTCATGGGATGTTTTTTCAAATTCAAGAGAATAAAATTGTAATTTTACATTGTATGGTATGAGCCTTACTAAAGTTAGGTTTAGAACACCCTACTATTCTAGATGTACGAGACCTACTAAAATTTAGACGGACAGTCCTGATTCGCTAGTGTGATCGAACGGCTGAGATGTTATGATGTAGAAGGATTGAATGGTCTGAATTGATTGGATGGTATGCCAGAATTACGTGGTATGCCCAAAAACATTTCTTTATATATAGTAGAGATATAATTAACTAAATATTAAAATCCAATATATGAAATATCTCATAATAAGTCCTCCAATATATAAAAACTGACATGAAAAACCCAAACTAACGTGTCCCCGACATCCAACATTTGCCATCTTGTACTTAATAGACATATTTTCGGAAATTCCTTATGGTATTTTATCTTTCACGGCTTTCAAATTCTTACCATATGATACGCCAACAGAGCTTGGTCGAACATGACACTCTCACCTTGGATGCCACTACCATTTGCATCCCTGTTATTGTAAACCTTCTATGACCTGCAATTTTATTCCCTCCACCCTTCAACAATTATGCTCATGTGGTAGGTCATAGAGCCCATTGTGGTCGTGGGGGCCACACGGGGGGTGGTGGAGGGAATCACCCTCGTTGCTCGCATTTTGGGAGGCTTGGTCGTCTGTTCAAGTTAAGCTTTATGAAACAACCTCGTCTCCATCCTCAGGCTCATGTTATTGCTACTAAGTCTTGAGCCATCTTCGTTCCCTATCACTCTTCCACCAGAGTCCAACTGATGGTTCTTTTAGGTAGATATTTAAGCTTTAAGCAGTGCTTCCAAGCAAACTGCCTCTATAGTCACTTCTTCAGGTAGCGCGCATTTTGCTACGCCGGGTAAGTGGTTCATCGACTCGGGTATCACCAAGCATATAACAGAGAACTCTCCTATCTTCTTTCACCTTGAGAAGCATAATGGATTACCACCGTATTTGTCATTGGTGGCCCTCCTACTCCAGTTTATGGACCTGGAGTTGTTACTGTCGTCTCTTCTCTCTTCTCTAATTGGATGAAACTTTATTCCTCCCAAATTTTCTTACAATCAGTTATCTATTTGTGCCCTCTCATGACAACTACAATGCAGTATCTCATTTTCTCATACTACATGCTATGTTCAAGACCTTCAATCAAAGAGGACGATTGTCACTAGGATTGAATATGGCTACCTTTATTACCTAGACGATCTCCAGGCTTTCTCTACATCTCTTTCTCTGCTTCAGGGGTATCGCCGTCTGGGTCATCCTCCGATGCATCACTTTTACCCGCTCTTGTCATCGCCGTCTTGCAAGAGTTTTGTTCGTCCATTTGACCTTATTCATTCGTATATATGGGGTCATAGTGCCACCAAGTTTGTTGGTTGCAAAAAACTGTATTTTGTTATTTTTATTAATGACTTCTTTTGATGGACTTTGATGTATTTTTTGAAGAAAAGAGTTGAACTCTTTCTTTTATATCTTTTGTAATAAAATCCACACTCAGTTTAATTTACCCCAAAAAAGTATTTGAATTGATAATGCAAACAAATACTGAGCCAGCAAATATCTTCTTTTTGTATCTCCAATGGTATCATTTATCAGACCACTTGTTTGCATGTATCTCAACAAAATGGAGTGGCAGAAAGTAAAAAATCATCATCTTCTCGATGTTGCTCTGACATTGACATGTCAGTTGAATGTTCACTGCTCCTATTGGGCTCATGTGATTCTCATTTATTGCTTTCTCATTAATCGTCCTCATTCTTCTACTCTTCAGGGCAAGACACATTTTTCTCTTCTTCATCCGAAAAGTACTCATTTTCCCCCACCTCTCATGTGTTTGGTTGTACTACTTTCATCCATACTCCCACATATGGTCAGGAGAAACTCTCCACTTGCGTCACCAATAGAGTATTCTGCTACTTAGATAAGACATCGTTGTTTTGACCCTATCTCCAAACATCGATATGACTTTGTTGATGTCACCTTCTTTGAGTATACCCTTTTTTTCTCCACGGACGATGGGTATCTTATTTTCGAGATCCCACCTCTCTGTACCATCTCTCTTCCTCCTATCATTGTTTCATTTTCATGGTATTCATGTTCCTCCACCAAATATCCCACAACCAACACCAACTCCTAAATATACATCTCATCTTTCACTTTTTCCTTATCATTATCGTTGACGCCAAGCTTCCCCCCTCCAGAGTCCGTCAGCTCCCAAGCCAGCTTTCTCCTATTCGACGATTTCTTCACCTCAACAGCCTCAGACCTAGATTTGCATTGCTTTGTGGAATGGGGGTAAGGGGGAGTACACGGTATTCTCTTACTAATGTTTTGTTTTATGCCAATCTAAATTCTTCATGCACCAAGTTTGTATAGACACTCTCAACCACCATCGTACCAACTATCTATCATGAAGATCTTTGTATACCTTATTGTAAAGAGGCTATGGATGAGGAAATCTTTACCTTGGCATCATGGGGTATTAAGACTCTAACTCCTCCCCCATTTGTAGGTGATGTTGTCAAATTTCATTGGGTCTTTGTCATCAAGTTTCTATCTGGCGGTATTGTGGATCGATATAGTGCACGTCTGGTTGCCAAAGGGTTCATCCAGACATATGGTGTTGTTTTCTTTGACACATTTTCAGTTGTCAGTATCAGTACTATCCAAGTACACTTCTATGTTGTTAACGGGAATTGGCAAATATCTCACCTTGATGTCAAAATTGGCTTCCAATAAGGTGACTTGCACGAAGAAGTCTATATAAAGCAAACTCCTACATATGTTGCTCAGAGACACACCCACGTGTGTAATCTTCGAAAGGTCATATATGGTCTTTAAAAAATCCATCGAGCATGGTTTGAAAATTCAATTAGGTCATTTTTACCACCGGTTTCTCCAAAAGTAATGTCGATCACTCTCTATTTAAACAAAAGACTGACCAAGGACGGATTATTTTGTCTATGTAGATGATATTCTTCTTACCGAAGATGATTTCTTTGGAATAAAGATAACAAAGAAACATTTTCAGGTATATTTTGTTACAAAAGATATGAGTCATCTCAGATACTTCTTGGGAATCAAAATTGTGAGATGCAATAACTCTACAATTCTCTACCAACGAAGTATGCCCTAGATCTACTCAACGAAAAAGGTAGCATTGGCATAAAATACGCTCAGAATCTTGTCTATGGGCAATGACAAACTCGAGGATGACACATTTCTTCTGCAAGATATTACTATTTACTGGCACCTGGTTAGTAAAATCATTTATCTTACCATAACCAAACAAACATCTCCTATGTTGTTTGAAAGGTCAATCAATTTATGCATTCTCCTAGAGAGTTTCATTTGGAAGTTGTCTTAAAAGTATTAGTATACATTAAAATGTCTATGTAAAAAGGACTATTGCTTAGAAGAAACAATCATTTATGCATTAAAGCATATTCTGATGCAAGCTATGCTGATGATAAAGAAGATCAAAAATCCAATTATGGATACATCAAAAATGTCGGAGGAAATCTTGCCATTTGGAAAAGCAAGAAACAAGTTGTGGTGTTCAGGTTAAGTGAAAAAGCTAAATACAGAAATATGGTTCGGACTATTTGTGAGTTTAAGTGATTGAGAACACATTTATACGATTTTGGTGGAATCGACAATTATCCTCTAGCAATATTTTGTGATAATAAAGTTGTTATCCAGAGCAGCAGTCCTTAATAAACCCAATGCCATTCCAAAGCAGCAAACAAGCACTTTGGTGTCGACAATAGGAAATTACTGTATCCCTCTGTTGGCTCCCGTGTAGTAAGATTGGAGTACTTGCTATGTTATTAAAATGCGAGTCTGAGTGAAATTTTTGTAGTAAATTTATTTCTTCAAAAATTAAGAAAAAAATAATGCAAGAACTCAATAATTTTTTATTGATTTAGTGTTTGTGAAAGATAATTGTTTGTTAAAGCTTATATATGATACAAGTGATAACATTGATTATATTTTTAAGAGATATAAACGATAGTAATGAATGATTAATTAGTAGACTATATGAAGAATGTGATCGAGAAGCTGAAATGATGTTTGATGTTGATTATTTAAAATGGATTTGGTTGTTCCTTGCATTCGTCAGGCAACGCCTGCACCTTGCCTTCGTCAGGCCAACGCTTGCGCCTTGAGCCTTGCGCCTAGGCTTCAAGACCCTTTTGGGTCTTGGTGCGCCTTGCGGCTTTAATAACTAAGCCCTCACACCGACCCAGCCTCGGGATCCCCAAAGGGTCAGGTCAAGTCGTCCATTAGTGTCGCGTCAGTCAGGCCTCTACACATCCTGAGGAAGGGCGATTTTCTGCGTGAGAGCTTAGAGTCGGGATTTATGATCGTGGTGGCCACCGCCTTGGCTTCTGACCCCACCACCGATTTGGAGAGTGTGGATCCAGGCATTCAACGCCTGCTGGCCGTGTATACTGAGATCATTCCTGAGTAGCTCTCTGATGAGCTCCCTCCCATGAGAGATATCCAGCACGCCATCGATTTAGTCATGGGGGCATCTTTGCCCAACCTTCCCCACTATCGCTTGAACCCGACGGAGCATACCGAACTGAAGCGGCAGGTTGACGATCTTCTTCGGAAGAACTTTATTCAAAAGAGCTTGAGTTTGTGTGTCGTTCCTGCCCTTCTTACCCCGAAGAAGGATGGCAATTGGCGTACGTGTATAGATAGTCGTGTCATCAACAAAATTACGGTGAAGTGTCGTTTTCCGATTCACCGTCTCGACGACCTCCTCGATGCGATGGTTGGTGCCCAGATCTTCACGAAGATCGGCCTGCGGAGCGGGTACCATCAGATTGGGATTCAAGAAGGTGACGAATGGAAAACGACTTTCAAAACAATTGATGGACTGTATGAGTGGTTGGTTATGTCGTTCGGACTATCGAATGCGCCGAGCACATTCATGAGAGTGATGACGTAGATTCTTCGGCCCTACATGGGCATGTTCCGAGTAGTCTATTTTGGCGATATCCTGATTTATAGTCGAGATCGCACAGAGCACTTGGGCCACATTCGATTGATATTCGACCTCCTTCGGAAGGAGCACTTTTATATCAACCTGAAGAAGTGCTCATTCTTAACTTCATCGGTACATTTCTTAGGATATATCATCTTGCAATCCAGTATTTCGGTTAACCCCGACAAGGTCAAATCCGGCTTCCACCGCTCATCTGCCACGAGCCACCTCCACCGACCCTTTTATTCCCTGACACGACTATTCTGACATGTTATACCCAACTGGAATTCCCCAACTACAATGAAAAAATTGATCCCTTGAGTTGGCTCACTAGGTGGTAGCAATTCTTTGTCCAGTAACAAACTCTGCCAGTTGAACGACTTCCTCTGGACTCCTTCCAACTTCTCGACTCAACATTGATTTGGGCCACTCGTCTTCTCACTGATAAGTCTAGTCTGACATGGGATGACTTCTAGCGACTCTGCAACCTGCGTTTTGGTTCCCCCCCCCCCCATCTGCAATAATCTTTGTTATTAAAGGCGCAAAGGGGTCTTGGAGCCTAAGATTAAGGCTCAAGGCACAGGCGTGCGTGTGACGAAGGAAAAGCGCAACCACATTCATTTTTTTTAAAAAAACATCAAACATCAGTTCATCTTCTTGATCAAATTTTTCATCTATTTTGCTCATTAATCATTCATTGTTATCATTTATATCTCTTAAAAAATAGAATTAATGTAGTCACTTGCATCATATCTAAAGTATTGACACCCGATTATGTTTCACAAACACTAAATCATGCAAAAACTATTGAGTTCTTACATTTTTTCCTTTTGGAAAAAAGTTTGCAACAGAAATCGAACTCATACGTGCATTGAATGCTCCTAAGGCACAAAAAGGCGCACGAAGGAGCAAGCCTCTAAGCCTGTTGAGCCTGGATCCTTAGACGCGCCTGAAGCGCACCTTTAACAACATAGGCAGTAACCCCCTCAGTGCCCTTACAACTCTACGTCAGACAGTCTCTGTGGACGATTACCTGGAGCAGTTTCAACTTCTTCTAGCGCATGTCACACTTTCCCCAGAGATGTTGGTCGTCATCTTCACTGTTGGACATCGCGATCGCCTGCAACTGGATATCGTATTTGAGGCCCTTATAGACTTAGTGACTGCTATGAGTCCGGCCAAGCTATGCAACCATCACCTCCAGCAGGAGCAGAAAGCATACTTGCCCGACATCGGCACTTCGCAGGGCCGTACCGAGGGTCAGGTCGCTCCGTCGATTCGTCGCTTATCTTGGGCCAAGATGTTGGAACGATGTACTCATGGATTATGTTTTAATTGCGACGAACAGTACACTTGCGGATACAAGTGCAAAAAGTTTTTCTACCTACACGTTGAGGACTCAGACAAGGATGGCGTCGGATGAGGCTCACACCATTATCGATCCCCCATGAGCTTGAGGTCAAGCACGTTTTGGACGGCGGGAGAGATGTTATGGGTTGCATACCGTTTATCTAGTTGATTATGATTATCTTTATTATGTAGGTGTTATCATTATATAGATATTATTAATATTTGTCTTTTTATATGTTGTAAGCATATATAAAGGCGTATGCAAGGTTGTATAGGGGAAAGAGAAGAAGTTATATTTTTTATCAATTGTGTGAGATCATTGGTGGCACTCTCCTCTAACGAGCAACCTCGCTTAGGCAATCGAGGTTAAGGCTCTGTTGTATCCTCGGTGGCATTTGGTTGAGCTTATTTCCTGCGGTGCGGTGGAAACGCAACGCCATTTTGCCAAAAAGTAGTGTTTGGATCGGATGATTTTGAAAACGGCGTTTATTAGGCTCCGTGGTTATATGTTTAACCCCAGCCGCGATTTTTTCCCCGTTCCGCCGCAAAATCCCGCTGATCGCAATCCGCTCCCAAAAACCTAGCCGCTTCGGCGATTCTCCTTCCCCGATCGACAACGACCCTCGACGACGGCGATCCTGCTCGTGATAGCATTGGTGATCCTCGACGACGGCGATCCTCGACGACGGCGATCCTCGACGACGGTGGTGATAAGACGGCGATCCTGCTCGTGATAGCATTGGTGATCCTCGACGACGGTGGAAGTTTTTGTTGGATCGGCGTGCGCCTCTTCTTCCCGGAGCCATACCTTTCTTCTTCCTCACGCAGCCGCCCATAACAAGGTATCCTTCCTATTCTTTTTCCCGAATCCGCCCTGTCTTCCCTGTTTGCATAATTTCTTTAGCTTCAGTACCTAATGGAGGATCATACAAGTAGGTGCAGGATTTTTTCTTGCTTAAAATTGATCTTGTATAATAGTAGATCTTGTGAGAAGTCCATTTTTATTCATACAAGTAGGTGCATGATTTTTTTTCTTGCATTTTTTGTTGTGTTTATTGCTGTGTTGTTGTGTTGAGTGACATGTTATATGTGTGTGTGTATGTGTGTTTGTGTTGTGTGTGTTGTTGTGTGAGTGTCTTGTATGTGTGTTATTTATATGTGTGTTTGTGTGTGTGTGTGAGAGTATATGTGTGTATGTTGAGTGTGTGTGTGGCTGTATGTGTTGTGAGTGTGGTTGTGTGAGTGTTTTGTTGTGTGGTTGGATGTGTGTGTGTGTGAGTATATGTGTGTGTGAATATGTGTTGTTGTGTGAGTGTCTTGTATGTGTGTGTGATATATATGTTTGTTTGTGTATGTGTGTGAGTGTGTGTGTGTATGTTAGATATATATGTGTGTGTGTTATTATATGTGTGTCTGTTGAGTGTGTGTGAGTATGTGTCGTGAGTGTATATATGTGTGTGTGTGTGTGCATGTGCATGTGTATGTGTGTGTATATGTGTGTGTGTATATATGTGTGTGTGAGTATATGTGTTGTGAGTGTATATATGTGTGTGTGTGTATATGTGTGTGTGTGTGTGTGTGTGTATCTATGTGTGTGTGTGTGTGAGTGTATCTATGTGTGTGTGTGTGTGTGTGTGTGTGTATATGTGTGTGTGTATATATGTGTGTGTGAGTATATGTGTTGTGAGTGTATATGTGTGTGTGTGTGTATATGTGTGTGTGTGTGTGAGTATATGTGTTGTGAGTGTATATGTGTTGTGAGTGTATATGTGTGTGTGTGTGTGTATATATGTGCGTGTGTGTGTATGTGTGTGTGTGTGTGTATATGTGAGTGTGTATATATGTGTGTGTGAGTATATGTGTTATGAGTGTATATGTGTGTGCGTGTGTATGTGTGTGTGTGAGTATATGTGTTGTGAGTGTATGTATGTGTGTGTGTGTATGTGTGTATATGTATATATTCTTCATAATTAATTTTGGAAAAATTACAGGAAAATATTACTTGGTTGATTCTGGTTATCCTCTGCAAAGAGGATACTTGAAACCGTATCAGGATACACGCTATCATCTACCAGACTTTGCTCGTGGTGGTCGTCGAGCCGAAGGACGTCAAGAGATATTCAATCATGCACACTCATCTCTACGAAGTGTGATAGAACGATCATTTGGGGTTTGGAAAGAAGAAATGAGTCATACTAAGGGACATGTCAAGCTATCGTTTTGACAAACAAGTAGCGATTGTTGTACAACCCCGTATTCGCGGAGTGAGGATCTCAAGCAGGGCGTAAGGGCTGTTTTCAAGTTTTAAGCTTTTGAGTTGTTTTTGCACTCTAGGGGGGCCAATTTTGGTTGAACGTTGAGGATATACTAGTAGGGGGAGGAAAAATTCGCCTCCCCCCTTGCCCCCTTCTTTGAGGGGCGGGAGCGGCAAGTTGGCCGACCCCCCCGACTTGGTAAAGTGCAAGGTGGGGGCAGTGGGGTCGACTGGAGACCAAGGTCTCATCCCCCCTGTTGCGCCTTAGTCCCGAGCCAGAGATAAGGCCCAGCTCGCGAGGCGAGACCGCCGGCCAGGCGGGCTCTCGCCCGCGCGGCCCAGCTCGCTGGGAGAGACCGCCGGCCAGGCGGGCTCTCGCCCGCGCGGCCCAGCTCGCGGGGCGAGACCGCCGGCCAGGCGGGCTCTCGCCCGCGCGGCCCAGCTCGCTGGGAGAGACCGCCGGCCAGGCGGGCTCTCGCCCGCGCGGCCCAGCTCGCGGGGCGAGACCGCCGGCCAGGCGGGCTCTCGCCCGCGCGGCCCAGCTCGTGGGGCGAGACCGTCGGCCAGAGAGCCGCGCGGCCCAGCTCGCGGGGCGAGGCCGCCGGCCAGGCGGGCTCTCGCCCGCGCGGCCCAGCTCGCGGGGCGAGACCGCCGGCCAGGCGGGCTCTCGCCCGCGCGGCCCAGCTCGCGGGGCGAGACAACCGGCCAGGCGGGCTCTCGCCCGCGCGGCCCAGCTCGCGGGGCGAGGCCGCCGGCCAGGCGGGCTCTCGCCCGCGCGGCCCAACTCGCGGGGCGAGACCGCCGGCTCGCGCGGCCCAGCTCGCGGGGCGAGACCGCCGGCCAGGCGGGCTCTCGCCTGCGCGGCCCAGCTCGCCCCCGGACCCGGGTGTCCAGGGAGGTGGGAGGGGTGTGGTTTGGCCTCCTCTTACCCTTGGACCTCTTTGCCCCCGGGGCGGTGTTTTCCCTTTTTACCCCCCAGTGTGGACGTTTTCTATTGGCTAGAGGCTTATTTGCCCTAAGGGCGTTTTTGTCATTTTGACCCCAAGACTTGGGAAAAACTATAAATAGACCTCCTTGGGTGCCTTTGGAGAGGATGAGATTTCCTTACCTCCTCCTCCCTTAGCTTCATCTTGGTAGAGTAGAGAGAGCTCTCCAAGGCGCCCAGCTCAGCCACTTGGTGAGGGAGGGGAAGTGTTCTAGCAACCTTCCGGGTGTGTGGTGGGACCTCCACGTTAGAGCCGAGGGTCTGGTCATAGTCCCCTAAGTCTCCGGTCCGCGACGTCCTTCCGAGTGTAGTAGGTGTGAGGTCACCCCTCTTTTGGGACCCCGAACTCCACAAAGGTCATTTTTGGCTTCAATAATTGTGATCGCCACAATGTGTTTACATAATTTCATTCGACGGCACCCTTCGCGTGTGGACATTGATTTCAGTGAATACGAGCAAAGGGATCGAGACCACGGGATGACCTCACAAATCCGTCAAGAAACATGCACTGACACGGCAGGTGGTGTAGAGGAGATGATCGCCCTACGTAAAATTATTGCTGATCAACGGTATGAGGCTAGATCCTAGAAATTGATAAATGTATGAATGGACTTTTATTACTGGTGTTATGAAAGAACCTTTATTTGGTATTGTCGATGAAAAATTTTATCTTCTCATTATTTAAATGGTTTATACTTTAAAAATTGAAGAAAAAAAAATCAAAAAACTTTGTTTTGTATCCAAACAAACTTTTGGAAAACTCCGTTTTGTAAACTCTGGTTTACCCAGACAGTTTTTTAGCAAAACTCTGTTTTCCAGAATCAGAACTTTTTCAATCAGCAACAGCTCATCAGCAGTTTTTCATCAGCAACAGCTCAACCAAACAGAGCCCTCCACTACCATCATCTCCACCTCCGACCACTACTCCGGCCACTGCTTGAATAGGCCCATAAATTTGTTGTTTTGAACCCATCATGGTCTATACGAATTTCTAATCATGTCTTTTGCCCTTCCAAATGACCCGGCTACTTTTCAGGCTTTCATGAATTCCATTTTTACTTTACCTTCAAAATTTTATTGTTGTGTTTTTTTACGACATTTTAATCTATAGTAAAGACTTATCAACTCATTCAACTCACTTATGTACATTCCTAAACATTTTAAGTGACAGTATTTTACATATTAATGTAAATAAATGTTCATTCGGAGTTCAATCGGTAAAAATTTTAGGATATTCATCCCAACCCCGAGAAAGTAGCTGTCATTCAGGCTTGGCCATAACCAAACACTTTGAAACAAATGTGTTCTTTTTTAGGGCTAGCAGGATATTACCGTACATTTATGCCCAATTTTGCCCGACTTACAGCTCCACTCACTAACCTTTTACCTAAGGATAATTTTCATTAGACTGACCGCAAGAGCTTTTATGAACCTTAAAACGCTCTGACATCTACTCCAGTCTTAGTACTCCCTAATTTTAAAGAACCATTTGTAATTGAGACAGACCCCTCAGGAATAGTCATTTGGACAGTTTTGACTCAATAGCCCACCCAATTGCTTACTACGGCAAAAAGTTAACCTTACGTGAACAGATCATAACAACTTATGCAAGTGAGCTTTTAGCCTGCCATGAGTAAATGGCGACAATATTTTATTGACACTGATGTACACCTAACACTTACAACACTTTGCACGCAACCTGCAATGCTCTATGGTTCTGAGTGTTGGCAGTGAATTGTGTACATGAGTAAAAAATGGGAGTTGCGGAGATGAGAATGCTTAGGGGAATGTGTGGACACACGAGATTGGATAAAATTAGGAATGAAAGTATCAGGGATAAAACAGGAGTAGCACCAATTTCAGAGAAGATGCGAGAAACTCGTCTAAGATGGTTTGGACACGTACAAAGGAGACCATTAGAGGCACATGTTAGGCGTTGTGAGAGTCTAGTCACTAGGCATGTTAGACGAGGGAGGGGTAGACCAATAAAGACTTGGAATGAAACTATAAAGAAAGACATGATGTACTTAGGCATTAGTGAGATTATGACAAAAGATAGGGCACAATGGCGACAAAAGATCCATATAGCTGACCCCACTATAGTGGGATAAAGGCTAGAGTGTTGTTAAGTGTTGTTGAGTGTTGTTGTTGATGTACACCTAACTAATGTAGATCAAAATTAAAGTTTTGAAAAATAAAATAAAAAATTATAGACCAAAAGGGTCAAATCGAACTTTCGCACGTAAAATTACTCTCAACGACGAACTTCGCTAAAATCATTAATCGTTATTTAAAGACGTCCTCCCGAGCGTCTAACAAGTTGAACCAAAGCAACACTCATACAACCACGAGCATAAAACACAATAATAATTTATGAAATAACGGAAATTAAAACTGTAAGAACATTCAAATGCAAGCTCAAAATTACTTAAAGTGGATTGTATAAGTTACGCTAAACCATCAGAGCAAAGGATACGAAAAGAATGCGCAGGAGAACATCGATTTGTCCCAATTTCTTTGCATAAAGGCGGAACGGCTTTTGTCTAAAGGTTGTCGGAGAGCATGCTCGAAGTCGCCGACAATCTATGTCTGATAATATCGCGGAAAGGGGTGCCAGAGTGAGATGGCGGAGTCGTCGGCACCCGATCGCAGTCGAAGGACAGTAGCGTACTGGACCGGCGAAGACAACCGCGGTGGCGACAGCTGGAGTTGATTGGCAGCGGAAGAGACATGATTGGCGGAGAAGAAAGACCGGTTCGTCGGTGGCTACGTCAATTGAGTTTTAGGATGAGAGCGATGGCGGGAGAGTAGCAAATCCCGCCTCATGCGGTCGTCGACTTACTGGAATGGGGTGTTATATTATGCATTTTTCATCTCTTGGGTTGAGAATAACAAACAATATTATGTATTTGATCTAGCCTTTTGTGTGTTTATAGTGGGCATGTCATACAGGTACAAGCACACATTGAAAGAGGAAAAAAGGCGGATACCATGCTCTGAGTAGAGAGCTACCACAGGGCGGGACCTACCACTGGCGGTAGGACCTACCGTTGGCGGTAGAACCTACCGTTGGCGGTAGGACCTACCATTGGCGGTAGGTTTAAATATTGGGACAACTGGCTTGAATTTGAATACAAGGATCGGCGGGAGCAAATTCATCTTTAGCAAGTATTATCACGACGTGCTAACGCTAATGCCCGGCGGAAACTTTTGGAATGCCCCGCAATCAAGGAGCTAAATAGAGCAAGAGATCAACGCGGCAGCATAAATTGATGCATCTTTTGTCGCACGGTAGTTCTTACCCATATATTTTTTTTTTGTATTTCATTTCATTTTTATTTTATGTGCTCGTTTTCATTTCATGTACTTGTTTTGGATCGACGGTTTGACCAGCCGATGAGACCCTGAATAAATAGGTCTGGTAATTTAGGTAGTAAGGATGGAAAATGCAAGCTTTAATTTATTTAAGGAAGCATAAATTCAAACCCAGAAAAAAACAAGTCAAAGAACTTATTACGAGATATTTGAATCAAAAACATTAAGAAATTATAAATCAGTTTGGGAAAATGATATTTGGAAATACTATTTTGGAAAATGTCCAAAACTGCTTCACATTGAAACCCGCTATTTGGAAATAAATATTTTGGGAAAAAAATATTAAAGGATTGCTGTGAATAAATTTTTGGAAACTTATCTCTTGAAAAGAAACAAAGAGCTTCCATGGAGGAGTGTTTGGAAATAAGCTTATAAGGAAAGTATTTTGAAGGTAGAATATTGAAAATTATTAGAGGATTGCTCTCTATTAAAGCACCCAACCATGAAGAAGACAGGAACCCGGAAAAGAATACAGAGGAGAAAATTACATTTCCTCCCCTCTGTAATACCGGCCATAGCCTCCTCCGCCTCCCTCCTTTGTTCCCTCCGGCGAAGTCAAGCAACCACTGCTCGGCCGCCGAACATTCCCTGCTGCTCACCGTCTAACGCAAGCTACTCGCCGTCCGCAACCACCGACGCTGGGGCGGGTTTCGTACCTCTGTACTGTCGGCATCCTCCACCGCCTGACAGGTCGTCGTCGACCTCACTATTGATTTCGGCGACCTCCTTCCTGACTGACGTCGACGTCGAGCCGTTCATTCTGTCAGTCGGTCAGCTCGTTCACTCCTCCCGACTTTGCTGATCGACGTCGACATCGGCTCCTTATTCCGTCGATCAACTGTTGGCTCCACTGTGTTGGTTGGGTTTGAACCCGGTCCAATTTCCTTGCATAAGAAGTAACCCGCACTCTTGATATTCCTTATTGGATTAATTTTATGCATTTCACTTCAATAATTATGGGCTTGCCTCGAACGTTCTTACCGCCTTAATTATCCTTATTTCATAAATTGTTGCCTGTGATTATGCTTGTGGATTTACAAGTCTCGCGACAATTCAACTCATTAAATAGTCGAAGAGTTTTCTTTCAAATAACAATAAACGGCTTTCTCGAAATTCGGACGTTGGGAGTGATTTCGCGCCAAATTCGGTTTTGGGCACTCGAGACCATTTAAAAATTAAAATCAACTTAAATTTTCAAATTCCTAATCTTATTTTATAACAAAAAAAATATTTCTTGTTAAGAAAATTATTTTTATTTCAAAACCCTAGATTGGTTTACATCCGTTTGGTTCCCATCGCGAATCAACGATCCGCGTTTTCAAATATATATAAAAAATGTATATTTAAATTAATTAAATCTGTTTTCAAAAAAAATCTTTAATTTAAAATTGTATTAAATCTTTGATCTATTTTTTTTTAAAACAACAAAAAATGTTTATTAACTGTCTGTTAACTTTAAATCGTTACTTTATTTTTTAAAAAAAATAAATGGGGAGTCTCGAAGAGCGAATGAAAACTTTAATGAAGAACGTTGAGTTCATCACTGTAGAACTCACGCAAAATCTGACTGGGTTGTGCACCGATATACGCAGTCTTGAAATGACAATGCGCAAACAAAATAATTTTCCTGACTACGTATCAACTAGTGGAACCCGGACTATGAATTATTAATAGTCTTCTTTCTAGACTCGACATTTTCCCCACAAGCACCTTGGCCACACTTGTCTCTACTAAAGCACTCACTTTAGTCGAGGAGGTTCCTCCTGAGCCCCAACTCCAGGAAGAAGAGCTCCCTCCTCATCCCCTCATTCCGACTGGAATGGTGCTCCTACTTGCTCACACTAAAACACCACCTCTAGTCGCTGAGATTATTTCTGAGTCCCCGCTCCAAAAAGAATTTACTAGTTGTGTGTCACTCACCCCGGATGGCACAACTGCAATCTCATTTCTCTCGGAGAAAGAGTTGATTAGTAATGAGACCCTAACCTTAGGTGACAGATTCAAGCTACATATGCCCTGATTCTCCTAGTCCACTGCAATCACTAACACTGGAGGATGCAAACATTATGTCTAATGAACACTTGGGCTTAAAATTAGAATCATCGCTATATATTGATTTCGTATTTGGAGAACATCATTTCATAACATTGCATTATCCTATAAATGAATCTGAGAAAAATTATTTTCAAATTATAAATATATTTAAGAAAACACGTGTTATAAGGATAGTGAGAAATCCAAAAAAATCACCTCTAATAAGGATACACGTTTTAAAGGATTTCTTTGGAAATTTTTAAAAGATAAAATTGGAATCAACTTTAAAATTTGTAATAGTAAGTTACATGTGAGCGGATTTGTGGAATTGCCGCAATGTATTAAACATTTTATAATAATTTTTTTGAATATATTATGGGGTCGAGAGGACACTACATTCGAGTTTAGTAGCGTTTATCACTCACTAATCGATAAACTGGCTGAAATCGTTAATAAGAGTTTGGAGAATTTTCTTAGGCGTTTGATCGGGACGGATTTAAAGCAATGAGATTTTATACCGCCACAAGCTAAATTTACATGTAATAATTCGAAACGTCGCTCTCTTACAATATCTCTTTTTGAGATTTTCCATGCATTGCCCCGCCCACCTGACCGTCATCATCTTTCGTTCCATGAACGGATTTCCTTCGATATGAAAGCTCATATTAATTATTTAAAAGAACTGCATAAATTTACTGCTAATAATTTGCGAGCAACCTTTGAATATTACAAACTCGCGGTCGGTCGTTACCACCATGAGTTGTACTTTTCAAAGGGAGGTCAGGTGATTGCTTATTGCAGGATGTTTGGTCTAGTTCATGTTCAGCAGCGCATAGGGCCACCAGTTGAGCCACCCGCCGAGGCTCCAGGTATTCCACCCGATCTATCACCAGTGATGATCATGCTTGTCATGGCATCGCCTAAGCGACGCCTAAGCATCCAGGCGCTCGAACGTGTATAAGGCGTTGGACGCCTTGTAATAAATTTTTTATAAAAAAAATGTTGAATAGACAGCGTTTTTTATACTTTAGACTGCGGTTTTTATAAAAATGCAGTCAAAAGTATTAAATTTTTTTTAACTGACTTTAGACTGCGGTTTTTATAAAAACCGCAGTCAAAAGTATTAAAAAAATTTTAAAATGACTTTAAACGTCAGTTTTTATAAAATTTGTTGTCTAAAGTCATTACAAATATATATATAATAATTTTACGTAAAAAAAAATTAATGACTTTAGACAGCGGTTTTTATAAAAACCGTAGTTTAAAATCATTAAATTATTATTATTAAATTGTTTACGTAAAAAAAAAACTTTTTTTTTATTTTTTTAATGACTTTAGACTGCTGTTTTTATAAAAACGGTTTTTATAAAAACCGCAGTCTAAAGTCATTAAATAAATAAATAAATAATTTAAACCGCTGTCTAAAGTCATAAAAATAAATTAAAATTTTGTTTTTTTACGTAAAAAAAAAAATTTAAAAAAGCCTTTAGACTGCGATTTTTATAAATACCGCTGTCTAAAGTCATTTAAAAAAAATTTAAGCCGCATTGTCGCTTCGGGTTGCCCGCCTTATTGTCGCCTAAGCGTCCACCTTATCGCCTAAGCGTCCAGGTGCCCGACGCTCGTCTTGGTTCGCCTTGACGCCGTGACAAACCTGGTGATGATGCCAGAGCTCTTCATTGCCAGTTTTTGCAAAGACTCGTCGGGGTAGAGCTCTTTCAACCCCGGGAGAATTGATGCATCTTTCGTCGCATCGTAGTTCTTACCCATATATATATATATATATATATATATATATATATATATATATATATATATATGTTACGCCCCCGCAACGCTTTGCGGGGCATCACTATGTTCGGAGGAGCAAGGACGCGTTAAACAACGGGGCTGAACCCGCTCAGTGAACCGGCCGGACGGGGGATGAACCAGGCGGGTTCAGCCCCAATTGGAGGGGCCGGCCGGCCCCTCCATGCCCGGGTATTTATATACCCGGGCGGCCCCCTTATGGGGGTTATGCAAGAATATTACAGGTATCTTCTTCCCTTCCCTCTCAAACCCTAATCCTTTCTTAACCTCCTCAATCTCCCTTAGTTTCTCTCTCTCTCTCTCTCTCTCTCAATATTGCCCTAACATTTGGTATCAGAGGTGTGCTCTTCTCCGCCATGGTGACCACTCGCACTCAAGAGGAGTCCTCACGGCTTGAAACCCTAGAGGAAAACGTTGTTGGCCTAACCGACTCGATGGCGGCCATGGAAGGGCGGATGGAGGCCCGGATGGAGGAGTTGAAGGGGAAAGCGTCGGCGACGGAGGATTCGGCGGGATCGGGGCCCGAAATTGCTGCGGGTGCACGGCAGGGTGCGGAAGGGGTCGGCGGCGTGCGGATCGGGAGGCGGCCGAAGGACAGGGGTGTGCGGATCGGGGGGATCCAGCCCGGCACGGGTTGGCAGGGCGCGATTCTTCCTGGTTCAGCGGCAGCGTTTGGAGGAGCAGCAAGCTCGGCGGCGGCGTTTGGAGGAGCAGCGGGCTTGATCCCGCCTGGTTCAGTGGCCGGCGGGTTCGGCGATCCAGGATCGGGTCGGGAAATGTGGAGACGGGGCTAGGAAGACCCGGCTGGGTTCCGGCGGCCACCCGAGGTTACGGGACATCAAAGGGGAGGGCTCCTCCCTCCTCCTCGTGGGTTGGGGCCGCCAGGTGTGGCTGGCTTTGTCCAAGCATGGGGCAGCCAGCCACAACCCCCTCCTTGGGGAGCGGGCCAGCACCCAGGCTACGGAGGACTCGAGCAAGGGGATCTCGGAAGACGGGAAAGAGGTCATGGTGCAAATCGCTTGACCCCCGGATTAACTCGTATGTACTTTCCGGAGTTCGAGGGTGGTGACGCTTTGGAATGGATTCAAAAGGCCGAACTATTTTTCGAGTACCAGGAGGTTCCTGAAGGGCAGTGGGTGCAGTTAGCGTCCTTCCACTTGAAGGATGGCGCTTTTCAGTGGACGCAGTGGTTCCTGCGGGGACGGGAGCACATGCCGTGGGGGGAGTTTGTGGATGGCTTTACGGCCCGATTCGGGCCATTGGAGTACGAGAACTTTGAGGCCCTCCTTCAGAAGCTTCGTCAAAAAGGGTCGGTGATGGAGTACCGCACGGAGTTCGAGAAATTGGCGAATCAGGTTCAGTGGCCGGAGAGGACACTCTACAGTTGTTTCATATCAGGTCTCAAGGAGCACATTCGTGACGAGGTGCAGACACCCATGCCTCGTTCGTTGAACCACGCCATTACCTTGGCGCGCATTCAGGAGGAGCGATTCAACAGGTAGAGAGCCCGCGTTACGAGTAGGCCGCCTTCTTCCCTTGCCACTGCAGCACGACGGGAACAGCCCACGGGTAGCAAACCGACGGTGACTCGGTTATCTTGGAGTGAGTTGGCCGCTCGAAAGGAGAAGGGGCTATGTTTCAATTGCGACGAGAAGTTTGTGTCTGGCCATAAATGCCAGAAAATACAGGTCTTCATGTTGCATCAAGATGCTGACGAAGCGCCGACTCCCGACGAGGAGTTGGAGGTGTGCTTGGATGAGACTGAGTTCGGGTTTCTCTACATGCGCTTGAGGGGTGCGCTCCCCCGCTTACTATGCGGCTGGCGGGCCGGATCGCCCAAGAGAAGGTTACTATTTTGGTGGACAGTGGGAGCACCCACAACTTTATACATCCCGACGTGGCACGGCGAGTCGGGCACGTGGTTGACAGGGGGGCTGCCTTTCATGTTATGGTGGCGGATGGAAGCAAGTTGCAGTGTGAAGGGGTGCTGAAGGGAGTGGAGCTGAGGATACACGGCTATGTGGGACGGACCGACGTCTACCTGTTACCTATTCGGGGCTCAGACATGGTGTTGGGAGTTCAGTGGTTGCGCCAGTTGCAGCGGGTGACCTTCGATTAGGAGCACATGACTATGGAGTTTGTGCACGGGGAGAAACAGTTCTGCCTGCGGGGTATCGTGTCATCTCCTATTAAGGAGGTTTCTTTTCGCAGCATGCAGCGGTTGAGCGGAGACGGACACCTGATGGCCGTTCTCCGGGAGGTCCAGACCGGCTATTCCGCCCCTTCTGAGGTACCAGTGCAGTTACAGTTACTTTTGACGGATTATGGTGATGTTTTTCAGGAGCCACGCACTTTGCCACCGCCTCGGTTCCGGGATCACCATATTTCGCTCAAGGCGTGTGCTGAGCCTACTAATGTCCGTCCATATCGCTACCCACACATTCAGAAGGCGGAGATTGAGCGCAGTGTCCGCGAGATGTTAGAGGCCGGCATCATCAGGCCGAGTAGGAGTTCTTTCTCGGCCCCCATTATTCTGGTCAAGAAGAAGGACGGGTCTTGGAGATTCTGCGTGGACTACCGTGCTTTGAACGGTGCCACAGTCAAAGATAATTTTCCGATTCCTCACATCGAAGAGTTATTGGATGAGCTACATGGGGCGCAGCGGTTCACCAAGCTGGATCTTCGTTCCGGGTATTATCAGATTCTGATGGCGCAGGAGAACATCCACAAGACGGCCTTCCGGACACATGACGGCCATTATGAGTTCTTGGTTATGGCCAACGGGTTGACTGGAGGGCCCTCTACATTCCAGGCCAATATGAATGAGATTTTCCGGGATTTCCTACGGATTTTTGTCCTGATATTCTTTGATGACATTCTCATCTACAGCGCTAACTGGGAGGACCATGTGGGTCATGTGGAGCAGGTCCTTGCCAGACTTCGTCAACACCATCTTTATGCCAACCGTTTTAAGTGTTCCTTCAGTCAGGAGGAGGTGGAGTACTTGGGCCATTTGGTCTCGGGTCAAGGCGCCAGGGCCGACCCACGGAAGATTCAGAGCATGCAGTCCTGGCCGCGACCGGTTACAGTCCGGGCTTTGCGAGGTTTTTTGGGGCTCACGGGGTACTACAGGCGGTTTGTGCAGGATTATGGGAAGATAGCCCGGCCCTTGACTCAGCTGCTGCAGAAGGATTCCTTTTCTTGGAGTGAGGAGACTGAGGGGGCATTTCAGTCTCTCAAACGGTCCATGACTACCACGCCCTTCCTTGCATTACCAGATTTCACGAAGGAATTCGTTCTAGAGACGGATGCGTCGGGGGTCGGCATTGGGGCAGTTTTGATGCAGGTCAGGCGGCCGTTAGCCTTCTACAGCAAGGCTTTGGCTCCTCGCACTTTGGGCCTTTCGGCTTACGAGAAGGAGATGCTTGCGATCATCCATGCGGTGGCTGTCTGGCGGCCATACTTGTTGGGCCGGCACTTTAAGATCCGCACGGACCATCAGAGCTTGAAGCATTTTTTGGACCAACGGGTCTCCTCGCCTCTGCAGCAGAAATGGGTTACGAAGCTTCTTGGCTACGACTATGAGATTGTCTACCGCCGCGGCAAAGATAATGTGGTCGTCGATGCTCTCTCTCGCCTACCAGAGGCTGCTCTCACTCATATTTCGGGAACATTGGTAGATTCCTTGGAGGACATTCAGGAGGAGGTACTGCGCTCCGACACTCTACGGCCGTTGGTGGAGGCTTTACAGCGGGGAGAGACAGGCGCGGCTGGCTATCACTTATGTAATGGCCGGCTTTACTATCGGGGTCGGGTGGTTGTGCTCGCCGATTCAGCATGGAGGACAGTACTGATGCATGAGTTCCATTCTTCGCCGACGGGAGGGCATGCGGGGGTGCTCCGAACCCTTCAGAGGGCCAGAGCAAATGTCTTTTGGGCGGGCATGCGTCGGGACATTCAGCAGTTTGTTCGACAGTGTGAGATCTGTCAGAGGAAGAAATATGAGACTTCTTCTCCGGCAGGGCTGCTCGTGCCGTTGGACATTCCGCAACTTATTTGGGACACGGTGTCCATGGACTTCATTGATGGCTGCCTAAGTCTAAAGGGAAATCGATCATTCTAGTCGTGGTGGATAAGCTTTCCAAGTATGGCCACTTTTTGGCACTCAGTCATCCGTATACTGGTGAGTCGGTGGCCGCACTCTTTGCTAGAGAGATAGTTCGACTGCATGGCCTTCCCCGCGCTATTATTTCTGATCGGGACCCCACCTTTGTCAGTGGGTTCTGGAGGGAGCTGTTCCGGTTGCAGGGTACTCGCTTACATTTCAGCACGGCGCACCACCCGCAGTCGGATGGCCAGACGAAGGTGCTCAATCGGGGTGTTGAGACATATCTTCGTTGCTTTGTGATGGATGAGCCTCGGAGTTGGCCGGAGTGGTTACATCGGGCCGAATACTGTTACAATACGGCATATCACACCGCCAGCAGGATGACGCCGTTTGAGGTGGTTTACGGGCGGTCGCCCCTACCTTGGGCAGTTATGAGTCGGGCAGCACAGCTCTTCCAGTGGTTGATCGGGCTCTTCTAGATCGAGATCGCATGTTGGTCACTCTCCGGGAGAATCTCCGTTTGGCGCAGGATCGCATGAAGACGCAGGCGGACAAGCACCGCACAGAACGGGAGTTCGCAGTCGGTGATGAAGTCTTTCTCAAACTCAATCCGTACCGGCAGTTGTCCGTCGCTCGTCGTGGCAACCAGAAGCTGTCCCCGCGCTACTACGGCCGCTTTCGGGTCATCAGCAGGGTGGGGCCGGTAGCTTATACCTTAGCGTTACCGGAGGGTTCCCGCATCCATCCTACTTTCCATGTCTCTTTGCTCAAGCGGAAGGTGGGTCCTCATGTCCAGTCAAGTACTCTCTTGCCTGACGTTACTTCTGCGGGCGAGCTGCGGCCGCTCCCGGAGGCTGTTTTGCTGCTCCGCTGGAAGCACCGGGGCACGGAATACCGGCCCAAACTCTTGGTCAAATGGAAGAACCTGTCGTCAGCACATAACTCTTGGGTGGACTTCTTCGATTTCAAGGACCTCTACCCCGACTACCACCTTGCGGACAAGCTGGTTCTTGATGGGGAGGGGAATGTTACGCCCCCGCAACGCTTTGCGGGGCGTCACTATGTTCAGAGGAGCAAGGACGCGTTAAACAACGGGGCTGAACCTTCCGGTTCAGCCCCTGCTCAGTGAACCGGCCGACCGGGGGCTGAACCAGGCGGGTTCAGCCCCAATTGGAGGGGTCGGCCGGCCCCTCCATGCCCGGGTATTTATATACCCGGGCGGCCCCCTTATGGGGGTTATGCAAGAATATTACAGGTATCTTCTTCCCTTCCCTCTCAAACCCTAATCCTCTCTTAGCTTCCTCAATCTCCCTTAGTTTCTCTCTCTCTATATATTGCCCTAACAATATATTTGTATTTCATTTCATTTTCATTTTACGTACTCGTTTTCATTTCATGTACTTGTTTTGGCTCGACGGTTTGACCGGCCGATGAGACCATGAATAAATAGGTCCGATAATTTAGGTAGTAAGGACGGAAAAGGCAAGCTTTAATTTATTTAAGGAGGCATAAATTCAAACCCAGAAAAAAACAAGTCAAAGGACTTATTATAAGATATTTGAATCAGAAATATTAAGAAATTATAAATCAATTTGGGAAATGATATTTAAAAATACTATTTTGGAAAATGTCCAAAACTTTTTCACATTGAAACCCACTATTTGAAAATAAATATTTTGGGAAAAAAATACGAAAGGATTGTTGTGAATAAATTTTTGCAAACTTTTCTCTTGGAAAGAAACAAAGAGTTGTCATAGAACATTCCCTCCGGCGAAGTCAAGCAACCACCGCTCGGCCGCCGAACATTCCCTGCTGCTCGCCGCCTGACGCAAGCTACTCGTCGTCCGCAACCACCGACGCTGGGGCAGGTTTCGTACCTATGTACTGTCGGCATCCTCCACCGCCTGACAGGTCGTCGTCGACCTCACTATTGATTTTGTCGACCTCCTTCCTGACAGGCGTCGACGTCGAGCAGTTCATTCTATCAGTCGGTCATCTCGTTCACTCCTCCCAGCTTTGTTGATCGACGTCGACATCGGCTCCTTATTCCGTCGATCAACTGTTGGCTCCACTGTGCTGGTTGGGTTTGAACCCGATCCAATTCCCTTGCATAAGAAGTAACCCGCACTCTTGCAATTCCTTATTGGATTAATTTTATGCATTTCACTTCAATAATTATGGGCTTGCCTCGAACGTTCTTACAACATTAATTACCGTTATTTCATAAATTGTTGCATGTGATTTATGCTTGTGGATTTACAAGTTTCGCGACAATTCAACAAATTAAATAGTCGAAGAGTTTTCTTTCAAATAACAATTAACGACTTTCTCGAAATTCGGACGTTGGGAGTGATTTCGCGCGCAAATTCGATTTTGGGCACTCGAGGCCATTTAGAAATTAAAATCAACTTAAATTTTCAAATTCCTAATCTTATTTTATAACAAATAAAATATTTCTTGTTAAGAAAATTATTTTTATATCAAAACCCTAGATTGGCTTACATCGTAAATGCAAAGAAGTTAGTATGGCACGCTAGCACCTACTACGGCACGCTAGCACCTGCCGCAATGCAGTAGGTGTTGCCTAAAATGAAGAATGCCTAAAATGAAATGCACCTACCAGGTCTACCTCGATCTGTGTGCTTCATGGTTTCCTTAAAGGATACCACGGCGGTAGTGCGCGTTAGCTTGCAGGCTCTATTTAAAGGACGGTTTCGCTCCTTCCAAGACATCACCGCCGAACGACAAGAGCACCTGCGCTCTGAAATATTTTCAGAACCTCGTCTCCTTACTCCATAGCACTCCATTGGACAAACACGAAGATCAAATGGAGAATGTGACGGAGAAGTGCATCAATGATCATTCTACGTGAAAGACGCACGCATCGACAATGATGATTTGTATAGTGCCTCTGACTTCACCTTCAAAGTTTTCATAGGAAGTTTATATTCTAAATTTACATACTATATCTTATATTATCTTTTATCTTTGGTTATCTATTTATATCGGTACAAAAATTCGACGCGGGAGTTGGCTACTAGGTTGTGCACGGCTTAGGGAGGAATTCGTCGCGGGTGTTGGCTACTAGATCTAGGGTTTAGATCTAGGGGGTGGCTTGAGGCATATCTGAGGAGAGAGAGGCTAGAGCCAACCAGGCCTTGGGGCTAAGGGTCGATATAAAAATGAAAAGAATTTGATGGTTGGTGACGAACGCGAGAGGGTAAGGCCCTGGCGGTGGCACAGACCTACTATGTAGGTAAAGAACTATCTCACTCGAACCAATAGAGCGGTCGTGTAGATGTACTACATTAGTGAAGAGTTCTCTCGTTCAAACCGATTACGCGGTCTTGGTAACAAAGCGTAGACCTATGTCGATGAAGAGCTTTCTTGTTCAAACCGATGGCGCGTTCTTACCCGAATTTGATGGTTGGTGACGACCGTGAGGGAGCAGGCCTTGGAGTTGGCGCAGACCTACTACGTCGGTGAAGAGCTTTCTCGTTCAAACCGATAGCAGGATCTTGTAGACCTACTATGCTGGTGAAAATCTTTCTTATTTGAATCGATGGCGCGGTTTTGGTAACAAGGCGTGGACCTAATATGTCGGTGAAGAGCTTTCTCGTTTGAACCGATAGAGCGGTCTTACCCAAATTTGATGGTTGATGATGACTGTGAGGGGGAGCAGGCCTTGGCGGTGGCACAGAGCTACTATGTCAGTGAAGAGCTTTCTAGTTCGACCGATAATGCGGTCTTATAGACTTACTATGTCTGTGAAAAGTTTTTACACTTGAACCGATAGTGCGGTCTTGGTAATAGGACGCAGACCTACTATGTTTGTGAAGAGCTTTCTCGTTCGAACCAATAGCGTGATCTTACCTGAATTTTGTTGAGATAAAATAAAGTTAGAAGCAGTTGTAATATGATATAAACAATACAGATACATGTTAACAAGTTCGGACTCACAGCTCACTGTTCTAAGAAAGAAAATTTTTAAAAACAAGTGAAAACAAAATGAAGATATGAGAGTGGGTTCCCTCGCCCTGATCTTGGCCTTTCCTAGATCAGGCCCGTGTGGAGACTTTAAGAGGAACGGCGTTCTACGAGGCGGTTGATTCCTGGGACCGACCAAACTAAAGCCTAGAGTCATGCCCTATTCGGGGTGCGCCTATTGCAGATAGCAGGAGTGTGCTGCCTCTTAGTTCCCTCGTACGACTCCTACTCCCTCAGGGGTGATGAATTTAATTGCTAACTGTGGTATGGAGGGAATTGCTTTGAACAGTGCATGAAAAGGGAAGCCGAAGATGGCATTGTATGCAAAGTCGGACTCCGCAACCACGAACTGAATGTCATGTGTGACCTGCTTCGGAAATTCGCCTAAAGTGATGAGGAGATTGATGGTCCCTTGCACAGGGACGGGGTTATTGTTGAAGCTATATACTGGACTTGTTGTCGGCCTGAGTGACTCTTTTGGAATCTTCATGCTACGGAGGATGGAATTGACAGGACATCGGTCGAACTTTCATTATCAATTAGTATCATCTTGACGCAGAAACTTGGGTTGCCAATTCCTACGCTAATGACGAAGGGGCCTTGGTGTGGCGCGAGCAGCCCCTCCAAGTCTTCATCTTCAAAGCTGATAATGGTGGTCTATTGCGCCTTCTGAACTTTCTGATCTTCCTTGCGTTGGGAGATGGAGTTGACGAAGCGGGAAGCGGAGGACCCGGCTATGGTCTCTACTTCTCCAATTAATTGCATGCCCGCCGGCGCACCCTGGTGTGCGGGAGGCTGATCTCTTCTAGGTTGGGGCGGAGCTGGTTGATTAGGCACTGGCCTTGCAGGAACCTTTCAAGAAGCTCTTGTCGAACAAGGCACTCGATTTTCTCCTTCAGTTTGGTGCACTCCTCGGTGTTATGCCCGTTTTCGCGGTGGAACTCACAATATTTCGATGGATCTCCCCTGTTATTCGGGAGGAGTGCTATCAACCTCTGGAGTGCCGGATTTTCTTGGATGGCTTAGAGCACATTTGTCCGGGATGTGTTGAGTGGAGTGTAATCTCGAGCCGGTCGGGACCCTGATCCCTCTGGGAGTCTCGATGTCAATATTTGTTGTAGTGTTGCCTTCCAGGGGCCTGCTCCTCTCCCTTCTTTCTTTTGGCTTCCTTCAAATTAATGTTGATGGGCCTCGATCACTTCATTGGCAGCTATCTGGGTCTCGACCCGATGCACAAGGTCAGGATAGCTAGACAACATTTCCCTCATCAATGTCGAGTAAAGCCGCTTGGGTGGAGTCCTCCCAGAAAAATGCCCGCAGAAGCTCAGGATCAACCCCTGGGATTTGTTGCGTCTTTGCAATGAAGCGGAGGAAGAAGTCTTTGAAGGTCTCTCCTTCATTCTGACAGATCTCGGACAAATGGGAGGGATCTATGACAAACCTACGGTTGGCGATGAATTGATCCATGAACTGCTGAACCAATTCCCCAAAATTGTTGACGGCTCGTTCTCATGGAGAATGGAACCAGGTGCGCGTTTTCCCCTTCAGTGTTGTCGGGAATACTTAGCATAGTAACTGGTCTGAAGTGTTGTACATTATCATGATGGCGGTGAAGTGGTTGATATGCTCCAGTGAATCGTCTATCCCATCGAATGTCTCGATGGTTGGAAATTTAAAGCCATGTGGGATCGGATGCACTAGAACCTGAGGCGTCAGCGGAGAGCCATATCATAGAGGGCGGCGGGCGAAAGCAGTCTGTCATCCGACTTGCCCATATTCTTCTACAATCACGTCGCGGATCTCTTTGTGGGTGAGCCATCCAATAGCTTGTCTGAAGCCTACTACTCCCGGGCGGTGGTGATGATAGTTGATTTCAGATTCTCTGACTAGCCGAAATGGGTGCGTTGAGCTGGCCGCGTCAGATAATTCTTCTTCAATAGCATAATGATCATGAGCGACGTGCTCAATCAGAGCACGGTTCGGAGATGGCAGTCTGGCAGAGGTAGGTTGCATGGCTCGAGAGCTGGATTGGGGGATCGAGGAGCTCCAAAGTTCCTTAGAAGGGCGAGCATCTCGGCCTGATGCTCTTTTATTTGGCGCATGCGCCCTTCAAATGCAGCTACGGTCACAATTATTGCCTCTTCTGTGAAAGTGCGTTGATGAGCGAGTGGGAAGGAGCTGGATCAACGTGCTCCCTAGGGATTGACTCCTCAATAGTACAAGTACCCCTCCTTGCCATAGTTGTTAGTCAAGAGTATAGCTCTGAATCCAACACTATCTTCAAAGAATTTTTGCAGAGTTTGGGAACACCTTTCCCACAAACAGCATCCAACTATTGTGGGTCGCTTGACGCTCCCGCGGATTGATCGAAACGAACCGTTTTAGCTCGAGAGCAGGTTGAGCGCGTAAACAATTAATCTTGATATTAGCAGGCAAGGAGACTTTTTACGTGGAAAACCCGAAAATGGTGAAAAACCATGGGGTCGGATCGATGCCGACCAAATTACACTATTTCTCTGGGTATTACAAGTAATTGAATGCTCGATGACGATAGGCAACCGCTCGTTACAATAAATGTTTAGTAGAGAAAAAAGTGGGATCTTCGAGTCGTCTTTCAAAAAAAAAGAGATTTTGAGTCATTTAAAAGGAGATCTTCGAAGGGGAAGGAGATCTCCAAAGTTAGAAGGAGATCTTCGAGTCTCGAAGGAGATCTTTGAGGGAATCTTTCAGCATCGGGGGAGAAGTCTGAAGGATCTTCAAAGGAGCTCTCTCTGGCGCTGAAAGCAATCTATCTTCAAATAAGGGCTCTGGGCTCCTTTATTAGCTTTTATATAAGGCTCTGGGCTCCTTTATTAGCTTTTGATAGGGTCGGTTTGATAATTGTGTTATTGTAACCACCATAACTACCAGATGGACAAATAATGTTCCTCAATCTGGGGCACAAAGATAACCACTTTCGCGGATATGACAATTTTCCCCAGGGCGGTTTGGGTAATTCAAAAAATACCGGCGGCGATGTAGGCAATGAGCGCGAACAATCCTGCAATATTTATGGATACAAGCGGCAAAGAAGTTAAATTGCAGTGCGCGCTCGGAAGGAATTCCATGTGCGAGAGTGTTATGAGTGTGATGTAGGCGCGGAGGAGTTGTGAGTGCCGAGAGCGTGGAGGCATTGTGAGCGCGGAGGCGTTACGAGAGCTTCGTGAGCGCGGAGACGTTGTGAGTGTATTGTGAGTGTGGAGGCGTTATGAGCGGGCCGTGAGCGCGGAGATGTTGTGAGTGTGTCGTGAGCGCGGAAGGGTGTCGATCATGATGATGAGGGCATGGCAGTGAGCGACATCAAGAGGTGCCAAGAACGGCGCCCAAAGAAGGGGAAGGACGTATAACAATAAAATGTCACGCATCTTGCACAGCGGTTGTCGTACGGCCTGCACGGAAGCTGTCGCGCAAGAGAAAACTCCACAATTGGGGAGTGTGGAGCAATCCACAATTGGGGAGTGTGGAGCAATCCA
The DNA here is from genome assembly GCA_039513925.1 of Platanthera zijinensis. Classification (NCBI taxonomy): domain Eukaryota; kingdom Viridiplantae; phylum Streptophyta; class Magnoliopsida; order Asparagales; family Orchidaceae; genus Platanthera; species Platanthera zijinensis. The sequence continues at coordinate 70,675,065 of CM077078.1, read as the reverse complement.
CAATTGGGGAGTGTGGAGCAATCCACAATTGGGGAGTGTGGAGCAATCCACAATTGGGGAGTGGCGTACAAGGAAAAGCTCCCTAATTGGGGAGTGCAGAGTACTTCCCAATTGAGGAGTGCCGCACAAGGTTGCCGACCAAGTCAGCGCCATAATTGGACGCTAACATGTTCAGCGCCCAATGGAGGCAGGGGGCGCAGAATCAGTGCCCCCCTTGGCGAAGCAAATGCCGCGTCCCCCTTAGTGCGGCAATTGATGAGCGGAAATTCACACGACATCTATCGCGTGGTGGTGTCGCGCGGTATTTGTCGTGCAGCACTTAGCGCCTTGTATACTGAGCTTGGTGCTTGCATGTTCGGCGGTGCTTGTGCGTATGGCGGGGAGCGATGGGGCGCGGTGGGGCGCGGGGCGGCTTGTGCACATGGGTGCACCGGCATCCGATTAGGAGGCCAAACAGACTCGAAATTGAGCGAGACTGGCCCGTTGAAATCATATCGGCGAGTTGATCGAGGTCGCGAAAAAAAATCTCCAATTCGACCAAAATATTTTTGGGGAACACCGTCAGAAATATTTCTCTCTTGATATCAATCAAAGGTAAATACCCTATATATACCAGATGATTTTACTAATAATAGGAATATGAGCTGCGCATACTAAGGGAAATATCTATATTATACAAATAATGTATCATGCTAAGAAGTAAAGGTTTAGGGTTGGTTTAAGTTTTAAGGTTTAGGGTTGAATATTCAAGCGTGTTTACTCTAAAAGAATTGAAGCGATGGATGATGCCTCCCCTTCGTCGGCGGAGACTATCTTAATGCCTCTTGGTGTTGTGCTAATTATTTTAGCTTGAGAGCAAGCCATTTTGTCTTTAATGTTGATCCACATTTTAAAATCATTTGTTAAATCAAATCTTTTTTATTGGTTGTTTAGGTGTCAACATATGTTCAATTTATCCATAGATAGTTCGTTCTACATACTAACTGGAGGAGTTCTTTTAATTCATATGTAGAAGGACCTAAAACGCTTCCTTTTGGTCTTGACCGCAGAGATTGTTCACATGACCATATGTAGTATGCTCGTCATTCTTCATTTCAAACTCCATGTTTTTATCACTCTTCTAAGACATCATGTTTGAAACATGTTACGATGTTAGCACAAATTATTACTTTCTGGATCATGTGCACCTTTCATCACTTATAAGTGATATCAAGAAAATCAGTAGAGTTCTGAATCATTTGGTTTAACGAAATATTATGATATTGAAAGAAAGGGAAGTTCAGGGATTGTGATAACAATTGAACTTCATATTTCCATATATAGTTTTTTAATAAAGTTTCACAATTCGCTTCTCTATTTATTCGTGTAATTGACTGTAATAAGCTTTGGATGTATTATTATTATTATTTTAATTTTGAATCTACACAAGGATCAGTGCTATCAATCAAAGGTAAATACCATATATATACAAGGTGATGTTACTAATAATAGGAACATGAGCTATACATACTAAAGGCAATATCTATATTATACAAAGAATGTATCATGCTAAGAAGTAAACCATATATCTAAGATTAATAGGTAGAAAAACAGCAACCTCAAAAAACTAGCATGCCCAGTTGCCCATTCCACTTAATGTATGTATTACAAAGAAGAATAAGAAGCAAGAAACGTGCTCAGATATAAATATATAAATTCATTTTCAGTGATGGGAGAAAAAAAACTTGCAATATTGTTCTCTACTTACAATTTTCAAATCCATCAATCCATCGAACGTTTCATAAGAAACCAAGCCGCTAATGCTCAAATCTCCCCGCTTCTCACCAAGCAAAGATTTCTGCAAGTTGGCCACTAGCCATTCTTCGATAAGATCCAAGGAGAGCTGCTCTTAGCCGGAAAAACCCTAAATTCAAACGTTGTTCCCTAAAAAGAATACTTCTTTGCAGACAACAAAAGGCTACCTTATTGTCGGCCAGCCCAAGCTGTATTATTCCATCGGGATTACAAGACGAATGATACGGATTCTCCGAAACCTTTTTTTGTCCAATATAGTAATTGGAATCGCTGGATCTGACTATGGTGGTAGCCCGCGATGAAACAGGCACAGGACGGATGGAGCCTCGATTGGAAAGAATATTTTGGGAGGAGCTCCGGGAGATCCCGGCAGCCTTTGGGAGATCAGTGGAGGATTCGGAGGGGGAAAGAGGAGGCGGGGAAGAGCGATTGCGCTTGAGGTAGAACTGGAGGAAGTAGAAGAGTGCGCAGGGAATCAGGGAGCCTAGGATGAGGCCGCCGCGGCCTTGGACGATGCCTTGTAGTGGAACAACAATCCGCATTTCCGCTCCACTAACGTCACCGGAGATCTCCGCCAAGGGCTGGTTTTGGCCGCCCGACCCGGGAGCCGGGGTTCCGGTCAACTCTGCGTGAGCTTGAACTTGGAATTTATATCTCGGACAGAAAAATAATGCTTTTAGGCTTACGTTTGGCCCGGGCCCAGATGGCCTGCTAGATCTTGCCCCCGGTGGTGCTTTACATGTTCGTTTTGGGGGATCTGGCCTTTTTTTTAATGGCAACCCAACCCAATTTTGACTTGTTGCACCTCAATTAGGGCTGAGCATATTATTCGAAACTCGAAAATCACTCGAAAATCGCTCGAAAATCGTTCGAAAATTGAGCCGAATCGGAATCGGTTAAAATTGTTTCGACTCAATTTGAGTCGATTCAATTTGACTCGAATCTGATTTCAAGTCGATTTCGAGCCAGCCCTGAATCGCTCGAAATATGATTCGAATCAACTCGAATTAATTAAAAAAAATTATGTATTTATTAATATATTCTTATTTTAAGATTAAAAATAACAAAATTTAAACATAAATAAAAAAAATGAAGGCTTTAAGTGTTTCATTTGCTAAATTTATACGTTGCCCAATTTTATTTTGCGCAAACTAGGAATAAAACGAAAAATTGCTAAATTTCGAGCCGACTTGATTCGATTTCGAGCCGACTCGATTCGATTTTGAGCTGACTCAATTCGATTTCGAGCCGGCTCGATTCGATTTCGAGCCGACTCGGAATCGAGTCATTTCGAGTCGAGCCGACTCGACTCGAAATCAATTTCGATTTCGAGTCGATTTCGAGCCGAGTTCGAGTCGAAAATTTTGATTTCGAGCCGAGCCAAAATCGCTCGAACTCGATTCGATATCAGCCCTAACCTCAATATAAATTGTAACCTAAGAATTTAAAATTTGGTAACCGCCACCCAATGTTTGGTTTGCCGCACCCGTTGTTAACCGGATGGAAGCAGAAGATTGAGGTTTTAACCGTCACGCCGCAACCCAATATCTTAGCTTTCCACCGTCACCAACGCGGCGCCCATCGTCGCCTGCCACCCAGACAAAGATCTTCTCCGAGACCTTAGCTCCTCATCTGATCCGACTCCTTGCCTTAGCCGCCTGGCGGATTTTTTTTTGATGACGAGAATGATGATTACAAGAAGAATCGCCTTATTGTTGGTGGCAGCTGCGCCACCATTCTCGCCATCATGCTCAAGAAAAATGCCTGTCAGATTGAAATCCTGGAGGTCGTCGTGCGGGTTTTAGCCATTGTACAAATTTTTGATTTCGTCGAGTAGAAAAATAAGAAGCTCGTTGTCTCATCCCTCGTCTCTGATCTTGATGTTTCCATTTCCGCTCTGCTTTTTCTGATAAAAGAGGGGAAACTCTGGATTGCAGAGTTTATATCGCTCGGATCCTGAATTCTATCTTATCATGAAATCCGGATTCTAGGGTTCCAATAGTGGAGAAACATGATCTCATTCCAGAGCTTATCTGACTGATTGGTGGTGGATTCAACTGTGGCAACTATAGCAGCATCAGAGAAGGCTTTGAAGCTTTTGGCAATGGCGTCAGGGCTATTAGAGCGGAGATCAGCGATCTGCAATTCGACAGAGGAGTTGGTGGGAGCGAGGATGATGAAGGTAGGGAGAGAATGGGGTTGTAGCGAGGAGGAAAAGAGCGGAAGTAGAAGATTGGGGTTTTAGTTTTAGGATTGCAACTAAATTTTTAAAAACAAGCATTTTTTTAAAAATAGGGTGCGGATAGCCAAATGAGAGGTGTGGTTAACAATCGCCTTTTAAATTTAGAGACACCCCACGGATGACTAAGGCCTGTTTGGCACAGTGGTGGCGGTCATGAACATGAGGGTTAAATTGTCATTTGATAATGCCCACCTAAGAAGCTTCATTCACTTTTATGTTCAAACGTATGATATTTGTTAGGTGATCTTTAACGAATGTGAAAGACTTTATTTCAAGAGCCTAAACACCTAGAGGGGGAGAATAGGTTCTTATCTTTTTGTGTCTTTTTAATTTTTAGGCAAACTGATATATAACTTCTTTTAGCACAGATCAATCTATCTACAGAAATTTTAATACAACACAGAATGTGTAACACCCATATCCGTCGGATAGCATATAGCAGTAGGTCCGGCCGGGGCCCGACGCCAAATACTACGGACAGACCGGTTGGTTACGCGTTGAAACCATTCAACCAATCATGTCGTCCTACACAACACCTAGCGGAAGCAATTTATTATGTTGCAAAAGAAATAAGAACTCAGCCACAACAGCATGAATGTCCACTACAAACCCAGAAATGTATACATACATCAAAAGAGAAATGGCCTTAAGGTCTTACACTGTTCACTTAACAAAAGAAGTGTTTTCCAAACTTCGGCACGCAGGCCGGCCATACATGAAAACGGGAAAGAAACATAAGCAATTAGGCCTTCGAGGGCCGGCACCGCAACAAGGGCTTTAGCCCGCTATTTTCCGCTCTGCTCCGCAGCACCTGCAAGCCACAAACCACCGCCCGGTGGCAAACAATAGCAACGGTCAGCAATGCTGACCAAATTATAACGATCCCGCCCCCACATTCGGGGCGGCAATGCTCTTTCCCTGCACTTTATTAGCATAGGCAATTATATAAAGTATTTGCACTTCACCACAGGCGTGGGCTCGCACGGCCACACACCCCGTGCACTCAGGGCACATTCCCGGCGAGCCGGCCAACGTCACGCTAATTCAAGCCATAGACGTTCCCAATCCACCACCGTCTCTTGGACGGTCATCCATATGAGCATTTTGTCTTCCTGGCCTTGGTCACGGCAATTTAAGCCATAGACCGCCGAAGACCCTCATCCATGCCAACGGTCCTACCGAACGACATAGACCGGGTACGGTTCCGCCTGACCCGTGCTCATACCGCAATGACAATTTAAGCCATATGCGCGGGCCAAGACTCACCGAGTCCCGTTTCTACCACAATAATCACATAACCCGGTTATGTTCACGTTGGCTCCCGGCCACCGTGTTGGCAAAACCCGCTTTTGCCCAGTTTTCCGGGTGCACCTTGGAGTTAATCTCCAAGGCTCCCTGATGCAATCTACCACGTAGAAAACCCGAAAACACCCAAACATCCGGATTCTTGCCCGGTTCAAATGCAATGCAACATCACCGATCCGGCTCTACTTGTCCGGATAGGCTTCACACACAATGCCTATGTCCGTTTTCGCATACGGACTCTACACAGGGGGGACTTCACATATCTACCCCAAGGAACGCTCCAACTCTTCGCTCACTTGCGAGAGAGGGCTTCCTATGCAAAGGAAAAGAGGGCTTCACATGCCCAAGGATGAGAAATCATTACCCTTGCGTTCTTCCGCGGCGCCATGAAAATCTATGCGGATGAAAAGCACCGCAATCTCCTTGCCTCCGCGGATCCGAAGACGGCTCGCGATTTGGAGCCCCGAATCTCCCCCGGCCGCCGGAGTTGACCTCCTTCTTCCTCCTCCAAGCTCTCCCTTCTCTCTAGGTTTTAGAGAGAGAGTACCCAAGTGAAAATAAGGGTTTCAAAACCCTACTCCCGGCTAAAACCACCCAGGAGCAGCCCCCCACCGTTGGATCCAAAGCCAAGGAAACGAACGGCCAGGATTAGATCTGAAATCCCAAAAACTGGGCCGAACACGGGTTCACACACGGCCGTGTGCCTGGCCGTGTAGCTCATTCGCCGTCTCGACCAAAATTGAAAACCAGCAACACTGCATGTGACACGGCCTCCGACACGCCCGTGTCGCCTGCGACACGCCCGTGTCGGGACCCGTGTCATGCCCCTCGTGTGCAATATATCAACACTTCGCAGTCAGAGAGGTACACGGCTTGGTGACACAGCATCAGACACGCCCGTGTCAAACTAGACACGCCCGTGTTCGTGCCCGTGTCATTACCCGTGTACCCAACCGTACAGCCCAGGTGTGACACGGCCTGGGACACGCCCGTGTCCTAGGCCGTGTTCCACCACACGACCATCGTCGACCTGCACTGGTCGACTACACGGCCAGCTCGACGGCCCGAGCTCGACACGCCCGACACGGCCTCCGACACGCCCGTGTCGGGGCCCGTGTCACCTGCACCAAAACCCTGTCTTGGCCAAATTCGATCTCCGTCGCTCCTACAACATTTTGGGGTGTTACAATTCTACCCCCCTTAAAGAATTTCGTCCACGAAATTAATAAAGGAAAAACAGGACTTAACGTAAGACAGTACCTGAGCGGAACAATTCCGGGTACTCCTCGAGCATAGTCTGCTCCCGTTCCCAAGAGAGCTCCTCACGCCCGCAATTATCCCACTGGACCTTAACCATCCGGATCTCCTTGTTACGGAGCCTCTTGACCTCAACATCTTCAATACGAATGGGCCTGACCCTAGTCGTCAACCCCTCGTCCACCGACACTTGATCAGCCGTAATCACCTGCGAAGGCTCTTGCACCGCCTTCCGCAACACAGAAATGTGGAACACATCGTGTAACCCACTCAACTCCACCGATAGCTTCAAACGGTATGCAGCTTCGCCGACTCGCTCCAGAACCTCAAAAGGTCCAAGGTATCTTGGGCTCAGCTTCTTCAAGCATCTCACCCGCGAAACCCACTTGAACGGCTTCACTTTCAGATATACCCAATCGCCTACCGCGAACTCCACGTTCCGGTGCTTGGCATTGTAATACTTCGCCTGCCGGTCCTGAGCGATCAACAAGCGCTCCTGAATGATCCGCACTAACGAGGTAGCACTCTCCACCCCCTGCTTCTTGTACAACCTTGCCTCACCCGCTTCAAGCCACGATAACGGCGTGCGACACTTCCTACCATACAGGGCCTCGAAGGGCGCCATTTGTATACTCGCTTGGTAGCTGTTGTTGTACGCGAACTCCACCAAATACAGGTGGTCTTCCCAATGCTTCCCAAAGTCTAGAACACACATGCGGAGCATGTCCTCCATCGTTCTATTGACCCTCTCGGTCTGCCCATCCGTCTGCGGATGGAAAGCCGTGCTGAACTTTAACTTTGTTCCCAGCATCTGCTGCACCAACCTCCAATCATTTGACGTGAACCGCCCATCGCGATCACTCACAATGCTACGGGGCACACCATGCAGCCTAACAATATTGTCCACGTATAGATTCGCCAACTTCTCCACCGAGTCATCCTTCCTATGCGGAATAAAATGCGACACCTTGGTTAGCCGATCTATGATCACCCAGATGGCGTCGTTCCCCTTCTGCGACCTTGACAACCCGTGCACAAAGTCCATAGATATATCGTCGAATTTCCACTCCGGTATAGGCAAGGACTTCAGAAATCCTCCCGGCTTTTGGCACTCCGTCTTCACCAAGGCGCACGTTTGGCATTTAGCCACGTACAACGCCACATCTTTCTTGAGCCCCGGCCACCAAAACAGCTTCTTGAGATCACGATACATCTTCGTGCTCCTTGGGTGGATTGAGTACTTGGTATGATGAGCCTCGTACATCAACTCCGCCCGGAGGTTACCCCCACTCGGGACGCACAACCGATGATCCTTCCTTAATAAACCATCTTCCACCGAGAACTGGGAATTTGACCCATCCAACGCTGCCTCCATAAGCTCCTTCATGGAGTCATCCAACTCCAATGCCTGCCGAACCCGGTCAGCCAGGTCATACTGAACTTCTGTCCAGTTTAGCATTGCTTTGGCGCTCGTCTGCCTGTCAACGCAACAGATCTCAAGCTCCTCCAACTCCCGTACTAGCCGCTCATCATGCACCGACAACCAGTTGGCTTGGGCGGGAGCCCTGCGGCTCAGCGCATCCGTAACTGCGTTGCCCTTCTCGGGTACATAATGTATTTTGAAGGTGTAGTCCCCTAGGAACTCCATCCACCTCCTCTGCCTCATATTAAGGTCCTTTTGATCCAACAAGTATTTTAGGCTCTTGTGATCGGTGTATATATCGACCCTTACGCCGTAAAGGTAGTGCCTCCACAACTTGAGTGCAAATATCATGGCCGCCAACTCCAAGTCGTGGACCGGATAGTTCCTTTCATGCACTTTCAGCTGACGCGATCCATACGCAATCACACTTCCATGCTGCAACAACACGCAGCCCAAACCACTACCTGAAGCGTCGCTATACACCTTAAAGCCCTCGGTCCCACTCGGCGAACTAAGCACTGGCGCCGTGGTTAACCGTCTCTTCAGCTCCTCAAAAGCTTGCACGCACTCTTGCGTCCACAAGAATCTCTGATCTTTCCTTGTCAACTTCGTGAGAGGTAGCGCTATCCGCGAGAAGTTCTCAACGAAGCGCCTGTAATATCCGGCAAGCCGAGAAAACTACGGACTTCCGCGACAGAAGACAACGCAGGCCACTCCCGTATCGCAACGATCTTCGCCGGATCCACCGCTATACCTTCCCCACTAACAATGTGACCAAGGAACGCTACCGAGGGTAGCCAGAACTCGCACTTGGAGAACTTCGCATACAGCTCATTCCTCCTCAAAGTCTCCAACACCAAATGCAAGTGCTTGAAGTGATCTTCTTCGCACTGCGAGTACACCAATATATCGTCAATAAAGACGATCACAAAGCGATCCAGGAAATCTCTGAACGTCCTGTTCATCAAGTCCATAAATACCGATGGCGCATTTGTCAGTCCAAACGGCATGACCGTGAACTCGAAATGCCTATACCTCATACTGAACGCCGTCTTCGGGATATCACACTCCCTGATCCTCAGCTGATAGTACCCCGACTTCAAGTCCAACTTGGAGTATACCGACGATCCGACTAACTGATCAAAGAGATCATCAATCCTCGGGATCGGGTACTTATTCTTTTCCGTCAGCTTGTTCAACTCTCTATAGTCGATACATAGCCGCATACTCCCATCCTTCTTCTTAACGAAGAGGACCGGTGCGCTCCAAGGCGACGAGCTTGGACGCACATACCCTTGCTCCATCAGCTCCTCTAGCTGAACTTTCAACTCCGCCATCTCCTTAGGCGCCAACCTATACGGAGCACGTGACACCGGTTTGGCCCCCGGCACGAGCTCGATGGTGAAATCAATCTCCCGCTGTGGTGGGGCTTCGGGAAGACTATCCGGGAACACATCGGGGTATTCGCAAACCACGGGAATGCTATCCAACGTGGACTTTGGCTCCACAACCCCAACTATTGCAAAGAACAGCTTTGCACCAGCATGAACTGCCTTCACCACCTGAAGAGCAGACATCAGTGTCTTGCTCGACCCCTTCAGCCCCTCGAATGTAGTCTCTCGCCCTACACCCAGCTTGACCTCCTTCCGGTCACAGTCAATCCAAGCTTTCTGCTCCGAAAGCCAATCCATCCCAAAGATCACGTCGAACTCTACTAGCGACAGCAATGACGCTAGCAAGTCGAACTCTTGGCTCCCAATGTGAACCTTCACTGCGCACACTCTGTCCGCACGCATCGAGCACTCATTCGGTAGCAGCACATCCAACTTGTCCTTCGCCATCGAAGAAGGGACTCCGATGCGCGATATGAAATTTTCGGACAAGAAGGAGTGTGAAGCTCCCGTGTCGAATAGTGCCCGTGCCGGACTATCACTAATCACAACAAAGCCTATACAAACAATATTAGGCTAACAAGCAATAGATAACGGTATTAAAGCTAACTTGCTATAAATTAACTCATACCTGTCACCACATCCGCTTGCTTGATGGCCTCCTGCTGGCCCAAGTTATAGACTCTAGGCTGAGTCGGAGCATAGTGGGATGCGGTCGACTCCACCGCTTTGCCCTTCTCCTCGTAGGTAGCTCCTTGTTTCCTTTCGGACTTTGAGCGTCCACTCCAGCAATCACGGGCAAAGTGCCCCGTCTTTCCACACGTGAAACAAGCGCCCGGGGTTCGATTGGTAGTTGCCCCCGAGGCACCTGAAGCAGCTGGACCCGACGTCTTAGCTTTCTTATAGAATCTGCGGTAGCCCGACTTCGACGTAGTCGGTGCCTTGAACTCCGCTTTCTTACTACCGGATTCCTTCTTCGCTTGGACATTCTTCATGTCCTTCTCCAAGGACCGGGCCGAATTGACCAGGGTCATGAAACCCTGTGCCTTGGGCCCCGATAGTAGCAACCTTAAATCATCTCTTAGCCCTTCGTAGAAGCGGCTCGTCTTGCGCTCCTCGTCTGCGAAGGTAGCGCCGGCATATCTCCCCAACCGAGTAAACTCGCGGAGGTACTCATCAACGGTGCAATCCCCTTACACCAACTTCTGAAATTCGCTTTCTAGCGCAATTCTCTGCGCCGAGGGGAGGTATCGAGCCATGAATAGTCTCGCAAACTCCTCCATCGAAACTTCGGCCAACGGCCTTCCCCGCAACTGATGTAGCTCTAGACCTTCCCACCATAACCTTTGTTGGGTACATTGGAAAATGTGTACCTGATTTGAAGAAGCCCAACCTAGCTCAATGATATACATCATGTTGTATTTGATGTTGTTTTGAGTTGACATGTGCAGGTAAAGAATTGTTAAAGTTTACAGAAAAAATTCTAAGTCCAAGTGTCGACACAAAGGAACATGTGTCGTCACATAGAAGAAAGTTGTCGACACAACACTGGGAAAGTGTGTCGACACAGAAGGTGTAAGTCGACACTACTCTGGGAAAAAGTGTCGACACATAACATAGTCTACAACAACACTGGAAAAAAGTGTCGACACAGAAGAAGTAAGTCGACACAACACTGGGAAATTGTGTCGACACAGAAGAAGTAAGTCGACACAACACTGGGAAATTGTGTCGACACAGAAGAAAAACGTCGACCTCAACATTGGGAGAATGCGTCGACACTGAAGAGTATAGTCGATCTCAAGTTTGTCGACATCATCTGAATATGTCGACACAGAAGAAAATAGTCGACCACAAGTTTGTCGTCACCAGCAGAATGTGTCGACACATAGTGAGTAAGTCGACACATTATAGCAAAGCTAAAAAATGAATGTGTCGACACCTGAAGGCTAAGTCAACACTTACTAAAGTTATGATTCTACAACAACTGTGTCGACACACAGGACTTGTGTCGACACACTGCAGAGTCAAAGACCAAGTTATTTTCAGAAGAAGATGTGTCGACACAAAGGCAATTTAGTCGACATCACTGAAGGCAGTGTCACACCAAAGTCAATTGTGTCGACACAAATAGACAGATGGTCTCGACACTTTCTGACAGACTGTTTCAACACTAAGGCACAGGACTTGTTTGAAGACTTGACAGCTGTGGGTTATCACCAGTTAACTGAAGTTGTCAGACTTGTCAGAAAACGGTTAGAAACCGGATCAGCCGGTTACCATGAAGAATGTCTATAAATAGACAGATTCAGAAGGAGAAAGAAGAATGAACAACATATAGAACTGACCCTTTGAAATACATTGGATCAGAAAGTGGAGAAGGATTACATTCTACTCATTTCAAGAAAGTGCTAGGCACTTAAGAAGATCTTCTCCGGGAGATCTAAGAAGACTATCTAAGGGTAGATCTAAGAAGAGTTCTAATCAGAATTCAGAAGAATCATTCAAAGTTCTGGATAGAGAGAGATCAAGTCAGAATTTGAAGAAGAAGAAAGAATCCACCAGTGGATTCTCAAGAAGCTGTTTGGAATCAACTCAGCTAAGTACATTTTCAAGAAGCTTTGAAGAAGGCTAAGAAATAGTTGATTGCATCAGCTGATTAAGAATTGTCATTGCCTTTTCTCTCTCAACTTGGCAAGACAATTTAAACAATCTTTTTTATATTTCTGTAGGATCTGTTGATACAGATCTGAGTTGTAAGCCTATGTTATAAAGGCTGAGTGTAGGAGTGTTGAACTCTGAGTGGTAGGGCTGATTGCCTGAGTGTAGGAGAAGGATATTCTCTGAGTTGTAGGCCTTGGGGCAAGGCTGAGGTAGGGCAGTTGTGCCTGAGTTGTAGGAACCAGTTGGGTTCTGAGTTGTAAGATATATTGATCTGAGATAAGTGGAAGTTTGGCCGAATCTAGCATACAGCTAGATAGGTGAAGGGGGAAAGTGGATGTACCCAGACCTTGGGGAACCACTATAAAACATAGTGCAATCTGTGATGTTTTGTTTTCTGTGATTGCTGTGTTTTTATATTAGTTAATAAATTGAATTCTGTCTAGAAGTTTTAGAAAGAGAAGCAGAACCTATTCACCCCCCCCCCCTCTAGGTGTTTAGGCTGCCTTGAAAGTTAAACTATCAAGTGGTATCAGAGGGAGGTTCCTCAAAAAGGACTTAACAGTCTGAGGTAGATCTGATAGGCAGATTCAAGAATCAAGAAGATGGGTTCTGGAGAGAATCATAAGGAGCTAGGGTCAATGAAATTACCCATATGCAAGAAGGAAATCTTTGGGATCTGGAAAGAAAGAGTCAGATTGTTTATGGAAGCATCTGACCCAAGGATTTACATCACAGTACAGGAAGGCCCCTTCATACCAATGAAGATATCTGTTCTTGATGCAAATATCCAAACACCAAAGACTTATTCTGAAATGACCAAGGATGAAATCATCTTGGCAACCATGGACAAAAGGGCACAGAACATCATTGTCAGTGCCATAGATGATTCAACATTTCAGAATCTGATTCACTGCAAGACCTCCAAGGAGATGTGGGACACATTGATTGTCTACATGGAGGGATCAGAAGAAGTAAGGCTGGACAGAAAATCTATGCTAAATCAGGAGTATGAAAGTTTTAGACAAGGAAAATCTGATAGCATAACTGAGTGCTATAAGAAATTCTATAGAATTGTGAATGAGCTAATTTCCTATGGAAGAGTCTTCAGTACCTATGAACTGAATGACAAATTCTTAAGATCCTTATCAAAGGATTGGGATACAAAGATCTGTGCCATAAGAGAAGTGGCAAAATTGGCAGAGATATCTCCTCCAACTCTGTTTGGAAAGTTGCTATCCTATGAAATGCAACTTATGGTAAGGAAGGAGGAGGAAAGAAACTCAAGAGGAGAGCATAGAGAAAAGACTGTGGCATTTAATGCTGAAGCCACCAGAAAGAATAGGAGGAAATCACCATCTCCTCCTAAGGAAGTTGAAGAAGGTAGTTCTGAAAATTCAGATAGGGGTTCAGTCAGCAGTGATTCAGATGCAGACTTTGCTGCATTCACTAGGCAATTTCAAAGGTTCTTGAAAAAGAAGCAATGGAAGTCTAGGCCTTCCTCATCACAGCAAGTAGATGACTATTATCAGAAAAGAAGGTCATCTAGGAAAGAGAAAAGCAGGTCAAAGCCCAGCAAAGCCACTACTTCAAAGATTGTCTGCTATTGTTGCAATAGGCCTGGACATGTAGTGGCTGATTGTCCTGACAAAAGGAAGGAATCTTCAGAAAAGAAGAAGACTTATCAGAAAGGCAAGAAGGAGAAATCCTTTGTAGCAAAGAAAGATAAAAGTCTGTCAGACCAGTCAACTTCAGAATCAGGATCTGAAGCTGAAGCATATATTGGATTATATGCTGCATCTGAGGAAGAGGAGTTTATGCAGTTGCTAGACTCCATCAATGAACATCAATGCATGGGTTTGATGACTAGATCAGAAGAGGACCTATGCCAGAATCAGTCTGGTCCTAATGAGGTAAACTGTCCTTCCAGTACATATGTTTGTAGTACAAGTGAAGAATCAGCTACATCTGCATCAAGTGATGAAGATGCATCTGGATCTGAAGGAGATGTCTATCAATTGATAGACAAGTATGGGGACTTGTTGCAGGCCCTTAAGAAAAGCAAGAACCTGGTTAAATCACAGGCTCAGGAAATTGCTGATCTAAGGGTTACAACAACTGAGTTAGAAAAAGTCCTTGATCAAAAGTTAGCTGAAATTGCCAAGCTGAAGAATATAACTATTATTCAGATGGGCACAATTAATTATACTAATGATCAAGTAAAGAGTCTGGAGGACAGACTTAGAATTGAAAGGGATTTAGTGGCTAGTTACTCTAAGCCAAAATCTGTCTTACCCTTGATAGATGAATTTGTCACTCAGAAGGGTAAGGCTGGATTAGGATTTAAGGGTAACTCCAGGGCTGGCAGATTCAAGAGAAAGGCAAAGCCCCTATTCAGCCACTAAACCTTTCAGTCCCCATAAGGTTTGGTAAGGAGAAAGTGCCTTCTAACATATATGATCATGAAGACATTCAGGATCATATCAAGACAAATGTTCTGAAGAACAAGGGTGTTAAGGCAAGCAGGCCTACCTATGGTCATAAGCCCTATGGTTTTAAGAAACCAGTAGGAGAAGTTGCAACAGCACCAGCAATGAACAGAAATGCTTCTGACAAGGATGTATCTAGATCTAGATACAATAAGTTTGAATGTTGGTGCTGTGGCAAGAGGGGTCATTTTGCATTGGACTGCTGGTATAACACAAGTGTTATAAAGAATAAGAGTCTACCTGTTAGAAGAGGTTATGATAACTTTATTAAGGCTAACCTGAACCAAGGACCCAAGACTTACTTGGGTTCTAAGGGTAAGTAATTCTGTATTGCAGGTGAATCCAAGTTACCATGCCCCTATATGGTACTTGGATAGTGGTTGTTCCAGGCACATGACTGGAACAAAGGGGCTGCTGAAGGAGTATTCATCTGTCAAAGATGGACATAAAGTGATCTTTGGTGGATCTGAAAAAGGAGTCATCAAAGGATTTGGTAACATCTCTTCAAACCTAATTACTATCACCCAAGTGGCCTATGTAAAAGGTTTGAAACATAATCTAATAAGCATAAGCCAGCTGAGTGATCTAGGATATGACATTTCATTTGGTAAGGATGGATGTCATATCAAAAGGTCAAGTGATCAAGAGATCATATTGACTGGGTATAGGAAGAGAAATGTGTATTGCCTTAATTTTGAATGTGAGAATAAGGCATCCCCCATTTGTCTTGTAGCTGATGACAATGCTTCTCATTGTGTTAAGTGGCACAAGAGATTGGCTCATCTAAACTACAAGACAATTGGCCAACTCTTTAGTAAAGAACTAGTGAGGAATGGGCCTCAAGTTAAGTGTATAAAGGAAGGGGTATGCTCAGCTTGTCAAAAGGGCAAGCAGACAAAAACCTCATTTCAAAGCCTTGAAAACAAGGATTCTGTGAGGTGCTTATACCTCTTGCATATGGATCTTTTTGGTCCTATGCCAGTTCACAGTCTAGGTAGGAAGGTCTACACACTAGTGGTTGTAGATGACTATTCTAGATTTACATGGGTGTTCTTTCTGAGACAAAAATCTGAAACCCCAAGTGTATTATTTAAGTTTGTAAAGCAAATTCAGAATGAACTGAACAGTACAGTGGTCAAAATCAGAAGTGACCATGGTACTGAGTTTCAATCTGAAAGCATAACAAACTTGTGTATAGACTTTGGGATTTTCCAAGAGTTCTCCTCACCTAGAACACCTCAGCAAAATGGAATTGCTGAAAGAAAGAATAGATCATTAATTGAAGCTGGTAGAACTCTATTGAGTGACACCTCTCTCCCAGAATATTTTTGGGCTGAGGCAGTTAACACTGCTTGTCATGTCATCAATAGGGCTTCTATCACCAAAAGCCACAGGAAGACTCCCTATGAGATTGTGAAAGGCAGAAAACCAAATCTATCCTATTTTAGGATCTTTGGCTGCAAGTGCTATATACTTAACAATGGTAAGTCTTATTTGACTAAGTTTGCTGCCAAATCCCAGGATGGGATATTTGTTGGGTACAGCACAAATAGTAAGGCCTATAGAGTCTTCAACTTAACTACTCAAGTTGTTGAAGAATCTGTGCATATTGTATTTGATGAAACAAGATTAATCAATTGTGAATTGTCTTGTAGATCAAATGACTCAACAGGTATAAGCAAGAAGATGGACAAGCTCTCCATTGCTGAAGCTTCAAAGGAAGAGGGAGCATTGGAAAATGAAGGCTGCTGTCCAGGGGGAGTACAAGAGATAATGGAAGCTGATGAAAACCAAGAGGAACAGCAGAATGAAGAAGCTGGAGATGCTCAACCTGAAGGGAATCTACCTCCAGCTATAAGATATCTAAGAGATCATCCTACTGATCAGATAATTGGTGATCCAAGACAAGGAGTGCAAACTAGAAGCAGAAATCAAAGCACAGTTTTGCATTCTAGTTTCTTGTCTCAAATGGAACCTAAGAAGTTTGAAGAAGCTATCCAAGACCAGCACTGGATTGATGCTATGCAAGAGGAGCTGAATCAGTTCAGAAGGTGCAAGGTCTGGGAGCTTGTTCCTAAACCAAGAGGCCACAACATAATTGGGACTAAGTGGATCTATAGGAACAAGCTAGATGAAAGTGGAATAATAATAAAGAATAAAGCAAGATTGGTTGCAAAAGGATACAGGCAGGAAGAAGGGATTGACTTTGATCAAACCTTTGCTCCAGTAGCAAGGCTGGAGGCAATCAGAATGTTCCTTGCCTATGCAGCCTACCAAGACTTCAAAGTATACCAGATGGATGTAAAGTCAGCATTTCTGAATGGTGATCTTAAAGAAGAAGTATATGTAGAGCAGCCATCAGGTTTTGTAGATCCTCTTAAACCTGATTCTGTGTATAAGCTTAGGAAAGCTTTGTATGGGTTAAAACAAGCTCCAAGGGCTTGGTATGAAACCCTGTCTACCTTCCTCATTGAGAATAAATTCTCAAGAGGAAAGATAGACAAAACTCTATTCCTTAGGGAATCCAAAGGAAAGATCATCTTAGTCCAGATCTATGTTGATGACATAATCTTTGGATCTACTGAAAACAACCTTTGTAAAAAGTTTGCCAAACTTATGCAAGGGAAGTTTGAGATGAGCAGTATGGGAGAACTTAAGTTCTTCTTGGGACTCCAAGTAAGACAGACTGATGATGGATTGTCCATATCCCAGTCTAAGTTCACCAAGGAATTAATTAAAAAATATGGTATGGAGTCATCCTCCTCCATGAGAACTCCTATGGGCACAAGTATGCCAATATGCAAAGATGAGGCAGGTAAACCTGTTGATGAATCATTGTATAGAGGAATAGTTGGGTCACTACTATATCTCACTGCTAGTAGACCTGACATTATGTATGCAACATGTGTCTGTGCTAGGTACCAAGCCTGCCCTAAAGAATCTCATTATACTGCAGTAAAAAGGATTCTGAGATATCTAAAGGGCACTCCTACTCTAGGTCTTTGGTACCCTAGGAATAGAGATTTTCAACTAACAGGCTATTCAGATGCAGATTTTGCAGGATGTAGAGAGGATAGAAAGAGTACTACAGGTACTTGTCAATTCCTGGGAGGAAGACTAATATCTTGGAGTAGTAAAAAACAGACTAGTGTGGCAATTTCCACAGCTGAGTCAGAGTATATTGCTGCAGGAAGCTGCTGTGCACAGCTATTATGGATGCAGCATCAGCTTAAAGATTATGGTATTCAGGTAAGTAGAACACCCCTTTTATGTGATTCTAAGAGTGCTATTTCTATTGCTAATAATCCAGTTTCTCATAGTAGAACTAAGCATATAGAAATCAAATATCATTTTCTTAGAGAACATGTAGAAAAAGGTGACATCTCATTGGAATTTGTAAAAACAGATTATCAAATAGCAGATGTATTTACTAAGCCTTTAGATGAAACCAAATTCAATAAATTCAAAATTGAATTAGGTATGTTAACCATTGATTAATGTATTAAACAAAATCATTAACAATGCTATTGAAATGGTTTATAAGTAAGTAAAAGTAGTAACAACATAATCAAGTGTTAAAAAGGACACATTGAAGTTACAGAAATTGGCTAAGTAAGAATGTGTCGACACATTCAGTAATAATGTGTCGACTCAGAGAAATTATGTCGACAAGTCAGAAATATTGTGTCGACACAGAGAATATGTGTCGACACTTAAGAGTTTTATTGTCGACTTAACCAGAAATGTAATGTCGACTCAACCAGAATTATGGTGTCGACACTTACAAAATATGTGTCGACACTTGTCCTTAGTGTCGACACAGAATTTCTGTCTTTCTACTATGTATCCAAGGTGTCGACATAACCACAAATTGGTGTCGACACATAGTAGGCTGAAGAAATGTCGAGTTAATAGAAGCTTGTGTCGACACATTCCGTCTGTGTCGACACATTTAGACTGTTTTTGGCGCCTTTTGAACTTCTTTCAACAGAAGCTATAAATAGGTCAAAAGCTCTTTGTGTCGACACGCTTTCAAGGTTTTCGAGACTCAAACCCTGTGTCGACAGTCTTTCTTTCTCTCTTCTCTCAAGCTTTCTCGACACAACGATGGCGCCAAGGATTGAAGATAACATCAATGAAGGATATGAGTTAGTGCGCCAGGCCTTTGCAGAGGCGCCGCCTGATGTTCAAGGAGTTATCACCCTTCTCTCTGCATCAGGGTTAGAATTTCTCATTTCAGAACCAACTAAGATCTGGAAGAAGGAGGTGCACGAGTTCTTTATCTCTGCATCAGTCCATTCTACTGGCCTCAAGATTAAGTCCACTGTTCAAGGGACGAAGGTAAAGATTACTCAAAGAAGTTTACGAAAGATCTTCCAACTGCAAGTGGTTGAGAATGAAGAGGCAGTTCCTATATCTAAGACAAGGGAAGCCCTTCAATGGTGTGGCCTGGATTCAGGATTGAAGATTGGAGCTGCATTCAACAGAAAGGGAATGAATCAGCAAGGGAAGTTCTTGTCGAAGTTGTTGGAAAGGTAATCCTCTGCAAGACAGGTGGACATGATAGGATTTCTGCCTATATGTTCAGCCTGATGACCAGGATAGTTTTTACTATTCCTACTGATTGGTCAAGAGTACTCTTTGACAAGATCAAAGAGGGAATCAAGAAGCCTAACATGGCTAGGATCATGAGTCTGTACTTCACTGGGTGATTCCAGATGTGATGCAGCAGCTGCAAGGGAGTAAGATTAACCATATGAGAAGAATGGATATGAGACTATTCACCAGGTGGGATAGGGTGCTGTCAAAGGATGTGCCTGAAGAGAGCAGGCCAGACACCCCTGTGCAATCCTCTACACCAAATCAAGAATCTGAACAAGTACAAGAAGGGACACAGCTTGCCTCAACTGTGGTCCAGGAAGTATCAACACCTGCACAGATGCAGGGGGAGCCAGTTTCCACTTCTGCTCCAAAGGTATCTACTCCTGCTTAGGTTTAGGGGGAGCTAATGTATTTTACTATAAAAGACATTGCTCAATTATTATTACTGCACAGGTTCAGGGGGAGCTAGTGTCCACACCTACTCCTGCCACTACAAATATTAAGGTGCAAGTCCAAGAGGAAGCACAGTTAAACATATCTCAAGATTTAACTGCTGCAGATGTGACCACTCAACTGGAATTTACTATGGAGGAGTTATTCCCAGATGTTGATACTGCTGCTGATAAAGAAGGAGGTGGACCAGATATTGAGAAGTTCATAGGAATGGACATTAATCAGGAAGCTACTGTGGAAACACAGGTTGAGGATGAGCCAGTGGATGTTGAAGCTGAGCAACAACTCCCTGGCACAGAAAGAATTCATGTAGATACTTCCTCTAACACAGAAACTGAAGAAGCCAGGGTGGCTAAGAAAAGAAAACTTGTTGTCTTTAAAAGAAGAAGCAAGAACTATAAGCAGGCATTGCAGACAACAACTCCACAAGTTTCTCCAGCCTTTGATTACAATAAATTTATGGTAGATCTTCAAGTAAAATTGGATGACCAAAGGATGGCTCTGGAGAAGTATGTTGATGAAAATAGCAAGTCAGTTCAGTTTGACTTAGCTCAGGATATCAAGTCCATCCAATTTCAAGTCAACTTGCATAAAACTGAAATGACAGATTGCTTCCACAAGGGTGGCAATGCTGTAGTTTATCTGGCTAAACAACAGCAGGCTATCTCTACAAAGGTGGATGATATTGCTTTGAAGCAAGGTTATGTTCTGGAAAATCAAATAAGAATGAATGACAATTTAACTGAATCTCATAATGAGATCATTCAAGAGGTGAAGAAGATTGTTCCAGGGATGCCTGCAGATAGAGCCAAAGAAATGGAAGAATTTGATAAGAATTTTCAGGCTGCTATTGCATCTGTTAAGACTGCCATCACAACCTCTCAACAGGAAATATCTGAAAAGCTTCAAAAGTTAAGACCATTTTTCAAGGAGGGAGTGAATTATTTGGATGGCCAAATTCGATTTCAGAAAGAAGATCTTAGAGATCATGTATCAAGAGAAGCCATAAAGGGGGAGAGGATGCTAATTCATGCAGGCTCTGAGCATGCCAAATGGGTGACCAATAGTATAAGAGCCACATTGGGATATCCACCATTGTGTGATGATAACATGGTGGCTGAGTCAGGTCTACAAACAGGACTACTTGAAGGTGACCAACCTGAGGTTGCCCAAGTCATATACCCCCTCCAGATTTTGATATATTGGATCAGCAAGTGCAATATATGTATAGTCCTTCAAAGGAGGTTGTAAATGTTATCTTTGGAAAGGTTGATAAGCCTGAGGTAAATTTGCAAGAACAGCAAGATGCTCTACTGTCAAAGAAAAGATTTAGAGAGCAGGCTGAGCTGAAGCCAGATTTTGAGCAGTGGAGTCCTACTTCCAGAAATATAATACTCACTGCATGGAAAGCTGTCAAAGATCAAGTTCATGAAAGGGCAAGTGGTACAATGAGCAGGAATGGCAGAAGTATGAGGCAAGACAAGAAGCCATTGTACAATTCAGAAGGAAAGCTAAGCTGGGAAGACTTCCAACTGATGCTATGGAGCCAAGCAAATACTTCCCAAAGCCTTTTCACTATTTTGAAAGGCAAAGGCTCAAGGAAGAAGCTAAGAAGAAAGCTGATCTTAAAGGAAAAAAGATGGCTGAAGAATCAGAAGCTCCTGTGACAGCTAAAATTAAATCTGGCCAAGGGATTGTTATTAGAGAGCCTGATCAATCCTGATAATGTTTTAGTTCTTTCATAATGTTTTGTAATGATGTAATGTGATCAGTCAAAGAAAAACCATGTAATCAAACATTACCCAGTAATAAACAAAATATTGTTAAATCTGTGATAGATTGTTTTATCCATGATGTTCTTATTATTTTGTTTATAATTAAGTATCCCTGTGTATTGTCATATATCATCATTTTATACTATTTATAAATGGTGTATATCATTGGCTATAAGGGTTATGACTTCTCCAAATAGGGGGAGATTGTTGGGTACATTGGAAAATGTGTACCTGATTTGAAGAAGCCCAACCTAGCTCAATGATATACATCATGTTGTATTTGATGTTGTTTTGAGTTGACATGTGCAGGTAAAGAATTGTTAAAGTTTACAGAAAAAATTCTAAGTCCAAGTGTCGACACAAAGGAACATGTGTCGTCACATAGAAGAAAGTTGTCGACACAACACTGGGAAAGTGTGTCGACACAGAAGGTGTAAGTCGACACTACTCTGGGAAAAAGTGTCGACACATAACATAGTCTACAACAACACTGGAAAAAAGTGTCGACACAGAAGAAGTAAGTCGACACAACACTGGGAAATTGTGTCGACACAGAAGAAGTAAGTCGACACAACACTGGGAAATTGTGTCGACACAGAAGAAAAACGTCGACCTCAACATTGGGAGAATGCGTCGACACTGAAGAGTATAGTCGATCTCAAGTTTGTCGACATCATCTGAATATGTCGACACAGAAGAAAATAGTCGACCACAAGTTTGTCGTCACCAGCAGAATGTGTCGACACATAGTGAGTAAGTCGACACATTATAGCAAAGCTAAAAAATGAATGTGTCGACACCTGAAGGCTAAGTCAACACTTACTAAAGTTATGATTCTACAACAACTGTGTCGACACACAGGACTTGTGTCGACACACTGCAGAGTCAAAGACCAAGTTATTTTCAGAAGAAGATGTGTCGACACAAAGGCAATTTAGTCGACATCACTGAAGGCAGTGTCGACACCAAAGTCAATTGTGTCGACACAAATAGACAGATGGTCTCGACACTTTCTGACAGACTGTTTCAACACTAAGGCACAGGACTTGTTTGAAGACTTGACAGCTGTGGGTTATCACCAGTTAACTGAAGTTGTCAGACTTGTCAGAAAACGGTTAGAAACCGGATCAGCCGGTTACCATGAAGAATGTCTATAAATAGACAGATTCAGAAGGAGAAAGAAGAATGAACAACATATAGAACTGACCCTTTGAAATACATTGGATCAGAAAGTGGAGAAGGATTACATTCTACTCATTTCAAGAAAGTGCTAGGCACTTAAGAAGATCTTCTCCGGGAGATCTAAGAAGACTATCTAAGGGTAGATCTAAGAAGAGTTCTAATCAGAATTCAGAAGAATCATTCAAAGTTCTGGATAGAGAGAGATCAAGTCAGAATTTGAAGAAGAAGAAAGAATCCACCAGTGGATTCTCAAGAAGCTGTTTGGAATCAACTCAGCTAAGTACATTTTCAAGAAGCTTTGAAGAAGGCTAAGAAATAGTTGATTGCATCAGCTGATTAAGAATTGTCATTGCCTTTTCTCTCTCAACTTGGCAAGACAATTTAAACAATCTTTTCTATATTTCTGTAGGATCTGTTTATACAGATCTGAGTTGTAAGCCTATGTTATAAAGGCTGAGTGTAGGAGTGTTGAACTCTGAGTGGTAGGGCTGATTGCCTGAGTGTAGGAGAAGGATATTCTTTGAGTTGTAGGCCTTGGGGCAAGGCTGAGGTAGGGCAGTTGTGCCTGAGTTGTAGGAACCAGTTGGGTTCTGAGTTGTAAGATCTATTGATCTGAGATAAGTGGAAGTTTGGCCGAATCTAGCATACAGCTAGATAGGTGAAGGGGGAAAGTGGATGTACCCAGACCTTGGGGAACCACTATAAAACATAGTGCAATCTGTGATGTTTTGTTTTCTGTGATTGCTGTGTTTTTATATTAGTTAATAAATTGAATTCTGTCTAGAAGTTTTAGAAAGAGAAGCAGAACCTATTCACCCCCCCCCCTCTAGGTGTTTAGGCTGCCTTGAAAGTTAAACTATCAACCTTGCGTCCCCATCCAAAAGGAACGTCGCTATTGTGGTCTTCTGCCACTCTTCCGTTTCCGTCGCAGTCATCACCCTGTTGACCCTTGAGAGCCAATCCTCTGCTTGGGTCGGGGTTTCTGCCCCCGTGAATACCGGTGGATGAAAGCCCATCACGTGCTTCAATTGTCTTTCAGTTGCTCTCCGAGGCAACTCTGGCTCCAAAACTACTTGCTCAACCCTCCTTTGCTATGCCGTCTGAAGCGGTACTTGCTCTACAGCAGGAGCAGGCTGCTGCACCTGCCTTGCAGGCTGCGCATTGATCATTTCCATGACCGCTTCTGCCACCAACCTAATGGTCTCGGCAGACGGAGGTGTTGTAGGCGCATCGCTTGGCACACTGCTCGCCTTAGAACCTGGCCGTTCCGACGCCCCAACACCACTTCTGGTCACCTATAATCGTGCAAAACACCGATAAGCGACCAAAAATTACTGCAAACATCAATTATAGGAACGCGCAGGTTACTCAAACATGTGTATTTTCATTCCTAAGTGGACATTCATGGGTTCTTTTCATGTTATAACGATGACGCACACATGTGCTCACCACCACTTAAAGTGAATTCGTCCACGAATTCATTTAAGCTTGACCGAAACCAGAAGTCTGATACCAATTTGTAACACCCCTATCCGTCGGATAGCATATAGCAGTAGGTCCGGCCGGGGCCCGACGCCATATACTACGGACAGACCGGTTGGTTACGCGTTGAAACCATTCAACCAATCATGTCGTCCTACACAACACCTAGCGGAAGCAATTTATTAGGTTGCAAAAGAAATAAGAACTCAGCCACAATAACATGAATGTCTACTACAAACCCAGGAATGTATACATACATCAAAAGAGAAATGGCCTTAAGGCCTTACATTATTCACTTAACAAAAGAAGTGTTTTCCAAACTTCGGCACGCAGGCCGGCCATACATGAAAATGGGAAAGAAACATAAGCAATTAGGCCTTCGAGGGCCGGCACCGCAACAAGGGCTTTAGCCCGCTATTTCCCGCTCTTCTCCGCAGCACCTGCAAGCCACAAACCACCGCCCGGTGGCAAACAATAGCAACGGTCAGCAATGCTGACCAAATTATAACGATCCCGCCCCCACATTCGGGGCGGCAATGCTCTTTCCCTGCACTTTATTAGCATAGGCAATTATATAAAGTATTTGCACTTCACCACAGGCGTGGACTCGCACGGCCACACACCCCGTGCACTCAGGGCACATTCCCGGCGAGCCGGCCAACGTCACATCAATTCAAGCCATAGACGTTCCCAATCCACCACCGTCTCTTGGACGGTCATCCATATGAGCATTTTGTCTTCCTGGCCTTGGTCACGACAATTTAAGCCATAGACCGCCGAAGACCCTCATCCATGCCAACGGTCCTACCGAACGACATAGACCGGGTACGGTTCCGCCTGACCCGTGCTCATACCGCAATGACAATTTAAGCCATATGCGCGGGCCAAGACTCACCGAGTCCCGTTTCCACCACAATAATCACATAACCCGGTTATGTTCACGTTGGCTCCCCGGCCACCGTGTTGGCAAAACCCGCTTTTGCCCAGTTTTCCGGGTGCACCTTGGAGTTAATCTCCAAGGCTCCCTGATGCAATCTACCACGTAGAAAACCCGAAAACACCCAAACATCCGGATTCTTGCCCGGTTCAAATGCAATGCAACATCACCGATCCGGCTCTACTTGTCCGGATAGGCTTCACACACAATGCCTATGTCCGTTTTCGCATACGGACTCTACACAAGGGGGACTTCACATATCTACCCCAAGGAACGCTCCAACTCTTCGCTCACTTGCGAGAGAGGGCTTCCTATGCAAAGGAAAAGAGGGCTTCACATGCCCAAGGATGAGAAATCGTTACCCTTGCGTTCTTCCGCGGCACCATGAAAATCTATGCGGATAAAAAGCACCGCAATCTCCTTGCCTCCGCGGATCCGAAGACGGCTCGCGATTTGGAGCCCCGAATCTCCACCGGCCGCCGGAGTTGACCTCCTTCTTCCTCCTCCAAGCTCTCCCTTCTCTCTAGGTTTTAGAGAGAGAGAGTACCCAAGTGAAAATAAGGGTTTCAAAACCCTATTCCCGGCCAAAACCACCCAGGAGCAGCCCCCCACCGTTGGATCCAAAGCCAAGGAAACGAACGGCCAGGATTAGATCTGAAATCCCAAAAACTGGGCCGAACACGGGTTCACACACGGCCGTGTTCCTGGCCGTGTAGCTCATTCGCCGTCTCGACCAAAATTGAAAACCAGCAACACGACATGTGACACGGCCTCCGACACGCCCTTGTCGCCTGCGACACGCCCGTGTCGGGACCCGTGTCACGCCCCCCGTGTGCAATATATCAACACTTTGCAGTCAGAGAGGTACACGGCTTGGTGACACGGCATCAGACACGCCCGTGTCAAACTAGACACGCCCGTGTTCGTGCCCGTATCATTACCCGTGTACCCAACCGCACAGCCCAGGTGTGACACGGCCTGGGACACGCCCGTGTCCTAGGCCGTGTTCCACCACACGACCATCGTTGACCTGCACTGGTCGACTACACGGCCAGCTCGACGACCCGAGCTCGACACGCCCGACACGGCCTCTGACACGCCCGTGTCGGGGGCCGTGTCACCTGCACCAAAACCCTGTCTTGGCCAAATTCGATCCCCGTCGCTCCTACAACATTTTGGGGTGTTACATAATGCACCAGATCTATAGTTGTTCCCCAAGATATAGGTACATCCACTTTCCCCCTTCGCCTATCCAGCAGATAACTGGATTCAGCTTAACTTCCTTCCACTGGCTCGAATCCGCAGATCTTACAATCTCAGAACAAAAGATGGTTCCTACACCTCAGACTTTACACAAGTCCTACCTCAGATTCTTCCCCAGAATCCTACCTCAGGCCTCAGCCCTACCTCAGCCTTTATAATTAGGCTTACAACACAGACTTTCCACAAGTTCTACCTCAGGCACACAGCCCTACCTCAGCCTTTATAATTTTAGGTTTACAATCTCAGATTTAACAGTAGATCCTACAAGAATTTGTGAGTAAAGAGTAACTGAAAACTTCACCAGCTAGATTTCTCTATTGATGTTTTCTTCTTGATCAGTTCTTGTATAGACTGATCCTTCTGATCCAACCTAACTTAGCTTTTCAAAGCTTCTTGATTAGAACAAAATAAGGTGGATCTTCTCTTGATGTTGAAGATGATCCTCAGTCAGCTTCTTCTGTAAATTCAGATTGAACTCTGAATCTTTCTTGCAGACAGCCATTGATCTATCAGAATTCTTCTTGATGATGCCTCTCTGTCGTTTCCGATCTGTCTCTTATATAGAGCTTGCTCCATGGTTACTGGCTGATCCGGTTCATAACAAACTTCTGACAGTTCTGACAGTGGTGTAAGACTGGCTAGTTATGACAACAGTCAAGTCACCAGTCACGTCACCAGGTTCTTTAATGTCTTTTCAACTCAGCACACAACACTCAGCAGACTGCTTCACATGTGTCGACACATATAGGCTAAGTGTCGACACAAATCTTCATGGTGTCGACACAATTACTCCAAGTGTCGACACGGTTATACTTCTGCTTCTCGACACTGCTTTTGTTGTATGTGTCGACACAAGTCCTGTGTGTCGACACAACAGCTCTTTGTCTCGACATTTCTGTTGCAGACAGTTGGCGTTGAGTGTTTGTCAAATGGCATTGAGTGTGTGTCGACACAATTACTTCTGAACTCGACACAGCCTTTTAAGAGTTAGTGTGTCGACACAAGTCCTGTGTGTCGACACAATTGCTTCAGGTGTCGACATATCTCCTAAGTGTCGACACAGTTTCAGTTTTAAGTGTCGACACAAATCCTTCTTCAGATATCGACACAATTCTGGATGTCGACACAGCTGCTTCTTTGGGTGTCGACATAGCTTTGAGTGTCGACACAGCTTCTTCATAAGTGTCGACACAGCTTCTGGGTGTCGACACAACTTCTTTACAAGTGTCGACACAATTTGCTTGTTTGTCGACACAGCTTTCCTGAGTGTCGACACAAGTTCCCTGAGTGTCGACACAGTTTCTTCACAAGTGTCGACACTTGTACTTAGAAAATTTTTATTCAAATTCTTAAACCTGCACAATGAAACTCAAACTTCTATCAAATACAAATTGATGCATATCATTGACTAAGTTGATGCTTCTCCAAATCTGGTACACATTTTCCAATGTACCTAATAGAATGACCTTTTAATTCAAGCGTTTATGACCGCCAACACCGTGTCAAACAGAGCCTAAGTCACACTCTTATATTACATGAGATGGACTTAGCGCTTATGATATAAGGTGATAAATTTTTTGTGAAGTGGTGAAGACTCTTGTCAAAGGCTGGATCAAAGCTTACGAGGGTGGGATGACTTGGAGATGACGTGAGATGACTAACTCGCACCATTTACTAAAGCTGGCTTGAGGCTTACGAGAGTAACATGATGGAGTACTTGTGAAGTGCTCACAACTCTTGTCGGATGCTGGCTCGGGGCTTATAAGTGTGCAACAATCGGAAGATGATGCAAGATGACTAAATCATACCCTTTTTCGAGGATGGTTCACGGCTTGCAAGAGTGAGATAACATAGTATTTACGAAGTGGGCCCTACTAGAAAAATGAGTTATAGCTACACTTTTTTTGCCAGGGTCAAAAAATCGTGGTTAATACACAGTTATTAGCCACGATTTCAATAAGTGTGGCTAATTGGTATATTTTAGCCAGGGTTTCAAAAAGTGTGGTTAACACTGATGTATTAGCCATGAAAAACTATAATCGTGGCAAAAAATAGAATATTTACTTTTGTTAATTTATTTTTTGACAAATAAAACACATATGCCACGATATTTTTTTATTTCGGGCTCCCTCTTCATTTCTTCCCGGAAACCTTTCTCATTCTCCTCTTACAGCACAACCATCGATGCCCTCAAAACCTAAGTCCACCCGCAACCATGAGGAAGAACCTGATGCCCAAGAGCGCGCCAAGAGGAGAGGGAGATGTGGGGACAGAAAATCTGGAAGCACTCGCCGGCAACGCCACGAGGTTAGCGACCATGGCACCGAAAAGCAAACCCCGGATCCCTAGACATCGCCAAGAAGAAGGTGGGACTCAGGAGGGGGGAGGGCGGCAACAGGAAGAACTTGCCGGCGATGCCCCGGCTTGGGTGATGGCGAGACGGAAAGGGTAAGTGAGGCTGCCCTAGAATGCTCCATTAGCGGGGACCAGGGGGATTCAGATCCTCTGGAGGTTTTGATGCACTCTGAAACCTCACCACCATCAAAGCATTCCCCCTCTCTACTGTCGAAGAATATTGAAGCCAACAAAGTCCAGAAAGAGCATCAGCAGAACAAGTCTAACAGAGAAGAATGTCTCCTCTTTGTTATTATTTTCGCATTTTCTCTCTCTTTTACTCACTTGCCCTCTCTGTCCTGCTGCTTGGATTGAGTAGCTTTCTGCCATTCTGATCGAACACCTTGCAAGTCGGATCTCGGTTTCAACGAAAACCAACCAATTTTGCCATCATTCCTTAAAATGCACTGAAACTTGGATCATTCATAATCCTTTCTTGTTGATTATTTTTTTAAATGCCAGTCATGTTTTAGCTATCTTCCGTACTTTGAAGCAATTTTTAATAATCCTTTCTACCTTACATTTAACCAAATTATGGATCTTGAAGGCTCTTTTTAGCACTTTCCCCAAGCTTATACGTGACATAATAACTGCTGTTAAACTTTTCAGTGGTCATCTAAGTCACCATGTTTTTTTTTGCTTTGGCATGAAAAGATTTAATTTGCCTGAATGCTTTGGTTGGAATAGAGTTGAGTCGAACGTAACAATAATGATCTCCTTCAGTTTTTGGTTTTACATTAAGGATGATGATTTGGGAGAAGCCATCATACTGGAAGAACGTTCTTTCATTCTCACGACAGTGTGGATTTTCATATGCTTTATTTGTGATATATGTTCTATTGTTAGGTTTACACTGAAGTCAATGTTAAATTGTTAGGAATGGCTCAAAGTAGACGTTATGTAATTCTTGTTTAAAATAATAATTTAACAAGTTATAAACTTGGATAGAAGACTGTGAACCTTCTCTCATCTTGGGGTTGGTTATCCAAGAGCATGTATATGTTTCACATATTCTCAGCAAACAAGATCCACTGCAGCTTGTGCCCTCATACCAACAAGTTCTTATTTGATAAAAACTATTCTATAGCCATTTTATCATCTTTAAGCAGAAAACATTTGAATTAATATAGCCTAAGGGAAGTGGATTGAGGGCTATTTTTGATACTTATCAATCCTGGCAGGAATTTCAAAATGATTGCAGCTTCTCACCACAAATTTAGTGGAGGGGCTAGGATTAGTTGTGCTAATCTCTACATGATCTTTTTTGTTGGTTGGACATGTTGAGTTTTCTCCAATGGATATATACTGAACAGGCAGCTGAAGGAGCTCGGATTGTTGGCGCATCAAGGATTATTGGCATTGATTTAAACCCTCAGAAGTTTGATATAGGTAATACCATCTGTTTTTTTATATGTGCATAACGTCACAAAAGGTAAGTGGTTATTGTCTTACATCTAAAATTGAGCTCAATTTACAAAATATTACATTCTTCAAGGATCATCATAACTCAACAAAAAATTACAGCTACTTTAGTTGCTATAAGCTATTAACAAAATTATGAGTGACATTACTGATGATAGTAATATCATCAGAAAGGTCTTATTGTAAAATCATAACTTTTTTTTGTACGCGCAGATTATGCATATGTTATATAAAGTGGGTTTATCTATTGAGTTAGACATAGCATCTCCTTTCTTTTCCCAACACATGCTAACAATTAGGAATCACCTAGATATGCGTAGTTTTTTCCCAACACATGCTAACTTTAAAAAGAGAGAGAAAATGCGAAAATAATTTTTGGTATACGATGATGTGTTGATAATTCATTACCTGATAGGTATGCATCTATCTTTTGACATATAAGTTTGTTTAAGTCGTGATAAGATATCCATTGATGTTTTCTGCAATTAGATCCCATAGTTTTCAGAACTCCCTTTGGGTAGTTGATAACTAGCATAGTCTGTAGGGAATATTATTGAGGACATGCTTTAGAATAATGTGTCTTCCAACAAGAGAAAAAAGCTTGCTAAACCAACCAACATGTGATCCATGGGCTAGTTTGACAAGATTAGACTTATTTGGATCAGATTCATTGGATAAGATTAGATTTTGTTTAGATATAAGTAAGACTATTTGGTTGGTTTAGCAAGCTTTTTTCTCATGTTGGAAGACACATTATTCTAAAGCATGTCCTCAATAATATTCCTTACAGACTCTGCCAGCTGTCAACTACCCAAAGGGAGTTCTAAAAACTTTGGCATCTAATTGCAGAAAACATCAATGGATATCTTATCACGACTTAGACAAACTTATATGTCAAAAGATAGACGCATACCTATCAGGTAATGAATTATCAACACATCATCCTATACCAAAAATTATTTTCGCATTTTCTCTCTCTTTTTAAAAGTTAGCATGTGTTGGGAAAAAACTACGCATATCTAGGTGATTCCGAATTGTTAGCATGTGTTGGGAAAAGAAAGGAGATGTTATATCTAACTCAATAGATAAACCCACTTTAGATAACATATGCATAATCTGCACGTACAAAAAAAGTTATGATTTTACAATAAGACCTTTCTGATGACATCACTATCATCAGTAATGGCACTCATAATTTTGTTAATAGCTTATAACAACTAAAGTAGCTGTAATTTTCTGTTGAGTTATGGTGATCCTTGAAGAATGTAATATTTTGTAAATTGAGCTCAATTTTAGATCTAAGACAATAACCACTTGCCTTTTGTGACGTTATGCACATATAAAAAAACAGATGGTATTACCTATATCAAACTTCTGAGGGTTTAAATCAATGCCAATAATCCTTGAAGCGCCAGCAATCCGAGCTCCTTCAGCTGCCTGTTCAGTATATATCCATTGGAGAAAACTCAACATGTCCAACCAACAAAAAAGATCTTGTAGAGATTAGCACAACTAATCCTAGCCCCTCCACTAAATTTGTGGTGAGAAGCTGCAATCATTTTGAAATTCCTGCCAGGATTGATAAGTATCAAAAATAGCCCTCAATCCACTTCCCTTAGGCTATATTAATTCAAATGTTTTCTGCTTAAAGATGATAAAATGACTATAGAATAGTTTTTATCAAATAAGAACTTGTTGGTATGAGGGAAAAAAGCTGCAGTGGATCTTGTTTGCTGAGAATATGTGAAACATATACATGCTCTTGGATAACCAACCCCAAGATGAGAGAAAGTTCAGAGTCTTCTATCCAAGTTTATAACTTGTTAAATTATTATTTTAAACAAGTATTACATAACGTCTACTTTGAGCAATTCCTAACAATTTAACATTAACTTTAGTGTAAACCTAACAATAGAACATATATCACAAATAAAGCATATGAAAATCCACACTGTCGTGAGAATGAAAGAATGTTCTTCCAGTATGATGGCTTCTCCCAAATCATCATCCTTAATGTAAACCCAAAAACTTAAGGAGATCACTATTGTTACGTTAGACTCAACTCTATTCCAACCAAAGCATTCAGGCAAATTAATTCTTTTCATGCCAAAGCAAAAAAAACATGGTGACTTATATGACCACAGAAAAGTTTAACAGCAGTTATTATGTCACGTATAAGCTTGGGGAAAGTGCTAAAAAGAGCCTTCAAGATCCATAATTTGGTTAAATGTAAGGTAGAAAGGATTATTAAAAATTGCTTCAAAATACGGAAGATAGCTAAAACATGACTGGCATTTAAAAAAATAATCAACAAGAAAGGATTATGAATGAGCCAAGTTTCAGTGCATTTTAAGGAATGATGGAAAAATTGGTTGGTTTTCGTTGAAACCGAGATCCGACTTGCAATCTGTTCGATCAGAATGGCAGAAAGCTACTCAATCCAAGCAGCAGGACAGAGAGGGCAAGTGAGTAAAAGAGAGAGAAAATGTGAAAATAATAACAAGGAGGCGACATTCTTCTCTGTTAGACTTGTTCTGCTGATGCTCTTTCTGGACATTGTTGGCTTCAATATTCTTCGACAGTAGAGCGTGGGAATGCTTTGATGGTGGTGAGGTTTCATAGTGCATCAAAACCTCCAGAGGATCTGAATCCCCTGGTCCCCGGTAATGGAGCATTCTAGGGCAGCCACACTTGCCCTTTCCGTCTCGCCATCACCCAAGTCGGGGCATCGCCGGCGAGTTCTTCCTGTTGCCGCCCTCCCCCCTCCCGAGTCCCACCTTCTTCTTGGCGATGTCTAGGGATCTGGGGTTTGCTTTTCGGCGCCATGGTCGCTAACCTCGTGGCGTTACCGGCGAGTGCTTCCAGATTTGTTGTCCCCACGTCTCCCTCTCCTCTTGTCGCGCTCTTGGGAATCAGGTTCTTCCTCAGGGTTGCGGGTGGACTTAGGTTTTGAGGGCATCGATGGCTGCGCTGCAAGAGGAGAATGAGAAAGGTTTCTGGGAAGAAATGAAGAGGGAGCCCGAAATAAAAAAAATGTCGTGGCATATGTGTTTTATTTGTCAAAAAATAAATTAACAAAAGAAAATATTCTATTTTTTGCCACGATTATAGTTTTTCATGGCTAATACATCAGTGTTAACCACGCTTTTTGAAACCCTGGCTAAAATATACCAATTAGCCACACTTATTGCAATCGTGGCTAATAACTGTGTATTAACCACGATTTTTTGACCCTGGCAAAAAAGTGTAGCTATAACTCCTTTTTCTAGTAGTGAGTTGATGGAACCATGAGGAGCGAGGTAGCATGAAGGAAGGAGGAGGGAAGAGCCGAGGGGTCCGGTGCATCAGGAGTTGGGTTGGAGACAGCCAGGAGGCCCTATTCAAGGGCAGGTAAGAGGTTTCCTCCAAGGGGGGAAGGAACTACTACCAGGGAGGACCAGGGAGGTTCAATCAGCTAGGGTGGGTACATGGTCTTAGACCACTCCCACCCCCGCCTCAGCAAGCTATGACCATCGGCCGAGGGCAAGGAAGAGGAAGAGAGCGGGGAAGAGCAGGAGTTGGAGCAGTGAGAAGGAGGAACCACCCGGAGGGAAGGCGGGAGGGGGAGGTAGCCTTGCCATATTTTGACTTCCACGAGGAGGAAGGCCACGTGACGGCTACCTTCCCGAAGTTTTTGGAATTGAAGGGGGGGAAGAGGAGCAGGTGAGCAGCAGCTACCGATGCAGATAATAGAGTTGACTAGAACTGGGGAGGAGGATCGATGTGTGGACCGATCGGATGTGGGAGATTGTCACAACCCGCATTTTCTCCGAATTAAGAATTATCAGAGTAAGAGAAAACGCGCGTCATGATGCCACGTCAAGCAGGGGATAACTGCTGACGCTCAGGCAAAAACCAACTACAACCTTTATGCAAGAAAATTGTGCGCTTAATGAATAGAAAATCAGTTATGTTTAGAGTCCGTATCCCTCGGCTCAGTGGATCATCTAGTCCACAAAAGAAAACTATATTTAAACGCTGCGGAAAATACTTTAATTAGGTTTTACACCCTAAAGAGCGCATAAGGGTCCCAAGAGAACCACTTATGCTAAGCAAGACACTACTTTTAGTTTACATAATATGTATAAGAAAACGGTTTTCATACGTGATTTGGAAAGTAGTGTTTAAGTTTGCAAAACATGCTGATCATGAGATTTATTTACAATAGCATTTATAGTTTGAAAATACCTAGCAACCTAGCATAAATCCTCTCAAAGCAAGTAGACTATCTCCAGAAAATGGTAGCAGCAATAGTATATATATCTAGTACAAGGTAAAAACTACTAGTGGGCGCCAACAACCTGACACGAACCCACTAGCACATATATATGTCTGTAAGAAAGTACTGAAAACTACCTCACTAACAAGGAAAACAAAACTTCAAAGTCCGGGAGTCCACCAACAACACCACCTACTAGCCACCAGACTGGCTACAGCTCCGAACCTGAGGCATTCCAAAAGAAAACAGAATACCTCAGCAAGCAAAATCAAGGTAAAAACAACTGCATGTAAGAGTCAACCAAAAGGACAAAGTAACTGAAAACATGCAGAAGAAAGAGTCACAACTGTCCAAAACAGGACAACAGGAAATGCACAACGTGCAAAGAAACAGCAACAACCCAGCCCAGGAACCACATCCTGCAGGGCCTACTAGGCTGCCAAGAGCCTAAAATGCTGCAAAACTACCACGGAAGAAACTTCTAACACCCTAAACTGTGGGAAGTGATAGTAGCAAAACAACAACGAGGAACCGGATCGAAGGCAAACGCAGTCCTCCAATCCACCATGTCCAAGTCAAAAGCTCGAGGGTCAAAACGTGAAAACACAAGGGATCTTCCCACCCGAAATGCCCAGCCCGTACCTGGAGCAAGAAATCCATGGGTGGCCTTGGCTATATCACAAAACTCCACCCCCATAAAGAGCTACAACCACCACTACTATCCACGACCCACGATTCGGCCTCTAGGAAAATCAAGAAAACGGCCGACAAGGAAAAATCCAGATATACAACTGGAAATCCACTCGGAATTGAAATACAACGTAAAGGAAGAAATGTTGAAATGAACCAACACGACTAGGCGCTGAGTGAAACCCACTCAGTGCCTACCTAAACCTTGGCGTTGAGTGAGCTAGCCTCACTCGCCGCCAAAATAAAGTTACTACCCACAAAACCCACTAAGGAAAACGGGGCTCGACAATAGTCGAACGACCAAGGCAGAAGATCCAGAACTCGAGTAGTTACCTGCCACTTGAGTATCTAAACCCCCGCACTCGAAATCAGCTAAATTAGCCTAGCAAAAGGAAATATACAAAACGCACGGTCAGTGGCGCACGGTCAGTGGTCGTGCGCACTCATTGGCTGATGATCGTGCGAAACGAACCTGGAAACCTGACAGAAAACCTAGCAACTGCGCACGATCACTGTCGCACGATCACTGGTCGTGCGCGCTGTTGCCAGCGCTCGTGCGATTGCCCGAGACAGAACTTTGGAAAATGAAATTTATACGCGCACGAACAGAGGCACACGACCAGTGGTCGTGCGCCCTAAAGGCTGATGACCGTGCACGGCAAACCTGTACCGTTTGGAATTTTCCGAACGACACCGGAACGCGCACACGACTCACGCCACTGCAGTAGCAGTAGACGACTATCAACTTCGCACGCTACTACCCTTCAAACTATGCCTAACCATTCGAATAATACCAAAACGAAGGAAATTGGCAACCACACCCCCTCCTAACTCTCCCACTCGGCTACGCCCGAACCGGAGCAACAATCAAAATTAAGGAAAAACAGCGGCTTCACGCTGACAATTTGGATTCCAAACATCACCACATAGGGGGGGTTTCAGTAGGACGAACTAAGCCCTATGGTTAGCAAGAAAATGAGAATAACAAGGCCTCTAACCTAGGCTAACCGGGAGTTCAATTTCAGTAAATAAATTCGAAGAAAACACTTGGCAAGGGCAAGAATACCACTTGCCTCAATTCACAGCGAAGCTTGGACTGATTTCCTCCTCTTCGCACGGATCAAAACGGCCGCAACACCTAGAACAAGGACTCGGCCATTAATGGCGGAAAACTCCAAAACCAAAAATTCCAATCCTTCGAAAACTCTACGAAAACCGAATTTCTTACCGCAGGAATGAAGGTCTCGACGAGAGCAATACGAATCCACTCTCGGAATCGAATTCCGTCCACAAACGCTCCGGGAATCGGCTTCCGAAGGCAAGGCTCGGCGGTTACTTTCTTTCGTACAAAAGGGGGGCCGGCGGTTTTTCTATCGGAGAAGATGAAGGAACGATGGCTCTCATCCTATTATATATATATATAATTATATAATTATATATTTAATTATAAAATTACATAAAGCACCAAATCGACGCGAAAACCGATTCACCTCGGAATTCGACGAAATTCGCACCGTAGCTAAATACCCACGCTACGAACACAACGACGAAGTCGAAATTAACTTTCGACGAACAGAACACGAGTTATACCCAAGCAAAGCCAAACACAAACATCCCCCCGAGAGGCCACACCGGGTCACCAAACCGACTCGGTTGCTAGGGAGATTTTGCCAACAGGCTACCAAACAGGGCACTCAGTTCTAAGGAGCTAAACCATACTCCACACATGACACAAGCCACGGAAACGCGTCTTCGTAACGCCAAATGAGAATAAAAATAATCGCTGAAAAGGCGGGGCGTTACAGTCACTCCCCCTAAAAGAAAGTTTCGTCCCGAAACTTTACGCACAGCCCTCCTACTAAAGAAGGAAAAGGTAACAAACAGAAGTTACAAAGGGAAACATACCGATCCAATCAGCGAAACAGGTGAGGGTACGCCCTCCTCATGGCCGACTCTAGCTCCCAAGTCGCGCTCTCCAAATCCTGATTCTTCCATAGAACTTTCACCATCGGTATGGACTTCTTTCGCAGCACACGCTCCTGAGTATCCAAAATACGAACTGGCATCTCAATAAAAGAGAGGTTGGGCTCCAACTGGGGCACAACATCTAAGAGTTGCCCACTGCTGCGCACACATTTCCGCAATTGGCTAACATGAAAAACATTATGAACACCAGGGAAGTTCGCTGGCAAATCCAACCTATATGCCGACACACCAATCCGCTCCAAAATCTCGAACGGGCCCACATATCTTGGGTCCAATTTCCGATTTTTACCAAATCTCTTTACACCAACCATTGGAGAAACCTTGAGGTATACATGATCCCCTACTAAAAACTCCAATGCGGACCTACGCCGATTGGCGTTCTTTTCATACCTCTCCTGGGCTAAACGAAGCTTTTCACGAATAAGCTTCACGGCAACTTCCATCTCTTCCAGAGCATCAGGACCCAACAAAGGCTTCTCACCAGCCTCAACCCAAAACAACGGAGTCCTACAGCGCCTCCCATACAAAGCTTCGAACGGAGCCATCTGCAAGCTTTCCTGATAACTGTTATTGTAAGCAAATTCCATGAGTCGCAGACGCTCATCCCACGCTCCACCGTGGTCTAAAATATAGCACCTGATCATATCCTCAACAATCTGATTGACCCGCTCCGTCTGCCCATTGGTCTGAGGGTGGTACGCAGTAGAATACCTCAGATCCGTACCCAAACCCTCCTGCAGACTCTGCCAAAAACGAGAAGTAAACCGGGAGTCTCGATCTGAAATGATACTAACCGGCACACCGTGGAGTCGGATGACTTCAATCAAGTACAACTCCGCTATCTTCTTCCTCGGGTAATCAATCTTATAAGGCACAAAGTGAGCACACTTCGTCAATCTATCCACTATAACCCAAACAGAATCATATCCTCTCGGGGATTTTGGCAAACCCGTAATGAAGTCCATAGATATACTCTCCCACTTCCAGGTCGGGATCTCTAGCGGAGTCAACTTACCACCAGGCCTTCCATGATCGGCCTTCACACGCTTGCAAGTGTGACACTCAGCAACATATCGGGCTATATCTCCTTTCATACCATACCACCAAGCAATTTGCCTTAAGTCACGGTACATCTTCGTAGATCCTGGATGGTAGGCAACGCTGGAACCATGAGCCTCACTGCAAATCATACTCCTAATGTCCCCAACAGCGGGAACGCAAAACCTGCCGCGGTACTTCAAAGTACCCGCATCATCAATAGCAAAATCTGGCAATTCTCCCTTCTCAGTCCTGGTAAAAAGGTGCAACAGATCTGGATCGTCCTTCTGATGCAGTCTAGTCAAAGAAATCCAGGACGGCTCTTCCACAGATAAGCTACTCTGCAAACTACAGCATCCCACTGAAATATCCATAAGGAGGAACTCCTCAACTAATCGATCGGCGGAGAGGTTAAAGATCTTTCCCGTCTTTCGGCTCAGGGCGTCGGCCACCACATTGGCCTTGCCCGGATGATACTGGATTTCTACATCATAATCCGCCACATACTCAAGCCATCGCCGCTGACGCAGATTCAACTCCTTCTGCGTGAACACGTACTTCAGGCTCTTATGGTCAGTAAAAATCTTGCACTGAGCCCCATAAAGTAAGTGTCTCCACAACTTCAACGCATAGATAACCGCTGCAAACTCAAGGTCATGCGTAGGATAATTCTTCTCATGAGTCTTCAGCTGCCTTGACCCATAAGCAATTACTTTTCCGTCCTGCATTAATACGCATCCCAGACCGATATGCGACGCATCCACATACACATCAAAATCTACGCCCTCAATAGGAAGGGTCAGAACGGGAGCAGTACACAGCCTCCTCTTTAACTCCTGAAAAGCTTCTTCGCACTTCTCGCTCCAAACAAAAGCCACATTCTTCTGAGTTAGCTTGGTCAAAGGTGCGGCTAGAGAAGAGAAACCCTCCACGAATCTCCTGTAATAGCCGGCCAGCCCCAAGAAACTTCTGATCTCCTTAGGAGTATTCGGCCTACTCCAATCCGTCACTGCTGCAATCTTTTCTGGGTCAACCGAAATCCCATCCTTGTTCACCACGTGGCCTAGAAAAGAAACCTGAGGCAACCAAAATTCGCACTTGCTCAACTTGGCGAATAACTTGTGGTTCCTCAATTCTGACAGGACCAAACGCAAATGCTGCTCATGCTCCTCAGCACTGCGAGAATAAACTAACACGTCATCAATGAAGACCACAACGAACTTGTCGAGAAAAT
This sequence comes from Platanthera zijinensis, assembly GCA_039513925.1. Classification (NCBI taxonomy): domain Eukaryota; kingdom Viridiplantae; phylum Streptophyta; class Magnoliopsida; order Asparagales; family Orchidaceae; genus Platanthera; species Platanthera zijinensis. The sequence goes on along the minus strand of CM077078.1, from coordinate 70,635,787 downwards.
CCTTGAACACCCTGTTCATCATATCCATGAAGGCTGATGGTGCGTTGGTTAAACCAAACGACATCACCAGAAACTCAAAGTGTCCATGCCTCGACCTAAACGCAGTCCGTGGAATATCCGCCTCACGGATCCTGAGCTGATGATAGCCCGAACGAAGATCGATCTTAGAGAACACCGTGCTACCACGCAACTGGTCAAACAAATCATCGATCCTCGGCAGAGGGTACCTGTTCTTGCTAGTGACCTTGTTCAACTCTCTATAGTCGATGCAAAGCCTCATCGACCCATCTTTCTTCTTTACGAACAAAACAGGAGCACCCCAAGGCGACGAACTCTGCCTGATAAAACCTTTAGCCAACAACTCGTCTAACTGAATTCGCAACTCCTCTAACTCGCGAGGGGCCATCCGGTACGGCGCCTTAGCAATAGGACGCGTACCCGGCTCCAAATCAATAACAAACTCCACCTCCCGCTCAGGAGGGATACCAGGAAGGTCATCAGGAAAAACATCGGCGAAACCACGAACAATAGGAATCTCCTCCAAGCGTGGCACGCTTACAACGGTTCCAACCGCCGATACTAAACAAACACTACTATCAGAAAGAAACAATCTCTGAACACATACCGCAGAGAGAACAGGAGAATCCTGACACGGATCAGCATACACGCTGCCGGGCTGACCGTCGTCCCTGATGAAGTCCAAGCGCTTTCCTTTGCACTGAATGACCGCATCATACCGAGAGAGCCAGTCCATGCCCAAAATGACATCGAAATCCTCTAGATCAATCATCTTCAGATCCGCCTTCGCAAGAAAATCCCCCAACAAAACCGGGCAATCCAAAATACCCATATCTGACAACACAGATTCACCAGAGGGAAACTTGACACGGAAGGAATCCCGAACACGATCTAGAGACAACCGATGACGCTCCACAAAGGCTCTAGCCACGAACGAGTGGGTAGCGCCGGAGTCAAACAGAACACGCGCCCAACGGTTCTTCACCTTAAATTTCCCTATAGGAACGCACAAAGCTAAGGAACTAGCACAACAGTGCCGCAAACAATCTAGCAACTAAACTACCAGGCTAGAAAGAAAAGAAAAACAACAAACAACTAACCTGAGATCACCTGGGTCGAAGTCTGAGCCTCCTCGGAAGAAATCACGTTCAGCTTCCCTTTTCCCTTGTCCACATGCTGAGGTGGAGGTAAAGCCTGTAAAGGAACTGCAGGAAGAGCTGACTGAACCTGAGGACACTTCGACTTAACGTGACCCTTCTGCCCACACTGATAGCAGACTCTATCCCTGGACCAACACTGGGCCGCATCATGCCCGGATCGCTTGCAAACTGAACAGGAGACATCTCTCCTAGGAGCACCCTGAATAGCATGAACCTGCTCCTTCTTCTGAGCTGCCGCTTTCTTAAAACACCTCTCAACAGGATGGCCCGACCGGCCACAAAAACTGCACACCACCCTGCTCCTCTTACCCGGAACAGCATCGGGTACCAGGGGTTTCTTCTCTTCTACCAGCTTCCTCTTATCCTTCCTCCACTGCTGGCCTCTGCTCTTTGCCGTCTCAATGGCCTCAACCTTAAGAGCAGCCTCTACAACTCCAGCATAAGACACTGACCCATAAGCACTGGCCAACTGCTGCACCTCACTCCTCAAGCCACCGAGAAATCTCTTCACTCGATCCGCCTCAATGCTGACCAAAGCAGGGGCAAAACGGCTCAACTTACTAAATTCTATCTCATACTCACCCACTGTGAGCTGCCTTTGCTTTAGATAGAGGAAATCATTCATAAGACGGTCACGCTCAACCGAAGGCAAGAACTTCCTCAACAACATCTCTTTGAACATCTCCCACGAGCACCCAGCCACTAAGCCCTCCTTTTCTCTCAGCCACCAACTCTTAGCCAACCCTTTGAGCTGATAGGTGGCTAACATCACCCTCTGGTCACCTGAAATTCCTGAGTACGAAAACATCTCCTCCATGGAGATCAACCAGTCATCTATAACCATGAAATCTGCCTTCCCATCATAAGTGGGAGGGCTCAGCCTCTGAAACTGCGAGATGAAGGCCATCTCCGCTGGCACCACCACTGGAGGTCTCAAGGGTGCAGGAGGAGGAGGAACAGCTAACCCCCCAGCAGGAACTTGCGCACCCTGAGCCTGGCCTGCCACAACTGCCACCAAAGACTGAATCTGGGCTTGCACCTCCTCCAACTGCCTGCCCATAGCTTCGCTACTCTGACGCAGACCCTCGATCACCGCATCGTTCTGAGCTCCAGAAGATTCACCCTCAGACAGGGGAGTCGATCGAGTCGCAGGTCGCCTAGCCATCCTAAAAATCATTACAACGCAGATCAGATCCAAACCCCACAACTAGAACCGAATACCAGTACAGACAATACATATGTAGATATAGACTTAAAGCTGCTAAACTTGCTCTGAGAGTTTATCTTTTTCACAAAAATTAGATGATATGACCTAACCTAGGATGGTTAACCACCACCTTACTAACTCTTGTGCCTAGATCGGATGCATGAATTTATGTTAGTTTGAAAACTTATGTGTGTACATATGTCATCCTGCAAATCTTTAGCTTGGCGCGTTGTGCTTATGCAATGTTATGATATGCATGATTGTGCTATGCATTCTAAAAACAAAGGCCCTAATGCATGATATGAGCGGCGTACACATGAAAATGTTATGCATCCCATACTACATAACATTTCCATGCAACGAAAAAAGAAACGTGCTAGTCGCAGTCATGTGGTGAGGTTATGCATCCCATACTACATAACCCTCACATGTAGCCCCTATGGTGGATCCATATACGAACACATATTATGCATCCCATACTACATAATATGCCCCGTATACTTCATGTTATGCTATGAGTGTAGTGTTCGTGCTTTTGCCAAGACGTGCTGATGACATATCGGTGTGTGAATGACATGATGCTGAACTACTAACAGCATCCAAGGAAGGTTGCCCAACTAACTTGTCAAGCAACCTCCCTCTGATACCAACTGTCACAACCCGCATTTTCTCCGAATTAAGAATTATCAGAGTAAGAGAAAACGCGCGTCATGATGCCACGTCAAGCAGGGGATAACTGCTGACGCTCAGGCAAAAACCAACTACAACCTTTATGCAAGAAAATTGTGCGCTTAATGAATAGAAAATCAGTTATGTTTAGAGTCCGTATCCCTCGGCTCAGTGGATCATCTAGTCCACAAAAGAAAACTATATTTAAACGCTGCGGAAAATACTTTAATTAGGTTTTACACCCTAAAGAGCGCATAAGGGTCCCAAGAGAACCACTTATGCTAAGCAAGACACTACTTTTAGTTTACATAATATGTATAAGAAAACGGTTTTCATACGTGATTTGGAAAGTAGTGTTTAAGTTTGCAAAACATGCTGATCATGAGATTTATTTACAATAGCATTTATAGTTTGAAAATACCTAGCAACCTAGCATAAATCCTCTCAAAGCAAGTAGACTATCTCCAGAAAATGGTAGCAGCAATAGTATATATATCTAGTACAAGGTAAAAACTACTAGTGGGCGCCAACAACCTGACACGAACCCACTAGCACATATATATGTCTGTAAGAAAGTACTGAAAACTACCTCACTAACAAGGAAAACAAAACTTCAAAGTCCGGGAGTCCACCAACAACACCACCTACTAGCCACCAGACTGGCTACAGCTCCGAACCTGAGGCATTCCAAAAGAAAACAGAATACCTCAGCAAGCAAAATCAAGGTAAAAACAACTGCATGTAAGAGTCAACCAAAAGGACAAAGTAACTGAAAACATGCAGAAGAAAGAGTCACAACTGTCCAAAACAGGACAACAGGAAATGCACAACGTGCAAAGAAACAGCAACAACCCAGCCCAGGAACCACATCCTGCAGGGCCTACTAGGCTGCCAAGAGCCTAAAATGCTGCAAAACTACCACGGAAGAAACTTCTAACACCCTAAACTGTGGGAAGTGATAGTAGCAAAACAACAACGAGGAACCGGATCGAAGGCAAACGCAGTCCTCCAATCCACCATGTCCAAGTCAAAAGCTCGAGGGTCAAAACGTGAAAACACAAGGGATCTTCCCACCCGAAATGCCCAGCCCGTACCTGGAGCAAGAAATCCATGGGTGGCCTTGGCTATATCACAAAACTCCACCCCCATAAAGAGCTACAACCACCACTACTATCCACGACCCACGATTCGGCCTCTAGGAAAATCAAGAAAACGGCCGACAAGGAAAAATCCAGATATACAACTGGAAATCCACTCGGAATTGAAATACAACGTAAAGGAAGAAATGTTGAAATGAACCAACACGACTAGGCGCTGAGTGAAACCCACTCAGTGCCTACCTAAACCTTGGCGTTGAGTGAGCTAGCCTCACTCGCCGCCAAAATAAAGTTACTACCCACAAAACCCACTAAGGAAAACGGGGCTCGACAATAGTCGAACGACCAAGGCAGAAGATCCAGAACTCGAGTAGTTACCTGCCACTTGAGTATCTAAACCCCCGCACTCGAAATCAGCTAAATTAGCCTAGCAAAAGGAAATATACAAAACGCACGGTCAGTGGCGCACGGTCAGTGGTCGTGCGCACTCATTGGCTGATGATCGTGCGAAACGAACCTGGAAACCTGACAGAAAACCTAGCAACTGCGCACGATCACTGTCGCACGATCACTGGTCGTGCGCGCTGTTGCCAGCGCTCGTGCGATTGCCCGAGACAGAACTTTGGAAAATGAAATTTATACGCGCACGAACAGAGGCACACGACCAGTGGTCGTGCGCCCTAAAGGCTGATGACCGTGCGCGGCAAACCTGTACCGTTTGGAATTTTCCGAACGACACCGGAACGCGCACACGACTCACGCCACTGCAGTAGCAGTAGACGACTATCAACTTCGCACGCTACTACCCTTCAAACTATGCCTAACCATTCGAATAATACCAAAACGAAGGAAATTGGCAACCACACCCCCTCCTAACTCTCCCACTCGGCTACGCCCGAACCGGAGCAACAATCAAAATTAAGGAAAAACAGCGGCTTCACGCTGACAATTTGGATTCCAAACATCACCACATAGGGGGGGGGGTTTCAGTAGGACGAACTAAGCCCTATGGTTAGCAAGAAAATGAGAATAACAAGGCCTCTAACCTAGGCTAACCGGGAGTTCAATTTCAGTAAATAAATTCGAAGAAAACACTTGGCAAGGGCAAGAATACCACTTGCCTCAATTCACAGCGAAGCTTGGACTGATTTCCTCCTCTTCGCACGGATCAAAACGGCCGCAACACCTAGAACAAGGACTCGGCCATTAATGGCGGAAAACTCCAAAACCAAAAATTCCAATCCTTCGAAAACTCTACGAAAACCGAATTTCTTACCGCAGGAATGAAGGTCTCGACGAGAGCAATACGAATCCACTCTCGGAATCGAATTCCGTCCACAAACGCTCCGGGAATCGGCTTCCGAAGGCAAGGCTCGGCGGTTACTTTCTTTCGTACAAAAGGGGGGCCGGCGGTTTTTCTATCGGAGAAGATGAAGGAACGATGGCTCTCATCCTATTATATATATATATAATTATATAATTATATATTTAATTATAAAATTACATAAAGCACCAAATCGACGCGAAAACCGATTCACCTCGGAATTCGACGAAATTCGCACCGTAGCTAAATACCCACGCTACGAACACAACGGCGAAGTCGAAATTAACTTTCGACGAACAGAACACGAGTTATACCCAAGCAAAGCCAAACACAAACATCCCCCCGAGAGGCCACACCGGGTCACCAAACCGACTCGGTTGCTAGGGAGATTTTGCCAACAGGCTACCAAATAGGGCACTCAGTTCTAAGGAGCTAAACCATACTCCACACATGACACAAGCCACGGAAACGCGTCTTCGTAACGCCAAATGAGAATAAAAATAATCGCTGAAAAGGCGGGGCGTTACAGAGATCGAGGGGGGATCGAGGTGATCCATGGGGGGTGGGGGTGGGGATTGAGGCTACCCGCAAGGCCAGCCTTCATACCATATACCGTCGGAGCGTCGCCTCGACGTCACAATCCCCGCCCCCAGATGAGAAGATCACTTTTTCCAGGAAGGACTTGCCGGATCACGAGGATCCATTCAGCGATGTGTTGGTGATTTGGACCGCCATAGAAAACTTCACGGTGCCAAGGATCTTGGTGGATAATGGGAGCTCAGTGAATGTCATTTTCAAGAAGGCATTCAAAGAGATGAGGGTAGAGGCCAGGAGGGTGTTGGCAGCAGGCGAACCGCTATTCAGGTTTTTAGGAGAAAGGAAGGAGGTCGAGGGAGGAGTGGGACTCCAAGTGACTCTGAGAGGGCTGTCCAGGAATTGCCGCTTTGTGATAGTGGACGCTCGCAGTAGTTACAATGTCATCTTTGGACGCCCTTTGATCAGCACCTTCAGATGTGTGCCATCATCTTTCCATTAATGCTTGAAGCTCAACTCAGAGGGGACTCAGATTAGGGTGCGAGGAGATCCAAGGCAGCCAGAGAATGCTACGTGACAGCGGTGAACACCATTTCTTGGAAAGGTGATGCTGAGGAGCTGGAGAAGAGGATGGAGCAGTGGGAGCAAGAGGAGAGAGAAGTCGTAGGAGTGGAGAGTGGCATTGTGGGGGAGCCAGAAATGGCGGGAGAGCAGGAGGTCGGAGGAAAGGTAGGAGAGGAGAGAGAAGTCGTAGGAGTGGAGAGTGGCATTGCGGGGGAGCCAGAAATGGCGGGAGAGCAGGAGGTCGGAGGAAAGGTGGGAGAGGAGAGAGAAGCCGTAGGAGTGGAGAGTGGTGATAGAATCGATTTCAAGATAACCCAAACACCTAGATGGGGGGGGGGGGGGGTTGAATAGGTTCTTTTTTTTTTACTTAAGGCAGAATAAGAATTCAGTTCTTTAAAGAGAATCTAACTATTCTACAGCTAACACAGCATCCACAGCATAGTATTCACAATCACACACACATTACAGATTGCACATTGGTTTATAGTGGTTCCCCAAGGTCTGGGTACATCCACGTTCCCCCTTCGCCTATCCAGCAGTGTGCTAGATTCAGCCTAACTTCTTCCTTCTTCTCAGATCCACAGATCTTACAGCTCAGAACCCTGAAAGGTTCCTACAACTCAGAACCCTGTAAGGTTCCTACAGCTCAGAGTGTATCCAAACTCCTACAGCTCAGGCTAACAGCCCTACCTCAGCCTTGTCACAAGGCCTACAACTCAGAGATTGATATCTCTTACACTCAGACTCAAAAGCCTTACCACTCAGAGATCTATATCTCCTACACTCAGCCTTTATATTATATGCTTACAACTCAGATCTTGAAAGATCCTACAGAATTTGAAAAATCTTATAGATTAACTCTTACCCTTGTTGAGAGAGAAGGGATAAAAGGTTTCTTGATCAGCTCTTGATAAAACTGATTGCTGAGATCAACCCGTTCTTAGCTTTCTTCAAAGCTTCTTGAATCTGAACTCAGTAGGGTTGATCTTCTTTGAAGTTGACTGGTTGTCAGCTTCCTTCTTAGAATTCAGAAATAGATCTGAATTCTTCTTAGCAGATTTGTTCAGGATCTGCTTCTTAAGAGACTTGTAAATGTCTCCTTCTTTACTTCAAACAGCTGGAGCTCTCTCTCACTCTCCAAATATTCTGAAGTTTCTTCTGAATTCTTGATTGAATTCTCCTTAGACAAATTCTAAGTAGATTGCCACTTCAGACTGTCTTCTTAGATCTTCTCACGAAAATCTTCTACTGTGTGACGTGCTCTTTCTTGATCAATGATCAATACTTCAATAGTTGTTATTGCTTTTGATTTGACAGAATCCGTCTTTATATAGACTTCATCCATGGTAACCAGCTGATCCAGTTTCTAACCAACTTCTAACAGTTCTGATAGCTTCAGCAAACTTGTTGGAATTCACAACTGTCAAGTCTCCAGTCATTTCTTGAACCTTTGTCTTTGTCAGCAAAGCGTCGAGACTGAACTTCATTATGTGTCGACACAAGTAGATTAAGTGTTGACACAAGCTTTGGTGATGTCGACACAACTCCTTTGGTGTCGACACTTCTTCTTGACACTGTATCTGTAGAATGTGTCGACACTGCTTCTTTGCATCGACACAGTCACTTCTTCACTTCACAGTAATCAACTTTGTTGAAACTCTGCTGTGTGTCGACACAAGTCCTGTGTGTCGACACAATTGATATAGTCTAAGAATTTTGTGTATCGACACTGCCTCCAGGCGTCGACATAGTTGATGTCGACTAATACTTCTGTGTGTCGACACTGCCTCCAGGTGTCGACACAGTTGATGTCGACTAATACTTCTGTGTGTCAACACAGTTGCTTCTGGTGTCGACACTGCTTTTCCAAGTGTCGACGCAGGCTTTCTTAAGTGTCGACACATGGACTTAGAAACATTTTTTCTGCATTTTAGCATATTCTTAACCTGCACATATAAACTCAAAATAACATCAAATACACCTTGATGTATATCATTGAGCAAAGTGATGCTTCTTCAAATCAGGTACATATTTTCCTATGTACCCAATAATCTCCCCCTATTTGGAGAAGTCATAACCCTTTAATCAATGATATACACCACTTATAATAAACAAACATTATGATGTATATAAGCATTATATGATAGGGTAACTTATAAACAAAACATATACCAAAATGACATTACAGAATAATGATGCAAACTTAATGAACATGAAACATTATTTTGTTTATACTATCAAAAAATTTCTTAACAATTGTTTACATAGATTTCTTTAATACTAAAGATTACATTGTTCTTGTAAAATCTAGTAAATCTATACTAAGGCTGATCAGGCTCCATGATGACTATGCCTTTTTCTGGCTTAATCTGAGCCTGCACAGTAGGTTCTGCATCATCAATGGGCTTCTTTCCTTTCAACTCTGCCTTCTTCTGTGCTTCAGCCTTAATCCTCTGCCTCTCAAAATAATGAAAAGGCTTAGGGAAGTATTTGCTAGGCTCCTGAGCATTAGGAGGTAGTTTCCCAATTTTAGCCTTTCTAATATATTGCAGAATGGCTTCTTGCCTTGCTTCATATTTTTGTCATTCTTGTTCAGTATACCATTTGCCCCTTTCATGGATCTGATCTTTCACTGCTTTCCAGGCAGTCAAAATGATATTCCTGGAAGTGGGGCTCCACTGCTCAAAATCAGGCTTTAACTCAGTCTGTTCTCTAAACCTTTTCTTTGACAGTTGAGCTTCCTGCTGAGCTTTCAAGGCAGCTTCTGGCATTTCTACTTTCTCAATAATAACATTACCAACTTCCTGTGGAGGACTGTACATTGATTGAACCTGTTGCTGAATCATATCAAAATCTACTGGAGGGTAGATGACCTGAGCAACTTCAGGTTGATCACCTTCAAGATAAGCAGGTTGCACACCTGACTCAGCAACATTATCATCATCACAAAGGGGTGGATATCCCAGAGTGGCTCTGATGCTATTGGATATCCATTTGGCATGATCTGAGCCTACTTTGACTAACACTCTCTCCCCCTTTATGACTTCTCTTTCAATATGGTCTCTTAAGTCATCTTTCTGAAATCTCACTTGTCCATCAAGAAAATTAGCACCATCTTTATAAAATGATTTTAACTTGAGAAGCTTAACAGAGATTAAATTCTGAGAAGTAGTCATGGCTGTCTGAAATGAGTCTAAGGTAGCCTGTAGCTTCTTATCAAACTTCTCTTTCTCTTTAGCCCTTGCTTCAGTCATTGCAGTGACTGTTTTCTTTATTTCAGTTACTATCTCATTATAAGATTCAGTCAGATTGTCATTCATCCTAATCTGATTCTCAAGGACATAGCCTTGTTTAATAGCAATGTCATCCACTTGAGCCTTTACTACTGCTTACTGCTTAGCCAGAAATACTACAACATTGTCCCCTTTGTGGAAGCAATCTGTCATTTCTTTCTTATGTAGATTCACCTCAAACATGATGGATTTGATATCCTGAGCTAGATCAAATTGAAGTGACTTATGACTTTCATCCACCTAATTCTCTAGAGCCACTCTCTGCTCATCTAATTTCACTTGCAAGGCCACCAATAATGAGCTGTAATCAGCCTCTGGGGCAGGTTGTGAAGCAGCAGTTTGCAATGCTTTCTTGTAGCTTTGGCTCCTTCTCTTGAAAACCATCAGTTTTCTCTTTTTGGTACTTGTGATTGCTTCATCTTCTGAAGCAGATGTACTGGCAATGTCTACTCTTTCCTAAGGACTAGGAGGGAGCTCCTTTTCAGTCCTAATCTGCTCCCCCTCAAAGTCAGCCTGCTCCCCCTCAATCCTTATTTTCTCCCCCTTATTTGTTGCTCCCTCAAGATCAGGAAACAACTCTTCAAGAGTAAACTCCTGTTGAGTGTGGACTGGTGGTACTTCTTTCTCAGGAGAATCAGCAACTACAGATGTATCCTCCATGATAACATCTTGTGCTGGACTGTTGACATGAGGTCTCTCAAGAATTGTTTGTGAAGCCATTTCACTTGCCAAGTGTGATGTCTCTTCCCCCTGCACCTGAGCATTATTTGGCTCCCCCTGCTCCTGTGCATTATTAGTAATGTCCTGTGCCTGTGTATTATCAGTAATTTCATGTGCCTGTGCATTATCTTGCTCCCCCTGCACCTGTACATTATCAGTAATGTCCTGTGCAGGTGATTTCTCAGCAGCTTCTTGTCTTTCTATATCAGGTATGTCCTTTGTTAGGACCCTATCCCATCTGGAGATAATCCTGATGTCCATTTTTCTCATATGGTTGATTTTAGAACCAGGAGTCTGGTGCATTACTTCTGGAATTGCTCCAGCCAAGTATAAACTCATCAGTCTGGCCAAATTAGGCTTCTTTATGCCTTCCTTAATCTTCTCAAAAATTACTATAGACCAATCTGTGTTTATTCTAAAAATAATCCTTGTCATTAGGCTGAACATATAGGCTGAAATCCTATCATGTCCCCCTAGCTTACATAGAATTACCTTGCCAACCACTTCAGAGAGGAATTTCCCTTGTTGATTCATCCCTTTCCTGTTTATAGCAGATCCAATCTTCAAGGTGGGATCCAATCCACACCATTGTAGTGCGTCCCTTATCTTAGATACGGGTACTTCTTCTTCATCCTCAGTCCTTGGAAGATTAAGAATTTTCCTCAAACTCTTCAAGGTCAATTTGACTCTAGCGCCATGAACCGTTGATTTAATCTTAAGGACATTTGAATCTACTGTAGCTGCGCCATAAAACTCAAGTATCTCTTTCTTCCATATCTTGGTTAGTTCGGATACCAAAAAATCCAAACCATTTTCAGCAATAAGTGTAATTACCCCTTTAATATCAAATTCTGCATCATCAAAGGCGTGACGAACCAACTCATATCCTTCATTGATGTTATCTTCTACCTTTGGCGCCATTGGAATGGTGAGAAAGCTTGGATTGAGAGAAGAGAGTTTGTCGACACAAGGTTTTGGTCTCGAAAACCTGGAGAGTGTGTCGACAGAGATTGTTCTTGACCTATTTATATCCTTCTAAATAAAGAAGGTCAAAAGGCGGGCAAAAACTGTCTAAATGTGTTGACACTGTTGAAATGTGTCAACACATACTTCTAATGTCTCGACAACGGTGTTGACTTCTATGTGTCGACACCAATTGATGATGTGTCGACACTAGACATACTTAAAAGTTCAACAGAAATTCTGTGTCGAATCTTATTGTAAGTGTCGACACAATTTCTGGATGTGTCGACACCACTACTCTGGATGTGTCGACACCACTTTCTGAAGTGCCAACACCACTTCTCTAGATGTGTCGACACTGATTTATTTAGCCAAATATGTTAAACTAATCTATGTTCAACATTCCTAATTCAATTTTAAATTTATTGAATTTAGTTTCATTTAGAGGCTTAGTAAACACATCTGCAATTTGATAATCTGTTTTGACAAATTCTAGTGAGATGTTTTTTTTCTCTACATGTTCTCTAAGAAAATGGTATCTAATTTCTATATGCTTAGTCTTACTATGTGAAACAGGATTATTAGTAATAGAAATAGCACTTGTAGAATCACAAAACAAAGGTGTTTTACTTACCTGAATACCATAGTCTTCTAGCTGGTGCTGAATCCACAACAGTTGTGCACAGCAACTTCCTGCTACCACATATTCAGACTCAGCTGTGGAAATTGCCACACTAGTCTGCTTCTTACTGCTCCAAGATACCAATCTTCCTCCTAGAAATTGACAGGTGCCTGTTGTGCTTTTTCTATCTTCTTTGCAACCTGCAAAGTCTGCATCTGAATAGCCTGTCAGTAGAAAATCTCCATTCCTAGGGTACCAAAGGCCTAGATTAGGTGTGCCCTTTAGATATCTCAAAATCCTATTTTCTGCAGTGTAATGAGATTCTTTAGGGCATGATTGGTACTTAGCACAGACACATGTTGCATACATAATGTCTGGTCTACTAGCAGACAGATATAGAAGAGAGCCAATTATTCCTCTATACAAAGACTCATCTACAGGCTTACCTGCATCATCTTTGTATATAGGCATACTTGTTCCCATAAGAGTTCTCATGGTGGAGGATGATTCCATACCATACTTCTTAATTAACTCCTTGGTGAACTTAGACTGAGATATGGACAAGCCATCATCAGTCTGTCTTACTTGAAGTCCTAAGAAGAACTTAAGTTCTCCCATACTGCTCATCTCAAACTTCCCTTGTATAAGTTTAGCAAACTTCTTGCAAAGGTTGTTTTCTGTAGACCCAAATATTATGTCATCTACATAAATCTGGACTAAGATTATCTTTCCTTTGGACTCCCTTAGGAATAGAGTTTTGTCTATTTTCCCCCCTTGAGAATTTGTTCTCAATAAGAAAAGTAGACAAGGTTTCATACCAAGCCCTTGGGGCTTGCTTTAACCCATACAAAGCTTTCCTAAGTCTATAAACATAATTAGGTTTGAGAGAATCAACAAAACCTGAGGGCTACTCTACATAGACTTCTTCTTTTAGATTTCCATTTAGGAATGCTGATTTTACATCCATTTGGAATACCTTGAAGCCTTGATATGCTGCATAGGCAAGGAACATCCTAATTACTTCCAGTCTTGCTACTGGGGCAAAGGTTTGATCAAAGTCAATACCCTCTTCCTGCCTGTATCCTTTTGCAATAAGTCTTGCTTTGTTCTTCACAATGATCCCACTCTCATCCAGTTTGTTCCTAAAGATCCACTTTGTTCCAATGAAGTTGTGGTCTTTTGGTTTAGGAACTAACTCCCAAACCTTGCACCTTCTGAACTGATTCAGCTCCTCTTGCATGGCATCAATCAAATGTGGGTCTAGAATAGCTTCTTTAAATCTCTTTGGCTCCAGTTGAGATAGGAAGCTTGAGCAAAGAACTGTGTTCAAGTTCCTGCTTCTGGTTTGCACTCCATGTCTTGGATCACCAATTACTTTGCCGGATGATCCTTTAAGTGTCTAACAGCTGGAGGTAGACTATCTTCAGGTTGAACACCTCCAGTCTCCTCAATATGCTGCACCTATTGGTTTTCATCAGCATCCAGAGGGTCCTGTACTCCCACTGGATAGTAGCCACCATTTTCCACTTCTTGCTCTGCAGTTGACTCTTCTATAATGGTAAGCTTGTCCATTCTCTCATTTATACCTGTAGAACTGCATGAGCTACAAGGCAACTCACTGTTAATCAGTCTTATTTCATCAAAGACAACATGTACAGACTCTTCTACAACTTGAGTAATCAAGTTGTAGACCCTATAAGCCTTACTATTGTTGTTGTACCCAACAAATATCTCATCTTGGGATATGGCAGCAAACTTAGTTAGATAAGACTTGTCATTGTAAAGGATATAACACTTGTAACCCAAGATCCTAAAATAGGATAAGTTTGGTTTTCTACCCTTCATAATCTCATAGGGAGTCTTTTTGTGGCTTTTGGTGATAGAAGCCCTATTGATCACATGACATGCATTATTTACTGCCTCAGCCCAGAAATATTCTGGGAGAGAAGTGTCACTCAATAAAGTTATACCAGCCTCAATCAGTGTTCTATTCTTCCTTTCAGCAATACCATTTTGCTGTGGTGTTCTAGGTGAGGAGAATTCTTGAAAAATCCCAAATTCTTCACACAGTCTTGTCATACTCTCAGATTGAAATTTAGTGTCATGGTCACTTCTGATTTTGACCACTGTACTGTCAAGTTCATTCTGAATTTGCTTGACAAAACTATATAAAACACTTGAGGTTTCTGATTTTTGTCTCAGAAAGAACACCCAGGAATATCTAGAATAGTCATCTACCACCACAAAAGTGTAGACCTTCCTACATAGACTATGAACTGGCATAAGACCAAATAGATCCATGTGCAAGAGGTATAGACACCTCACTGAATCCTTGATTTCAAGGCTATGAAAGGAGGATTTTTTCTGCTTGCCTTTTTGACAAGCTGAGCATATCCCATCCTTTATACACTTAACTTGAGGACCATTCCTCACTAACTCTTTGCTAAAGAGTTGTCCAATTGTTTTGTAGTTAAGATGGGTCAGCCTCTTGTGCCATTTGACACAATGAGAGGCTCTCTCATCAGCTACAAGACAAATATGAAAACCTTTGTTCTCACACTCAAAATTAAGACAGTACACATTTCTTTTTCTATATCCTGTCAATATGACCTTTTGATCACTTGACCTTTTGATATGACATCCATTCTTAATAAATGAAATGTCATATCCTAAATCACTCAGCTGACTTATGCTTATAAGGTTGTGTTTCAAACCCTTCGCATAGGCCACTTGAGTGATAGTAATCTGGTTATTAGAAATGTTACCAAATCCTTTGATGATCCCTTTTTCGGAACCACCAAAGATTACTTTTGACCCATTTATGATAGGTAAGTACTCCTTCAGCAACCCCCTTATTCCAGTCATGTGCCTGGAACATCCACTGTCCAAGTACCATATAGGGGCATGGTAACTTGGACTCACCTGCAATAAAGAATTACCTCCCCTTAAAGCCCAAGTAAGTCTTGGGTCCTTGGTTCAAGTTAGCTTCATACTTAACAAATCTACCTGCTGCTCTTCTAACAGGTAGACTGTTGTTCTTCCTGACACTAATATTGTGTCAGCAATCTAAGGCATAATGGTCTGTCTTGCCACAACACCAGCATTCATACTTGTTATATCTATTTTTAGATACATTCTTGGCAGTCTGGTTGACATCAACTCTTTTGTTTTGTGCTGGTACTACTGCAGCTTCACCCACTGTTTTCTTAAGAACATGGGATTTATGGACATGGGCTGCCTTATTGACATAAACACCCTTATCATTCAGAACTTCAGTCTTACTATGACCATGAGTATTCTCAAGGTCATACTTGTTAGAAGGCACTTGTACCTTTCTAAAAACTACAGGGACTTTAAAGTTCAGTGGCTGGATTGAGGCTTTGTCCTTTCTCTTAAATTGGACAGCCCTGGTGTCACCTTTAAAGCCTATTCCAGCCTTACCCTTTTGAGCCACAAACTCATCTATTAAGGGTAAAACTGATTTTGGCTTGGAATAACTAGCCACCAAATCTTTTTCTTTTTGAAGTCTGGCTTCCAGACTTTTAATTAGATCATTTTTGTAAGTGATTGTGCCCATCTAAATAACAGTTATAGTTTTCAGTTTGGCAATCTCATTCATTTTTTGATCCAACTCTTTCACTGAATCAGATGCAGCCATCTTAAGATCTGCAATTTCCTTAGCCTGAGCTTTGGCCAAGTTTTTGCTTTTCTTTAGTGCCTGCAATAAGTCTCCAAATTCATCTATCAACTGATGAATATCACCTTCAGACTCAGACCCATCCACATCACTTGATGCAGATGTAGCTGACTCTGTACCAGTACTACAATCTGAATTTCTAGAAAAGCATTGTACCTTACTAGGACCAGGCTGATCCTGACACTTGTCTTCTTCTGACACAACCATCAGTCCCATGCACTGATGGTCTTCTTGTTCATAGATAGAGTTCAGCAATTACATAAACTCATCTTCTTCATCTGCTGCATATAGACCAATGTATTCCTCAACTTCAGATTCAGACTCTGAAGATGATTGGTCTGTCAAGCTCTTCTCCTTCTTGGCAACAAAGGATTTCTCCTTCTTGCTCTTTTGTTGAGTCTTCCTTTTATCAGTAGAATCCTTTCTTTTTTCTGGACACTCAGCCACAACATGTCCATGCCTATTACAGTAGTAGCAAACTATCTTTGATGTTGTAGATTTGCTAGGCTTAGACCTGCTCCTGTCCTTCCTAGATGACTTCCTCTTTTGATAATAGTCATCCACAGGCTAAGATGTGGAGGGCCTAGACTTCCACTGCTTTTTCTTCAGGAATCTCTGAAACTTCCTTGTGAAGGCAGCAAAGTCTTTATCTGAGTCACTACTGTCAGAACTTTGGTTGTCTGAATTATCTGAAGTAATTTCAGCAACTATCTCAGGAGGTGATGAAGACATCCTCCTATTCTTCCTAGTGGCTTCCACCTTGAGGGCCACCGACTTTTCTCTGTGCTCCCCTTTTGCACTTTTCTCTTCCTCTTTCCTAGCCATCGGCTGCATCTCATATGACAGCAATTTTCCAAACAAAGTTGGAGGAGAGATATCTGCAAGTTTGACCACTTCCCTAATGGCACAAATCTTAGTGTCTCAATCCTTTGTCAAGGATCTTAGGAATTTATCATTCAGTTCATATGTACTGAAGATCTTTCTATAGTACATCAGCTCATTTACTATTCTATAGAACTTTTTATAACACTCAGTTTTACCATCTGACTTTCCTTGTCTGAAACTCTCATATTCCTGGTTCAGCATAGATTTTCTATCTTGTCTGACTTCTTCAGAACCCTCCATATAAACTATCAAAGTATCCCACATTTCCTTGGAGGTCTTGCAGTGAATCAAATTTTGAAAGGTTGAATCATCTATGACACTTACTATGATATTCTGGGCTCTTTTATCCATAGTTGCAAGGATGATCTCTTCCTTAGTCATCTCTGAAAAATCCTTGGGAGTTCTTTGATTTGCATCTAAAACTGACAACTTTATTGGAATATAAGGACCTTCCATTACTGTAATGTAGATCCTTGGATCAAAAGCCTCCATAAAAAGCCTGACCCTTTCTTTCCATATTCCAAATATCTCTTTCCTACATATGGGTAATTTCATAGAACCTAGTTCCATATTATTTTCTCCTAAACCCATTTTCTTGATCTTGAATCTGCCTTATGGATCTAACTCAGACAATTAAGTCCTTCTTTGAGCAACCTCCCTCTGATACCACTTGATAGAATCGATTTCAAGATAACCCAAACACCTAGAGGGGGGGGGGGTGAATAGGTTCTTTCTTTTTTTTACTTAAGGCAGAATAAGAATTCAGTTCTTTAAAGAGAATCTAACTATTCTACAACTAACATAACAACCACAACACAGAATTCACAATCACACACACATCACAGATTGCACACTGGTTTATAGTGGTTCCCCAAGGTCTGGGTACATCCACTTTCCCCCTTCGCCTATCCAGCAGTGTGCTAGATTCAGCCTAACTTCTTCCTTCTTCTCAGATCCACAGATCTTACAGCTCAGAACCCTGAAAGGTTCCTACAACTCAGAACCCTGTAAGGTTCCTACAGCTCAGAGTGTATACACACTCCTACAGCTCAGGCTAACAGCCCTACCTCAGCCTTGTCACAAGGCCTACAACTCAGAGATTGATATCTCTTACGCTCAGACTCAAAAGCCTTACCACTCAAAGATCTATATCTCCTACACTCAGCCTTTATATTATAGGCTTACAACTCAGATCTTGAAAGATCCTATAGAATTTGAAAAATCTTATAGATTAACTCTTACCCTTGTTGAGAGAGAAGAGATAAAAGGTTTCTTGGTCAACTCTTGATAAAACTGATTGCTGAGATCAACCTATTCTGAACTTTCTTCAAAGCTTCTTTAATCTGAACTCAGTAGGGTTGATCTTCTTTGAAGTTGACTGGCTGGCAGCTTCCTTCTTAGAATTCAGAAATAGATCTGAATTCTTCTTAGCAGATTTGTTCAGGATCTGCTTCTTAAGAGACTTGTAAATGTCTCCTTCTTTACTTCAAACAGCTGGAGCTCTCTCTCACTCTCCAAATCTTCTGAAGTTTCTTCTGAATTCTTGATTGAATTCTCTTTAGACAAATTCTGAGTAGATTTCCACTTCAGACTGTCTTCTTAGATCTTCTCACGAAAATCTTTTACTGTGTGACATGCTCTTTCTTGATCAATGATCAATACTTCAATAGTTTTTGTTGCTTTTGATTTGATAGAATCCGTCTTTATATAGACTTCATCCATGGTAACCGGCTGATCCAGTTTCTAACCAACTTCTGACAGTTCTGATAGCTTCAGCAAACTTGTTGGAATTCACAGCTGTCAAGTCTCCAGTCATTTCCTTAACCTTTGTCTTTGTCAGCAAAGCGTCGAGACTGAACTTTATTATGTGTCGACACAAGTAGATTAAGTGTCGACACAAGCTTTGGTGATGTCGACACAGCTCCTTTGGTGTCGACACTGCTTCTTGACACTGCATCTGTAGAATGTGTCGACACTTCTTCTTTGCGTCGACACAGTCACTTCTTCACTTCACAGTAATCAACTTTGTTGAAACTCTGCTGTGTGTCGACACAAGTCCTGTGTATCGACACAGTTGATATAGTCTAAGAATTCTGTGTGTCGACACTGCCTCCAGGCATCGACACAGTTGATGTCGACTAATACTTCTGTGTGTCGACACTGCCTCCAGGTGTCGACACAGTTGATGTCGACTAATACTTCTGTGTGTCGACACAGTTGCTTCTGGTGTCGACACTGCTTTTCAAAGTGTCGACGCAGGCTTTCTTAAGTGTCGTCACATGGACTTAGAAACATTTTTTCTGCATTTTATCATATTCTTAACCTGCACATATAAACTCAAAATAACATCAAATAGACCTTGATGTATATCATTGAGCTAAGTGAGACTTCTTCAAATCAGGTACACATTTTCCTATGTACACAACAAGTGGCATTGCGGAGGAGCCAGAAATGGCAGGAGAGCAGGAGGTTGGAGAGGAGGTAGAAGTGGCAGGAGGAAGAAAAAGAAAGATAAGGGAATGGTGGGAGTCGTCCAAGGGGGAGGCTCAGCCAGGGAGGAGAGGAGGTACGTCGCAAGGAAGGGGTGCTGATGAAAAGGTGGAGAGGTTCTTAAGGGAGGTGGATGCGGTTGTTGAGGAGCGTGAAGCAATAGAGCATGAGCTGAGGGAGTATGAGGGAGAGGAGGAGCCTTCGAGGCTGGAGGCGGCAGTTAAGGTGCTGGAGGTGGAAGTCCTCATCAAGGAGGGAAGGAAGGAAAAAATAAAAGTCAGTGGAGAGCTCAGCCCCGAGGATCGGGAGAAAATCAGGAAGTGCATACAGGAGAACATCGACGTCTTCGCCTGGAGCGCAGCCGACATGCCGGGGGTCGATGCAGACGTGGCATGCCATCGTCTCAACCTTGACCCCAAGGCTCGTCTCATCCAACAGAAAAAGAGGGTCATCGCTTCCAAGATGGTCAGGCCCATCAGAGAGGAGGCAGATAAGTTGCTCCAGGCAGGGTTCATATTTGCAAACAAGTATTTGGGGTGGGTGAGTAATGTTGTAATGGTGAAGAAAGGGGAGGGAAAGTGGAGGATGTGTGTCTATTTTTCCCCTTTGAATAAAGCATGCCCTAAAGATTGTTATCCTCTGCCTTGAATCGACGCGCTGGTTGATACAGCCGTCAGTTTTTCACTAATGAGTTTTCTAGATGCCTTTTCAGGATACCACCAAATACGTATGCACCCCCAGACGTCCATGATGTCACCTTCATCACCGAGGATGGGTGCTTCAGCTACAATATGATACCCTTCAGGTTGAAGAACACAGGGGCAACTTATCAGAGGATGATGGACCAGATCTTTCGGGAGTAGAAGGGGTAGAACCTCGAGGTTTACGTAGAGGACCTGATGATCAAGAGTCGGGATCTCGGGTCTCATGTCCTAGATCTAGAAGAAACCTTTGGAACTATAAGAAAATACAAGATGAGGATCAACCCTCTGAAGTGCGTATTCGGGGCCAGCAGGGGGAAGTTCTTGGGACACCTCCTCACCCTCTCCGGAGTAGAGCCAAACCCGGACAAAGTGAAAGCAATCTTAGAGTTAGAATCTCCGAAGAATGCCAAAGAGGTCCAACGTCTCACCGACAAGTTGGCAGGATTGAGTAGGTTTCTCTCTAGAGCAGGAGAGAGGTGCTCGCCTTTCTTTCAAACGTTGAGAGGAGGAAAGAAATTTGAATGGACCTCTGAATGTGAGAAAGCTTTTTTAGCTCTGAAGCAACAACTCACCCAAACCCCGCTACTCCAAGGGCCATGAGAGGGAGAGAGTTTGTTCCTTTACCTACGAGTAGGGACGGGAGCAGTAAGTTCAGTCCTCGTGCGAGAAGAGGGTAAGAGGCAGTTCCCGATTTATTATGTAAGTAGGGTCCTGAAAAAGGCGGAACTAAAATACCTTATCCTTGAGAAACTGTCCTTCGCCTTCATCGTCTCAGCTAGGAAGCTCAGACCGTACTTTCAGGCTCACTCTATCCAGCTCGTGACAGATCATCCTCTCCGTCATATCCTGGAAGTGGTGGAGCATTCGGGAAGGTTGGCCAAGTGGTCGATAGAGCTCAGTGAGTTCGATCTCACTTTCATCCCTCGGGTGGCTATCAAAGCGCAAGTGGTGGCAGATTTATTGGCATAATATGTGGTCGAGGTCGAAGAAGCTGAAGCACCCCATGTAGCAGCTTGGGAGATGCTCGTAGATGGGGCCTCGGGAAGAAGCTCTTTTGGAGGAGGGATGATTCTAGTGAGTCCCGAGGGGACCAGAATTGAGCAGGCCCTAAAGATTCACTTCACCCTCACCAACAACCAAGCAGAATACGAGGCCATCATTGTAGGGCTCAGGCTGGCTCGGGAGCTCGGCATATAGTACATCAAGGTCTCCACAGATTCTATGGTAGTTATAGGGCACATTAATGGGGAGTTTGAAGTGAGAGAGACCATCCTCCAATTGTACCTAATGATGGTGAAGGGTGTCATCGTGCAGTTCCGCAGCTTTTCAATTCATCATGTCCCAAGGGAAGAGAATGCTCAGGTGGACCTGCTCGCCAAGCACGGCCCTCGGGCCGGAGGAACTATGACAGAGCTCTTCAGGCCTTCCATAGAGGAGGGAGAGTTGATGGAAGTGGACCAGCAAGGGTCCTGGATGGATCCATTTATCGCCATTTTGACATCAGGACGTCTGCCTGAGAGAGACCTTGAGAAGAAGCGAGTCAGGTACAAATCAGCATACTCCCTATTGAAATAGGGAACCTTATACCGGAAGACGCTGTCAGGCCTACTGGCTCGGTGTGTATCTGAGAAGGAGGCCTCGAGGGTGCTGGAGGAATTCACTCAGGAGAATGTGGGAGCCATTCTGTAAGTCGGACTTTGGAAGGAAGGGTGTTGAGGCAAGGCTACTTCTGGCCTACCCTCAGAAGGGATTCTGAGGAATTTGTAAGGAGATGTAGGAAATGCCAGGAGTTCGCCCCTCTTCAACTCCTCCCGGCCCAAAGGTTACGCACAATCACGACTTCATGGCCCTTTTCCATATGGGAACTAGATCTGGTGGGCCTGTTCCCCCAGGCTAGTGGCTAGAGGAAATTCTTGCTGGTCATGGTGGATTATTTTTCAAAGTGGCTAGAGGTGAAGGCACTGGCAAAGGTGACGTTACAGGTAGTCAGAAATTTTGTGTGGGGAGAGATCATCTGCCGACATAGGCTCCCGTTGGCCATCGTCACGGATGGACCGCAGTTCGCTAGTAGGGAATTCGTGGATTTCTGTGTCCAACTAGGCATAAATCTTTGATTCGCCTCAGTTCATCATCCTCGAAGCAATGGACAGGTGGAAGCTGCAAACAAGGTCATCGTAAACCTCTTGAAGAAAAAGGTAGAGAACTTAAGGGGAAATTGGGTAGAATAGATCCCCTTCGTTCTCTGGGCTTTGAGAACTACATCGAATACCGCCACGGGAGAGACGCCATTCAAACTTTCCCATGGCTCGGAGGCCGTTATACCCGTGGAGTTTGAGGTTGAATCTCCCAGGGTGGCAGCAGTAAGGAGAGGGGATGAAGGGTGGCTAGTAGAAAACGAGGAAGAGCAGAAGCTCTCCCTTGACTTGGTGGAGGAACTCAGGGAGCTAGCATCAATTAATCCGACAGAAGGAAGTCAAGCGCTGAATGCCCAAGTATTTTGACAAGCGCATCAGGGTTAGGTAGTTCCAGAAGGGGGACTTGGTCCTCAAGAAAGTATATGTAGCGGGAAGGGGAGCCTCAGTAGGGAAGCTCAACCCCAACTAGGAGGGTCCCTTCATAGTAAGGGAGGTCTTCAAGTCAGGAGGGTACCATCTCCAGGATGTGGACAGGGTACCTCTCGATAGCGCCCGAAGCGGCGATGACCTGAAAAGATTTTACCCTTGATGTTGTCTCTTTCCATACTTGTTGTTTGTATTGTCCAATACTTGATATTTTGCCTTTTCCAATACTTGTAAACTTGGCACGGCTTCCTGATATAATGAAATTGCAGGTGTTTTCCTCCATGAGATAAGATTATGATGTTTGGAAAGGAGACCCCGAGAAGAACCGCTGACCAGGCTCTCATCAAGCTGACAGGGCTGTAGGCTCACTCGGTGGTTGGAGTTGGTTTGGAGAGGGGACCCCGAGAAGACCCGCTGACCAGGCTCTCATCAAGCTGGCAGGGTTGTAAGCTCACTCGGTGGTTGGAGTTGGTTTCGAGAGGAGACCCCGAGAAGACCCGCTAACCAGACTCTCATCAAGCTGGCAGGGCTGTAGGCTCACTCGGTGGTTGGAGTTGGTTTAGATAGGAGACCTCGAGAAGACTCGCTGACCAGGCTCTCATCAAGCTGGCAGGGTTGTAGGCTCACTCGGTGGTTGGAGTTGGTTTGGAGAGGGGACCCCGAGAAGACCCGCTGACCAGGCTCTCATCAAGCTGGCAGGGCTTTAGTCCCACTCGGTGGTTGGAGTTGGTTTGGAGAGGAGACCACGGGAAGTCCCGCTGACCAGGCTCTCATCAAGCTGGCAGGGTTGTAGGCTCACTCGGTGGTAAGAGTTGGTTTGGAGAGGGTACCCCGAGAAGACCTGCTGACCAGGCTCTCATCAATCTGGAAGGGATGTAGGCTCACCCAGTGGTTGGAGTTGGTTTGGAGATGAGACCCCGAGAAGACCCGCTGAACAGGCTCTCATCAAGTTAGCAGGGTTGTAGGCTCACTCGGTGGTTGGAGTTGGTTTGGAGAGGGGACCCCGAGAAGACCCGCTGACCAGGCTCTCATCAAGCTGGCAGGGTTGTAGGCTCACTCAGTGGTTTGAGTTGGTTTGGAGAGGAGACCCCGAGAAGACCCGCTGACCAGGCTCTCATCAAGCCAGCAGGGCTATAGGCTCACTCGGTGGTTGGAGTTGGTTTGGAGAGGAGACCCCAAGAAGACCCGCTGACCAGGCTCTCATCAAGCTGGTAGGGATGTAGGCTCACTCGGTGATTGGAGTTGGTTTAGAGAGGAGACCCCGATAAGAACCGCTAACCAGGCTCTCATCAAGCTGGCAGAGCTGTAGGCTCACTCGGTGGTTGGAGTTTGTTTGGAGAGAAGACCCCGAGAAAACCCGCTGACCAGGCTCTCATCAAGCTGGCAGGGTTGTAGGCTCACTAGGTGGTTGGAGTTGGTTTGGAGAGGGGACCCCGAGAAGACCCGCTGACCAGGCTCTCATCAAGCTGGTAGAGTTATAGGCTCACTCGGTGGTTGGAGTTGGTTTGGAGAGGGGACCCCGAGAAGACCCGCTGACAGGGCTCTCATCAAGCTGACAGGGCTGTAGGCTCACTCAGTGGTTGGAGTTGGTTTGGAGAGGAGACCCCGAGAAGACCCGTTGACCAGGCTCTCATCAAGCTGGCAGGGCTGTAGGCTCACTCGGTGGTTGGAGTTGGTTTGGAGAGGGGACCCCGAGAAGACCCGCTGACCAGGCTCTCATCAAGCTGGCAGAGCTATAGGCTAACTCGGTGGTTGGAGTTGGTTTGGAGAAGAGACCCCGATAAGACCCGCTGACCAGACTCTCATCAAGCTGGCAGGGCTGTAGGCTCACTCGGTGGTTATAGTTGGTTTGGAGAGGAGACCCCAAGAAGACCCGCTGACCAGGCTCTCATCAAGCTAGCAGGGATGTAGGCTCACTCGGTGGTTGGAGTTGGTTTGGAGAGGGGACCCCGAGAAGACCCGCTTACCAGGCTCTCATCAAGCTGGCAGGGATGTAGGCTCACTCGGTGGTTGGAGTTGGTTTGGAGAGGAGACCCCGAGAAGACCCGCTGATAAGGCTCTCATCAAGCTGGTAGGGCTGTAGGCTCACTTGGTGGTTGGAGTTGGTTTGGAGAAGGGACCCCGAGAAAACTCGCTGACTAGGCTCTCATCAAGCTGGCAGGGTTGTAGGCTCACTCGGTGGTTGGAGTTGGTTTGGAGAGGAGACCCCGATAAGACCCGCTAACCAGACTCTCATCAAGCTGGCAGGGCTGTAGGCTCACTCAGTAGTTGGAGTTGGTTTGGAGAGGGGACCTGAGAAGACCCGCTGACCAGGCTCTCATCAAGCTGGCAGGGTTGTAGGCTCACTAGGTGGTATGAGTTGGTTTGGAGAGGAGAATCCGAGAAGACCCGCTGATCAGGCTCTCATCAAGCTGGCAGGGCTGTAGGATCACTCAGTGGTTGGAGTTATTTTGGAGATGTGATCTCGAGAAGATCCGCTGACCAGGCTCTCATCAAGGTGGCAGAGTAATGGGCAGGTTAAGTGGCGGAATAAGCGGTGAGATTTCTTATGGAAACACCACTACTGGTCAACACGATGAGGGAAGTCCATAGAATGATAAGGGGGGAGGGAAGAGTTGGAGTAGTACAAGTAAGTGCATTCCCAGCCGGCCACCCAGGCGAAGTTCTCGCCTATGGTGAGTAGGCAATCAGGGGGAAGGAGGGTCCTCCCTAAAAAGGGGGCAGGTTGACCCCTCGAGACCACTCGCGCTAGAGATACCTGGAGGCGAGACGAGAGGGGGGAATAAGTCGGTCCCGCGCACAAGAGCGGTGGGGGAAGTGGCAACTTGCACTCTGAGCAAAATCCACTCTCCAGCAAGGTGGCGAGATGAGGAATGGCCCCATCTCGCAAGTGTGAGCAAACTTAAAAACCGTCTCGCAATAAACAAAATACCATAACGGAAGATAAAGCAAGAGTGCATACACTTATCCATATAACTATTCATTACAAAAATAAACTAAGTACAAAGTTATAGGGAAGCAAAAAAGAGATGAGACCCTAGATCTCGCCAGAAGTGTTTCATTCCTCCTCACTGGAAGATGAGTCATCACCTTCCTCGCCATAGATCTCTAGCTCGAGATCGCGGGCAGTAACAATTTCAGACTCTTCCTTGACGACCCCCAGCTCTTTCATCATTTTCAGAATGAGCTCGTCCGTCCTAATGTTGGAGTCTCGGCAGAGCTCTTCGACCTCCTCGTAGGAATAATGAGGGGGAGGAGCCTAGGGAAGTACTGAGCGAGAAGACGACGGAGCACTGTCCCAAAGATGGACGATCTGAGATTTTAGATCTTTGACCTCCTCCTCCAGGGTCGCTATGCGTGAATGCAGTCAGTCCGTTGTCTCGGCATCCTGCAAAAAGCTTATCAGTTAGCCAGAGGCAGACATCAAAGAAGCGGATAGAAGGTAAGATAAGGCTTACCACACCACCCCGGGCCTTAGCGAGAAGGGTTTCGGTAACAGCCAGCTTCTTTTCTAGGTCCCCGGACTTCTCGCGTTCCGTCGCCAGGTCAGGCTCAGATTTTTTCCATATCCTATTATTAAAAATCAGGCGGCGCGAGAGCCAGTGCGAAAGCTCCAAGGAGTGCATCTGAGCGTGCATAGTATTCAGAACCAGATCTCGCGAGGTTTCCTTCTCGACGGAGTCTGACCCTGGACCCCCGTAAAGGCCGAAGCCCGGGGAGAAGGCGTGGCTAATGGGTGGATCCTGCTCCTTCCATGAGGGAAGGAGGGTGGAGATTGACACCCAGTTCGCCTCCTTCTCCCATAGTAAAACTGGGACATTAACGGTGTCTTGAACCAAGGGGCCCATGTTAAAATTTTGATGGGAAGAGGGGGCCGGGCGGCTGGAAGAAGCGGCATCGCGAGATGGAGACCTAGTTGGTTGAATCAAGGTGCCGACAGGTTGGTCGGGCAGTGCCGTCTCACGGGTAGGCGAGACGGCCTATTGATGAGTCGATGAGGAGGTGATCGAGGGGACTGCGATCCTATGGAGATGGGGCTCAGGGACCCCAACATCTCTTTCTTCTCTTTGGGGGCCTTCTCCTTTTTCTCTTTGGAGAAGGACACAACCTTCTTCATCTTTTTCTTGGGGCTAGGGTGAGACGGAGCGGTGCCTTCAGCGGGCCTTTTCTTGAGGGAGGGGGCCAAGGACTCTTTCGCCACCTCGGCTGCCATGCTGGCGAGAGCGAGATCCTTGGATGGCTTAGCGTTACACTTATAAGGGGGGTGAACGGGGACGTTCCTCTCTCCTAAACAAATGACTGGGTGATAAGAAGGCAAGACGAAATAGTAAAGGCGAGACCAAAGGGACGCGAGCATACCTTCGCTAGGGAGCACAAGAAGGAGGGAGTCGAGGCCGCGCCTCAGGAATTGAACTTCGAAGTTCTTGCGGACGAAGAAGTCGTAGAGAAGCTTGTCCGTGCCGCCAACTTGTGGAGACTCATAGAACACCTCAACAGGTGACACGGGCGCGTGCAGGGCGCCCCCTAAGTTGTCGCAGATGAAGACAAAGCGGGTGAGCCAGAGATGATTCTTGTTGGGCATCTCGCATACCTTGAGACCTTGCCCGATGAAGTAGGATACACCGTCGTGGTTGGCATGGTAGACGAACAGCTTGTGAAAAACTGTCAAGTTGAACTCGATGCGCTCCCGGCGCATGTAGCTGGCGAAGGCAACTAGTACCGAGATGACATTTGGGTTTAACTGTGCTGGGACTGCGACGAAGTACTTCATGACCTGTTTAACCTCCGGCCATAGGGGCAGTCTCAGCCCCGCCTCGAAGTGCGAGACGGGGAAGGCGAGTTCCCCAGGTTAGAAAGTATTGATCGACTCGCCAAATTTTGGGGGCCGCAACTCAAATCCCTCCATCAAGAACTCACGCGTAAAGAGGTTGTATTCTTCTTCAGAAATTCTGCCGGGGGGGGTGGGGGGGAGTCGTGGTCAGAGAATCGTTTCCCACACCGGCTGCGCCCCTCGCCCTCTTCAACCTTCTTCTTTCCAATTTACAGCGAGACGATCAAAGTAGCCAGCAAGGGGATGAATAGACGAGACGGTTGAAGGAGAAGGAAGTGAGATGAAGTAGAAGCGAGAGCAACACGCGGGACAGAGGGAACAAAAGGACGAGAGCTAGGGCGCAATAGAGGTGAGAGCGTAGCTCTGATCCAGGGTGAGGGGGTATTTATAGCGGATATGCTCAGTGGAAAAAATGGGCGGGAAAAATATATGGAGGAAGGGGGAGAGTCGGGCGACGTTTCACTTTCTCTCTCTGCCTCGATTCGTGTGCGGTCTATCACGGGTTTCCTCAACAAGGTGGGACAAAGAGAGAATAGCAAAGAAGAAATAAATAAAAAGAAATTAAACTAAGCATAAAAATAAACAAGAAATACTAATTATTTAATTGTCCCATCCCGCACAAGGCGGGCAACATGTTCACAGGTCTTAGGCCCTGGGCGAGGCAGTAACATAACATATATTACAGGAGTATTACAAATTAGAAGAGCAAGACGGATAAACTAGGCGAGACGTGCCGAGAGATCTTCAGTGCTTGTGCCATTTCCAGCGGCCACCGCGAGATCCTGCATAAGGGGGCTGGTTAGGGAGGTGAAAAGCGTGAGCCGCGTCAACACCACGGCACGCGAGACGAAGTTGCTGATCGACCTCGTTTAGGATGGCCTGAGGATCAGTCTCATCTACCTCAATGTCAGTATTGATCTCCGAAGACAGGCGCACATTCAACTTCCAGCCAGTCGATTTGCCGGTCAGCCACCTTGTTATCTTGTTCTAACTCGCGGATGATACGAGCGTACTTCCAGAACATCTCAGCTATTCTACGCTTCATCTCTAGAGGGTCCATGGGGTCACCCAGGTAGTCTTCAATCTCGTCTATAGGAGGAGGGGGCGAGACGACTAGTTGCCTAGAGAATTCCTCAGTAGGCGAATCGACCTGGATGCCTACGCAAGGAGCAGAAGGGTAGAGCAAGGGGGGTTCTTGCAGTAGTGTATAGGAGTAGCGAGCGGGACAGAGGTCCGAGAGGGAAGGGTTTTTACCAGGATAACGAGAGGTCCCAGCGGCGTGAGAAGGGACATCCTCCCTCGCACTTGGAGGAGTAGATGGAGGGGTGGATGGCTGAGGCGAGTCAGAATTTTGGTGATGGTCGACAGTGTCGTCCCGCGGGCTCTCGGGTCGATGTTGAGGTGCGAGATCCCCCTGAAAGTAAATAGTAAATGAGAAAATGCGAATAAAAGAGAAATAGGGATAAGAAGCGGAAGTTCACCTCTTTATCTCTTGGAGACGCGGGAGGAGGAGGGGCGTGGATTTCCTGGAAGGCGCGAGAGGGCTCCTCTAGCAAGGAAGAGGGGTCCGTTGTTTTTGCCTTCTTTAGGAAAGACGATGATGACGGTAAGGAGGGGGTGCGAACCGGAACCGTTGTCAGAGCGACCACGTTGGCCTTATTCCGCTTGTGCACCATCGCAATACGGTCGCGGAAGCTCTGGTTGTGAGACATGATAGCAGTAGAGCTAGAGAAGGAAGAAATATGGAAAGGGGGAGCACTCTCTTCACAGGGGTGGAAATCCTATATTTATAGGTTTAGGTGGAGGGCCCCCCAAAAAGATTCCGTCATAAATTCACTTTAATGATGCAAAACTCGGTTGGACTTTCTTTTCGAGCTTGAGACAACCTCGAAAAGAGCTGGGATTGTGTATAACCTCAGGCTTATAGGAGCCGAAGACGAGATGGGTTTAGAGAGAAGGCTATTTTGTTGGGCGAGATGGACCCAAGCGAGAGCCGACTCGCTAGGCGAGTGGATCCCAGGGAAAGGACCGCTCATAGGGAGAGAGATGCTCGCTAGGTGAGAGAGAGGCCCAGAGAAAGGACCACTCGCGGGGCGAGAGCCGCTCGCTAGGCGAGAGGGGCCCAGGGAAAGGACCACTCGCGGGGCGAGAGCTGCTCGCTAGGCAAGAGGGGCCGAGGCAAGAGCCGACTCGTTAGGCGAGAGGGCTCTAGAGGGGGGAGCTCTCGCCCGTGAGACGACGCTCTCGTCAAGCGCCGGTTCGGCGAGAGGCCTAGTGACCGGTTCAGTGTTCAGTCAGAGGTCGGTTCAGGTAGAGAGGGGTTTACCTTTTTAGCCCCATGTGATTTTACACTTTTACCCTGGGTGGTCTGCATATAACCCCTCAGAACAGCAGAGTTTGGTTGTTGGCAGACCTGACTAAGGGTATTCTGGTAATTTCCGGTTGGTTCAGTTTGGTTATTGGTAATTCAGATTCAGAGGCCTATAAATAGACCGGTAAGGTGCCTGATAGAAGGATGTTGCCCCTTCTTTTCCTCTTCTAAGGCACCTAGCTTAACATTGGCTAGGGAGTGGGAGAATTGATAATTCTTCCGGGTAAGAGGTGGGACCTCCGCGCTGAATCCCACGGTCTGTTCCTTTGAGATTATCATCCAGGGGGTGGTTCAAGAAGAGTAAGTGTGAGCTGTAGTTTTAGATCCGAGCTTTAGGGGGAGTCGGGTTTACTGGCTCCAACAATTCGGCCTTGAGAAGTTGATCTGTACACTTCAGCTTGGCACCCTTCATGGTTCTACTAACATAAAAAAAAATTCTTTGTTATTTTCTTCATGAATGAGAATAGAATTATTCACATTGTTGTCGACATCGAGATAAAGATAAAGCAGTTATACTTTAAAAGGGTTCTGTAGAGGTGATGGGGAAGACAACTGGTTTTGAACTCTTATAGGACCATCTTGCACACATCATTTCATTCAAACTGAGATGTTGGCCTCAACCTTTGAAGAAAGGCGGGCATTTCTCACCAACTTTCAAAAAAAAATAGCTGTGGCTTGTTATTCTTCCAGTCAACAGATGGAGATCCTTGGGCTTTTATGAAGACTTCATTTGCAAGAAATCTTTGACTTTATCAAGGTTATACTCAATCCCTTTCGGAGTCAGCAGATGACATAAAAATTTTCATCGATTGACTCCAAAAGTACACTTGAGTAGATTGAGTTTCACATGGTGTTTGCATAAATTAGAGAATGTCTCCTTTAAATATATAAGGTGGTCTCAAAATGTCTTACACTTGATTTGTAGGTCATCAACATAGATCTCATCATTCCTTCCATCTGTGTCCTTGAACATGAAATCCATGGCCTTTTGATATATGATGACTGCATTTTTGTGCGTGAAGGGCATCGCCTTGTAGCAGAAACAATATTCATTTTTTGAGAAAAGTAATAATGAGTTGGTATGAAGTATGATGTCGTAAATTGTAAAAGTATATTTTTATATGTTTGTGATATATGTTATGTACACTAGGCTCTAAACAAAACAAAAGAAAATGAAAAAATAAAAATACAAATTTTGGGACCGGTTAGACAGGGGCTTGGACCGGTCCCTTCTGTCCTTGTCTTGATTTTCTGGACAGTTTGGGAAGATGTGTCCTGGTTTCCTGCAACCAAAGCAGATAATATCTTTATTATTGGATCTGTCATACCTTGGCTTGTCTTTGTCTTTGGATGACCATCTTCTGAAGTTCCTTTTATTTAGCTTATTGAACCTTTTGACCAGTAGGCTCATAAGCTCTTCATTTCCCAACACCTTTTCTTTAGGTTCTTCTTCCTGTGCTTTGAAGGCAATGGTTTTCTCTGCCTTCTCTGTTGGTGTGGATGTCTTCTGCTCTTCTTCTCTCTTCTTAATAAATTGCTCATAGCTCTTGAGCTTTCCTAGAAGAGCTTCTGTGGATAACTCACAGACATTTCTTCCATCTTTAATTGACCATATTCTTGAGTCCCAAGAGCTAGGGAAATAAGTCAGTATCTTGTCATTTATCTCAGTAAGAGATATGTCCTTCTCTAGTGATCTAAGTTCACTTATGATTAGGCTCAGTCTGTTGTACATGTCAGCAACTGACTCAGACTCTGCCTTTTTGAAGTTCTCATACTGTGTGATGAGGTAGGATCTCCTATCCTTTCTTTCATCTGCAGAACCTGATACAATTTCTGAGAGTTTTTCCCAGATCTCCTTGGCAGTATTGCAATCTGCTACCTTCTGGAAAATGTCATCTGACATGGTTTGAGCCAAGATGTTCATGGCTTTAACATCTGCTGCCTTCCACTTCTTTATGTCAGCATCAGTCCCTGAAGGAGGAGGAACAGCTGATGTACTTGTTCCTGTGGGAGGTCTTGGACAATCTGTCAATACAGAATTAAAGATGTCTTCATCAAAAGAGTTCATATAAAGTCTAATCCTTGCCTTCCATAGTGCAAACTTAGATAGATTGCACATAGGAGGTCTGGTGCTAGCAAAGTCCTTGTTTTGTGCCATGAGTTTTAAAAGATAAGTAAAACTAAGAAAAATAACCCTTTGAGAGAAATGATCTTATCAGAGATCTTTTGATCCAGGTGTTAGCCTGTATGAATGATCAACCTCCCTCTGATACCAATTGAAAGTGCAGGATAAGATCACTTGAGTCCGTCGACCGAAGCTCGACGTGCGTCGAGCCGAGTTCAGAGCAAAACCCAGTTCTCAAGGGTTAATTCAAATTTCAATTCTAGCTCCACATCTCATTACTTTAACCCTTATGCTGAATGGATCATACCTCCTAGGAGATATCATCCTGTAGGCTATAAGAGTCAACCTGAGATGTCCTTCATTTCAGAATTTAAGAGATATCAACCTAGGCCCAAGGTTAACTGGGTCAAAAACAAATAAGCTGTTTTTGTGCAGGTAAAGACCTATCCAAGTGAGAACCATTAATGGTATCTGGATAGTGGGTGCTCAAAGCACATGACAGGAGACAAGGACAACCTCACTTCCTTCAAAACCAAGCTTGGACCCAAAGTAATTTTTGGAGACTCAAGCTTTGGAACTACAAAAGGATATGGGACAGCCCAAATTGGCTTAGTCACTTTCAAAAAGGTGGCATATGTTGAAGGACTCAAACACAACCTGATAAGTATCAGTCAATTGTGTGATGAAGGATACCAAGTAACCTTTAACAAAGCCATATGCAAAGTCCAGTCAGTGGACAACACAAATGTGTTGACAGGTAACAGAAGAGGTAACATTTACTTAGTGGATTTTCATTCACCTGTAGAAGATATTTGCCTGTTTAACTTCATTTCAAAACCAAACATCTTGTGGCATAAAAGATTAGGACATGTGAACCTTAGAACCATTGCTAAGTTATCCCAAGACAACCTTGTTAGAGGACTACCTTCTGGTCCCTACAAGAAGGAAGGACTTTGCAAGGCCTGTCAATTAGGCAAGCAAACTAAAAACAGTTTCAAGTCACTTAATAAGAGTGACTCACCTAGAATCTTGTACTTATTGCACATGGACCTCTTTGGACCAATTAATGTACAAAGCCTAGGAGGGAAATCTTATGCTTTAGTAATTGTAGATGACTTCTCAAGATTCACTTGGGTGTTCTTTCTGAGGAAGAAGTCTGATAACTTCAAGATTTTGACAGATTTTCTCAAAGGCATACAGATTGAGTTCAATACTCACATTGCCCTGATCAGAAGTGATCATGGGACAGAGTTTGATTCTCTTCTTATGCTAGAGTTCTGCCAGAATGAAGGTATCAGGCATACTTTCTCAGCTCCTAGAACTCCTCAACAAAATGGGGTAGTTGAAAGGAAAAACAGAACCCTTATTGAATCTGCCACAACATTGTTGACAGATGCTCACCTTCCTCTAACCTTTTGGGCAGAGGCTGTGAACACCTCCAACTATGTTCTGAATAGAAGCCTGATACATAAGCTAAAGGGTAAGACTCCCTATGAGTTACTCAAAGGGAAGAAACCTAAAGTAAATTATTTCAAAATTTTTGGTTGCATTTGTTTCATTCATAATAATGACAAGAAATACCTAGCTAAATTTGAAGCCAAAGCTGATGAAGGAGTGTTTCTGGGATACTCCATGACTAGCAAGGCTTATAGGGTTTTTAACAAGTGCACAAATAAAATTGAAGAATCCATGCATGTTACATTTGATGAAACTAACATGTTTTATAAGGAGAAGGAGACTTCTACCATAAGCAATTTGCAGGAACATTCAATTTCAGAAAATCTGAAGCAGCTTACCATCACAGACAAAGGGTCATCACCTTCACCAATTCAACAAGTCACTGAACTTAGTGACAATGAAGAGGAATTTCAAGTTCTGGAAAGTTCAAAGGGCCAACAGAGTGAAGAACCAGTTGTTGTTCCACAAGAGGAAACAACAACACAGGTTGGTGCTTCATCAACAACCCTTGTTGATCTAGCCACAACAAGAGATCACCCAATCTCACAAGTAATTGGAGATATCTCAGTGGGTGTGCAAACAAGGAATCAAGTTAATCAAAATATTATGCACACCTGCTTCCTTTCTCAAATTGAGCCTCAAACCATACAAGATGCAGAGCAAGATCCAAACTGGATCATTGCAATGCAAGAAGAGTTGAATCAATTTGAGAGAAATAAAGTTTGGGAATTAGTACCAAGACCAAGGAACCAGCAAATTGTTGGAACCAAATGGGTATTCAGGAACAAATTGGATGATCAAGGAATAATTGTGAGAAACAAGGCAAGACTTGTTGCACAAGGGTATTGCCAAGAAGAAGGAATTGATTATGACCAAACCTTTGCACCAGTTGTAAGGTTGGAGGCCATAAGAATCTTCCTTGCATATGCAGCTCACAAGAGATTCAAGGTATATCAGATGGATGTCAAGAGTGCATTCCTCAATGGAGACATCAAGGAAGAAGTCTATGTAAAGCAACCTCCAGGTTTTATCTCTCCAACTTTTCCTGATCATGTATTTAAACTGCATAAAGCTTTATATGGTCTCAAGCAAGCTCTTAGAGCATGGTATGAGACCTTAGCTTGTTTTTTGTTGGAAAATGATTTTAAAAGGGGTAGTGTAGACCAAACTCTTTTTGTTAGAACCCATAGGTCCCATACCCTACTAGTACAAGTTTATGTAGACGACATCATATTTGGATCTACTGATTCAAACTTATGCAAAAAGTTCTCACAACTTATGCACTCAAAGTTTGAAATGAGTAGCATGGGTGAGCTTGCTTTCTTTCTTGGATTGCAAGTTAAACAACATGTGGATGGCATTTTCATTTCTCAAACCAAGTATGCAAGAGAACTGGTTAAGAAATTTGGAATGTCTGAAGCATCCTCCATGAAAACACCTATGCCTACAAATGCTGTTTTAGATGCTGATGAATCTGGAAAACCAGTTGATCAGACAAACTATAGAGCAATCATTGGCTCATTACTTTATCTAACAGCCACTAGACCAGATATAATATTTGCCACATGCATTTGTGCTAGATTTCAAGTAAGCCCTAGAGAGTCCCACCTCACATTAGTTAAGAGGATTCTTAGGTATGTAAAAAGTTGTCCTAATCTAGGTCTCTGGTATCCACATGACTCAGGATTTGATCTAACTGGATTTTCAGATTCTGATTATGCTGGATGTAGAGTAGACAGGAAAAGCACCAGTGGAACTTGTCAATTTCTTGGTGATAGACTTGTCTCCTGGTTTTGTAAGAAACAAACCTCTGTGTCCACATCAACTGCTGAAGCTGAATACATGGCTGCAGGTAGTTGTTGCTCACAGATTTTGTGGATTCAAAACCAGCTCCTAGACTATGGGTACAACTTAGAGATGTCTAAAATCTTTTGTGATAATACCAGTGCAATATCTATTGCTCAAAATCCAGTTCTCCATAGTAGGACTAAGCACATAGAAATCAGACATCACTTCTTAAGGGATAATGTAGAAAAGAAGAAAATTGCACTAGAATACATTTCCACTGAACTACAGAGAGGAGATATCTTCACCAAACCCTTGGATGAAAAGAAGCACCTCTTTTTCCTCAATCAGTTGGGAATGCTAGATGGAGACAGCATAAATTAAAACTCCAAGATTTTGAAACCCATAACAAACAGGAATAGGAAAAATTTCATTTCAGAATTCCTCTGTCTGAGTGGTTGTTCTGAGCTCTGAACTAAGCTCGACGCTGCGTTGAACGGAGATCGACGGTCCGTCGCTCTCAAAAGCGTCGAACGTCGAACTCAGCTTCTAGCGTCGAACTGAGTTCACAGCTCCCTGGCTTCTTGAGTTTCTCTCTCCCCGGTCGACGTCTTCGTTCAACGTCGACCTGAGCTCGACGTATAGCTTCAGCCAAAGCGTCGAACGTCGACCTAAGCTGGACGCTGTTGAGTCGTTTCAGTTCCTCTAGAGCCCAAGAGCGTCGAACTGAGCTCGACGTTCTTTCCTTTTCTGCGTCGAACCCTAAGTATAAAATCATTTTTTCTCCGTCGTTCGCAGTTGCGCTTTCATATTTCTCTGCTCAAGCTTTCTCCCTCCAAATACTATACTTTTGATCTTGGAAGGTATTCTTTCTTTTGCAGGACAATGGCAATTACAGCAGGAGCTCTGGCGGCTATGAAGTTCGACTCTGGTTTCGACATTGATTTCGATTCTTTTGATGGATCTCCACAACATCTTCTGGATATACTGATTCTTTTCAAGGAGCAGCAACTAGTCCACTTTATGTCTACCGGGATACCCCTTCCCGAATCAGAAATTAAAGAATGGTGTCTTACAGCAATCGCTTCAGATAACAACATCTTGACTGGGAAGATTTCAGGAAATGAGGTAGTCATCTCACCTCAGGTTATTACAGAAGCCTTCAACTTTGCTGCTGGAGATGATGACATAGAACTATCAGTGGAAGAATATACCTTGATGCTGGCTAGGATGGGGCATGCTGCTGGTAACCCCTCCAAACTCCTTAAAATTAACCTAGCAATTGAGTACAAGTTATTAGCAGATATAACTGGAAAGGTGATCTGTGCAAAGAGAACTGCACATGATGCAATAACAAGGCATCAGTTTTGCCTCATGGCTGCTCTAATGGATAAGAAACATCCCAACTGGGGATTAATTGTGTTTGATATGCTTAAGAAAAAGTTGGATAAAAACTCTGTCCATTTTGGAAGAGTTCTTGGGTTGATTCTCAACCACTGCTGCCCCCAACTGCTGGTGTCCTCAAAAAAGCACATAAATGCTTCCAAGAGGCTCACATGTGCTTTAATTGGCAAATGGGACAGGAGAATTGTGAATCCCAGGGCAGCAGCAGCCATGAAATCCTCTGCAGACACCAGGACTATAGAGGTCACTTCCCCTCAGTCCACTGGTCCAGAAGAAGGGATTATGCCATCTCTCTCCCTCACCCTTCCATCCACCTTCATCCCCTCAACCACACTTATCTCATCCTCTCAAACTCTCCCCTCCTCCATATCTACCATTGCCTCCTCCCTTCCTCCTCAAACTACTTTCCTTCCAATAAACTTGGATTCCACCCCTCATGAGGATCTCTTTTCATTTGACATGCATGAAGACTCATTCATGGATGCTTCTACCTCCTCTCCTCATGACTTCCTCCATCCATCTACTTTCTCAGACTTACTCTTCTCCTCCATTCAGGAACAAGTTACACCTCCTCTGTCTGTTCCTCTCTCAACATCCTCTACATTCTCAGCTTCTGCTACTCCCTCTACCTCTACTCAAGTTCCCCTTGAGCAAGTAGCCCTCCTGCCCTTAGCCAATCAACTTTTTGATCTTCTGTCTCCTAGGCTCTCCTCCCTTTTGGATGCCAAGCTGGCTCCTCTCCTTCTTTCATTGAGAGCTCTTTCTGCCTCTGTCTCCTCCCTTTCCTCTAAGTTGGCATGCCCTTCTTCTGGGGGCCTAGAGTCAGCTACCACTGATTCTAGGCAGGGGGAGATGTCAGCAGAAGAAGAGCTGCCTCCTTCTTCAGTTCAGATTGCTCAGACTCCTTCAGAGACAGTATCAGTTGCTTGTTCAGAGACAGTGTCTGCTGCAGAAGATCAAATGGTATCTGAGGCCTCTCCTCCAGTTTCAGAGCAGCAAATCAGCAGTGCCTTAGACATTCAGTCTTTGGCAGCTTCTCTTCAGAGCTTCTCTCCTCCAGCTTCAATACAAGAAGAACAGCTTCAAGAAGATATGTCCAGGGCTATTGTCCCCTTTCAGAAGGTCTTGACTTTTGATATAGCAGTGGTAGCAGTGGCTCCTGCTAGTGTTGGATTTGGTTTGGTAGTTTCTGTTGAGACTTCAAGTGAAGTGACTGAGACACCTGATGCTGCAGAGGCCCATATCTCCCAAGCCCTTCAGGAACCAGCCTCTTCAGCCTCTATGGCTCCTGAGGCTGTGCCCTCTCCTGCAGTGGTTGCTTCCTCCTCCCCACTGACAGCAGAGCTTCCTTTAGTCTCCTCCTCAGCAGCTCCAGCCTCCATCAGCTTTCCCCTCTCCAAAAGAAAATATATAGATCCATATGAAGAATCACAAAGTTCTGAAGATGAGTTTGCCACAGATTCTGATGACTCCTCTGCAACTATTGCAAGGAAGAGGAAAGCCAGATCAAAAGCCATGAAAAGAGTACCTCCTGCCAGAGCTACAGATCATGACATTCCCTATTACATTAAATATAATTGTGAAATCACAGAGCCTTGGATGCAGTACTCTCAGAATCAGAGAAAAGCAATGAAGAGGAAGAGAAAATTCAATGAAGGTCCATCTAAACCAGTTCATCAGCCTCCACCTCCACCTCCTCCTGATGCAGGTGCAGGTGCTAGTCTTTCTTCAAAACCAGCCCCTTCAGCTCTTCATGGAAAAACTTATCAAGCCAGAAGACATCAAGGAGGTAGCCAGCAAAGGGGAGGTCAACAAAGAGGAAATTATAGAGGCAGGCAGTACAGGGGAAGAACCTTTGATCCAACCTCTGGCCCCTATCCCTATAGGCCTAGAGTTGACCTCACCCCAAGAACTTCTCAAGAATCATCATCTAACAAATTTGAACCAGCTATTCCCTTTGAAGATCCTACCAAGACTCCTGCTTATTGGAAAGCAAGGATGACAGAAATGGCTGCCTTAAATGAGATCAACAAAGCCAGAGAAAGAGGACTGGACACATCTCATATCAGTACTATGTCAGAACAAAGAAGAGAGGAATTGGAAAAGTATGGCTCAAAGAAATTTTTTGATTCAGACAGATACATGGAACTCCACCCTGCAGCTGTACCACCCAGTGCTAGAGATCAAAAATCTTTAGGTGCAGCTGATGACTTCAGATCTAAAAAGGAAGCTTCCAATCCAAACAGAGAAATCATCTTCAAAAAGAGTGATCAAGACAAAGCATCAAAGGACAAGTAAAGTAAGGTATTCTGACACTTTCTATATTCTGGACTCAGGACATTTAAACAATTCTGCTGCTATATAGTGTCTTATATATGCTGCATATTATTCTGTCATGTCTGGTTGTATTATATTGTGTTGTATCTGCTTTATTTCTTTTCTTTGATTCCCTAAAATTCATGTAAATAGTAATCCTAATCCAAATAGGGGGAGATTGTTGGAACACCCTATTACTATTTGGACCAGGATGACTATATTTCTATAGGGATTGTATGTTGTGACCTCCATGTTGTTATAAAGGTCACATAGGCTAGTTAGAGTAGTCTTCAGCTCGACGCATAGTCGACTTCAGCTCGACGCAAAGTCGATCTCAGCTCGACGCAGAGTCGACCTCTGCTCGACGCAGAGTCGATCTCAGCTCGACGCAGAGTCGATCTCAGC
Organism: Platanthera zijinensis; assembly: GCA_039513925.1. Taxonomy (NCBI): domain Eukaryota; kingdom Viridiplantae; phylum Streptophyta; class Magnoliopsida; order Asparagales; family Orchidaceae; genus Platanthera; species Platanthera zijinensis. The sequence goes on along the minus strand of CM077078.1, from coordinate 70,596,584 downwards.
TCGACGCAGAGTCGACCTCAGCTCGACGTGGAGTCGACCTCAGCTCGACGTTCCGTCGATCCCAGTTCTGCTTACAGAAAACACTCTCTGGGCGACGTGTGTCGTGCTCAGATCGACGTTTTTCTGTGAGCTCGACGCCTTCCAGACCCGTCTGGAAGGCGTCGAGCTCACAGAAAAACGTCGATCTGAGCACGACACACGTCGCCCAGAGAGTGTTTTCTGTAAGCAGAACTGGGATCGACGGAACGTCGAGCTGAGGTCAACTCCACGTCGAGCTGAGGTCGACTCTGCGTCGAGCTGAGATCGACTCTGCGTCGAGCTGAGTTCGACTCTGCGTCGAGCAGAGGTCGACTCTGCGTCGAGCTGAGATCGACTTTGCGTCGAGCTGAAGTCGACTATGCGTCGAGCTGAAGACTACTCTAACTAGCCTATGTGACCTTTATAACAACATGGAGGTCACAGCATACAATCCCTATAGAAATATAGTCATCCTGGTCCAAATAGTAATAGGGTGTTCCAACAGACCGGTCCACTAAGTCTAGAAGATTATCGAGGCTGGACCAGCAGAAGGATTTTATCGGCGGGGGGAAGTGGTGACCGGTTTCAGGAGGTCAATAGGATGTGTGTCCCGAGAGTAGCAAACGATGGTTTTTAGGTGGAAGATGATGAAAATCTGAACTCATTCTTCCTCCTACTCCAGACAGAACCCACGGGAGAGCCGCCCGACGCTGCTCGTTCCAGCCACCCCAAGTCTCCTCTGATTTCTGTGATTTTTCTTCCCAGAGCAAGGTAATCCCTTCATCTCAACTCCTCTTGAGTTTTATTTGGATTGGAGACTCCGTTAGTTATGATTGAAATTGCTAAGTTAACCTAAAAATTCTTTTGTTCACTTAATCTTCCTCCTCTTAAGTTTCAGAGGATTTTTAGACCTTAAGTTGTTATGTTCTTGCAATATTTCGAAAAACCTATATAGATGGAAAAATATTATGAACACCCTAATTTCAGTTATAAAGTTCCTCTAAAGAGTTAAGTGGGGTGGATTTTTTTTTTGTAATATGAAATTAGGGCAAAAACCCTTTGCATCCATGTTAGCGTAACCAACAATAATGCATGATTGTGGTCAAAGTTCCATTTCATGAACCTTAATATGTTTCCCCAATATATTTAGAGCATGACATAAGGGCAGCCATTATGTTTGCACCATAGAGAATACCAATTGATCAATTTGATCAACTAATAATGATATTTTACTTAGGTCATGAATTCTCAAGGTAAAGAAAGAGGAAATGAGCCACGCATGGATAAGGGCAAAGAGAAAGTAGGGGGAAATGACCCGTGCAAGGAAAAAGGCAAGAAGAAAGTATGGGTGAGTTCTTATTTTCTATTAGACAATAAAAATTTCTACGATTAAAAAAATTGATCATAGGAGGGAAAGTAAGAATTAGCATAGTCCTTTAATTAATTAGAAAATAAACTAAAATAGGTCAAGGAAGAGGCGGTTCCAACCACCAGTAGCTCGTGTCGACCATGTACTCCTCGCGAGGAGAAGAGGTATCGTCTATGGGTTGAAGTTTCAACATCAGTGTTCGACGTCCTAGATGATCATCGGTCGAGGTGTAGTGACCCAGAGTGTCCTCATAAGGAGTTTCAGTTTTACTTTATGTAGTGTATGCAGTTCTACTTTTGACACATATGTTTATACATGTTAGTCGTATGTTTTCACTTAGTTAGGTTGATAAATATAGTGTTGGTAAGCCCCTTTTGATGTATGTATAAGGCTACCAGTTATATGTATAGTGCTGGTAATCCCTTTTGATGTATGTAAAGGGCTACCTATTATATTGTTGTAAAACTTTAATGAAATAGAATGATTTTATTTTGTTATGACATTTTACTTCTCGTATTGTTGTACTATGAATGTTCTTATCTTGCTCATTATATAATGCTTATACTAAATTGTAGCAGTAGCCGTAAGGAAGCCGTTACAATTAATTGGTATCAATGCCATGTTATGAACTTTGGGGTGATATGAGTACGTTAAGGAAATTTACGATGACAAATAATACTGCTTTATGACATTTTAAGATATTTCCCGATTCCTGAATTTAACTTCCATATTTCAGGAACTTTCCCAAACGTATATAAGTAGAAAACAAAGAAAAGCATTAGAAAGGGAACAAGCGATGATAAAAGAAAGTTATAGTTCTGGAAGGTCAAACCCTCCCTTAGCAGAGGTTATGTAAGCTTTAGCGGAGGCTATTCGAATGGGTAATATTACATCACTACCAGCTCATGAAGTGGTGGATATACAATTAAAGCAGTTCTTAGACACGAAGCCGTCAACTTTTCATGGTGGTGCAACGCCAATGGAGATAGAAGATTGGATTAAGAAGATTGAGGTAATTTTTTAGGCAATAAGATGTCCAAATGATCGGCGAATTGAGTGAGTTACATTCCTTCTAGAAGGAGAGGCTAGTAGATGGTGGGACAGTTTGAAACAAGGAAAATCTTACGGACGTTTGATAACTAATATTCCTTGGGATGAATTTTTAGATGAATCCATTGATTGGTTTGTGCCGTCATCTGAGAAATGAATTCCTCAGGAGAAATTCCTTTGTTTAATTCAAAGAAATTGATCAGTGGTACATATGAAATTGAGTTTATTCAGCTGGCATATTATGCAAGTGGCATGATCCCAAATGAACGAGAATGTTGTTTCCACTTCTAGTTAAGCATACAGAAAGATGTTATAGTACATCTGATTTTCTAGCAAATTAAACATTATAATGAGTTGGTGGAGATAACAAAATTAATTGTAAGATATGTGGAGAGCGCGTATAGGAGAAATGAAGTTCAACATAAGAGGTTGCAGAAGAGCAGAGTAAGACCACTTTGGGAAAAAGTGGAGGCTCGAAATGAAAGAAGTATAAAAAGGGTCCTCCGATGCCAGCCCCCACAACAAGTGATACTACTAGCTATCATATATGTGAGAAATGTGGAAAAGCTCACCCAAGATAATGTCTAAAAGGATTAGGGGTATGTTTTAACTGCCACCGCCCTGGGCATCCGAGGCATGAATGACCCTTGTGGAAAATTTAAGCTGGAAGAAATGCAAGAAGAGGTCCAAGTCAAACATCAACCCCGCATTATCTTGACAAAGGAAAAAAGCATTGAATCAGTAGCATCAGGATCTGTCATGCAACCCAGGGAGGAAAGGCAAGTGCAACCAAGAGTTTTCAATCTTAACCAACAGGAGGCGAAAACACACGATGTTGTGATAACATGTATGATTTATGTTCACAATAATATTATGAAAGTACTATTTGAACCTGAGCGAGCCACTCCTTCATATCTTCAGCGATAGTGAAACGTTTAAACATGGAACTTTATCGGTCCCATAATGATATAAAAGTCACAATGCCCAAGAATATAGAAATGACTACAAGGCTTTGATGTATTGTGTGGCTAACAATTTATAATCAACCAGTCGAAGTAGATGTTATCATTCTACCCCTATCCGAATATGATATTATTTTAGGAATGGATTGATTATCAAGTTATGAAGTCGTCAAAATTGTGAGAAGAAGGAAATTGAATTAAAATTGAATGATCATGCACGGTATAGTTTTAAAATATTGAATGAAGTCTCAAAGATCATGATTGTTTAACCCAAAAACCACAGCTCAACGAGGAGTTCGGACCGAAGGCGTATCTCGCCCCTACTTATCCCGAATGAGCACACTAGACTGAAGATTTAGAGTTCGGATACCTCACAACCAGAACCTCAAACAGACCCTCGAGCTGCAGCAAGGAGGTCCTCCCACATACCTGGAAGATCTTAGATCGCTTCCCCTCTTAATCCAATGTCGGGTCGGGCACCTTTGGAGGGCTTGGAGAGCTCCTGACTACCTACCCGGAAACCATGATGAATAGTGAGCTGAAGCTCTTGCCAACTAAAGCTATCCAAAGGACAGAGAGAAGCCAAAAAGAGGTGATATCCAAAGGTGTCATTGGGGTCTATTTATTGTTTTCTAGTAGTGGTCTGCGGATAGCGAGATCCCGTCATATGGTTTTACTAAACGCAGCCCAAACTATTATGCCAACAACAAAACTTCACTATTTGGAATGACTAATGGCATGCCAAAAATAAGATATCACCGGAAATAGAAAACCCCCTTTGGCGAGCGAGCCGAGCGTAATGCGAGATCTGCGAGATCTCGCCCCAGGCGGTGAGTGCCTGGTGAAGCCAGCACTAGCCACTAACCCCTTAACCGAGGGACGAGTGGGAGCACACTGACTCCACTAGCCCCTCACTCGCCAGCCTGGGTAGCGGGTGCCTGGTGAAGTTAAGCGCCTACTACTCGCACCATGTATGGTTGAGCCTGCTCGGTAAAAACAGGATTGCACACAATTCCTGCTCTTTTTGAGCCCTAGCTCAGGCTCAGAAAGACCGTTCAACCCCACTATTATTTGGCAAGTGGAGGATTAGGGAATCTCTTAGTGGGCCCCACCGATGCTTATATATAGCAGGGAGGGGGAAGGCTGGCCAACCCTACGAGCTCTCCCCCAACCTCCCCAACTCCTCGTCCGAGCTCTAATGACATGATAATCTCGAAAGCATCACTTGCCTACCTCGTCGCTGATAAAGAAAAGAACAAAGCAGCCATGGACAATTTGATGGCAGTCGCTACTGAACATTCGTCTCGAACTCCGGCGAGACAAGCGTAATATCGGTTAATCAAGAAGCCAAGGTCCAGACCAGTCAACAGGGACGTAGGCTCACTTGACGTCCTGCAACCCAGCTCCATACTCAATCTCGGGCTTCCCGCCTAGACTACCACTCTCACTGAGGTCGTGGAGGACCCCATACAAGGAAATCAGGGAGTCTCAGTGAGTCGGTATGAATCTGGTACTCGCGCGTTGATCCCAGGTCAGTAAATTTATTCTTTCTCGCCTTTGGCTCGCGCTTTATGTCGATCGGTCATCTGATAGTGGTTTTCCATGTAGTGCTCCCTTTTATCTACGTTACCACAACCTCATCCCCTGCAATATCTTCTACTCATGATCTTAGCTGTGAGCTTGCCAATGTTGTCGTATCACCGGTGAGTAGGGGTATGTGGACTACAACGTCCGGTGCTCAGTCTCCCCACAACCCCGGCCTCATGCGAGTATGTTCAGGGAAATCACTGAGGCTGCCCCTTGACAACCCCTTTGGTGGTCGGGCGAGCTTATCCTTGCGTGATCCCGGGAAGGAAGGTGAGACCTCCCATGGTTAGTTGTCAGGATTTACCACCCAGGTCATGCTAACCTGTGATAATACCTCGCTTGCTTTTGACAGATGCGACCGATCTTTCCATTGGAGGCAAGTCAGAAGCCCCCGTAACTTACTCAGAGCCCCACTCTCCCAACACAATTCAAAATTTTCTTGGCGAGTCGACATCTGTTGTCAAGTTGATGGAGTGGGCAGCCAGTATCTTGCGAAAGCACAACTTCATCCTGCACGAGATCCAAGTGGAGAGGGCTCAACCCGCGAACCATGGCTTCCCACACCTACTAGCCCTTGAGCACTGAGACGAGGACTTCGAACGTGAGTACGCTGAATTTACTAGCGTGATGTAGACAAACTTGGGAGGGAACACTGGTTCGCTAGAGTGGAATATGAGAAAGATAAAGGAATGCAACTGTACCCTCCATCTCAAAGTTGCCACTATTCACGAGCAGACAATCCGAAGGGGAGGCCCGCAGGTGAGAATGCAAGACATAGTTCGTGGAAGTGGATCACGCACTAATTCAGCAGAATCAACTACCCTTCACCTTAGTTCTTAGTTGGCCTTGTACTCTTTTTATTTGTAAGAATTTAAGACTATTTATTATTTATTATGTGTGACGGCTTCTCTCACATCACTTTTATTAATGTTTGGTTTGTTGCGAACGTGTGATCTGTAATGTGTAATAGGATCGACTCACTAGGAGAATTTTACCTGTCGTCGATAGTTGGCGAGTCGAAGGTGACATAGGCTTAGAGGGGGATACGAGTGCATGGCGGCGAGTGGATTTGCGCCAATAGGCCAAACACTCTTTCACCTTGATCCTCTATAAATACTCCCCCCAACCCGCGCCCGGTTCTCACCCACCGCATTAACTGCTTTTACTCATCGCTCATCTCCTTTCTACTCGAGCTTTCGACTCACCTAATGGGTGGTGATGGTGATAGTGCAGAGGGGAGGCAAAACTGTGCGGCCCATTTCTTAGATTATATCTTCTCGAATGGGCAAGTATTAGAGGACGAGATGTCGGAGATTATTGCAGAGTTTGTGCTAGTCGGGTTCATGGCCCACACCCCTACCGAAGGCGAGGCTCTCAACGCCATTAAAGTGAACAAGCCCGCTTTCCCTCTTGCCCATTTAGAGATGGGGTTTCGCCTCCCGTTGTGGCCGGAGGTAAAGCAGTTCCTGAAGTATTTCGGGGTGGTGTACGCATTAGTAAACCCCAATACGATTATCATGCTAGTGGATTTCGCGTGCTTCCTGCGTAAAGAGAGAATAAAGTTCAACTTGACGGTCTTCAGCAAGTTGTTCATCTACCGAGCCACCAACGAGGGGGTGGATTTCCTTACCGGCTCGCAGATCAGAGTATGCGAGACCATCAACAAGGCACATAACTGGACTGATTGCTTTATCTTCGTTAATGGCGCACATGGGAGCATTCCTTACACGCTGATCTAGAAGGACGAGACCGTTTGTCGAGCCCCCCACATAGACGACGAAGATTCCAAGCTGAAAAAATTCTTTCTGGGGAAGAACTTCAAGGTCGCCTATCTGCGGCTGAAAGTGTCTAGTTGCCTACCTAAATCACCTAAAGGGGGGTGAATATGTGAGTTCTGTGTCTTATAGCGGATTAAAAAAATATTAAGAGCAAGCACACTGAACAAACACAACACAACACAAGAATTTATAGTGGTTCCCCGATTTGGGTACGTCCACTGTCCCGCCTCGCCTATCTACTGCGAAGGGCTAGATTCGGCTACTTCACCTTCCTCAGATTTTACCAAATCTTACAACTCGGAGTCAACACTCCTACTTCTCGGAGAACAATCTCTCTGATGACTAGTTTTAGTCATCGTTTTTGGGGTAAATTTAGTAGGCTAAATATCTAAGTTTATTTATATTTCATGCTTGTTATTTCATGTTTTAATGTTTTTTTTATAATGAATAGATTCCTAGTTTAATTATTTGGTTTATGCATTTTTATGTTTAATTTTATGTTCTATGTTTAATTTTATGTTCTTTGTTTAACTTGTGTTTTATTATAAATATAAATATTATTATATGTTTGTTAAGTTTAGTTTAAATAACCATGTTATGTTATATAACTAATGTCATTTTGTTTCTTTTATTTCTAGGTTCAAAGCCCATGCATGATGACATCCACTACAAGAGCAGCCCACTTCAACATAGTGCAGCCGGCCTTCCCTTGGAGCAGCCCAACCTAGCCAAGCAGCCCTACCCGAGCCCTTACTTGCATGCAGCCACATGTGGAGCAGCCCACAAGCCTCTACCCGAGCCCCCATGCAATACTAGCCCTCTACCCGAGCCCACCTAGCAGCCCACATGCATGGCCGGCCACCTCTCATTAATTTCTCATGCATGAACACCTTCCTTTACAATGGCCGGCCACCTCCCCTCTCTCCTCTTTTATTCTCATTCACCCCCCTTCTCCCTCTTTCATCCTTAATTAAACCTCATCCATTCTCCCTTGATTATTTATTTTATTTCTTTTTATTTTCCAAAATGACATGCATGTATGTAGCCCCATTCTCTCTCCCCTCAATTAAATACAATGCATGAATCTTCCTCTTCATGAGGTCGGCCACCCCTTTATCTCCCCTTTTCTAGAACATTCTCCCTCTCCTATAAAAAGAACCTCATCCCTCTAGTTTGAAGTTAAGTAGTTTTAGTTGAAGGAAGTTCTTGTACTAGTTCAAGTAGAGTTCTATTTTTAGTTCTTTTCTTCCCTTGTTGTAGTTCTCTTTTAATGTTGTAATTTTCTTCATAACATAGTCTTGTCTTTTTAATATTGTATTTCTCTTTTATTTCATCGAGCAATGAAAACATTTTCTCTTTCTTTTATTTTGGTCTTCTTTCTTACTATGCTTAGCTAAATAGTTTTTTTGCCCGATCGCGATAATCTTTGCGATGAAATAACGTATCTTTTATTTTATGTTTGGATTTGTATTTTTCTATTTTTGATCCTTCCTTGATTTATTTCGTATCGACTCCGTATTGCTAGTATACGGTAGTAGATTCCGATCTCATATTTGAGTAGCCGAGAGGCTCGTGAATGTGAAAGATCACTCAAGAAAGGAAGGAGTTGAACGCACCCCTAGAGATAGGATGACGTAAATCCTCCGGATTGGAGTCAAATCCAATAGTGCGGGTCACTTCGATAATGCGACTTTAGGCCATTTTGACTTGTAAAGAGATTTCGGTCAAAACGTCTACAAGTTAGGGGATTTAATACTCTAGCGAGATTACTTCCTAATATCGGATCCGTCACGGTCTTAATAGATTTATAAATGCTAAACTCATTTATTTCGTTATTTTGTTTCAAAGTGAATCGTCGATCGAGCACTTTTCTCGCAATAGTTTATTTTCTCTTTTAATTAAGTTTAGTGTATTTTAATTTTCAAACTCATTAATCGTTCGGTAGGATAATAGGTTCGTTGTGAGTAATAGTACTTGTCTGCCCCGAGTTTTAAATACGACCTTGATACTACGCTTCGACAGGTACGCTTGCCTGTTCAGGTTTTATCCCATCAAGTTTTTGGCGCCGTTGTCGGGGAATTTTCTTCGTCAATATTTTGAAAACGCTTGCGCTATTACTTTTGCAAAAAATAAAAAAAATTATTTTCTTTTATTATTATAATCAACCCACTTCATCTTATTTTCTACCCAACCTAAAATCTCTCGAAAAGGGTAAGGGGCTTTAAGCGCCACCATTTTACCTAGTACCTTGCGAACCCTTCACCGGGTAGTCCTTGGGAAGTTCGAGAGCCAAATCGTAAAAAATCTATTTTCAAAAAAAAAATCCTTTCTTCTCTTTTTCTTTCTTTTTCAAGTTTTCATTTTCATTCCCCTTCGTCTTCTTTGCTAGTGCATGACCCGAGCGAATCCGTCGCTACTTGTTGATTTGGACCCAGAAATCGAACGCTCCTTTTGGAGACAACTACGATTCGGGGCTTCGACTTCTCAAACAACGGTTGAGGATTCCTTCGGGGATTGCAATTTCAATTCTGAAATGGGAGACCCTAACCCAGGAGTGGCTCAGTAAAGGACCATGTCCGATTATGCTCGACCCAACTTGGAAGGGACAGAGACAAGTATTGTTCGACCTACAATTGCGAACAATAACTTCGAGCTTAAGCCTAGCATAATTCAAATGGTGCAGCAATATGTACAGTTCGACGGATTACAAGATGAAGATCCGAACTTGCATATTGCTAATTTTCTTGAAATCTGTGACACCTTTAAGATTAATGGTGTTTCAGACGATGCTATAAGGCTAAGACTCTTCCCATTCTCCTTAAGAACTAAAGCCAAACAGTGGTTGAGTTCTCTTCCAAGAGGATCAATCACTACTTGGAACATTTTAACTTAAAAATTTCTTTCTCGTTATTTCCCCCCCGCCAAAACTGCTAAGCTACGAAATGATATAACTTCATATTCTCAAATTGATTCTGAGACCCTCTATGACACTTGGGAGAGGTTCAAAGAACTTTTGAGAAGATGCCCACATTATGCTCTGCCAGAATGGTTGCAGGTCCAGACATTCTACAATGGGCTAAACCAAGAAACTAAGTAGATGATAGATGCCTCTTCCGCTGGTTCTTTGGACCGCAAAATTCCGGAAGCTGCTCTTGAGCTTATCGAGGACATGGCGATGAACACCTATCAGTGGAATTCGTCTAGGACTCGCCCATCTAAACCTGCAGGTATATATGAAGTGGATTCGGTGACGCAACTGGCGATGCAAGTGGAAATGCTGAACAAGAAGATTACGGAGATAACTGCTCCCTCCGCCGCTAAGGTATATGAAAATGCTGCTGCTGCCGAGCAGGTGGATTATCTGGGGAACATACCCAGGCCTGCTCAAAATAATTCTGCCAATAATTTTTCTGCTTTTTCGAATTTTTCTTCTCCTCCTGGCTTTTCTTCTTCTTTGAACACTTATCATCCTGGATGGCGTAACCATCCTAATTTTTCTTGGAGTAATAACGCTAATGTCGTACGCCCACCGCACGATTTTACATCACCACCACCACCACAACAAAACTTTCAAAAACCTTCCTATTTGGAAGAGATCCTCGCTAAGTATATAAGCTCGAATGATGCTACTATTAGAAACTTAACGGGATCAATGAAAAATTTAGAAAATCAGGTCGGCCAACTCGCCAAGGCCTTTTCCGAGAGACCACCTGGAACTCTTCCCTCGAACATAGAGCCTAACCCAAGGGAACACGCAAATGCGATTTCCCTTCGGAGCGGTAAGGTTGTTAACGAGCCCACCACAAGGGAAGAGCCAAGGGTGATTGTCCCTCCTGTTATTATCCCCACGGAAAATGATAAATCAACTCTTGAAAATGAAAAATCTATTTTTGACAAAGAAAAAGATATTTCTGTTCTTTCTAATTTTCAAAATAATGCTCCTGTTATTATAAAGGAATCTCCGCAACCTCCTTATCCGGCTCGACTTAGGAAGGAAAAACTAGACGATCAGTACAAACGCTTCCTTGAAATGTTCAAACAAATTCACATTAATTTGCCATTTCATGAAGCGATTAGTCAAATGCCTAAGTATGCGAAGTAACTTAAGGATCTATTAACAAACAAGACAAAATTGGAAAATTTATCACATGTAACATTAAATGAAGAATGCTCGGCGGTCATTAAGAACTCTAATCTTCCTAAAAAGATAAACGATCCAGGCAGTTTTTCCATTCCTTGCGTTTTCGATGATTAGTTTGTTAAACATGCGTTAGCGGATCTAGGAGCGAGCATCAATTTGATGCCTTTTTCTTTATTCAAGAAACTAGGATTGGGCACTCTTAGCCCTACAAGAATGAGTATACAGTTAGCCGATCGATCGATTAAGTATCCATTAGGCATCGTTTAGGATGTGCTGGTGAAGGTCGACAAATTCATCTTCCCGGTGGATTTTGTCATTCTTGATATTAAAGAGGACATCGAGGTCCCTCTTATCCTTGGTCGACCCTTCCTAGCCACCGCTCGCGCAATCATAAATGTGAGTGACGGAAAACTTTTTCTGCATGTGGGAGATGAGGAAGTCACATTTGACATTAACAAATCGATGAAAAACTCTTTACAAAATGATGATTCTTGCTTTTTCATTGATGACTTAAAAGAAGACTCATATATTTCTCCAGAAGATTTTTCTTCCTCCTTTTCTGAACTCTCATCAAATGATTTTGAAAACACAGTTATGTCCATGCAAGCAAAATTCGGAAATGAATCTGATTTTAGACAAAAGAATCTTATTTTTGAAAATGATAAAAATTTGACAAATTATTTTGTAAAACCACCCGACCCTGACACAAAAATTTATCGCGATAAGAACTTTCGCCACCATAAAAATTTTAAACCAGGCTATCAAGTTCATCTTTTAAGTTCACGTTTACGTATTTTCTTTGGAAAATCTAAATCTCGTTGGTCTGGACCGTTTACGGTCAAGGATGTTTTTTCTGATGGAACTGTGTTACTTTCACACCCGGAGAGGGGTGAATTTAAAGTACATGGACGCAAACTTAAATTATATTTTTCTACTGATTCTGTGTCTCCTGCAAAGGAGAATCTTTGTCTGGACTCTTGAATATTTCTCTTCATGTGGACTTTTAAATATTTTATTTTTGGACTTATTATTATTATTATGGAACTTTTATTTGGATTATTGTAATAAAGAACACTATTGGGCATCTGCCCATGGACTCTATTATTTTTCTGCTTTTATTTTGCTCTTCCCACCGGAGGCCAATCAAATGGATCAAGTCAAACCTGTTGACGAATAAGTTCACTAAAAAGCAAGCATGGGGGAGCGACATCTGCCTTCATCTCACAACCCCGGGGAAGTCCTGTTTTTATTTATTTAATTTACTTTCTGCATTTTTTTCTTTTTCTCTTCCTCTCAGTCCCCTTCTCTTTCTCTTTTTGTTTCCTTCATTGAGGGCAATGAAGAGTTTAAGCATGGGGGAGGGTTTATTTTCCTTCTTCTTTCCTTTTTTTTTAAAAAAATTATGTTCTAAATTAGTATAGTACTTTATTTTAACTTTATCAACAAAAAATCCAAAAATTATAAAATATAAAACCAAAAAAAAATTAGAAAAACAAAAATAAAAAAAATGTGCTAAAATCTATTTGAAAAATAAAATCTAAAATTATTTCTTTTTTTTTTTATGTTTCTTCTAGTGATGTGTAGGCCCGTGCGGTTTTTGTAGTTCTATATAGATTACTTTGAAAATATTTTCTAAACTTACCATTTTAGCATAGTTTAGTTCTACTAATTTCTTTTTCTTAAATATAGGCATCCGTTTTAAAAAATTTATAAGTTAGCAATTTGTAGTTATGTCTTTTTATTCGGTTAGTTGCTTACGAATGGTTGCTAGGTATCATTAGCTCTTTTTCATTTGCGGGGTAGTCTTTCTTGGTATCTAGAACTTGTCCCAAGCTACTCTCGAAACATTTGCGTCATTTTTACGTTCTTTAGAAATGATTTAGGCCACCATTTGACTAGTTTGAGCTTTTCTTGCCCACCAAAAACATCACCATTGCAAAACAATTTTGGGCCTTTTCTTGTTTTCTTTGTTTTTAGCTCCACCTTTCATTTCACTATATTCACCAAAGCCAAAATGCCCTTCCTATTTTTCACACTATAACCTTGAGCTTAAAAATTATTTTTGTGGGGGGTATTATCTTTGAAATGAATAGGAAATTCTCAAGCCTATTTTTGGAGCTTTCTTATCAAAATGTTATCGAAAAAAAATGAAAAAATGAAAATCAAAAAAATGAATGAAGAAATTTTTTTTATGTTTGGCCAAGTTTATAAAAGAAAATTTTATGGCCTTGTTTTGTATTTTGAATTGGAGAAATGACATGCTTGTCATTTCTCATTTTGTTATCATGTTTTTATTTTTATTTTTAAATCTCACCTTGGTTTAGTGTTTAAGCCTTCATGTTTATTCTTGTTTTCACTTCCTAATTATTTACCTAAGCCAAGTCTTAACGCCTATTAGAAGTCCTATTGATCTTAGAACGTAAATTCGCGTAGTGGAGAAAGTGTGAACGTACAAGCCTATGGCCACCATCATTGATGGATTTCCTTGGAGGTTACCTTGGAGTGTTTTAGGGTTAATGTTTATCTAGCAACCTAGTAGTTTGTTAATGCGTCATTTACTTAGAACATCAACTTTTGTTTTCCTTATTTTCATTTATTTTGGATGCCTTGTTTTAAGATTTAGAAATGTGTAGACTTTTCTTATGTTTTAATGAAATTTTTAGGGTTCCACTTTCAAATTTTCTATTGTGCACTTCTCACCCCACTAGTTGATAACATGGAAATTAGGATAGTTTAATTTTTCATATTATGCTTTTCTTAACTATGGAACCTAAAAAATATATATATCTTTTGCTTTCTTTTTATTTTTCCCTAGTCTTTATTTCTCTTTGCTTGAGGGCAAGCAAATTTCTAAGCATGGGGGAATTTGATGACTAGTTTTAGTCATCGTTTTTGGGGTAATTTAGTAGCTTAAATTCCTAAGTATTATTATAATTTTATGTTTTTGTATGCTTGTATGTTGTTGTTGTGTTATTTTTTATAAATCTATAGTTTTATTTTATGTTTGGTTGTTATTTTATGTTATGTTTATGTTATTGTTATGTCTAGTTTTATTTTTAAATATTATTATCTTTGTTATAGTTTAGGTTTACATGACTAATGTAATGTTATAATGATTAATGTTATGTTTATTTTCTTTAGTTTTATTTCTTATAACTAATTAATAGCATGATTAATGTTATGTTTTATGTTTAGTTTTATTTAAATTTATATCATGATATGTTATTATAATAAGTTTCTAATGTTTTATTTTATTTTGTAGGTTGGCCGGCCCCTCCCTCATGTGCAGCTCAAGCCCAAGTTCATCAACATGCAGCCCAACATGGTCTACCCGAGCCTCACAACATTTGAGCAGCCCATTGGAGCAGCCCACCTCACTTGGAGCAACACCTAGCCCTCTACCCGAGCCCACCTCTTCAAGCAAGCAGCCCACAAAGCTCCCCTTAGCCCTCTACCCGAGCCCATTTGCATCCAGCCCATTATATGGCCGACCCCCTTCACACATTCAAGAGCATCCCCCCCCTCTTTCATTAAATGTCATGATTGAATATTTTCATGCATGGCCGGCCACCCTTTCACTCTCATGCATGCATCTTCCTCCTCCACATTAACTCTGTCTCCCTCTCTCCTCATTAAATCCAAATGCATTCATTCCCCTATGCTTGGCCGGCCACCTTTCTCCCTCTCCATCTACATTGAACCCCACTCTCTCTCTCCCTTCTACACACTTCCATTCATTCCCCCTCTTTATTTTATATTTTTATTTTCACTTCCCATAAATTAAATACATTGCATTTTCCCATCCATTCCCCCTTCATTTATTACATGCATGAACATTTCCCCTATGCATGGCCGGCTCCTCCCTATTGCCCCTTTATTTCCACATTTTCTAGAATCTTCCCTCCCCATCTATAAAAGGAGCCCATGGTCTCATGTTTTGGAGGTTGGCTTTTGGAGAGAGCTTTTGGAGAGTACAAGTCAAGAGAGTTTTTCATTGTAATTTTCATTTCTAGTTTCCTTTTTTGTAATCTCATTTTGTTTAAGTAATATCATTTTGTTCTAAGCTATTGTGCACTTTCTTTCCTTTTAGTATAAAAAATATGAAATCTTCTTCTCTTATTTTGTCTTCCTTTTCAATCATGCGTAGCTAATTTTCTTTTAGCATTTGATCATGAGGATCCATGATTTGAGATGAGAGTTATTTTTATTTCATAGTTTTATTTTTGTTTAATTATACTCGGTCCTTCTTTGATTTTTATTTCGTCGACTCCATATTTCCGGTATACGGTAGTAGGCTTAGGATCTCATATTTGAGTAGCCGAGAGGCTCGTGAATGTGAAAGATCACTCAAAGAAGGAAGGAGTTGAACGCAACCCTAGAGATAGGACGACGTAAATCTTCCGGATTGGAGTCAAATCCAATAGTGCGGATCACATCGAAAATGCAACTTTAGGCTTCTTTGGTTTGTAAAGAGATTTCGATCAAAGAGTCTATAAGTTAGGAGACCTAATGCTCTAGCGAGATTTTGTCTCATTTTCGGATCCGTCACGGCCGAGTATGATTTGCAAATTTAAAACTATACCTTTTATCTCTCTCGTTTCATTTTATGGTGAATCAATGATCGAATGCTAGCTTTTTAATATAAGTTTTTCGTCTCGCAAATTATCGTTTATTTCACTTTTAAAAAATTCTCAAAATCCAACAATTTTCCGGTAGGATAATAGTTCAAGCGTGAGTAACAGTACTTGACAACCCCGTGTTTAAATACGACCTTGATACTACAATTCGACAGGTACGCTTGCCTGTTCGGGTTTTAGCCCATCACTCTCCTATACTCAGAGAACAAAACTCTCCTACAACTCGATCATATCACAAGGATCTACACCTCGGAAGAAAAATCTTCCTACTATAGCACAAAAGAAATTATACAATGCTTTTAGATTGAAAACCAATCTAATCCTTCAGATCTGAAAGTATCCTATCTTCTTCTTCCTTGGAATGAAAAGCTTGAAGTTATTGTGGAAGGAGAAGACTAGAAATTTCTCTTGAGAGCTTGGTTTAAAAACTTTATCCGACTAGATCTGAAATCTTCTATAAAACTTGAAACAAGATTGGTTGAATCACTTCTTGAAGGAATCGCTGATCGGGAGAAGCTAGTTCGACATTCTTCGATTTCCGAAAGTTGTGCGTCCAACAAAACAAGCGGTCGTATTCTCGATTTCAAAGTAGGAATTAGCGTTTAGGGTTGAATGAATTAACCCTAGAAATTTATAGGATTCCTTCTTCTAACGTGAAAGTGAGGGATTGATCTAACTAACTCTAGAGGAGGGTGAATAGAGTATTTCAAAATTTAACTTTGTTTTTACAACGGATTTAAATAGGTGATATATATATATATATATATATATATATATATATAAAGAATTATCACAACACAGAAAATAAAAAGGTAAAGCACAACCAGATGACACAAGGAGTTTATAGTGGTTCCCCAATAAACCTGGGTACATCCACTCTTCTACCACCCTGGTAGGAATCCACTATAGGTTTTTGATCAGGTGCCTTGCAACCACAGGTTTTTGCTCAGGTGCCCTGTCGCCACAATATCTATTTTTCTAAGGGAGATCTAGCAATCCTTTGAGCTTTTGATCAGGTGCCCAAAAACAAACTAAGTCTTTTGATCAGGAGACTTAACAACCAAAAAGGCTAACTTTTGAAGGGAGTTTAAACCCTGTACATAGTGAAAGAAAATAAAAATGATGTTGTCTTCTCTATCTCTAATCTCTGAGAAGACTAGTGGATTTTGTTCATGTTGTCAAAGCTCCCCCAGAGTTATAGAAATCTGATCAGGAGTGGAAGCTTTGCTATAGGGTGTAGGCCTTCAAAGATGAAAACTTCTTCTTCCAGTGAATGATTCTGAGAGATTGAACTTTTTGACTCAGATTGAATACGTGTTGCTGGAAGAAAAGCTTGAATAAGAAGAATAATGAAAAAGATGCTCTCTATCTCTGTCACTTGTTCTCTGTTTTCAGATGTTCTCTTTCTTCTTCTCCTTGTGCTTAATCACAAAAAAAATTTTCTTGCAATCTTCTGGAAATTTCTTTATATATTGATTGCTGATTTGAATTTCAAATTCCTTGAAATCTTCTGCATACTTTCTGGGATTCTGAACGGTTAATATTTGTCTTGAATGTATTTCCCTAACTGTCCCAGGTAAATATGATAGAGTAATAACTCTGTGAAAACCATAATTAATGCTGCCCGGAACGGCTATATTCTTAAGAATATTGAGCATTAATTATCAGAGCATTACTGTCTTAATATAATAGAATTTGAAATCAAACTGGTTATCAATCTGAGAAACTGCAGAGAAGAATAGTAGAACAGAACCTAGAAGGAGTTAGTCGAACTCAACAAAGATTTCGTCAACCTGAACTCCAAGTTCGTCGAGCTAAGAATTCTCCTTCGTCGAGCTGAGCTCCAAGATCGTCGACCTGAAAAATCTCCCTGCCAATCTGAGCTCCAAGTTCATCGAACTGAGAAGGCACTTCGTCGAGCTGAGATTCTTATATAAGCTCACAGTTCGTTGATCTCAGCTGGACTTTCGTCGAGCTTAACTCAGAGAAGGAACTCTGAGTTCATCGATCTGAGATCGACGATTGTCGAGCTGAGTTCAGCTATCGTCGAACACCTTTTCTACAATCTTTAAACTGTCTTGTCTCTAAAGTCTTGTGTCTCTGAAGTCTTCTGAAGGTATGTTTCAATAATCTAATCCTAACGTGACCGACCTTAACCCTAGAACTAATATATGACCCTGAGCTATACATGTTGGGTCATTAATCCTAATATTGAACCTAGCCCAAATCTCAAGTAGGGTTCCAACAATCTCCCCCTATTTGGGTGAGGTTACTATACAAAATAAAATGAAGAAAATCACAAAGCAAAAAAAATATCTGACAGAATTTTAAATCATTCAGTAGATATGAACAAATGTGCCTTGTGAATATATACAATAATAATAAAGTTCAAAATCCATAGGCAGAAAATTAAGAGTCTTTCCTTGAAGAAGAATCTAAAGAAGGTTTTGTGAAAACCATTTTTCTTTTTGGATCCTCTGCTTCTCTTTGGGTCATCTTCATGTCTTGTGCACCCAGAATTTTTACAGTTGTAGCTCTGGGCACTACAACTTTAGGAAGCAAATTCATATAGGTATAAACATTGAAAAGATTTTGTACCTGATATTTGTCCAGTTCTTTCTTACTGTAAGAATACATAGTAGAGAATTGAGAGGCATCCTTTCCTTCTTACTTGTCCTTCTTTATTTGAGATAGAGCTATCAGCTCATTGAACATGGCCATTCTATAGTTGGGATCCAATTCTGGATCATAAGCAGGAGAGAGAGGTCTCTCTTGAGTTGATTTTTCTTCTTGAACATTTTGAACTTTCTGCTAGCTGCTTTGACTATCAGACTGCTGATGTTGTTTCTTCTGTTGACTGCTTGATTGAGTTTCTGACTTAGAAGGTCTTTCTTTTCTACTAGGAGTAGGTCTTGATTGATAAGAATAAGAAGCAGACCTTTGAGCTTGAGAACCATTTCCTGTTGATCTTGCTACAGGAGGAGGAGGAGGAGGTCCTCTCCAATACTTCTTAGGAGGAGAATTGTATCTCTTCATCTTCTTTCTTCTCTTTTGCTCAATCTTAGACAGTCTCATCCAGTAAGGGGAATCTGGAGTGAGTGTAATATTGTGTAGAATATAGTAGGGAGTATCTATTATTGGATTTGGTATTGGTGCAGCCTTTACTTGAGCCTTCTTCTTGGCTTTTCTCTTCTTAGAATCAAAATTTTCTGAATCATCAGAATCATCATCATCATTTTCAGAATCACTAGGTGGATTATCATATAACTCATCAATTTGCTTAAACAAATCAGCTTGATTTATAGCTTGAACTTCTGGCTCTTTAGATGCAATATTTGTAATATCTTCAGCCTGAACACTGTCACTTTGTAGTTCCATGTCTTGAAATATGATTTCATCAAGATCTGGCATAGGGGACTCAGCCCAAGCATAAGTTGGAGGAGATAAAGCCTTTGGCTCTATAACAAAAATGCTAGAAGAAGTAATACAGAAACTATTTCTAATTTCTTCTAACACAAAAGAATCAACTAGAGCAGAATAGCAAACAATTGCTTTAGAATAATCAGATACTGTATCAGCTGGTATATTTCTGCTATAAACTGTATCAAAATAAAGAAGTAATGAATAAATGTCAACTGTGGGATTAATGATGAAATCACCCACAGTGATCATTGTTGTATCAACTGACTCTTCTTCTAAACAAATCATTTCAGTATCATTATCAAGAATTTCAACTATTTCTACTGTTGGAATTTCTACTACTGCTGTTGCTACTGCTGCTGCTGCTAGAGGAGCTTATTCATTGAACATCTCCCCCTGCCTGGTTTAAGAGAGACCTGAACCTAGGCCCCCAGAAGAAGGGATAGAAGAGGAGGAAGCCAGCTGAGCAGTTAGAAGGGAAATAGAAGCAGTGAGAGGGGCAACAACCTCAACTATGAGCTTCTTCAGAGAGGGAGTGATGAATTGAAGAATATCATTAGTAATGTTAGAGAAGCCTAAATATAGTGAATTAGGAGTACATGGGGTATAGGTGGATTTGTGACCACAGTTGGAACAGATGGAGAGTGCTTGAGGTAGGTCTGAATGTTGGAAGGTTAGGAATGTTGGTGGAATTTGTGGAGGGATGGCATCAGGAAGTTCATCTTGAAGAGGTGAAAGTTGTGGAGAGGGTTGAGGAGATGGAGATGAGAGTAGATTGAAGGTAGGGAATGATAGAGGTTGATCTGGAAGAGTAGAAGTGGATGGAATATCAGCAAAATGTGATGGTTGAGGTGATTGAGGAGGAGATGGTATATCCTCGGTAATATGGATTGGTGATTGTGGTGGAGATGGAGGTTGAGATGGTGAAATAGGAGGGATGGAGGTAGAAGGTGTGTCTGTAATAATAGTGTATGGTTGTTGAAGAGGAGGAGAGGGAGGAGCAGGAGCTTCTTCAGGGGTTGAGAAAGTGGTTGTTTCAGCCATGGTGTCCTCTGAAGCTATCCTAGAAGAGGAAGCCCTAGAGAGCTTTGCGATTACCCTCTCCCATCTGCCAAAGAGGGCAGAGGTAAGCCTCTTAGAGGCATTGGTAAAGATGGTCTAGGAGACCAACAGTTCTGGCACCTTTGCCTGGAGGAAGATGCCAAGAACTCTTCCAAAATTCACATCCTTTTTACTGATTTTCTTTTTAATCAAATCAAACAGAATACTACCACAGTTTACTGATTTTTGATTTACCAAAGCACTCATCAAATTAAACTGATGCCTGGTAATATGGTCATGGGAAGAGTGCTTGCCCAAGATGACTTTTCCAACCACATCAACCAAGAATTTGTATTCAACAGTCAAGTTCTTCTTCAGCAATTTATTAGGGTTTCCTTGGGAGTGACTCATGATAACTAGCAAATCCTCAAACTCATTGCTAGATAATTCAAAATCATCTTCACCATTTATAAAACAAAAAACTTCTGATAGAATATCAGGGGTAAGAAAAACCTGACGACCAGAGATTGATCCAGAGATGGAAGTTTGTTCTGAAAATGTTGCTGTGAAAACCCATTCTTTGATTTCCTGCACTGGAAGCTTGATCCTTAGGGTCATGAACTTTCTCAATAAAGGAGCCTCAAAAAACTAAAGTATGTCTTTGAAGATTTGATCAAAATGGTTGAAAGAGTAGATGCTAATGTCGAATCCTGCATCAAACTTCATTCCAGAGAGGGTTGCCGCCGAAATCGCCATTACCTGCAAGAATAAAAGATCAAGTGCAAGAGAACTGGAAAGAACGGGATGGAGTTCGATGAGAGCCTAATTATAGGTTTTCAGAAGATGAAACAGTGAACTCTGTCCGACGCAAAATAAAAGCTTCGAACTCAGGTCGATGAAAAATTTCATGAAGAAATAAAAGCATCGATCTCAATTTGAAGAGGGGGAAAATAGTTCGTCATTCTCCGGTCAACGAAAAATTTTATGAAGCAAAATCATTGATCTCCATTCGATGAAAAATCTCAAGAAGAGTTTACAGATCGTCGATCTTTGTTCGACGAAAGGTGACCAATTCTTCGACCTCAGACAGAAATCAAATTAAACCTTCTCCATTAATCATACCTAGCTAATTTAAGAAGAACAGATGTTTCTTTTCATCTAGTGGTTTAGTGAAGAGGTCTGCTCTTTGTAAATCGGTAGAGATAAATGCAAGGTTAATTTTATTTTTGTCCACACAATCTCTAATGAAATGATGTTTAATCTCTATATGCTTAGTTCTACTATGAAGCACTGGGTTTTGTGCAATTGAAATAACACTAGTATTATCACAAAAGATAATTGCATTATTTAATTTGAAACCATAATTCAGTAGCTGATTTTGAATCCACAATATCTGTGAGCAGCAACTACCAACTGCCATATACTCAGCTTCAGCAGTTGATGTTGACACAGATGTTTGTTTCTTGCAAAACCAGGACACAAGCCTATCACCAAGAAACTGATAAGTTCCTGATGTGCTTTTCCTGTCAACTCTACATCCAGCATAGTCAGAATCTGAGAATCCAGTTAAGTCAATTTCTAACTCTGTTGGATACCAAAGTCCTAGATTTGGACAACCATTTATATATCTCAAAATCCTTTTTAATAAAATTAGGTGAGATTCTTTGGGATTTACTTGAAACCTAACACAAATACAAGTATCAAACATAATGTTGGCCTACTAGTTGTAAGATACAATAAGGACCCAACAATAGCCCTATATGTTTTTTGATCAACTGGTTTGCCCTGTTCATTAGTATCAATTACAGCATTGGAGGGCATGGGTGTTTTCATTGCTGAGGCATCAGACATCCCAAATATTTTAATAAGCTCCTTAGCATATTTAGATTGGGATATAAAGATACCATCAGGGGATTGCTTCACTTGGAGACCAAGGAAGTAGGATAGTTCACCCATACTACTCATTTCAAACTTTGAATGCATCAGGTCATAAAATATTTTGCAAAGTTTGGAATCAGTAGAACTAAATATTATATCATCTACATAGATTTGGACTAGCAAAATTTTATGCTTATGATGTCTAATAAATAAATTCCTATCTATAATGCCTTAAATGAACTTATGCTCTAAAAGAAAGCTAGCTAAGGTCTCATACCAAGATCTTGGAGCTTGCTTTAAACCATAGAGAGCTTTATGCAACTTAAAAACATAAGAGGGATGAGTTGAGGAGATAAAACCTGGTGGTTGTTTAACATATACTTACTCTGAGAAATGCACTTTTGACATCCATTTGATATACTTTGAAGTTCTTGTATGCAATATAAGCAAGAAAGATCATGATAGCTTCAAGTCTTGTAATAGGAGCAAAGGTTTGATCATAATCAATGCCTTCTTCCTGTGAATATCCTTGGGCTACCAACCTAGCTTTGTTCCTTATAATCAATCCTCGTGCATCCAACTTGTTCCTTAATACTCATTTAGTTCCAATGACTGGGTAGTTTTTGGGTCTTGGAACTAAATCCCAAACTCTATATCATTCAAATTGATTGAGTTCCTCTTGCATTGTAATAATCCAGTTGGGATCTTGCTATGCATCTTTTATGGATTGAGGTTCAATCTGAGAAATGAAGCAAGCATGCATCAAATCTTGGTTGAGTTGATGCCTTGTTTCAATACCAGCTTATATGTCTCCAATCACTTGAGATATGGGATGATCTCTAAGTGTGACAAGATCAGCGGGAGGAGTTGGTTCATCAACAACTTGTGGAATTATATTTGTTGTTATGGGTTCAACTACTTCAACACTTTCTTCATTAATCTGTGGAGAAGGATGCAATGTAACCTCTTGGGTAAGGTTTAAATCATCCAACTCCTCACACAGATAGGGTACCTTCAAAGAGACTATGATAGAAGAATCCTTCTCCTTATAAAACATGTCAACTTCATCAAAGGATATATGTACCGATTCTTCCATTTTTAATGTTGATTTGTTAAAAACCCTATAAGCCTTGCTTACTTGGGAATATCCAAGTAACATTTCATCTGCAGGCTTGGCTTAAAATTTTCTAAGATATTTTTTGTCATTGTTGTGAATATAGCACTTACATCCAAATACTTTAAAGTAATCTACTTTAGGTTACTTCCATTTAAGTAATTCATGGGGAGTCTTACCCTTTAGCTTATGAATTAAACTTCTATTAAGAACATAATTTGTTGTGCTTACAGCCTCTGCCCAAAAGGATAGGGGCAAAAAAGCATCTGCAAGCAATGTCCCAGCAGATTCAATAAGGGTTCTATTTTTCCTTTCAGCTACCCCATTTTGTTGAGGGGTTTTAGGAGCAGAGAAACAATGCATGATACCTTCCTTCTCACAGAATTCTTGCATGAGAAGAGATTCAAACTCAGTGTCATGATCACTTCTGATCAATGCAACTTGAGTAAAGTACTCAATCTATATGCTCTTAAGAAAGTCTGTAAGAACTTTAAAGTTATCTGACTTGTTTTTCAGAAAGAAAACTCAAGTGAATCTAGAGAAGTCATCAACAATAACTAGAGTGTATGACTTTTCTCCCAAACTTTGTACAGCTATATGGCAAAAAAGGTCCATATATAGCAAGTACAAAATCATGGGTGAATCACAACTTTCATGTTGAACACCTTTCCTAAAAATGCATTTTACTATGTGTATTTCCGTAATACACTTCTCTGCGTATATAGCTTATATGCACAAGCCGCGTATATACATTAAATATATATATTATAAAGAAGTAGTTTTGAAATTTTGCAAACATTACAAACCATCAAAACTGTTCAATATAACCCAACCTTCATTTATTCACCATCAGATTTGAATCCTAATACTGCCAAAACATGGATTCCAAGACAAAATTATATAATATGTTAATCCTGGACTGTGGCAAAATTATTGCATTGAAGTGCAACGCTTGAGTTGTCCCATCACAATTACACTCCTTCTCCTTTCATATCGCCGCCTCTCATCCTCCTGCCTGGACTTCAACATTTGCTCGGCACTGCGCAGCAACACTCCTCTACCGTCGGAAAACAAGTGCTGCTCGGCACTGCGTAGGTGCACTCCTCTCCCACCGGAAAACAAGCACTGCTCGGCGCTGCGTAGTCG
Source organism: Platanthera zijinensis (assembly GCA_039513925.1). NCBI lineage: Eukaryota > Viridiplantae > Streptophyta > Magnoliopsida > Asparagales > Orchidaceae > Platanthera > Platanthera zijinensis. The sequence goes on along the minus strand of CM077078.1, from coordinate 70,572,443 downwards.
ACGGTGAAGGAAGCAGCCGCCGGCAACACTGCAGGGACACTTCCACATCATTGCGCCTTCCATCGCACGCCCTCTGCTCCGATTTCTTCAGTCGCTGGATCTTGTAACACTGCAGGGACACTTCCACGCCGCTGCGCCTTCCATGGCACACCCTCTGCTCGAATTTCTTCAGCCGCTGGATTTCTTCCTCTCTTGTGCTGGACTTCAAGATCTCAGGCGCTCGGCGCTGCACAGGGACAACTTCAACGCATGGCCTCTTCATCTTCTTCATCCGAACGCCGACCTCTTCATCTCTCTATTTTCAATGTTGTTTCCCTGCCATCTTATTTTCAATGTTGTTTTTCTGCTCTCTGTTTCCTCCCACTTTAGTTATTTTTGGAAGCATGTCTTTTGTTTTTCATTTGTTATTTTTATAAATACTCATTTTTTATAATCATGTTTTCAATCTTGTGATTTCTAACCATATTAGTTCTTCTCTTCCATCTTCCAGGTCTTCAATTTGTAAAAAAAAAATTCAATGCTAATTTGAATGTGCAGATATAATTCTATGGAAGTTATTTAATATGAGTATTGTTTGATGTTTATTTGGTTGCAAGTTCTTTCTCATTTTGAAGATGTTGTAGCGGGCTGGTGTACACCTGCAGAGTAGGTTGCAAGTTCTTTGTTGATGTTATTTAAGCTTCTTTTGTGTTGTGTGCAGTGAATTAATTTTTCCTGGGAATTTCGTTCGGCTCAGTTTGAAGACTTAAATGTATGTGTTCGGCTCAGTTTGAGGAAATTAGATCTTCAAACTGAGAATTTCGTACACCTGAGAATTTGTCAAAATAATTCCATCAACGAGGCTATGTTTGTCTAACTCGATATTACAAACTTAAAAATATTGGTTTTTGTTGATGTACAATATTAGTCTAACGTTAATGATATAATTTGCGAGTTTTTTTGGTAATAACAGGAAGAGTGTAAATGTTAGTAAGTGTTAGAAACATCTTAGTTTTCTCTTATGATTGTGCACAATAATATTTGCGAGTTTTCTCTTCCCATGTATAACCTCATATTTGGAGGATCCAATGGATACTTAGAACGATGAATTCGATATTTTTATTTAAATTAAAAAAAACCCTCACCCAAGGCATAGAAAAACCCTCACCCAAGGCATAGATGTCATCGCAAGTGCAACCCCTCTCAAAATCTACAAAATACAGTTATTTAAACATTTACATGGCAACAAACTGCACTGATTCCTCCATTGTGAAGGAGCTTCATATATTGCTATGTGGTGGTTGTAGCTACCTCTCCCTCTATGAACTTCATCATTTATTTCCTTCACATGCATCTGGGCCCTTCATCAAAGCATGGATGTCATGCTCTTTAAACAACTCCATTTAAATTAGAGGTTAGAGTTCATACTTCATCTAAAGTAGAGGTTAGAAAATAATTGAATTTTAATTTCATGCCCGTAATAGCCGCAAATAGGGATAGATGATAAGCACACAAAAAACCTATGTCAATCAATCAAAAGCCACCTCTCTAACAATCAATCGAAAAAGGCATCTCCCACGCCTGATATCATAGGAGCACAAACTCATCTGCTTCTTTTTTCATGACAGACCCCCGATGCCCTCAGTTTTCTCTAACAATCTATCCTGCTATTTGTAATGTGGTGTCAGAGTGATAATCTTCTTCTTCCTCATTCGTATGGCAAATTCCACAAACACTGTGCCCAATCTTGCAAAAAGGATCCCTCTCGAAGATCTTAGGCGAGAATTAAATCCTGCCTACTTAGGTGGGATTTAATCCAGGCAGGATTAATTCCCAGGAGGTATTTAATCCAGGCAAGATTATATCCCAAGCGGGATTAAATCCTGCCTAACCCAGGCGTGCGCAGCCTGACAAGAGGGATCCTCGACTCGCTCTAACAGGGAGCGCAGCCGGCGCAAATACGGGCGTAGCTCGCCGTTGCCAGCCAGGTTAGTGTCGCACCTTGATGTGTTAGGCACACGCATTGCTGTTGGCGCAGCCCGTGACGACCCGTAAGGGGGCTGGCGAAGCCAGCCGGGTGTGGGCAAAGCCCGCCGTCACGAGCCGGGTACTGTGGCGCGTAGACATAAGGGCGGGCCTTGTGTCAGGCACTCAGCGCCTGATTGTGTTTGGCATGGTGGTGGCGGTTATGAACATGAGGTTTAATTGTCATTCATTAACGCACACTTAAGGAACTTTATCCACCTTTATGTTCAAAATGATTGTGTTTGTTAGTTGATTATTAACGAATGATGGTTTAGCTCACACATTTATGACCGCCGCCATCGTGCCAAACGAAGCCAAAAATGTTCCATCTAGAAATGATTTGTTAGGCCACATGGCTTCCTGAGAGTATCTTTTGCTACATTTTCAAGTTGACATTAATCAAGTTGTACATGATAGAACTTTGAATTGTTGAGATTTCGGATTCTGATAGTATGAAGTATAAAAAGTGCCTCATTTTAAAGATATTGTAGGCATTGAGTACACTCAGGCATTGAGTGCACTCAATGCCTGTTCAGGCATTGAGTGCGCACTCAACGCCCGAACCACTCAATGCTTGTTCAGGCATTGAGTGCCCACTCAACGCCTATAAACGCATGTTCAGGCATTGAGTGTGCACTCAATGCCTATTCATGGCACTCAACGCCTGTTCATGGCACTCAATGCCTATTCAGGCGTTGAGTGCACACTCAATGCCTGAGCAGGCAGCTCAGGCGTTGAGTGCGCACTCAACGCATGTTCAGGCAACGCCCCACTGAACGCCTGGGTTGTTGAGTGGGCACTCAATTCCTGGTGTATTGAGTGCACTCAACGCCGCCGCAACATCCCTAGGGCTTGAGATGCCCTCCATCGCTGGATTAGGGTACTATCGCAGAGCGACCTGTCGGGGGCAGACGAAGCCCGCAATTGCGGGCCAGGTACCGTGGTGCGTAGCCATATGGGTGAAGCCCCATGTCAGGCACTCGTATATATATAAAGAAGTATCACAACAACAAAAATAAAAAGGTAAAGCACAACCAGACGACACAAGGAGTTTATAGTGGTTCCCCAATAAACCTGGGTACATCCACTCTTCTGCCACCCTGGTAGGAATCCACTACAGGTTTTTGATCAGGTGCCTTGCCACAACAGGGTTTTGCTCAGGTGCCCTGTCACCACGATATCTATTTTTCTACGGGAGATCTAGCAACCCTTTGAGATTTTGATCAGGTGCCCAAAAACCAAACTAAGTATTTTGATCAGGAGACTTAACAACCAAAAAGGCTAACTTTTGAAGGGAGTTAAAACCCTATACACAGTGAAAGAAAATAAAAATGATGTTGTCTTTTTTGTCTCTAATCTCTGAGAAGATTAGTGAATTTTATTGATGTTGTCAAAGCTCCCTCTGAGATATAGAAATCTGATCAAGAGTGGATTCTTTGCTATAGGGTGTAAGCATTCAAAGATGGAAACTTCTTCTTCCAGTGAATGATTCTGAGAGATTGAACTTTTTGTCTTAGATTGAATACCTGTTGCTGTAAGAAATGCTTGATGAACAAGATGCTCTCTGTCTCTGTCTCTTGTTCTCTGTTTTCAGATGTTCTCTTTCTTCTTCTCCTTGTGCTTAATTACAAAAAAAAATTCTTGCAATCTTCTGGAAATTTCTTTATATATTGATTGCTGATTTGAATTTCAAATTCCTTGAAATCTTCTGCATAATTTCTGGGATTCTGAACGGTTAATATTTGTCTTGAATGTATTTCCCTAATTGTCCCAAGTAAATATGGTAGATTAATAACTCTGTGAAAACCATAATTAATGCTACCCGAAACAACTATATTCTTAAGAATATTGAGCATTAATTATCAGAGCATTGCTGTCTTTATATAATAGAATTTAAAATCAAACTGGTTAGCGATCTAAGAAACTGCAGAGAAGAATAGTCGAACAGAATCTAGAAGGAGTTAGTCGAACTCATCAAAGATTTCGTCGACCTAAACTCCAAGTTCGTCGAGCTAAGAATTCTCCTTCGTCGAGCTGAGCTCCAAGATCGTCGAGCTGAAAAATCTCCTTGCCAATCTGAGCTCCAAGTTCGTCGAACTGAGAAGGCACTTCGTCGAGCTAATATTATGATATAAGCTCACAGTTCGTCGATCTCAGCTGGACTTTCATCGAGCTCAACTCAGAGAAGGAACTCTGAGTTCATAGATCTGAGATCGATGATCATCGAGCTGACTTCAGCTATCGTTGAATACCTTTTCTTGCAATTTTTAAACTATCTTGTCTCTAAAGTATTGTGTCTCTGAAGTCTTCTGAAGGTAGGTTTCAATAATCTAATCCTAATGTGACCGACCTTAACCATGGAACTAACATATAACCCTAGGCTATACATGTTGGGTTATCAATCTTAATAGTGAACTTAGCCCAAATCTCAAGTAGGGTTCCAACATAACGGCTAGAAAAATTCCTTCCTAAATGAAAAGTCCGCGTGTACTGTACATGGTCGACGTCTTGAAACAGAAACCGGTCAGACAGAAATCTAGAAAAATTTCGCTAAGTACATTCGTCGAGTATCGTTATATATCCATGAATATACTAGACAAATCGTTTGATATCTGACGAATTTAACTTAGACAAATCCAGAAAAGTAAGTTCGAGAACTCGGAAGCTTTTCTAGAGAGGCTCAACAAATTCGATGTGTATCGACTGGTATATTCGACGAATTCAACGAGTATCGATTTGTACACTCAATGAATTCGACAAGTATACATGAGGATACTCGACGAATCTTACTTAACCGATTTCCAAGACCATAGAAAATATTCTCTAAGTAAATACGACGAGTGTCAGTAAGTATACACGACGAATTTGATGAGTATTCATAAATAAACTCGATGAATTTGACGAGTACCCACTCCTATACTCGACAAATTTTACTTAGGAAAATTTCCTATTTCTTCTGAATACAACAACTTGTCCTCCCTTGATCCATCGAATGTAATTTTAATAGAAGTACAATCTAATAGAGAGATTACACGTGAGTCAACACATTGACCTACATAATGAGCGATTACATTGTATAGTCATGTATTTCATGACCCGCTGTAACCTAACATTGGCTTATACTTAGCAATAAACCCTACAAACACATGACTAAAGAAACAACATCAAATACAAACTCAATTCATCTTAGTTCAAGGGACACTTCTTCAAATCAAGGTCATTATGGATATAATACCTAACAATCTCCCCATATTTGAAGAAGTCAAAACCCTATATACTAATGTGAATTGTACAGAAGATAATCTTAAATTAGAATAAGGAAAGAAACATAAAAGCAAGTAATAAGAAGTTCTATCTCAGTCAAAATATTAATGTATATATAAATAGTTCAATCGGGGCAAACAATTTTCACAACATCAAAGAATAACAGAGAGAATATAAACTTCAGACATGTTTCCCCTTGGTCTTCTGATTCTGCCTATCAAAATAAGCTTTGGGCTACGGGAAGTACTTTGGCGACAGAGGAGCATCTGGATCATCTTTTCTGAATTTCCTGAAATTAATTCTTCTTTTAGCATTGACCACTTCATGTTTCTGCCATTCCTCCCTGCTATAGTGCTTCCACCTGCCTTCATTTCCCATGTCAACTAATGTGAAGGTGTCAAGAATAATGCCCTTGGAGATTGGGCGTCATACTTCACACAGTTCCCTGTCAGGATCAGACCTGTGAGCAGACAGGCCTTCTCCAAATCTTCTTTTCTTGGTTGCAGGTTGAGGAATATCTTCAACTAACTCAATGTTTGGATCAGCAGCAGCTCCAGAATCTGTTCCATCCTGTGGAAGGTCTTGAGTTTCTGACCAGTATTGAGAATAATCCTGAGCAGGATGAAAATCAACATGTACTGGTTCTGGCATTCTTACTTTAGTAATTCCTAAACCTCCAAAAAGTTCTCTATGCAGCTAACTGAAGTTTTAATAACTGTAGGTGTTAACTGCATGAAACTGATCTTTTAGGGTGACTGCAATCGCATTCACCTTACCTTTGAGTTATTCCTCTCCCTTTTTGACTTCTGAAAGCACAACCCCTGCTATCTCATTACTGTAATGCATCATTTGTTCATCAAAGTAGTTCATCCCGACGTTTTGAGTAGTAATAATGATCTTAGCATTTTCATCAATATTCTTAGTCACCTCAAGATTGTTTTTTAGCCCAATCATTGCGTGAAGAATAGCTTTCTCCGCCTTGGACTAACCATGTGTCCAGATTTGCTTCCAACTTATCAAAATGAACCTTGACTTCAGCAAGGTTGTTGTTCATATCCTGTTCAATGTCTATCACTTTATTGAGTATTTTCTTTAGCAATTAATCGAAATGTGCTTGTTGCTTGGCTAACATTGCTTCAAAAGATTTCAGCAAGAAGTTATCTGTACTGGAGCTTGGAATGTCATCAGTATGAATTCCTGGAGGAGAGGGAAGATCTGTAATGTCCTTTGAGTCACTAGAAGATTCTGTTACTGGAGATAAATGATCTTTCAGCAATAAGGCGAGATCTTCATCCTCAAGAACAGGAGGAAGCATCTCAGCCTCTCCTTCCTCATAAGAAATTTCCACGATGTCCTCCCCTCAACGGGAGACCCACCTAGTATCTGAGCAATTCTTCTCTGAAGATTGTGACTGGACCTATCAAGTTCAGTTTGAACTAAAACTAAAGGCTGAATATGCTCCCCCTTAGCCTCTACTGGAAGAATCTCTGGGAGACTTACGATCATGTTTGTAAAAGTAACAATCTCATCAAAAGCCAACATAATTTCTATATCTTGCTCACCAACCTTGTCGGCATCAGCATCACCATGTTCAGCCATCTCTACATCATCATCAAAGTCAACATCCAAATTAGCATCATCAACTATATCTTCAGCAGCCTCATCAGTCACAATCTCAACAGTAGCAGCAGCAAGACCATCATCAGCAATTACTGTCTCAGCAGCAACTATATCTAAATCATCAACCTCTATTTCAGCACTACTGGCATCCATAACTAAAACCTCCTTTACAGCATCATCAAGAACACTGTCACCAACTACTATCTCAACAACTACTATGTCTGGAACCACTGTTTGAGTCCACAACAACTATCTCTGTAGAATATGGAACAATCACAGGCAATGGAATAACATCAGCCACTTGAGTCGAAACTGACTCCACCTCAACTCCTGCACCAGAGTTTTCTGGAGCATCATGGGTGGTAGGAGTAGGAATCCTATCATCAGAAATAACCTCTTACTCTTCGTCAGCCATTTCCTTAAGCCCACCTTGCTTTGGGATTCTCCTTTCCCATTTGGAGAAGATTGAAGAGTCAATCCTCTTTAGGTGATGGATTGGTACACCTTTCGTCATATCATAAGTGTTCATGTCCACTTGGTTCAAATAAAGACTGAGAATCCTGCAAAAATTTGGAGCACGCAAGCTGTCCTTGATCCTACCAAACAGAACTACTCCACAATAAATTCTCTTCCTGCAAATTACTGCGGCGATGAGCTTGAACATGTCATTGGAGAGATAGTCGTGGGAGCCGACATTGTATAAAAGAACCTTCCCGATGACATCAGATAGAAGTTTTTCTTCATCATTCATAGCTTTCTTTTTGATGGCTGTAGTTCCTCTAGGCAGACCACAAAATAACAGAGCTCTAGTGAAATCACTATCTTCAACATGTTCGGCCTCTATAACTTCTAGAAGCCTCAAGAATCGAGTGAGGAGGGAGGCCTTCACTTTGATAGAAAGATTCATGACCTTGCTTTTAATGACCGTATCCTCATGACGGAGCTTTGCATGAAGAAAGAATTTCAAGACATCCCTATCCAAAACCTTGCACGGGTGTTCCAGAATGAAGGATAGTACAACGACCTCAAGCATCAAAATAACATTGTGAAATTCATCGGTGGCGGTAGCAAACCCTGTCTGAACAAGTTCTCCCCCCTACTTGAAGATTTTCTGTACCTCTTGGAGCCATAAAGAACGAACGAGAAACGAGGAAGATGAATCGATGGTACGGACAGTTCACGGAAGATGAACAGTGCGCTGAAGTCTTCTCGATGGAAATCCAAACAGTTATCGATGATCGTGAAGTTCATTTGCCCGATAAATTCCTATTTATATATGATTTAAAATTTTGAAGAGAGAGAACGCACGTACCTTTGCCGGAAGTGACTCTTCGGATCCAATACAGAGTGAATAAAAAAAATGACCTAGAGTCAAATTCGTCGAAATTCCTTGAGTAAACCCGGTGATTTGTCGAAATAACATGGGTGAAGAGTCCCATTCGTCGAAAGTCGGAGAGATTACTTAGCCTATCTCGATGAATATGTCGTGATTCCCCGAGAATATACTACGAATTTGCTTTGGTGTTTTCTGAACTTTCCAAAATGAGGAATTCCTGCCTTTTGAGAGAATTATTACACCAATCTGACTTTAGTTTGAAACCTTGACCATCTTCATGAGTTCTTGTTGAGCATACCAAGTTCCATTTTGAAGAAGGAGAACTTGGCCTCATCCAGCGGCTTCGTGAGAATATCTGCGACTTGCTTATCCGTCGGGACATAACTGAAGTTGATGTCCCCATTCTTCGCATGCACCCGAATAAAGTAATACCTTATCTCGATGTGCTTTGTCCGGTTATGAGAGACTGGATTATTAGAAATTGAAATCGCACTGGAGGAGTCGCAAAACATTGGAATCTCCTTTAGCTTCATGTTGTAATCTTTGAGTTGATTCCTTATTTAGGGAAATTGTGTGCAACAACTGCCTGTAGAGATGTACTCTAACTCAGCCATTGAGATTGCCACATAATTCTGTTTCTTGCAGCTCAAAGAAATCAACCTTCTTCCTAAGAATTGACAAGTTCCAGAAGTGCTTTTCCTATCATCTCTGCTACCTGCAAAATCAGCATTTGAAAAATCTATTAGCTCGCAGTCATTACTTCTTGGGTACCATAAGCCAAGATTTGGTGTACCCTTAAGGTATCTCAAAATCCTCTTTGCAGCAGTGTAATGAGATTCCTTAGTGTTCACCTGAAATCTAGCACATACGCATGTTGAAAACATTATGTCCGGCCTACTAGCAGTGAGGTAGAGCAAGGATCCAATTATGCTTTTGTACTTTTTTTCATCAAAAGGTTTCCTGTTCTCATCCTTGTCCAGAGATATAACTGAACCCATTGGATTCCTCATAGAGGTTGCATTCTCCATTCTGAATTTTTAATTAACTCGTTGGTGAACTTCGTCTGAGAGATGAAAATTTCATTGTCAGATTGTTTCACTTGAAGTCCTAAGAAATACTTCAGCTCACTCATACTGCTCATTTAAAACTTCTCTTGCATAAGTTTAGAAAACTTCTTGCAAAGGAGGTCATTCGTAGAACCAAAGATAATATCATCGATATAGATTGTCACTAGCAAAATTTTTTCATTCACTTCCCTAAGATATAATGTCTTATCTATCTTTCCCCTTATGAACTTGTTCTCAAGAAGAATGTTAGATAGTGTCTCATACCAAGCTCGTGGAGCTTGTTTTAAACCATATAAAGCTTTATTCAAAAAATAAACATGTTCATGGAGAGTTGAGTTAACAAAACCTGGAGGTTGAGCTACGTATACTTCCTCTTTTAGATTACCGTTGAGGAATGCTGATTTCATGTCCATTTGATAGACCTTGAAACCTTTGTGAGCAGCATACGCAAGAAACAACCTAATCACTTCGAGTCTTGCCACTGGAGCAAACGTTTGATCGAAGTCGATCCCTTCTTCTTTTTTGTATCATTGTTCTACAAGCCTGACTTTATTCTTTATAATTACATCATTTTTGTCTAGCTTATTACTAAAAATCCACTTCATTCCAATTGCGTTCTGTCCTTTGGGCCTTGGCACCATCTCCCAAACTTTGCACCTTTCAAACTGGTTGAGCTCCTCTTGCATAGCCATTATCCAAGAAGCATCCTTGTTTGCTTCAAATTTCTTTGGCTCAACCTGATAGAGAAAGATAAAATGCAAAACTTCGTTAGTTGTACATCTTCTGGTTCTTATACCGTCACTTGGATCTCCGATGATCAAATCAACAGGGTGATCTCTTGAGTGTCTGAACACTAGATTCCTTCCCATCCCACTAGGAGGTTCTACCACACCCAATGCACCTTCAGTAGGTGGATGGAGATCTTCATCTTGACCTTCCTCTTCAACCATGCATGGATTAACAACTTTGATAGAATTTGGAGCATCTTCCTTGACTACTTCCAAGTTCAGTTCTTTAATCCTTGCACTTGCAACTTCACTAACAACACTAGACGAGCTGCTATGAAGCATACTTGTCTCATTAAATGCAATATTAATAGACTCTTCTACAACCAAGGTTTTCTTATTGAAAATCCTATATGCCTTACTATGGCTACTATAAGCTACAAAAATACCTTCAAAACATTTTTTTCACTAAACATCGTGAGATAATACTTTCCATTGTTGAGTACAAAGCATTTGCTGTTAAAGAACCTAAAGTAGGACACAACCAGTTTTTTGCCTTTCAATAGTTCATAAGGTGTCTTACGATGATTTTTGTTGATTAATGCTCTGTTTTGTACGTGGCAAGCTGTGTTGACTACTTCAGCCCAGAAGTACTCTGGTAGTGAAGAGTCATTCAACATAGTTGTACATGCTTCAATAAGAGTTATGTCCTCCTCTCTGCAACTCCATTTTTGTGTGGAGTATGCGTGGAGGAAAACTCATGAAAGATACCTTGACTTGCACAAAATTTTGTTATGGCCCCAGACTAAAATTCTGTTCTATGATCACTTCTGATTTTGACCACTGAGCAGTTCAATTCATTCTGAACTCTCTGAACAAAGTTTGTGAAAGCTTTGAAGGTATCTGACTTGTGTTTCAGAAAAAACTCCAAAGTAAAACGAGAGTAGTCATCAACAATAACTAACATATAGACTTTACCTCTTAAACTGTGAATTGACATAGGACCAAATAAATCCATATGAAGTAGATATAAACATCTAGAAGAATCTTTTGAACAATACCCTTAAAGGTAGCCCTTGTCTACTTACCCATTTGGCATGCGTGATGTAACATCCACATCTGTCACGTAGGATATAACAAAAGGTCCGGTCGGGGCCCCATGCCATATTCTACAGACAGTTAGTAGAGTTACTTATTGTGACCATAATCCAATTTAACGCATCCTAACTCAGAATGCATTCTAGCAGTAGTAAATTAAGTTTGTAATAAGAACCCAACCATATGAATGCCCACTATCATAAAACAGGAATGATAAACCAAATACACAAATAGTTGTGGCCTTAAGGCCTTACAAAGTTTTCTCAAATATTAATATCGTACATACTTCAGCACGTAGGCTGGCCACACATGAAACGATTAATAAAAACGGGCAACTTCGCTTTGGCCATCAAGGACCAGCTTAGCAACCATGGGCTTTAGCCCGTTATTTCCCGCTCGGCTCAGCTGCACATGCACAAAAACATTCCACCCAAAGGATGACAAACAAGGCAACGATCAGCATTAGCAGACCAAATTATAACGACCCCACCCCTCACTCGGGGTGGCGGTGCTCCTTCCCTGTAGGCATTAGCATATACAAATATTGGCAATCAGGACGTGCAACTTAAGAACTATTCTCCACAGACATTGGCACGACCATCCAACGCCCCGTGCTCTCAGGGCATATTCTTGGTGCACAAGACCTCAAAGGGTCACACCTCCATTCTCTACGACGGACAGCAACGTTTGAGCATTCTAGTCTTTCAGGGCCGAATCCAAAGACAACGCCCTTATGGCTACGACAAAGTCATGATGATCCGACGGATACATACTTTGACTCACTCCAAGTCGATCAGCATAGGGTTGAGTACAGTTCAGCTCTTTCCCGGTGCTCAAATCTTTGGGCGCACCAAGCCATTACACGGGTTAGCATTCCCTTTCTCGTTTGTACTATTCATAACCCCGTTATGATCCTAGGCTAGCACTAACGACCGCCTAAGCTGGGTCAAAAAGGCACTCAGTTCACAAATTGGCCCCAGGGTCTTTAAGAGACATGCCTCACTAAATGGCCCCCAAGTCACCACAAGACAGGCCTCGCAAAACATTGGCCACCTGGTCTCCAAAAGACAAGCCTCACAAAAACATATGCTCACTGGGAGCTACCACTGCGCGGTAGGGGACAAACTATCGTTTCTTCCCCTAAAAACGAGTATTTTCGTGGAGTCCTTCTCTAGTACTCTCTCTATAGCCACCTACACACCTCGTGACTCCGAAATCTATTCATGACCATGGAGTCTTCTCCGGCATACAAAACAATCATCACCAATCCAGACTAACTTGTCCGGATGGGCTTCATACAGGCATGCCTATACCGTATTTCGATTCCGGATTATAAATGCAAAGACAACGGAGATACAAACGATCTACCCATTAGGAGAACTACTTCCACATGTTCGTGGAGTGTCTGCCCCTCAATGCAAAACAAAGGACTTCACATGTCCAAGGAAGATGATCGTTACCCTTGATGTTCATTTGGCACCATCGACGAAGATCTAGCCAGATGATAATGACCACAACGGTCTTGCTCCCATGGATCCGAACTCGGCTTGTGAATTGGAGCTTTGAAGCTCCAATAATAGCGGGATCTCCTTCGTCTTCATCTTCCTTCACTCTCCCTTCTCTCTAGCCCTTAGAAAGAGAATGCCTTGGGATCAAATGAAGAAGAAATGTCATATCCCGGCCTTATACCATATGGGATGACACCCCACCGTCGGATCTCAATCAAAAACTAGCGAACGACCGTGATTTGCTCTAAATTTAGGTTTACGAGCGTCACCGCGCGTGGTAGCAAGTTTACCGCCGCGCAGTAGCTCAAGTGTTAGCTTGTCCCGCAAGCCACCGTTCAAAACCTCCAATCACACGCTGACACGTGACCACGTCATAACTGCTCTGCTATCGCTCCGCAATAACTAACTATCGTCGGGCGATAGCTGGTTTGTCTCGTAACCGACATAAAAATGACAAAAGCACAGCTACCGCCAACACTAGCCCTATCGCTGGGCGGTAGTTCACCGAGATCTTTACCAAATAAACCAGCCTTGCTACTGTCGGGCGACAACAACCTACTGCCGCACGGTAGATGATACGTCGCATCAACACGCCGCTCTCAACGCCTGACGCTACTGCCTCGTAGTATCGCTACTGTCACGCGTTACCTACCTGAGAGCTCTGCCAATAAATTGGTCAAGCGACCGCCGGCAATAACCCTACTGTCGGGCAGTATCTCACAGAAATCATTTCCTGCTTCGGGAATCTTAGGGCATTACACGTGACATGGACTCTCTTTAAGGCACTTAATGCTGGAAGAATCACGTACTAAGTTTTGAGAAAATAACATACTTATAGTTTTAAAATTAATGTGCTAGTCTCTTGTGTCATTGGTCATAGAGTGATGCACTATCTTTTGCTAAAAGACACACCGGTGTAGAATTATCTAAACAAAAAAAATTAAACATAAAATATTTCTACTCTGAGTGCCTGTTAAGACTGTCTCCAAATTGGCAGACGATTTTATCAGACACTTGTCCTTATAGAACTCAATGATATAGCTTTTATCACATAATTGACTTATGCTTATGAGATTATATTGTAATCCTTTAACATAAGCCACATATGTGAAGGAGATTATGCCGTTAGAAATCATACCTTAGCCTTTAGTTACTTCCCTATTTAAACCGCCAAAATAACTTTTGGTCCATCCTTAGCTGGGGCATATTCTAGAAGTAGGCATCTTGTCCCGGTCATATGTCAAGAGTTATTGGTGTCACCATTGTGATCTGGAAGTGAGCAAGCATGTAGTCTGACTGCCAACGCAATATGATCCTACAAGGTTGCACATAGCAACATTTTGAGAAATTGGAGGAATGGATTATATTGGTCTTACTCATATATGATAAACAAAGGACCAAACCCTGGAAGGCGTTGAGTGTGTTGAGACCAGACACAACTTGGATTTGAGTGCGCCGAGACCACTCGACGCTTCGTCGAGTCAAATGTTGATTCATTGAGTTAGGCGTTGAGTGCGTTGATTCCATTCGACGCTTCGTCGAGTCAAATGTTGATTCGTCGAGTTAGGTGTTGAGTGCGTTGAGTCCCCTTGATGCTTCATCGAGTCAAATGTTGATTCGTCGAGATAGGCATTGAGGGCGTTGGATCCACTCGACGATTCAACGAGTCAAATGTTGATTCGTCGAGTCAAGTGTTGAGGCCACTGCCAGGCAATGAGTGTGTTGTGACCACTCGACACTTCGTCAAGTCAAGGGTTGATTCATCAAAATAACTTCTATAAGTTACGGGTGTGCCGATAGCGATGACTTTCTACTATTTATTCCTTTTGGTAGAAGATTTCTTAGGGTTTTTACGGTACTGCACTGTGCTAAGACCGAGAGGAAAAAAGCTGACGGAAATCATTTTTGAAAGTCTCGATACCGTCGCCGTTGCTCAGCCCGTTTCCGATGCCCGTCACCGCCGCCCTCTTATAGAGCAGATCTAGCAATCTGTGAAGATGTAGAGTGCTTTCCTCCAACCTAGATCTTGTGTGACAAGAGTCTAAGGGTTCTCCCATTCGTGTGGATCTATTTATTTTGTGGGTTTTCTTGTTCATAATAACTGTTGTGACGTATAGAAAAACCCAACAGTGGTATCAGAGGAGGTTAAGCGATGATCATTGTTTCAGAAGTTACTAAATCTATTGCGTGTAGATCTTGAATTTTAGAAGTGTTCTAAATGCCCAGATCTATTCTTGGAACCCCGCCAAGAATGCATGTGATTTATTTGTGATATCCTTATTTATTCTTAACAGTAACCGTCCCTCTTGTTGGTTTGTGAAACCATGTGTATTAGATTTTGAATCTCACATAGAGAGACGAGCTTGTGTACTATGTATGTGGATTTTGAGTTCAGTGTTGCTCTTGTCCAATGCATTATAAATCTGAAGATCTTGTGGGTTTTTTTAGATGTTCAGATTTATGCCCAGTTCGTTGTCAGTGTTTGATGAGTTTTCTTGTGCACATCTGGGTTGCATTTTTGGGATTATGAATGCTGTAAATTTTTCTTATTGATGTGCACATGGTTAATTTTTAACCATGATTAAGTGTTTAATCAATTATCTTAAAAGCCCCTATGCAATATTAGTACTCGATGCTTCCGATGGAT